>CM060912.1:34961492-36161492 GCA_030737875.1 Allium sativum
ATTAAGCTAAGTCGCAAACATACTAAAGTCGTTACTCGTTACAACTGTAAGTATAAAAGAAAGTCATTCGAGTGATGAGTGGCATCGAATCAAGTCGTGCAGCAGCATGACATTTGGACAACTGTATCGTTACGTCCATGCTATGCAAATCATGTCATTAACAACTCCTTCATGCAGCAGCAAGACAAGCCATTGTCGATGCATGGTACACGTGGACCAGTCTATGGAAGTGTGCCAGATCATCAACTCATCTCGTAGGTCGTTAAGGTATAGCTTGCATATATGTGCCATGTGGTGCTACTGTCAACAATATGATGAACTCATGAATGGCGAGTTGGTTACATAAAACAGATGATATGGAATGCGCTAACTGTCATGAATGCTAAGGCATATCGAACGGATGCATAGGCACGACTTCACAACATTCATTCCTCACATATTTAGATGGTCCAAAGTATTTCAGGTCGTTATGAGCAGCCTACGCCATGTCGTTGTGCATGGTTCCATGTGGCATAGAGTGACATGAAGGTTGGACTGTTAACATCCAACAATCTGATGGGCACAATTTTAAAAAGGGTCTTGGTATCTTCAGCATGGAGGAGTTGCGATGCTGACTGTATACAAATGGAGCCAAGTTGTTTCCAGTGGTTAAAAGCAAGCCTCGTCATGAAGATTTAAGTTAAGTTGCATCCCAGAAAGCAAGGTGTTCTCACTCGTGTCATATTGATCCATGTCATGTACACCATGTCGGGTAGCTTTTACATCAGCATGTCGTTCAGATACCAGGAAAGTTCGAAGCATTTCGTAATACACAGCATGCCTGGTGCCAGCTGTAAGGCGCAGGTTATTAGTTATACTCTCATGACCAATGGATTACATATATTATATATGTGAAGGAAACAAGTGGGTGGATAAACCAAGTTGTCGAATTACACACAAGAGTGCTAGGAAGTGGCTTCATAAAGAAGAAAAGCAGGTCTCCAAATATAATGATACGTGGCTTTCATAAAGGACTGGAACTCGAGATGGGGTGTGTATAAAGTTGTGCATCACGTGAACCCAGCGAGGGCCAGCTGTAAAGGTGAGACCGTTATATTCATGCCGTAAGGAACTCCTAGTAACTTGTGCTACAAGTCTTAAGTGCGAGAGCAAGTCGTTTCTTGATCTCCAAAGGCACACACTTATTTACAGAAATGCCACTACACTCAAATATCACCTATAAATATCCCCATATTTCACACTTGAAAAGGAGACCGAAAATTCTACCCTGAAGGGTTGCTCAAACCATTTCTCCATCACTCTAAACTTCATTCCAAGCTCCATTAAAGGCCTCTCAAGATCAATCCATCTCTCTCCAACAACAAAGGGATCAAATCTTCTCTAAACTCCATTAGATATCTCTCAAGCTTGAATCAAGCTACTCTAATCTCCATTAATTCTCTCTCAAGCCTAGATCTAACAAAAATTCACCATGGAACTAATAAAGATCATTTATTTGTTCAAGTGATTGAAGATCTACATAACTATCATCACAAATCAAGAGATCTCGCTGATTCCTCTGTGAATTCATGTGAAATCAAGAGCAAATAAGAGAAAATAAATGGAGATCTTGATAAAAGAGCGAAATGAGTGAAAGGATTGAAACGGATCAACTCGTGTACTTTGTAAATCCAAAAGTGATAATGAAAATAGCTTCTATAGTGGACGCAGGTCTAAATTGACCGAACCACTCTAATTTCTCGTTTTTTACTTTCTTTTATATTTTGTGGCTCCATGTTTATTAATTTTACTTTTATGATGTGTTGCTCATAAACCTTGGAGTGTTGTGATCATTCTTGATTTCAACATTTTCATTCTCATACATTCTCTCGTTTTTACAAGTATTTTACTCTTTTCACTTCTTTTACACTTGATTCACTTGAATTCAATATGAAAACAGCGAGATCTTTATAGATGCTACAATAATTGGAGGAATCTTCAATGATTGAATCACTTTGAAAGATTTCTGATGAATTCATGGAAGATATATTGATGAATCAAGGCTTGATCAAAGATTAGTGATAGTTGGAATAACTTGGGATGGTTGAGAAAACGATTGGACAGCACTTTGTGGAGCAAGGAATCAATTCCTTTAAATGTGGAGACCATGGGGTATTTATAGGTGTAGAGAGAATGAGGTGGAAAGGCTTAAGTTTTATGTGCAGACTATGGATCGGTCATAACTTTATTTACAAAAATGCCACTGGGCTGAATTCTGCCGATCCATCCAGTTGTCATTTGACCGACCGACCCAGTTGATGCCGACCGATCCATCTATAGAACACCGACCGATCCATCTTTTCCTATGTGACCGAACCACGGAGATGTAGTACGACCGATCCATCCTATAAAACACCAACTGATCCATCTTTTGTTATGTTACCGAACCATGGAGATGTAGTACAACTGATCCATCCTTTTGTGGTATGACCGATCCATTGCTTTAGCCTCTGACCAACCAATAGGAAACTATACGACCGAACCATTGCTTTATTCCTGGTCGATCCATGGAGCAATCTTGTGACCGACCCATGGAGCTTTTTCTTGAACGACCCATAGAGTTTAAACCTGACCGATCCATCTTACTGAGCCCATGCTGATCCATTGACTTTGAATCCGATCCATCAGTGTGATGCATGATTTTAGGTGGATAGACACTTGCCCATCGGAGTTTGTTACTTTTGTGTTACAAAAATTATAAGCTCTGATATTAACAAACATAATGTAATTGTGATGGATCGTGACTCACTCTTATGGATCACCATCATGGGTTTATTCATCTATCGGTCATGTATTTCCGTATTTGGGTCGGTTGGCACATGCGCATCGCTATGGACCAGTTGGAAATGATTTTTGACTGGACCAGGCATAACAAGCTTTTATGGATTGGCCGGTGCACTTAACTTTCACCTTTATAATGTCTTTTTGGCCTCTATCTTCTTCATTTTATCTCCTTAGCTCGAAATTTCTGTAATGGCGGCGGGCCTCTTCTAAGGGATTTTCCAATTTCAATTTACTGTTTTCCCATCAATCGTCTTAGACTCCAATTGAATCTGCACTGCCGTTTGCTCAAATCCTCTTATCCATCGTCAAAGCTCATTTCCTCCGCAAGCACCATCAATTCTAAACCGAATTGAAGCACTCCCCTCATATCTGAAACATCGCACCCGTTGTAGGTGATTTTCTCTTTAACTCTACACGTATTTACTTTGGAAATGTTTGAGGCCTTGGTTTGAGACAATTTTTTGGATGGTTAGGGTTTGAATCAATTTGAATTTGGAGCGAATTTGATTAAATTAATTCAGTGATGTATATTCATAAGCACTTGTCTTGCGGTTGTTAATTGAATTTGATATTTGAGTAACATTAAGCTCTTTAGAACTTGGTCTTAGTCTTATGCCTGTAAGGTGTTTGTTGAACTGTATGAGACTCGAAATCTTATATGTTCTGTTGTAATATGATTTCAGTGTTAAAGTGTTGATATGCGTTCATATTTTGGCAATGACATTGCATATGAACTTTTGTATGAAAAACCTTTGTGCTGAGGTCCAACTCGACATAAAAACTCTGCAAACTTTTGATTTTGAATCTTGTAGAAAGTCCATGTTCTTGCACTTAATTTTGTTGTTGTGATAATGCTCGTCTATTATTTGTCGGAAACATAATGATCAGCTTGTATTTTGAAATATTTCCATAGCATATGAACTCATTTTCATTGAGCGTTTGCTTGGACTAACTGCATTTGCACTTCAAAGTTTGGCCATGATATTGAGGGGTTGGAGATTTTTTCAAATATTGATGGACCAATTGTCGATCCATTATGGGTCGGTCAGTGCCAATCTGTAACACCCCGCAT
This sequence comes from Allium sativum, assembly GCA_030737875.1. NCBI lineage: Eukaryota > Viridiplantae > Streptophyta > Magnoliopsida > Asparagales > Amaryllidaceae > Allium > Allium sativum. The sequence continues at coordinate 34,965,388 of CM060912.1, forward strand.
TTTACATATCAGAGGATCATAAAATTTATTTTTTTATTCCTAAGGGTTGGATCATTCTTATATTTTAATATGTGGCTTATGAGGATGTGAGACGTATCCATAATTTTTACCAATTTTGTTTGTGACCATTTTGCCGATGTCAATCTTGTACAGGGCATAACTTTTGACTCAGGTCGAATCAGGAGGCGAGACCTGTGCCATTGGAAAGGAAATGATGATTGCCTTTTCGTAGAGTGGTTACATTAAAGTTTTTGTTCAGCGCTTTGGGAGGAATCACTGTTTTAAGGTTTAACAGTTGGTTGTCCAGGTTTGGTATGCCATAATGGGCTGATTTGGAGAGGCCCATTAGTGGGCTGGTGGAAGGCCATAAATAGGGGGTAAGAGGCATGGAAAAGAGTTTACTTTCTCCATTCTCTCATTTGGAAGTGTCAAGGGATCCTCCATTCCTTCATCCTTTCCATCATTAAAGTTTAGAGAATCGAAGATCTACACCATTTGAGGCCAAATCTACAACCCTTTCAAGGGAGATTTCATCAAATCGAGCTGATTGAAGCAAGCTCTCTGCTGTCCGGGTTCATATTTCTTCATTTCTAAGCTAGATCGAAGGATTGGTGAGTGATATGCATCTCTCACATGGATTCAATCAAGTATATGAATGTTTGATCATGTTTTTCACTAAATTCAAGTCGTTTTCTTATATCTACATTATGGTAAGTACATTTTTCATATGAATCACTATAGGATCTAATTTAGCAACTTAAACCCATTAATTTCTACGCTGTTACTTATGTTTATGCTAGTTAGATCCATAATTTTAGTTCATACATTCATTTATCATGATTTAGAACATTTTCTATGATTTAATGATGATAATTGTCATTTTGATGTTGTTATGGATTTGTTGAGTTGGCTAGGACTGATTTAGAAGACCTAGATCAGTTATTTGAATCATTGTTGTCGTTTGGAAAAGTTTTGGTCAAGTTTAGAGCTAATTTGGTCAGATCTGGAGTTAGGTTGTTTTTCCTTAAGGTCAGGTCATTTTCTGAAAATCAAGTCGTTTTTCCTAAAGGTCGGGTCGTTTCATGAAGGTCGGATCATTTTTCTTGAAGGTCAGGTTGTTTTCTGAAACCCAGGTCGTTTTTCTTGAAGGTCAGGTCATTTTCTGAAGCGCGGATCATTTTTCCTAAAGGTTAGGTCATTTTCTAAAGATTAGGTCATTTTTCCTGAAGGTCAGTTCATTTCCTGAAGGTCAGGTCGTTTTTCCTGAAGGTCTGAAACGTCCCACAAATTTTCGACCCCGAAAATCGACACAAAAGCACCATGTCGACCTTCCAAGCACCGAAAACACAGGAACATTATTAGAAAGATGTTATAGGGTGAGATAAGAAAGAAAGAAATATTAGAATAGAAGAAGAAGAACCAAAACAACATAGAGTCTCACATTGCAGCAGAACAAAATATAATATAGATTTTTTTTTATTAAGAGCTTAAAAATATATACTTACAATCATCAGAGTACATCACACATATGGATAGTTATAATAACATGTCCTCATATACAACACACAGCGGAATAATAATAAATATCATATGTCTGAACATCTCCAGCTCGTCTCTTCACAACACCCGATAACCTGAACCTGTACGAGCCGGTCTAACCCGAGCATTACAAATGACAGGTCAGTCTTGTGACAACCCGAATTCCAACAGACCGATTTTTTTTCTCGAAATTCCAATCTATTTAAACTCGGATTGGTTTGCTCTGGTATCCTGCAGAAAAGACAGAGAAATAAAATATATCAGAGCTCAGAAAATATCTCACAGCGGAATGGATAAAATATAATATGATCAAAACATAGCCTTACCGTATTAATAATACTTCCTAACCAGTATCCAAAGCTATCATGTCTCTGACACAAATCTAACTTGCGAGTATGTTATGAGGAGGGGGTCACAACACGAGTTCTGGTGATTGGATTTAAACTATATACTTTAGATAATCCTACATATACCGTTCAATCATCTTATCTTATTTATTAGGTTACTTGGGTTAACAGCTCGCAAGGCTTACACACACGTCGCACCCATTTATTTCCCAGTGGATTAACCTAATAAAATATATGTAGCTACCCCTAATATTAAGGTACGCCCCATGGTACCCCACTCGCACGGTCTTCACCGTAACACCATCGAAATATACGCAGTCCCTCATCCTACGCCGTAGTGACGTATAGACTCATATATATATATATATATATATATATATATATATATATATATATATATCAATATTACGTTCCACATATTTCTGTCATTACTATGCTACGCAAACGTATGGACTGCAACTTTGTTCGATTCAAACTCCATACCAGAGTAATGCCCTCAAGTCTACGATACACCACCCAGAGAAGATATACATATATTTAGACTGTCCACCATACGTATCTTCAACTGTAGCTCGATGCCTCAATCGCATGTCCTCTAATGTGCACTGAGTTCCATGTCAAGGCGATACAAGAAACACAGAATTCGGTCGGGAGCTTTTCCATGTCTGTACGGGCCCGTCTTTAGGAGCCTCTACAGATATCCCTCGGGTCTGTTTTCATGGTGGCTATGGCCCCACCCTTAACCAGTAAAGACTATAAGAGCTAAGCGACATGCCCCTAATAACAAATAATCTAAACATCCATTTGGCGTCTCCCCTCAACCCCTTACCTCGATAGTGAAAGGTGAATGGTATCTTTGGTTTAGCTCTAGTCTTTTTGCATCCCACTAACTGCCGATGACGGGTATCTGACGATCTACTATCCTTGTTGGTCGTGACCCTTCGCCTCCTCATTGAGGCAACCGCCGAATCACCCTAGTGTCACCGCGTCACAGCATTCCGACTGCATATATACTTTTGCAGTCAAGGCCCACCCACCTCATAGTTACGCGCAGACCCAATCTCTGCGAGCACAGCCTAAACATCTGCCACCACATAGAGGACTACTAGGAGCACCTTACGTATCTCATGAAGCCGTGTGCTTCCCCTTCCAGTCCTTTGGAGCCGACAGAGTAATCAGATAAACATGCGCTCCCCTTGTGCCTTATAACACCATAGTAACCTACCCCTTTGGGTTACTCACTCTCAAACGTGCTGACTGGTCCAAGCGCCTCACATTAATATGTTGTTAGACCCTATGTCTAAACATTCTTTTACGTGCTTGCTTTACTTATCAGGTTTCCATTCAACTTGGTTGTCTTAACTTTTTATTCAGGTTACCAAATTCTTCTTAGCCCCTTATATCTCCGAGGAATGGGCCCCTCTTGCTTATTAATTTAAGTTATACAACTTAATCCATTTAAGTTTATTAATAAGCCCACAACATGTTATTCCCTAGATTGTGGTCCAAGGTCTGAAATCCACACTCCCTTTTAATGTTCTTGCTTGATTTCATCATTACAATAACATGTTCTACTTAATATATTATTAAGTGTATCTCAATTCACATGTTTTCTAATTAACATGTCACTTACCATTTATGGTTAAATATAACTTTTCAATTCATAAGTTTTTCTCCTTCTTTCTCATTTAATCATAAATTCATTTACATCGTCACTACAACTTATGGTTGTTTAGTTATTAACTTAGTTTTCTTAACCCAGGTCCAATAACAATAAGTTTCTCTTCCCATAACTTATGTTGTCCTCATCCGTACTCTAGTTCTCACAAGTAACTTAATTTACAATTAAGTACAATTTATCTCTTAACATAAGTTATTCCAATTTTCTTATTGTTTTCTGATAACCTAAGTTACAATTCTCATTTGTCCTTAGGATAAGCCTTAACATGTTATTCTCATTAGCAGATTTCATACTTCCAAGTGTTTTGATTACTTAATTATATAATTAAGTACAACCTCTTACATTCATAAACTTCCCCCTTTTCTCCAATTATTACAAACAATTGGTTTTAGTTTTCCCCATTTACTGATTACTTAATTTGAAATTAAGTGTCACTTATTTCATTTCACAGGTTGTCTTATTTCCTTACTAGTTTATTATAACCTAAATTATAATCTTTATTTGTCCCTAGGACAAGTCTATCTGCTATACAACATTTTCATTAATGTTATTTATTTATAATAGGTTATTATCATTCCCTATTTATTCCAAATCATTTACTATTGTATCTTTTTTTCATTCAATTCCATTTATAACCATTAATTACAATTGATACTATTTATTTTTCTTGCTATTTATATATATATATATATATATATATACATGTACCAGACCTCTCACATTAAGCCTACAACCTGCGGATGCTGGATATGCCAGGCAGGTCCGGGTATACTTCTTCCACAAGTCGGACTTAACCTCTTGTCTTGACATGTCTCGTGTTTATGCACTTAGACCCCTCACATTAGTTTCGCCACTTGTGGTTGCTAGATATGCCGGGCGGGTCCGGGCAGACTTCTACCACAGGGGTAATTTAACCTCATGTCTAAGCACGGTTACAGTTTCTAATTACTGTAATTCCAGGAATGTTCATTTTTTTTATAATTATTCATGTTTCATTATAGGTTTTTCATGCCCCTTTTTCCAAGTTATATTTACTAGCCCAATTTAAGATCTTTAAACATAATTCGGTCGATGCCCTAATCCATATTTATTTATTCAATTCTATGTAAACACGAAACCATATAATCATATACTTACTCCAATTGTTTCATGTATACAATTGGGACAAATTAACATGTAACAAGAGCAGTCACAGTTGATACCCATATTCTAACAAGTTCATAAATGTAAACTTTTTAGCACTTCGACTAATTCAATATTTGAATTTTCCAACATGTTCATATTGATATTATAACATGTAAACATTCCAACATTTCAACTGATTCAATATATGAATTATTCATATTAATAATTTGACGTTATGTCATGCTAATCATTCTCGCACGTCATATACACCAGTTTAATCATTATTAGCATATGTTTAGGTGTCTTAACATGTCATATTCCAATTTGTCATAATGGAGAATGCTAAACGGTAATATACCATTGTCTAAAATAATATGGCTTAAATACACTACCTTTTAATGCTTTCCCCAGTCTGGATCTGATCTAGTTTTGCATCCATGGGTTTTCCCCTTTAATTTGATTTGAAACCTAATAACCGTGGATTGAATATTTTCATTTAAAGAGAAGGGAAAGAAAGAGTAAGAATTTGAATGGATTTGATCTAGAATTTTACCTTGCTTTTCATGAATCTGAACAATCTTTTATTAACATCAATTATCCCTTCACGATCTTGAATTTTAAAATCTTCTTATTAATAATCTAAATTTTCTGAATAGATTTGAGGAGAGGAAGAGAGTAATGGCAGAGCTTCAACATAACTTTAGAATTATGAGTTTTAGGGTTAGCTATAGGGCCTTATTTATAGGTGCTCACGGTCTTATCGTACCCGCAGCGCCGAGTCAGCATTGAACCCAGTTAAGAAAATAGTCTAGACTCGCAGATGAATCTAGCCGGATCTTATCGTACACGTAGTGCTGAGTCAGCACCGTGTCCTGCAAGCTGTTTTGGCGTAGAAATTTGATTTTTGAATGTTTGAATTTATTTAACTTTTAAATTCACTTGTAATCTTCTTATGTGCATACAATTCTTATAACGACCACTTTATGCGTATATATATATATATATATATATATATATATATATATGTATATGCGCACCATTTTTGTTTTGTTTTCAAAATTCAAATGGTGTTGCAGCGTCATTTGATTCTTGCTATATTTCATTGACTGCAGCCTTATCTTGAATCTATTATGTACATATATTTCTACATATATATATATATATATATATATATATATATATATATGTTCTCATATATATATACACATATATTTTCTTTATTTCCTTATATGTACATTCTTATCCTTTCAAATTTCTAATTGGTATATGTACATATATTTGTATGCTCAATTGGCCCTCTCTAAAGCAAAGGTAAAAATTATGTCGTCGTCGGGGTTTGAACCCCCAACCTCAATGTTGCAAATCCTATGTCTTAACCAACTGGGCTATGATGTCTTTTGTTAATAAGTTTAGAAACAATGGTAGTCATTGTTCTCCTTCTTTTACCTTATTCTCATGTTTTGCTACAATACTTCATTTAAATGTATCTCTTTCACCTTAACTCGGTTTTCTGCAATCCATATGTCTAATTGACCAGAAAATTGCCACGAACGCAATGACGCTAATCTCGTAGCCAAATTCTTTAAGCTTTTCATTTTTTTTTAAAATATGCAATTTAGTTTCATTGCATTTCTTCTTATTGCATGTAATTTATTAATCTTTTCTTCATTTCAATGTATGAAATTATTACATGCAATTATATTACCATATTTTATTCTATTGTCATAAAATGCGGGGTGTTACAAGTCTGGTGAACCAGAATGAGAAAAACACAGTATGTTTATAGGTATCACACAAGTTGATTTTAAAGTTAAAATCCTTTTGAAAAAAAAAGATAATCGTAAGACCAAATCCACACATAAATACGGATGATTTTTACCTTACGATAACCCAAAATGTTTTTGAAATCAATATCTTCTTTGATATAATAATAGTGTCTGAATACAAATAAATACCAATCTAGCAGAACGCTTGCATCTCACGCTCTACATATATAGTGTACAATCAAAACGGCGGGCGCTTATTAGAGAATGGATTTCCTAGCAAGGTATGGGATCACCTTCCCAACAATGTACCTCTGGAGATGAATACATTAGGGTTCAACAACAACAACTTGCAACCCAGGCTAAACATGACCGACCCCTCACTTTCTCTTGAGAGCACCGAATATATCATTACCACGGTTGGGGGCCAGCCAACTGAACCGATAGCATACATACAAGAAATTAAAATGGGACAACCAAAGGCATTTGATTTCACCAGATCAAGTAATGATATATCATTTTGATGGGTGCGACCCGCATAACCATGTGACCTACCCGATTTTATGCCATTTCCTAGTTGTTGAGGCTAGAGGTTAAGCCTCTCCTTTAGAACAGCACATCTCCATTCACTTTTAATGCCACATTGTCAGATTCGCTGGATATCACATAATTTATTCCAATCACGATAGAATCACTACCGAAATATCTTTGGCTGCTAAAGTAGAGAAATTCAACCAGTGGTTCTTCTATTTATGAATATCCACGGTCCTCAATGCTCCATCTTCAATTAACATTTTCCAAGTATTTGCTAGCTGGAATGGTTTTCGAATATAATTCGATCTTGGTCTTTCCGTACCAACAATCGTATTTGGCCAGATTTGATAGTCGGTTATTTAACTATCAATTAAATATTCATGTGAATGAAATGAGTTTATTGATTCAGTATTCGGCATTACTTGGCCTCTTTAATTAACATCTATTAATTTTATTCTTAAACCCTTCTGATATTTGGAGTTTATCTTTTACATCTTATTAAAAATAAGAATATTCTTAAAATATCATTTCATTCGCTTATAAACTTTTCGAATACAGCTTATAATACTATTTACGATAATCATAACTTATGTTTCCCCTCAATTACTCTCGTTTATAAACTAATACCATTCTTGGATAGTCGGAAAGTCGATTAAGTTGGGGTATTTTATTTAGCTTTCAGACCTTGGCTAACAACATTCATATTTTCAGAAAAGATAGAAGTTTATTAACCACACATTTTCCTTTGAAAACCTTATTTAAATCTCAAAAAAGTTTGTTTAATTAATTATTAAATAAACTATTATTTTACTTCTCTATTAATCTTTAACGATCCTTTATAATATTATACCCGAGCTTTGATTCAATTAAAAATAGAATCCTTTTTAAAATTCTTCAAAGCTTGTTTGCAATACTATATTCATTTTAAATCATATATAACTGTCTTAAACAAGTCTAATATAATTACGTTTTCAAATCTCATATAAGTATCTTTATAAATCTTGCCTTCTTGACATCTCGTATGAAACCTTATATTTATTTTATTAAAACAATTCACCTATCCTCTATAACAACGTTACAGATTCCATTTCAAGACTTTTTCCTTTCTTTATTTATACCCTTTTCAAATCATTACAATAACTTATGCGTTGTCTAAAATCACCTTGCGATCCTTTTAATGATCTTCAATTTATAAATCAAATAGACCAATTTATTATTTGTAACAATTATAACAAATTCATTTTTCAAAACTCTTACACCATTTACAAAATCCATTTACAAATTTTTATCGACAACTAGTATTTTGATTACATTTCAACTCTTAAATTCATTTGCAAAATTGTTGTAAATCATTTACGACAACTTATATTCATTGCCATTTCCAATACCTTTTACTTAGCATATACTCTCAACTCAGTTTAACAATCTGAACTTCGGAAGAACCTCAGAATAAATCTAACTACGTTATTTCGTACCATTTCACCACTTCTAAGTTTCCTTTTTCTAATTTCAAATATTAGATAAATATTTAGTTAAGCTATCATATTCGCTTAAAATCCTTTTTACAACTTCGTTATAAAACTCGGTTTTAATACAAAACCCATTAACTTCTTTCACTTTTCAATTCGATTTCATTTCAACTTCGATCACTTTTTAAGTGAATTAAAAAGTAATCTCCATAATTATTATTAATATAATAATTTACTTCAATCATTAACTACAGTAGCAGTATTTAATTTCTTTATTAACTAAAATAAATAGTAAATTTCTTTTTAAAATCTTATTAAAATTTAAACAATTATTCGTTAAACTATTTTATTAAATTAATTCAAACAAATTTATTTAATAATTATCCTCAGTTAAAAACAGTTGATTTAGTCAACTCAATACATAATTAATTCGTTAACCAATTTCAATTGGTCCTTCCTTTAAATTAATTAATAATATAATTAATTTAAATAACTCCATTTAATTGTTCCTTAACAAAACAATTTTCCAATTCTTAACTGTTAGGTTAATTTTATACTCTTTTTCTTATAAATCTGATTAACATTAGAATTTACTTCATAAAATCATTTGATAATCACTTAAATTTAAGTAATAAATAATAACCATTTATTTCTTTTTAATCACTTTTATTCAAAATAATATATTGCAAAACTATCTTCAGTTATAAAATAAAATTTATAACTTTTCTTTTATCGATTCACCTGACGGTAAATCAATATGTTGAAAACGAGGCCATATACTGCCAATTACTCAACCAATATTACCCATTGGTTCAAACAATATAATTGTTGAATTTCAGTTCAACGGTCAACAATCAAATCAATAATCTAGTCCGAACAGTTAATATAATGATAATATAAAAATAAATGTCATTAAATATATTTGAGGAATCCTGTTGGATCCCTCCAACCTGTTCTTCCCTGTATTCACATAGATTATTTCAAATAATGTCATTCAATCCAATTTAACTGATAATTTCCATAACGGTAAATAACAGCCATTCAACAACAACCCATTTATCTAACATTAACAACGAATTCAAATAATTCATTAAATTAAGCACGTTTATTTTATAAACGGGACCAACAAGGTAAGTTACCTTAATTGGATCCAATCGTTAAAATAACGATTGGATGTTTCACCGAAATTAAATAACGTTTAATTTTATCGGTTCAGTCAATATATGTATTTTCAACAAATAGTCAATCATTAGCAACCATAGCACACAAAATAAAAGCCCAACTTATATAAAATATAAGTGGGAAGAACTGAGTGAGTTTAACTCACCTTGATTTGATTCGCTGTTCAAACGGTTTGTTTCAGTTAAATTAAACAAATGTTTAATTTAACTGAAAATCTCAGTTGGTTCCAAACGCTTCCAAATTTATTCCATGACATCGTGCTTGTAATAATGATTCCAACACTACCTGGTTTGTCCGATTCTATTAAGATATGCAATAGTTATACATAAGTGAACACGGTTTAATAAAATATTATTTCCTTCATCGATTATAAATTTAATTACTTTTTCATTTAAAAAATTTCAAGCCGATTAAAATTTCTTGCTCCCTACTGTAAACTGCGAATGCTATTCCAGAATTCTCGCGTAGATTTGCTTGATCTTGTCCTGGTTAAACATTAAACGTTGGTTTAAATAATTTATAATATAATTAACTGATTTGATTAGGAATTTACTAAACATAATTACGTTTTTAAATTCCATAATTACTCCATATGTAGATTCCATTTCCTTCAGCTGTCTTCTGCATGTTCGTTCCAGTGTGTTGTCTTCCATCCCTTGTTTAGTCTGATATGCAAAATACGACAAGATTAATTCCTTTTTCTCCCTTTCGTACATTACTGCTTTTGCCGTCCTCATGATTGGAGAAAAGGACCATGCCCTTTCTTTACTTCTGGTTTTAAATCATAATGCCCCAAGTCCTTGTTCCCAGCTACCTCCATAAAGAATACAAACCCACGCTCGACTTCATCCCACAGCTGTCGCGTCTTCCTCCAGCGTCCGGACCACTATCATAAACTTCCATCAAAACCTCCTTGACATCCTCCACCCTCATTCCAAGTCTCGACACACCAGACTCCATCGATTGCCGGCAAAAGCTTCTTGAATGCAGTCCCTTTCGACCATCGATTCGGCCGCTACAGTGGGCAGAAACAGATCGCGGCCATTCAATAGATGTATCTCATTTAGTTGATGATTTTTGCATTTAGAAGAATTTGAATTCGATTAATGGATTATGAGATTGATTGGAAAGAAGGTTGAGTGATTTCTGTTCGTTTATTAATGGAGATGGCGGCACAATATGCTGTTGACCACGAAGAACAGAGAATAGGGTTTTTGACCCTTGCATTTGTGTATTTATAATGAAATTGGATCATTAAAATGTTAATTTATTATAACAACTCATACCGTGAGCTTTTTGCAAAATTAACCTTCCATATGATTTTTAGTTCAAGATAAAACACCTAATCCTAGCATCAAAAAATATTCCAGACCCAATGGGACAGGTTTCGTCGAATTCCGGGATCGATTGTAAAATGTCCTTTATAATTATCGATGAAAAACCAAGTGTTTAAAATTCCTATAATTACACAAAAAATTAAAAAAATGAAACCTTAACATTCTACTAGTCCTCTTCCTAAAGAATCCAATGAAATTTGTTTCGTTAAATTTGGAGTTTGTTTGGCCAGTCATTTATTCGTTAAAGGTTACACTTGTCTTAATAATATAAACGATTAAATAAAGATAAGGGAGTTTTTGGCGACCGAAGTCACATACGACATCGGTTTTCCACAAAATTTGATTTTCTTACAATAATTTGACGATACGGTTCCAATGAAACTAATTTCATCGAAAACTGAGACCGTTTGTAAAAATGACTATTTTTAACACTTATATAATATTAATAAAATATTATATAAATTCCCAAATATACCAGTTAAATTTTAATAAATTATTATTATCATATATATCCAAATAGAATATATATACAACTCCAATTATAAATTATACAATTCAATATATGCATTTTCGGGTTAACGATATTCAATATATAATAAACTCCTTATTTATTAATTTAAATAAACGTTATATTTTAATAATGATTTCCATAGCGACTATTTTAAAAACTGAATTGAAAATAACTAACAATCTACAACACGAAATCTGGATTTTTCCCTTCTATGTGGAAATTAAAATCAACAAGATTCCAGCATTTCTTGTTTCACAGAATTCCGACTTAAAACGGATCCTGTATATCCAATTGATGTTCAAAAATCAATATTGTGAACTGTCGCGCCATTTCAAGCTCGATTTATGTTCAATATAAATTTAACGTTTAAAGGTCGTTTTAAATAAACGAATTCAATATTAAAATCCATTAATATTCTAAATATAATATTTAAAATAATAAACTAAATTAAATATTTGACTACCAAAAATACGGGACATTATATTCTTCCCCCATTAATAGAGTTTTGTCCCCGAAATTACTAAGGTTGAAAAATGTCACAAACACGTAGATTTTCAAAATCCAACTTATTTTACATCGAAACTAAATTATTATGGTAAAATAAAAATATTGAAAATATTCTATCACCTTAAATTCCCAAAACAAATCGGCCGATTCTCCCTTGTACGGAGTGACATCTGTGATATTGCAGGTACAATTAATATACACATCGACCCACATGGTCGAAAAACAAAATTCAAAACTCAAAATTTATATTTTCGCATAGGCGTACCTTTTATGAGCGCGATTGAGCATACTTGCTCAATTTATTTCAATCTACTCAACCAAAATCAATCATCATAGTCTTCTCGCACCTGCACTCAACTCAATTTAATATAGGGTGACAAATACATGAAAATTTAAATAATATTTCGTTACTCAACAATTATAACTACATCAATTCCAAAATCAAACATTGAATATCAATTCACTTGCAAATACAAGTTTAAACCATTATTTTCAATTTATATGCATTCCTATTTCAATTTAATTACTGGAATTTATTCTCTAGTTTATAATTTATTCAGCTCCATTAATTATTGCTTATTTCCATTCAAACAATATATCATCCAATAACCAACAATTCACAATAAACAACCAATACACAACCAATTCAATTGAATTTACATTCAATATTAATATTTTACTTTGGTTTCACATATTTGAACATCAATCGATTTATATTCAATTGATTTCTATTTAATTATTATTAACTCAAATTCCAAATTCTAAATTTATTTATTTCAATATCATTATTAATTTAATTTCACTGAACCAAGTTAAGTTTCAATTCAAATTTTTAATCAAATTTAGACTATCTTTCAAATCAATCAAACACACCACTATTTCAATAATTTAATAAAATTATTTATTTTCTATACAAAAATATATTTCGAGTAAACTTATTTCATTTACCCTCTTTAACAAAACAATACTGTATCCATTGACAGTTCAGTGCTTCTCAACACCTGAACTGATCAACAAATACAATACAAAATATTTTTATATAAAATTTACAAATAAGCTCTCATATATATACACTTAACTCAATCTAGGGTATTACTAACCCCATCTCTACCGAGTTACACCACATAGCCAAGGTTATTACTAAACCATTGCTCTGATACCACTGTAACGTCCCACGAATTTTCGACCCTGAAAATCAACACAAAAGCACCATGTCGACCTTCCAAGCACAGAAAACACAGGAACATTATTAGAAAGAAGTTAGAGGGTGAGGTAAGAAAGAAAGAAATATTAGAGTAGAAGAAGAAGAAGAACCAACACAACACAGTGGAACAAAATATAATATAGAAATAAATCTTTATTGAGATCTTAAAAATATATACTTACAATTATCAGAGTACATCACACATCTGGATAGTTATAACAACTTTTCCTCATATACAACACACAACGGAATAATAAATAAATATCAACGTCTGACCATCTCCAGCTCGTCTCTTCACAGCACCCGACAACCTGAACCTATATGACCTGGTCTAACCCGAGCATTACAAACGATGGGTCAGTTTGGTGAACCAGAGTGAGAAAAACATACTATGTTTATAGGCATGTTTTTACCTTACGATAACCCAAAACGTTTTTGAAATCAATATCTTCTCTGATATTATAATAGTGTTTAAATACAAGTAAATATCAATCTAGCAGAATGCTAGCATCTCAAGCTCTACATATATAGTATACAATCAAAATGGCGGGCGCTTATTGGATAATGGATTTCCTGGCAAGGTATGGGATCACCTTCCCGACAATGTACCTCTGGAGATGAATACATTGTGGTTCAACAAGAACATCTTGCAATCCAGGCTAAACATGACTGGTCCCTCACTTTCTGTTGAGAGCACCAAATATATCATTACCGCGGTTAGGGGCCAGCCAACCGAACCGATAGCATACATATAAGAAATTAAAATGGGACAACCGAAGGCATTTGGTTTCACCAGATCAGGTAATGATATACCCTTTTGATGGGTGCAACCCACATAGCCATCCGACCTACCCGATTTTATGCCATTTCCTGGTTGATGAGGCTAGAGGTTAAGCTTATCCTTTAGAACAACACATTTCCATTTACTTTGAATGCCACATCGTTAGATCCGCTAGATATCACTTAATTGATTTCCACAAAAATACTCTGAGTGTTAAGCTAAGAGAAGGTGTGCACCCTTCTCCGCCACCAATAGAGATACGTTTGTAAATATTCAATGTACGTGACTCGTTTGGAAGTACTCTGTTAAACACTCGTCCATACAAGTCATCCAGGAACAGGATGAACCGAAGGCACCCTCCTACCACATCCTATATAGGTATCATCCCAAGGATCAGTAGCAAGTAGTCCTTGCAATCCGTGGATTCCAATCACGATAGGATCACTACCGAAATATCTCTGGCCGATAAACTAGAGAAATTCAACCAGTGGTTCTTCAGTTTATGAAGATGCACGGTCCTCAACGCTCCATCTTCAGTTAACATTTTCCATATATTTGCTGGTCAGAAAGGTTTTCGAACATAATTCGATCCTAGTCTTTCCATGCCAATAATCGTATTTGCCCAGATTTGATAGTTAGTTATTTAACTATCAATTAAATAATCATGTGAATGAAATGAGTTTACAGATTCATCACTCAGCATTACTTGGCCTCTTTAATTAACATCTGTTAATTTTATCCTTAAAGCCTTCCGATATTTGGAGTTTATCTTTTACATCTTATTAAAAATAAGAATATTCTTAAAAAAATCATTTCATTTGCTTACAAACTTTTTGAATACAGTTTATAATATTATTTACGAAAATCATAACTTATGTTTCCCCTCAATTACTCTCGTTTATAAACTAATACCATTCTTGGATGGTTGTGAAGTCGATCAAGTTAGAGTATTTTATTTACCTCTCAGACCTTAACTAACAACATTCATATTTTCAGTATAGATAGAAGTTTATTAACCATACATTTTCCTTTGAAAACCTTATTTAAATCTCAACAATGTTTATTTAATTAATTATTAAATAAACTATTATTTTACTTCTCTATTCATCTTTAATGATCGTTCGTAATATTATACCCGAGCATTGATTCAATTAAAAATAGGATCCTTTATAAAATTCTTCGAAACTTGTTTGCAATACTATATTTGTTTTGAATCATATATAACTGTCTTAAACAAGTCTAATATAATTATCTTTTTAAATCTCATATAAGTATCTTTATAAATCTTACCTTCTTGACATTTCGTATGAATCCTTATATTTATTTTTATCAAAACAATTCACTTATCCTCTGTAACCTCGTTACAGATTCCATTTCAAAACTTTTTACTTTCTTAATTTATACCCTTTTCAGATCATTATGACAACTTATGCGTTGTCTAAAATCACCTTGCGATCCTTTTAGCGATCTTCAGTTTATGAATCAAATAGTCCAATTTATTATTTGTAACAATTATTACACATTCATTTTTCAAAACTCTTATGCCATTTACAAAATCCATTTATAAACTATTATCAACAACTAATATTTCGATTACATTTCAACTCCTAACTTACATTTGCAAGATCGTGTAAATCATTTACGACAACTTATATTCATTGCCATTTCCAAAACCTTTTACTTAGCATATGCTCACAACTCCGTTTAACATTCCGAACTTTGGAAGAACCTCATAATAAATCTCACTTTGTTATTTCATACCATTTCCCCTCTTCTTAGTTTCCTTTTTCTAACTTCAAATATTAGATAAATATTTAGTTAAGCTATCATATTTGCTTAAAATCATTTTTGCAACTTCGTTATGAAAATCGGTTTTAGTACAAAACCCATTAACTTCTTTCGCATTTCAATTCAATTTCATTTTAACTTTGATCACTTTTCAAGTGAATTAAAAAGTAGTCTCCACAATTATTATTAATATAATAAATTACTTCAATCATTAACTAAAGTAGAAGTAGTTAATTTCTTTATTAACTAAAATAAATAGTTAATTTCTTTTTAAAATCTTGTTAGAATTAAAACAGTTATTCATTAAACTATTTTATTAAATTAATTCAAACAAATTAATTTAATAATTATTCTTGATTAAAAACAGTTGTTTTAGTCAACTCAACACATGGTTAATTCATTAACCAATTTCAATTGGTCCTTCCTTTAAATTAATTAATAATATAATTAATTTAAATAATTCCATTTAATTGTTCCTTAACAAAACAATTTTCCAATTCTTAACTGTTAGGTTAATTTTATACTCTTTTGCCTATAAATTTGATTAACATCCGAATTTACTTCATAAAATCATTTAATAATCACTTATAAACTTAAGTAATAAATAATAACCATTTATTTCTTTTTAATCACTTTTATTAAAAATAATATATTTCAAAACTATCTTCAGTTATAAAATAAAATTTATAACTTCTCTTTTATCGATTCACCTGACGGTAAATCAATATGTAGAAAACGATTGATTTATAGGCCATATACTGCCAATTACTCAACCAGTATTATCCATTGGTTTAAACAAAACAATTGTTGAATTTCAGTTCAACGGCCAACAACCAAATCAATAATCTAGTCAGAACAGTTCATATAATGATAATATGAAAACAAATATCATTAAATATACCTGAGGAATCCCGTTGGATCCATCCAACCTATTCTTCCCTGTATTCCTTAACTGATAATTTCCATAACAGTAAATAACATCCATTTAACAACAACCAATTATCAAACATTAATAATGAATTCATTAAATTAAACACGTTTATTTTATAAACATGACCAACAAGATAAGTTACCTTAATTGGGTCCAATCGTTATAATAATGTTTTGGTGTTTCATCGCAATTAAACAACGTTTAATTTTATCAGTTCACTCAATATATGAATATGTATTTAACAAACAGTCAATCATTAGCAACCATATCACACAAAATAAAAACTCGACTTATATAAAATATAAGTAGGAAGAACTGAGTGAGTTTAACTCACCTTCATTTGATTCGTTGTTAAAACAGTTTGTTTCAGTTAAATTAAATAGATGTTTAATTTAACTGAAAATATCAGTTGATTCCAAATGCTTCCAGATTTATTCCATGACATTGTTCTCATAATAACGATTCCAACGCTACTTGATTTTTCCGATTCTGTTAAGATATGCAATAGTTATACAATTATAAGTGAACGTGGTTTAATAAAATATTATTTCCTTAATCAATTATAAATTTATTTACTTTTTCATTTAAAATGTTTCAAGCCGATTAAAATCTCTTGTTCCCTATTATAAACTACGACTACTATTCCAGAATTCTCGCATAGATTTGCTTGATCCTGTCCTAGTTAAACATTAATCAATGGTTTAAATAATTTATAATATAATTAACTGATTTGATTAGGAATTTACTAAAATAATTACATTTTTAAATTCCATAATTATTCTATCCGGAGAATCCGTTTCCTTCAGTTGTCTTCTACACGTTCGTTCAAGTGTGTTGTCTTCCATCCCTTGTTTAGTCCGATATGAAAAACACGACAAGAATAATTTCTTTTTCTCCCTTTCGTACACTACTGCTTTTGTCGTCCTCATGATTGGAGAAAGGGACCATACCCTTTCGTTACTTCTGTTTTTAAATCCTAGTGCCCTAAGTCCTTATTCCCACCTACCTCCACAAAGAATACAAACCCATGCTCGACTTCATCCCGCGGCTGCCGCGCCTTCCTCTAACGTCCAGACCACCATCAGAATCATCGTGACATCCTCCACTTTCCTTCCAAGTATCGACACACAAGACTCCATCGGTTGCCGACAAAAGCTTCTTGAACGCAGTCCCTTTCGACCATCGATCCAGCCGCTACAGTAGGCAGAAACAGATCGCGACCGTTCAATAGATGTATCTCATTTAGTCAATGAGTTTTGCATTTAGAAGAATTTGAATTCGATTAATGGATTATGAGATTGATTGGAAAGAAGGTTGAGTGATTTCTATTCGTTGATTAATGGAGATGGCGGCACAATATGCTGTTGACAACGAAGAACAGAGAATAGGTTTTTAACCTGTGTGTTTATGTATTTATAATGAAATTGGATCATAAAAATGTTAATTTATTATAACAACTCATACCGTGATCTTTTTGCAAAATTAACCTTCCATATGACTTTTAATTCAAGATAAAACACCTAATCCTAGCATCAAAAAATATTCCGGACCCAATGGGACAGGTTTCGTCAAATTCCGAGATCGATTGTGAAAAGTCCTTTATAATTATAGGTAAAAAATCAAGCGTTTAAAATTTCTATAATTACACAAAAAATCAAAAAATATGAGACATTGACATTCTACTAGTCCTCTTCCTAACGGATCCAATGAAATTTGTTTCATTTAATTTGGAGTTTGTTTGGCCAGTCATTTATTCGTTAGAGTTACACCTGTCTAAATAATATAAACGACTAAATAAAGATAAGGATTTTTTTGGCTACCGAAGTCACATACGACATCGGTTTGCCGTGAAATTTGATTTTCTTACAATAATTTGACGATACGGTTCCAATAAAACTAATTTCATCGAAAACTGAGACCGTTTGTAAAAATGACTATTTTTAAAACTTATATAATATTAATAAAATATACAATATTAATAAAATATTATATAAATTCCCAAATATATTAGTTAAATTTTAATAAATTATTATCATCATATATATCCAAACAGAATATATATACAACTCCAATTATAAATTATACAATTCAATATCTGCACTTTCGGGTTAACGATATTCAATTTATAATAAAACTCCTTATTTATTAATTTAAATAAATGTTATATTTTAATAACGATTTCCATAGCGACTATTTTATAAACTGAATTGAAAATAACTAACAATCTATAACACGAAATCTGGATTTTTCTCTTCCATGTGGAAATTATAATCAACAAGATTCCAGCATTTCTTGTTTCATGTAATTTCGACTTAAAACGGATCTTGTATATGCAATTGAAGTTCAAAAATCAATATTGTAAACTGTCGCGCCATTTCAAGCTCGATTTATATTCAATATAAATTTAACATTTAAATATCATTTTAAATAAACGAATTCAATATTAAAATCCATTAATATTCTAAATATAATATTTAAAATAATAAATTAAATTAAATATTAGACTACCAAAAATACGGGACATTACATTCTTCCCCCATTAATAGAGTTTCGTCCCCGAAATTACTAAGGTTGAAAAATGTCACAAACCCGTAGATTTTCAAAATCCAATTTATTTTAAATCGAAACTAATTTATTATGGTAAAATCAAAATTTTAAAAATATTGAAAATTTTCTAACACCTTAAATTCCCAAAATAAATCGGCAGATTCTCCCTTGTACAGAGTGATATCTGCGATATCGCAGGAACAAATAATATATATACATCGACCCACACGGTCGGAAAACAAAAATCAAAACTCAAAATTTATATTTTCACATAGGCATACCTTTTACGAGCGCTATTGAGCATACTTGCTCAAGTTATTTCGATCTACTCAACCAAAATCAATCATAATAGTCTTCTCGCACTTGCACTCAACTCAGATATAGGGTGACAAATACATGAAAATTTATATAATATTTCATTAATCAACAGTTATAACTACATCAATTCCAAAATCAAACATGAAATATCAATTCACTTGCAAATACAAGTTTAAATCATTATTTTCAATTTTTATGCATTCTCATTTCAATTTAATTACTGGAATTTATTCTCTAGTTTATAATTTTTTCAGCTCCATTAATTGTTGCTTATTTCCATTCAAACAATATATCATCCAATAACAAATAATTCATATTCAACAACCAATAACCAACCAATTCAATTGAATTTACATTCAGTATTAATATTTTACTTTGGTTTCACATATTTGAACACCATTCGATTTATATTCGATTGATTTCTATTTAATTATTATTAATTCAATTTCTAAATTTATTTATTTCAATATCATTATTTATTTAATTTCACTGAACCAAGTTAAGTTTCAATTCAAATTTTTAATCAAATTTAGAATATCATTCAAATCAACCAAACACACCACTATTTCAATAATTTAATGAAATTATTTATTTTCTATACAAAAATATATTTCGGGTAAACTTATTTCATTTACCCTCTTTTACAAAACAATACTGTATCCATTGACAGTTCAATGCTTCTCAACACTTGAACCGATCAACAAATACAATTCAAAACATTTGTATATAAAATTTACAAATACGCTCTCATATATATACGGTTAACTCAATCTAGGGTATTACTAACCCCATCTCTATCGAGTTACACCATAAAGCCAAGGTTATTACTAAACCATTGCTCTGATACCACTGTAACGTCCCACGAATTTTCGACCCTGAAAATCGACACAAAAGCACCGTGTCGACCTTCCAAGCACCGAAAACACAGGAACGTTATTAGAAAGAAGTTAGAGGGTGAGGTAAGAAAGAAACATTAGAATAGAAGAAGAAGAACCAACACAACACAACGGAACAAAATATAATATAGAAATAAATCTTTATTGAGAGCTTAAAAATATATGCTAACAATTATCAGAGTACATCACACATCTGGATAGTTATTACAACTTGTCCTCATATACAACACATAACGGAATAGTAACTAAATATCATACGTCTGAACATCTCTAGCTCGTCTATTCACATCACCCGACAACCTGAAACTGCATGACCCGATCTAACCCGAGCATTACAAATGATGGGTTAGTTTGGTGAACCAGAGTGAGGAAAACATACTAAGTTTATAGGTATCACACAAGTTGACTTTAAGTCAAAATCCTTTTGAATGGAAAGGATAATCGTAAGACCAAATCCACACATAAATATGGACGGTTTTTACCTCATGATAACCCAAGACGTTTTTGAAATCAATATCTTCTCTGATATTATAATAGTGTCTAAATACAAATAAATATCAATCTAGAAGAACGCAAGAATCTCACACTCTACATATATAGTATACAATCAAAATGGAGGGCGCTTATTGGAGAATGGATTTCCTCGCAAGGTATGGGACCATCTTCCCGACAATGTACCTCTGGAGATGAATACATTGGGGTTCAACAAGAACATCTTGCAATCCAGGCTAAACATGACTGGCCCCTCACTTTCTGTTGAGAGCACCGAATATATCATTACCGCGGTTGGGGGCCAGCCAACCGAATCGATATCATACATATAAGAAATTAAAATGGGACAACCGAAAGCATTTGATTTCACCAGATCAGGTAATGATATACCCTTTTGATGGGTGCAACCCACATAGCCATGCGACCTACCCGATTTTATGCCATTTCCTGGTTGATGAGGCAAGAGGTTAAGCTTATCCTTTAGAACAACACATTTCCATTCACTTTGAATGCCACATCGTTAGATCCGCTGGATATAACTTAATTGATTTCCACAAAAATACTCTGAGTGTTAAGCTAAGAGAAAGTGTGCACCCTTCTCCACCACCAGTAGTGATACGTTTGTAAATATTCAATGTACGTGACTCCTTTGGAAATAATCTGTCAAACACTCGTCCATACAAGTCATCCAGGAACAGGATGAACCGAAGGCACCCTCCTACCACATCCTATATAGGTATCACCCCAAGGATCAGTAGCAAGTAGTCCTTGCATTCCGTGGATTCCAATCACAACAGAATCACTACCGAAATATCTCTGGATGCTAAACTAGAGAAATTCAACCAGTGGTTCTTTGATTTATGAAGATCCACGGTCCTCAATGCTCCATCTTCAATTAACATGTTCCATATATTTGCTGGTCAGAAAGGTTTTCGAACATAATTCGATCCCGGTCTTTCCATGCCAATAATCGTATTTGGCCAGATTTGATAGTTAGTTATTTAACTATCAATTAAATAATCATGTGAATGAAATGAGTTTACTGATTCAGTACTCGGCATTACTTGGCCTCTTTAATTAACATCTGTTAATTTTATTCTTAAAGCCTTCCGATATTTGGAGTTTATCTTTTACATCTTATTAAAAATAAGAATATTCTTAAAAAAAATCATTTCATTCGCTTATAAACTTTTTGAATACAGTTTATAATATTATTTACGAAAATCATAACTTATGTTTCCCCTCAATTACTCTCGTTTATAAACTAATACCATTCTTGGATGGTCGTGAAGTCAATCAAGTTGGAGTATTTTATTTACCTCTCAGACCTTGACTAACAACATTCATATTTTCAGTATAGATAGAAGTTTATTAACCACACGTTTTCCTTTGAAAACCTTATTTAAATATCAACAACGTTTATTTATTTAATTATTAAATAAATTATTATTTTACTTCTCTAATCATCTTTAATGATCCTATATAATATTATACCCGAGCTTTGATTCAGTTAAAAATAAGATCCTTTACAAAATTCTTCAAAACTTGTTTGCAATATTATATTTGTTTTAAATCATATATAAATGTCTTAAACAAGTCTAATATAATTATCTTTTCAAATCTCATATAAGTATCTTTATAAATCTTACCTTCTTGACATTTCGTATGAATCCTTATATTTATTTTTATCAAAACAATTCACTTATCCTCTGTAACAACGTTATTGATTCCATTTCAAAACTTTTTACTTTCTTTATTTATACCCTTTTCAAATCATTACGACAACTTATGCGTTGTCTAAAATCACCTTTTGATCCTTTTAGCGATCTTCAGTTTATAAATCAAATAGTCCAATTTATTATTTGTAACAATTATTACATATTCATTTTTCAAAACTCTTACGCCATTTACAAAATCCATTTATGAACTATTATCAACAACTAATAGTTCGATTACATTTCAACTCCTAACTTCCATTTGCAAGATCGTTGTAAATCATTTACGACAACGTATATTCATTGCCATTTCCAAAACCTTTTACTTAGCATATGCTCTCATCTCCGTTTAACATTCCGAACCTTGGAAGAACCTCAGAATAAATCTCACTTCGTTATTTCATACCATTTCCCTTCTTCTTAGTTTCCTTTTTCTGACTTGAAATATTAGATAAATATTTAGTTAAGCTATCATATTCGCTTAAAATCGTTTTTACAAGTTCGTTATAAAACTCGGTTTTAGTACAAAATCCATTAACTCCTTTCACGTTTCAATTCAATTTCATTTCAACTTTGATCACTTTTTAAGTGAATTAAAAAGTAGTCTCCACAATTATTATTATAAATTACTTCAATCATTAACTTCAGTAGAAGTAGTTAATTTCTTTTTTAACTAAAATAAATAGTAAATTTATTTTTAAAATCTTGTTAGAATTAAAACAATTATTCATTAAACTATTTTATTAAATTAATTCAAACAAGTTAATTTAATAACTATCCTCGATTAAAAACAGTTGATTTAGTCAACTCAACACATGATTAATTCATTAACCAATTTCAATTGGTCCTTCCTTTAAATTGATTAATAATATAATTAATTTAAATAATTCCATTTAATTGTTCCTTAACAAAACAATTTTCCAATTCTTAACCATTAGGTTAATTTTATACTCTTTGGCCTATAAATCTGATTATCATCAGAATTTACTTCATAAAATCATTTAATAGTCACTTATAAACTTAAGTAATAAATAATAACCATTTATTTCTTTTTAATCACTTTTATTAAAAATAATATATCTCAAAACTATCTTCAGTTATAAAATAAAATTTATAACTTCTCTTTTTTCGATTCACCTGACGGTAAATCAATATGTAGAAAACGATTGATTTATAGATCTTATACTACCGATTACTCAACCAGTATTATCCATTGGTTTAAACAAAACAATTGTTGAATTTCAGTTCAATGGCCAACAACCAAATCAATAATCTAGTCAGAACAGTTCATATAATGATAATATGAAAACAAATATCGTTAAAATAATTGAGGAATCCCGTTGGATCCATCCAACCTGTTCTTCCCTGTATTCTGATAATTTCCATAATAGTAAATAACAGCCATTTTACAACAACCAATTATCTAACATTAATAATGAATTCATTAAATTAAACGCATTTATTTTATAAACATGACCAACAAGGTAAGTTACCTTAATTGGGTCCAATCGTTATAACAATGTTTTGGTGTTTCACCAAAATTAAACAGCGTTTAATTTTATCAGTTCTCTCAATATATGAATATATATTTAACAAACAGTCAATCATTAGCAACCATATCACACAAAATAAAAACCTGACTTATATAAAATATAAGTAGTAAGAACTGAGTAAGTTTAACTCACCTCCATTTGATTCGCTATTAAAACAGTTTGTTTCAGTTAAATTAAACAAATGTTTAATTTAACTGAAAATCTCGGTTGATTCCAAATGCTTCCAAATTTATTCCATGACACCGTGCTCGTAATAACGATTCCAACGCTACCTGGTTTGTCCTATTCGGTTATCTTTAGCACCGTTTCCCTGCTTTTGTCCCCCATTGTTCTTTTGGTCACTTGGAACATTATTGTCTTTCTTCGATGGAACCGTAGTATCCGCAGCAATATCCATAGCAAATGAAGGATCATCTTCAACAACAATGTATTCCTCTTATTTTGCGTAGAATCTCTATAAGGGGTTAGGCTTCTTTATTTTAATCCATCTTCCAAACTTCAATTTTTTAATAATAACACGCTTCAATGCCATTAGAACTAGCTGAGGTTCTGGATCTGCAACTTTTGCCGCTGCAGCATTAACTAGTATTAGGAAGGCTTTAACCGACTCTCCAGGCCACTGCTCTATGTCATTTAATGACATCACATCTTTATCCTTTGTGGATTGCAACTTGAAATACTCCCTAAACTTTTTGGCTAGAGAGGAAAAGTTGTCCATGGATCTTGGCGGAAGTTTGGTCCAGACATAAAGATTATGCTGTTAATGTCCCCTTTACAATAGGAAATATTAAAATTAAAATACCAAAGTTATGGGCTAGTAATGTTCAAGGTCCAGACATATTGTTAGGAAATGATTTCTGCCTAGCATATCAACCTATGACCCAGTTAACAGAACATATTATATTTACTACACCATGTGGAACACCCATTTTAGCACCTAGACTTAAACAAGGATATGCTGTTGATCCAAGTTATCAACCTATACCAGCACAGCGTGGTGATATCCCTAAACTTGAAAAAATACCAATTTTAAAACATGAAAGCATTGACTCTTTTGAAAATATTAAAGAAAGATTCAAATAAACATATAATGAAAACCCTTTAGCAGCTTGGGATAAAGACAAAACATTAGCAGAAATAAAATTAAAAGATCCTAATAAAATAATAAGAATAAGACCTATGAAATATTCTTTAGAAGATTTAGAAAAATTTAAAGTTCAAATTAAAGAGCTTTTAAACTTAAAAGTAATCAGACCATCCAACAGTCCACATAGTTCTCCTGCATTTATAGTTAGAAAACACAGTGAAATTGTTAGAGGAAAAGCTAGCATAGTTTTTAATTATAAAGCCTTAAATGATGCTACAATCTTTGATGGATATTATTTACCAAATAAATAAGTATTATTAAATAAAATACAAAACAAAAAATGGTTTACAAAAATGGATTGCAAAAGTGGATTTTGGCAAATAAAATTAACAGAAGAATCTATATCATATACTGCCTTCAGCTGTCCATAAGGACAATATGAATGGCTAGTTATGCCCTTTGGATTAAAAAATTCACCACAAATATTTTAAAGAAGAATGGATGAAGTATTAAAACAACATGATGACTATTGTATTGTATATGTTGATGATATTTTAATATTTTCTGACAATATAGAAGACCATACTAAACACTGTAATTTAGTAATAGATACATGTACAAAAAGAGAAATAACTCTTTCTGCTAAAAAAGCAATTATTGGTGTACAAAAAATAGATTTCTTGGGCATAACCATAGACAGTGGAGACATAGAATTACAGCCACATATACTTACAAAAATTAAGGAATTCCCTGACCAATTAGAAGATATAAAACAATTACAAAGATTTTTAGGATGTTTAAATTATGCTGATATATTTATTAACAAATTAGCAAAATTGAGAGCCCCTTTGCAGCAAAAACTTAAAAAGAATTATAAATGGCAGTGGACAGAAGATGATACAAAATATATTCAGCATATTAAAAAGATTTGTGAAAATATGCCTAAATTATCTTTACCATTAGAAACAGATGAATTAATTATATACACAGATGCTTCAGACTCATATTGGGGAGCAGCCTTAGTAGCTCTCAGAAATAATCAAGAAAAGTTATATAGATATAAATCTGGAACATTTAAACGAAGTGAATTAAACTACCACTCCAATGACAAAGAACTTTTAGCTATTAAAAATAGTATTAAAGCCTTTTATTTATATTTAAACAAACCTTTTAAGATACGCACAGACTCCATTACTGCAAAATCTGGAATAAAAAACAAAATACCAGACATAGGACCCAATAAAAGGTTAATAAGATGGCAGTCATGGTTTTCTGAATTTAATTTTGAAATTGAACATATTTCTGGAAAGACTAACTTTCTTGCAGATACTTTAAGCAGATAATTACATGATGGCAACCAGAAATGAAGATACAATTGATTAACTTAGCATCTTCGATGAAATATACAGAGAAGTATTAAATGCACAAGAAGCCTTTGAGTAGTACTTAGTCAGAGCAGATAATGAGAAGAAAGAACAGCTAAAATTCTTCTTCCATCACATGATCTCTTACTCAGAGCTCATGTATAGAGAAGTACAAAAGGATATGCTTAAAAAAGATGAAGTAAATCAAAGCATGCATATCACTGAGACATCAGTTAACAAGCCCTCTGAGGTAAAACAACAAAACAAAGAAATTATCATATGGTTTAGTAAATTGGTAAAACCGCTATTGCTAGAGATAAACCCTTATAAAGGGATATATTCAGGATATGGTTATGATTTGAACAAGGTATATATTCACCCCGAGGCTAATCCATTAATGGTGAAAGAATTATGTAATGCAGGATTAATTTACTGTATTTACACAAATAGTACCCTTCATAACCTGATGGGACTACCTAAGTTAAGAAATGCAGTTTATACTTTCTCAAAAGCAATTAAACACAACAATATATATTTAGCATGTAACCAAGTTATTCCTGAAGAAGGTAAAAAATGTCTCTCCATGGTAGAAATGAAGATGGGATCAAAAAGGTTGACCCCAAAATTCTTCAAAAATATGTTCTTAGTTGAAGAAGAAATAGTATCAGTAACAAGGGCTAAGCAGTTGGCAAGCTTAATATTAAGGACTATTAAAGCCTTGTCAGACCACATATGGACGTATGACTCTGAACCCAACGAGTTAATTTTAACAGTTAGCAAAGTTCCAAAGACCGGAGCCAAAGAAGATATAATCCAGTTTATGGAAAACATTTTAAAATGGAACGCACATAAAAATGCGTATAAATATTTTCTCAATAATTTGACAGAAGAACTAAAAAGGAAGTTACTAGTACATGGCATAAAGTGGGAGACACTACAGTATGAAGACACCAAACAAGATAAAAACAATATGCCAGGACCCTCGAATAAAGTAGAATCACATGGAGATAGCAACAAGATTGAAGACACTTCTGGAGAAGACTTTGGCTTCCTAGAAAAATAAACATCTACCAGACAAGATGAGCTGTCCAAAATAATAAAAGCACCGTATGAGCTGTCTAGACAAAAAGAAAAAGATAAGCTAACGAAAGCATCAACCGACTAAGAAGCATCGAGTAAATAGCCCAAGGCGGTGAAGATCAATTATAAAAAGCACTGGAAGACATTCACAGAGGACATTCGAAGTTAACCAGAGCAAATATTTTTCATAGTTTGTAAATTAGTGTGAGCCTGAGTGTACTGTACTAAGTTTGTAATTTCCTCAATTATCAATAAAAGTTTGTACTGAGTAAAATTATCTGTTTTAAATTTCTGAGTTCTGAGAATCATAAACAAAAGCTTCTAAGTTTGTTTACTTCTTGGAATCCTTCAGCCATTTCCTGGAGTCCTGATTAGTATCCAGTGTTCATTGGCATTTGGCAGAGTGAGCCGTGAAGCCGCAGAAGAACAGGAGAATCGTAAGGATTGGAAGCGTGCTGGGCCCAAACAGGTAACGACTAGAGATTGCCAGTTTTTGATTTATCTTAATTTAGAAATTTTTGCAGTAGTTAAACTTAGTTTTAAACTTTAGCATTAGCTAAACACACTTCAACCGTAAAAAAAAATGTAAAAATTTCTGGAAATTTTCAGAAATAAGAATTATTTCAAGGTCCTGATTTTAAAATTTATTTTGAGTTTTAACTATAATTGGTATCAGAGCCATGGAGGTGGATAAAATATATGAAGATCTTAAAAATAGACTATCAGTGTTCTTGATGGCTAAATCCATCATAGAATCTGAAGAAAAATTATTTATTATTAAAACTGGTACTCCAGAATATAATCTTTTTGCTAATATCCTTACATATAATCAGTTAAGATTAGCCTTTTTACAAGCTCCTAGTGATTATGTTACTATAATAGAAATTAATAATGAGCTAGATAAAATGATGAAAAGGTTAGGCATTTCAGAAGAAATGTTGCCATCAAGTATAAAGTCTACAGGATGATTTACTATTAACCATAAATCATCAATAGAAAATAACAAAATGAATAATGTTGTTGAGTCTCATACCCAGTATGATGACAAAATAATGAAAGAACTAGAAGCAATGTGGGATACAGCTGATGGGTCCCAACTAGGTGACATAGCCATAGCCATGTCTAGATTATCAACGTTACAACATACTAATGGAACCGTTGAACATTTAAAAATGGAAGCTACTAGTAGTAGTATAGTCACTTAACAGAATCCTCCATGTACAGATAATTTAGAATCCTTAAAAGAAAAACCTAAACATAAAAAGGTTATTCCATGTGAACATATCTTTGATCATAAAACATACAGTGTTATAAAAACTAAACAAAATGTAATTGTAAGCAATAAAAATAATGGAAAGATACACATTTTTGATAGAGAAAAGTATAGCGTGCAAACATACATGGATGCATTAAAAAAGATAATAGTAGTAAAAGAAAGAGAACCAAAAGAAGTTATTTCTGAAATATCTTCTACATATAGTGGAAGCACTATGTCTAATAATTCTGAAGATATTGAAAAAGAATTCCAAGAATTAATGAATGAAGAAGCAAATATAGATCAACAACCTTCTATGGAAACAAATATAATAGTCTCTGAGACCAAAGATGATGAAAGTGGATATGAACAAATTATACAAATGTCAGAAGAAAAATATAATCAAATAGAAAAAATAAAACATACACTTTCAAGAGAGGAATGTTATGAAATGCCATTAATTAGATATATGTCTAAAGAAAAGTATGTTATAAGAACTTTTTAACAACCTATAGATGTATTTACTATGGAAGGGGAAATTCCATTAAAGTTACTTACACAAAAGGCAATAAAAGAAGATAGGAAAAACTTTTCAAAAGAATTTAACAAACAAGTAAAATGGTTACACCTAGGAGGAATAGAACTTATCATAAAGTATGCATGTAGAAGAGGGATGAATGTTCCCTGTACATTCTGGATATCGGATGATAGGATACTTCATGATGCAAAAGATGCCCTATTAGGAGTAATAAGAGGGAATTTTACATATCAAACAATAAAAATGAGAATATTTCCTGATTTTGCAATTTCATTATCTGATCAAAATATAGAACTAGGACTTACAATGTATCATAAAATTGAAAGACTTAAAATGCCTCCAGGAAGTAAAGTATGTAGTATTACAGCTTGTATGGTATATGCTTACTCAACTAAACATCATATCACTACAAAGTAATTCAAAGAAGAAAATATCAATATAGCCAAACCATTTTCTGATATATGTGAGGTTATACCTCCCAAAGAACTAAAACATGAAGAATTAGACTTTCCACAAGAATTAATCCTTCATAGGAAAAACAGATATAAAACCCAACCAATAGTAAAACCACGTAACAAAAATTCTTTTAGAATATGTTATGATGATGAAGCATCTACTTCTAATCAATTAAGAGATATAAATATATCTTCCCAGGAAAAAAAATAGAATTAATACCTCTAGAAAGATTAAATCTAACAGAATCAAGCAAACAATTATATATACAAGATTTTTTGGATAACAATGAAGTAAATGTGCTCTTAGATACAGGAGCAGCATCATCTCATATTAATCCCTATCTAGTACAAACATACCCATACAATACAATAAAAATCCTTATATATATGTAGATTATTTTGGACAAATACATGTTTTAGGAAAAAGTGTAGAAGCAAGGCTATCACTCATAGACAAAAGTGGGAAAATCCTACAAATACAAATGGAAATGTTAGTAGATGACAAATTAGAAAAAAATGAAATATTATTAGGAATGAATTTTATTACAAAATATACTTTTACCTTAAGAGATTCATATATATAGTTAGATCAATATGAATTTCCAAGAACTGATAAACAACATATAAAAAAGGCAGTGGTCACGTCACCATACTCTACATACATCGAAGGAACTATAGAAATACCTTATTACCAACCAATAAAACTAAATGCATATATAGATACAGGATCAGGAATATCTTTGTGTAAAAAAAATATTTTACCACAAAAATGGTGGATTCAAGACGGATCTTCTATAATTGCTTTAGATATACAAGAAAAGGAAATCTATTATAAAGATTATGTTGTTAATGTCCCCTTTACAATAGGAAATATTAAAATTAAAATACCAAAGTTATGGGCTAGTAATGTTCAAGGTCTAGACATATTGTTAGGAAATGATTTCTGCCTAGCATATCAACCTATGACCCAGTTAACAGAACATATTATATTTACTACACCATGTGGAACACCCATTTTAGCACCTAGTCTTAAACATGCATATGTTGTTCACTCCCTACAAATACACCGGGAAGCATAAGCATTTGAGTTCATTCGTGACTCTGGTACCATCCATATGCTGATCGTATTTGTACAAGAACATATTTGGATCTCTAGTTTCGTTGTAAGCTTGAATCGTTGGCGGATTGAACTTACGTGGGAACTTAGCCAGCTTGATCCTTTCGATGAGTGGAGTTTTAGATAGAGCAAACTCTCACTCCTTTTCATCATTGGTTCTCTCAGCACTTTCCTTCATGACCTACCAGACCATGTCTTCAAGATGCTCCTTCTCCTCGCATCGTTCAACGAGGCGGACGCCATCTCCTTGGCCGGATGTTCGCTTATGCAAACGGCCACGACTTGAGATTTGGGGCCCTATACCTCCCTCATAGGGAAGTGCCACTTTGGTGGAACAAGTCGCTTTCCGAGAAGTTGGTCTTTCCACATGATTTCCAGTAGGTGGTTTGGATTCTACATGATCAGCTTTGTCTAGATCATCAATCACCTGAACAGATTGGTCATGATTGGGATTAATGGCCGAGGAATGGGCACCCTACGCATGGGTGACTTTAGTAGTAACTTTTTCCATGGAGGCATGGAGAGCAAAGAGAGTTTCTAGCCTTTTCATCATGGCGTTAGTCGAGATCTCCATTTGTTAAGTCAAGCCAGCAACGGCTCTACCCAACTCTTCTCTAGTCACACCAACTCCTACTCTGGAGGGTTGGCCAACCTCAAAATTAGTCTGTGGGGTGATTGGATAATTTATTGCATTTCTATAAGTCATAACAACTACAATCTTACTAATTGGTGGATTTTCGGTGGCATTATGTCAGAAAAATTTCTAAACTTCAAAGAGAATTCATCGATTGGCCCGGATCATAGATTTGAATGATCTATCGTAGGAATAGGCTTCAAACACTACATCCATAAAGCACTTAGACTTGAGAATATGAATGTGGCCCCACGGCAGGCACCAAAAAGTGTTTACACTAAAAATGGCACAAACACCCCAAAGAGGATGTGTACAATTCATAAAAAATAAAATTTAAAATATGGAGCCACAAACACAAAGTAAAAAGAAGAGAACAAAGAGCTTTAGAGTCGTTCGGTCTCAGTTTTTACCTATATCTACTATGGAAGCAAATTCCATTATCATGGTTGCCATTACAAGGTACATGCTCTTTTCATTCTCATACATTCTCTCTTTTTTACAAGTATTTCACTCTTTTCTCTTCTTTTACACTTAATTCACTTGAATTCAATATGAAAACAACGAGATCTCTATAGATAAGACAATAGTTGGAGGAATCTTCAACGTTTGGAGCACTTAGATGATTTCCTATGAATCCATGGAAGTTATGGTGATGAATCAAGGCTTGATCGAAGATTATGATGGTTGGAATAGCTTGGAATGGTTGAGAAAACGATTGGATAGCACTTCGCGGAGCAAGGAATCAATTCCTTTAAATGTGGAGGCCATAGGGTATTTATAAGTGTAGAGAAAATGAAGTGGAAAGGCTTAAGTTACATGTGCAGGCTATGGATCGGGCATAACTTTATTTATGAAAATGCCACTGGGCTGAATTCTGCCGATCCATCCAGTTGTCATCTGACCGACCGACCTAGTTGATGCCGACCGATCCATCCTATAAAACACTGACCGATCCATCTTTTTCTATGTGACCGAACCATGGAGATGTAGTACGACCGATCCATCCTATAAAACACCGACCAATCCATTTTTTGCTATGTGACTGAACCATGGAGATGCAGTACGACTGATCCATCCTTTTGTGGTATGACCGACCCATTGCTTTAGCCTCTGACTAACCTATAAGAAACAATAAGACCTAACCTTTGCTTTATTTCTGGTCGATCCACGGAGCAATCTTGTGATCGATCCATGGAGCTTTTTCATGGCCGACCCATAGAGTTTAAACCTGGCCGATCCATCTTACTGAGCCCATGCTGATCCATTGCCTTTGAATCCAATCCATCAATGTGATGCATGATTTTAGGTGGATATATATATATATATATATATATATATATATGTATGTATGTATGTATATATTATAAGCATTCCAAGGCACTCTTGTTTTGCAGCACCCTTACCCTACCGTGAGATACACTAATTCAAATTCAACCAGATTTTGTAGATGTTCAATCCACGTATATATTATCATCTATCCAAAATTTGAGCTCGTTTCGACATTCGTAACATTTTCAAAATCTTAGCTCATTTATTCAACATTTAGACATTTATTCCATACATTAAATTTAAACATCATTATATGTAACAACACAAATTTGTAACAAACAATAATTAATTGAGTAATAAATTGATAAAATAAACATTAATCAGAAAAATATTGAGAAATGAGAAAAAAGGATTTTTCCGTTGCACCCGTTAAAAAT
This sequence comes from Allium sativum, assembly GCA_030737875.1. Classification (NCBI taxonomy): domain Eukaryota; kingdom Viridiplantae; phylum Streptophyta; class Magnoliopsida; order Asparagales; family Amaryllidaceae; genus Allium; species Allium sativum. The sequence goes on from CM060912.1 coordinate 34,998,844, forward strand.
TCTGATTCAGATAGACTTTTAGTTTGCGTAAATCGGTCAAAGTATGAACAAGTTATGATCAAAACAAGTTTACAATTAAATTAAAGAATTTAATTTATAAACAAAAAGTAAAATAATGGTATATGGGATGTGTCGACCCATGTCTAAGGTTGGTCGACCCACCTTCGACCTTACTGTGGATAATTGCTTATGTATTGTTGATGTACAAAATGCATTGAACTTGGACAATAAATCTAATGAATTTGGAATTATTTTCAGTTTACATTCATACTCAACATGATGTGTCTTTAACGGTTTATTTTAAAACCTAATATCTTATGGTTTATATTATCCAAACAAATCTATAAATAGGCTAGCAGGCTCACTATTTTTCTTACACAAACATCTCTTCATCTTCTTCCTCCTCTAAGTTATATTCTGAAATAAAATTAAGAAAATATTGAGGAGCTATCAAAGTATAGATTTAAAGGATAATTTTTCTTTTACAACTATTTCAAAGGTCTTTCTCTGGATTTGTAACAATTTTATGTGAGTATTACTATGATTTTCAGATTTCTTCTAAGTTAATGTTAAAATGGATACAATAGTTGTTGTAGTAATCTAAATAAGAAGAGTTTTGATTAGTAAAACATATTAAATCAAAAAAGTAACAGTGTTTACAAGTTTGTTCTTATATTGTTCTTTTAATACTACCAATTACCTGTTCATTTTCAGTTATTATCTGTTTATACGCACATCTTTCTTCCTTTTCCCTTTTCTGTCACTGTTTTATTTACAGTCTTATTATGCCTATTTTATCAGTTTTTTCATATCCAAGTTTGGTTATATTTCTCATTTTTCTTTAATTTTGCACTGGGCCTAGGCCAAGAAGAGCCTAGGCCTTTTCCGTTGGAATTCTGTAAAAATTGGGATAAATTGGAATAGTGTGTAATGTCAATAAAAAGGATATTTAGGCATATTGGAATAGGAGAACCATTGGGTAATCATAAAGGAAGAATTGTAAATATGTTATCTTAATAAGTTGAACTTAATTACATGTCATAGGCAAACAAGTTATTTGGTATTAATTTGTAAATTTGTCAATATGGCATTGTTAGGAAAACATGAATTGACATCAACTGTTATATATGTTTATGTTAATTGGCATTAAGCAGAGAGAATATGCTAATTTGAGAAATATGGTAAATTGTCATTCCAGTTAATTGACATTAATATGGAGAGTATGTTCATGTTAATTTAGGTAACATGTAAATTGTCATTATGCTCATTCCATGTTAATTTAGGAAAATACAACAATTAGACATTTATGCTCATTGTTAATTTGAGTAAAACATGTCAAATAGACATTTATGATTCATTTCATGTTAATTTTGTAAAACATATCAATTAGACATTTATGTTCATTTAATGTTAATTTAGGAAAAATGTTAACTAGGTATTTATGTTAATTTGATGTTAATTTGGGAAAAACGTGTTAATTAGGCATTTATGTTCATTTGGAAAACCATGCTATTTGATATCAGTTTGTAAACATGTATTTGACATCCATTTGTAAACATGTTAATTTGGCACTGACATCGGAAAACATGTTATTTGACATAAATTAGTAAACATGTTGGTTTGACATGAAATTGGGAAATATGTTCAGTTAACGTTAATTTGATATTAATACGGAAAACACATTAATTATACTTAATGGGACATTAAGTAATCTATATGGAAAAATACGTTAATAGGAATTTATGCACTTAATTGGACATTAACATGCAAATGGAAAATGTGTGAATGAGAATTAGATGTAAATTAAGTAAAACATGTTACTATAATCTATGTACATCTGGGCAGGATCTTGTATGATTTGGGGGAGGGTTGTTACATTCAATAAATGTCATTTACATCCGGTAAATATAACATCGAATTATATCATGATTATTAATAAACTTAAACTTGCTAAGTTAAACCTGTTTGATTCATAAACTAAGAGGTTCCACGTCTTCTGTAAATATACCTTAGTGGAACTCTTAAAATCCTAGTTTACTTGGGGACCAAGCCTTGTGGTGGCTTATGTCAATTTGTTGTTGCTTGGAATCCATTTCAATCAATACCCTTTTAACGACCCACTTTTTCCGTACAGTTTAAGCCAACATCTAAAAACCCATGTCAAGTCAAAATGCATAGAAAATCAGATAGTTAGGAGAAAGAAATTAGAGGGTGAGAGAAGAAAGAAATATTAGAATAGAAGAATTAGATCGGGATCTCATAGCGAAATGAACAAATTATAATATATCAAATGCTTTATACTAAAGAAAACTATATATTACAACATCATAGTATACATACATCTCAATGCATCACACACGGGAATAATATAATACCAGTAAATATGGCTATACGTCTCAACTCCAGCTCCTCTTGTGAAGCTCTAAGCAAAACCTAACTTGATAATATACTCGGTCTGACCCGAGCAATTTTGAAGCAAAGCAAAATTCACCCGGATCAGTCTGGAATACTTTTAGTGATAAATTCGTATGGCAAACGACTTGCTTAGCTTTAGAAACCTTTTTTTTTTGAAAGAAATGATAATAGTAAGACGATCTCATACATAATAATGGATGGTTTTTTTACCATACTATAGCGCAAAACATTTTTGATATATAAAAATTCAGTGATATTAAGATAGTGTCTATCAAATCACAAATAAATAAGCATCTAGCAAAACGCTTTCATCTCATGCTCTACCTATTCATTACGAAATCAAAAACTACAGGGAGCTTATTGAAGATTGGATACCAACTATGACAAGGTATGGGACCACCTTCCGATCAATGTACTCCATAGGGGATACACTGGGGTTTAACAAGAACATCTTGCAACCCGGCCACACATGACCGACCACTCATTCAATTTGAGTGTATCGAATATATTGTCACTAATGGTTGCTAGCAAAATAACCATTCCAGGGAGATACAGAACCGAAAGAAGAACAAAAATGAATTTTCTCTAGATCGGTGACAAATATACCCTGCTTGGGAATGACCCACCTAGCCATGCTACCTGCCCGATTTCTGTCATTTCCCAGTTGTGAGCCTTGAGATCACATTTACTTTTTCAGAACATCACATTATTATTTACTTTGAATGTCACATCGTCAGATCCGTCAAATCACTAATTGATGTCCACAAATACACTTTTTGTGTTAAGCAGGAGAATTTCTCCGCCACCAAACTTGATAAATTTGTTAAAATCAACATATGTGACCTTCAGGAAATACTCTGTCAGACATTTGTCCATACAAGTCATCCTGGAACAGGATGAACCGAAAGCACCCTCCTACCACATCTTAGGAATCACACTATAGATCAGTAGCGAGTAAGTAGCCCTTGGAAATCCATAGGTTTCAAACACGATAGAACCAGTGTATCTCTGGTTGAAAGTCAGAGATTATAAGTGCTACTTCCGTTTTATGAAAACATATGGTCTTCAATTGCTCCTTCTTCATTTCCTACAAGCTAGTTTCGAGTCCAATGTTGATTCGAAGTGGTTTTGGATCTAGTTTCCATCCCGGTCTCTTCGAAACAACACGCCAAAAAGTCCAGTACTATCAATTCATTGATAGTCGGGCATTTAACTATCAATCTCGACAAAAAAGACATCCAATCAGATTGGTCAAATATACGGTCAAGTATATTGGAAGCTTAGATCTTTTCATTAAAAACCATTTATTCAAACTCTTAATCGATTCTTAAAAATCATTCTCTGTATTCAAAAAACACTTCTGCTTCCATTACTTAGGAAACATTACCATAACTCATTTCTTTTAAAACATTCATATTTCACAAATCCTCTTTTATACTTCTTTACTTCGAACATATTATTTTAATTTCAGCACCCTTTCTATATTGTTCCTTTGGAAATATAATTTGATTTCAACCATTTTCTTCCATTCCAATTCTAATAACACTTCCCATTTATCCAAAAAAATTTATCGCTATTCACTTATTATTCAAAATAAGCATATTTAAACCAACTATTTCCATTATTTAGAAACAGTGCTGTATATATATAACTTCGCTTTTAGCTTAGCCAAACCATGTAAATTTATACATTGGTTATTTTAAAACCAAGTAGTTCGATTTCATTTCAAAACTTGCAAATACGTTGCAACATTTTTCTTATCAAAATAATAAGCTCATTTCAACCATATTACCGTTACAAACTAATATCATCCTTCAATAATAGTGAAGTCGTTCAAGTTGTGGTATTTATTTATCTCTCAAACCTTAATTGACTATGTTCTTATCTCATAATTATTATAAGTCCATAACTCAAAACTCATATCACTTATAACCTCAAACAAATATTTATTTACTATTTTATTTAAACTATGGTTTTAATAAACCATAATCTTACTTTGGGAAAACTAGGTCGATCACGATCGTTTTTACTTAATATTAATCACTTGTTTTAACTTCTCTATACAAATTCCATCTATTACTGGAATTATATTACAAGAATATGTTACCACATAATTTACCCAGAACCCTTTTAACGTCATATTATAAAACTAAATTCTTGGATTTTGTACCCAAAAATCCCTATTTATCAACTTCTTTATCAAAAACCATAACGTCTTTATTTTATAATTATTCAAACATTCTTTTATACAAACCAAGTTATAAATATCGATTTATTTCCAGCTCACTTATATATATACTATAATTTAAAACTCAGTCCTAATTATAAAATAATTTTATAACTTATAAATACGTCAACTGCTTGACAGCAAATCAAAATTTAACAAAAAAGTGAATTTTGGGTCATTTGCTGCCAATCCCTCAATCAATGTCGTTTATTGATTTCAATAACAACAACGTTGAATTTCAATTCGATATCAACATCCAAACCGGTATTAAATGTCAATGGGGTTCAATCAATTAATAAATTAAAAAATATAAATAAAAATCATACAAAATATTTAAGGAATCTGATTGGATTCCTCCAACCTATTCTTCCTTGCATCACAGATCATGATAATATTTGATAATAATATATGAAACAATTGTTTAAAGCACATAATCCAATTCGACGTAATATAAATGTCGATAATCGTTAACAACCAATAAGCAATCAAGACATCCAATCATCCAATTACTACTATCACCGATAAATTATATTTTAATATGAATTTAACACATCATAGAATTCCTAAATAGTGTGAGAGTTAACTCACCTTTTATTATGATTTGAAGATTCCGGTCGATTTATATAATCTCAAACGAGCATTTGAAATTATATAAAAATCCAACTGCAACCAATTCATTCTGAACTAGCTCAACAACGCGGTGCTTCTTACCACGATCCCAACGAATCCTATTGCGCCCAATTCTGTGAACGTATATAAAGGTTATGATTATTACAAGCTTTATAAATTTAACGATTATTAACTCAAGTTAATTATTAATTCAGTTAACCTTTAATCCCCTTTATTAAATCCTTAACCCTTGACTAATGCTGCAAAATACGTTCCGTCCTGCTACACCAAACCTCACCTAAATGAATCCGCACTTCCATGATGGACCCACGCTCCCCCCAAGCTTCCCATTTTTACTCCATCGATTTATCATTTTTTTTCTCACTCTATAGGACGAGAGGCCCAAGCCCACATAAAAAAGAATAACCCGCTTATACCTTCCCCCTTGCACTTCTTCTCCTCCCAACGTCATTTTGTTTCTCTTACTGCTATAGCAACATGGTTAAAACCCATCACCGAAAACATCCCATAACCATTTCTTTTCTTCCTAAATACCCTAATCTACCATAAAAACATGCAAATATTCCCACGCATGAAGCTTCTGCCAACTCCATGATCATTCGAACACCTTTCCTTCCTACAACTTTCGATCACAACTGCCATGTGGGTCCCCTGACACTGTCTCCCTCACTCTGGAACCACCTATGACGATCGCCAACATTCACCTCAGTGTCCCATCATGAGATGACCTCCACCAAACACTGTTTCTTTAAGCCATGCAGCCAAACTACACCCTTCGCTGCTCCAATGTACGACGAACTACAGACCACTTCACCACCTTCCTCCGACGTGCCTTCGACCTCCATCATTTCTCATGTTATCGCCACCTACTTTTTCACTTACCCTTCTTATACCATGACACAAAACCAATAGCTCAGCTAAAGTAAACTCATACAATATACTTACTTTCACTATACTGACAGCAATTGCCCATTTTTATTTCTTCCTACTTTGCGATCGAAATTTTCTACGCCGAACATTCCTCCTTCGTCGTCTTCAATCCACTAGAGATCGGAACGGTAACCATGAAAGAACATGCAAAATGTTTTGATGTTGAGGAGGAAAGGAGTGAAGATCGGCTGTTTATGAAAGCAAATACGGTTTTAGAATACCTAGCACGCCTAAATTTTCTTTTTAGCTTTCGAAATGTTTTGGTTTTCGAATGGAATGGAGAAGATGGATTTATGCGGAGGAAATCAACTATGGTCGTTGTTTATATGGAGATAGGAATAAGGTATTGTTAGATATATTTTTTGGTTACTGAAGAACATGGAATCGGAAGAAAATTACGGCTATATCTTGGGGAGGCAAAGAATTTAACTCGAGGCAGCAGATAATCTAATTCGAAGTGACCACTGATTTTTCTTGTTGAGGCGGCAAATGATATTTTTATGAGTGACAGATGATATTTTAGTGATGTGGACTAACGATATTTTCGGCGTATAATGCGTGTCGTTCACAGTTTGTACAAACCCATACAGACTTCGATCGCAACAAAATTGGAAATTACTCAGTAATTAAGCATCACTTTTTTAATAAAAATAGTTTCGTTAAAAAATTGATATCATTTGAAAATTAATTATTTTTAAATCACATAATGAATCGATAAAATATATGTATTGATTTCAATATAAAAAATCTATAAATAATCAATTATTATTAATCTATATATTCAAATAGAATTGTATATAATTTCAAAATAATCTAGCATAGATTTTAAATTCAATATATTGAAATTCAAGTTAAAATGATGTTCAATATATTTAAAAATCCCTTTATTTATATAATAAATCATTATATTTTAATAGCGAATTCCATAGCGACTATTTGAAAATTTGATTTGGACATAAAACAATATTTATAAGATGAAAACTCGATTTTTCTCTTCCATTAGAATATTATTATCTTATAGATTCAGATGTTTCTTATTTCAAAAACCCCCACTTAAATTGGACCTTGTACAATCATTTAAAGTTTAAACGTAATATTACGAGCTATTACACCATTGCAGCTCATTCTATAATAAAATTATAAACTATACGTTCAAATATCATTTAATAAACGAATGCGTTTATATAATTCAAATGTAAACTGAGTTAAACCATTTTATATCGTCAATTCATATTAAACTGAAAATTCAATATATTCCCAAATATTTCAGAATAAATCTATTATTTTATTATTTATATCAATATAATATTCAGAATAATTGAAAAAATAGATTATTTTAAAATGTTCAAATAAACGGTTAAAAATCTGGGCCGTTACATTTCATTCCCCTTAAAAAAAATCGTCCTCGAAATTACTAAGACCGAAAGTATACTACAAACTAAGTATTTTTTCAAAAAATCCAATTACTTGAAAACTTTTCATCCATTTTCTAAACTTCTAGCTTTAACTATTCCAAATAGTTCAATACAAAAACCCATCCATTTTAGTTAACAAAAATTTTCAAAAATTTCTTGACAATATTCTAACACCTTAAAATTTGAATTTTGAATTTTTTTTGGAGATTCTACCCTATATGGAGGGACTTCTGCAATATTGCAGGAACAAAAATAAATCCATCAACCCACACTGTTGGAAAAATCCAATTCAGAATCCAAATCAAAAACCAAGAATTCATATTTTGCGTAGGCATACCTTGTAGCGAGCGTTATTATGCGATAAGCGATAAACTATACTCGAGCTTGCTCAATTATTATGCAACACTAATCAAACTGGATTCAAGAAGCTCCAAAATTCTAACTTAGACGAGTTTCAAAGATGAATTAGCCCTTGTGCATGTTCTCAACTCAACTAACTTCATTATAATTTGTTAACCCCGTTATAAAAACGCGATTCAAAAACGCTGTGTTGACCGTAATACAACATCATAGATCAAATATACCATGATAAATGGGTTGGTCCTTCACTTTTGCTAGCTAAACTGGTTGGTCGAGCAATCTCATGTTAAACGGATCGCGCATCACATACGTTCTGGTCGGTCACGTGGCAATGGCGTAAATAACGCGTTTTCCTTGTCATGCAAATAGACCGCTCGCTCATCATTATGGGTCGTACATATTCATCCTAGTCGCTTACGCATGTTCAAGCTCCAGCAAAGACTCAAGGGTCGGTCACTAAGGTGCATGGTAATAAATATGAAGGCACGTGAATATATGATAGCGTCAATGCGTAATGGCACAAATATGTATTGGACCAACATGTTTCCATTTAATAAAAGCGTGTCATTCATGAAATGGGAACGTTCATTATTAATACATAAGCATGTGGTTCAGTTCTAGAAGGAAAAATATATGGCCTGCGTCTAACATATCCACACATGGACAAACGCATGAACTGGAACATATCATGTTCAATGAAGAAACAGGCAGCATCTTGGATGGTCGAGCAATGCTTTATCACAATGGGTCATAGTATATCGCATATAAGAACTAATATATGGGTCACACATCATCATATGGGGTCGTTCGTGCATCATGCCATGTGGTCAAGCAATACATATGGCTAAGAGGTCGAGCACCTCCTGGAGGCATAGATCAGTCACTTAAGAATGGCGCGTTCACAAGAAAGGATCGTTTAGTAGTTTAATACCATGGCAGAGATATGAATGGACATGTTGTAGTTATGAAGAAGCATCCATACAATGTGTATTCATATATATGTCCTAATAAAAACATGTGTGCATGTGGCAACTGCTAGATTAACGAACTAGCACTGTTTATATATGGGAGAGTTGTGGTCCACATGCACATGGAACGCATGAGGACACACGGATCAGCATGAATGAAGACATATGGGTCGGTTCAATTTTATACCTGTAGTGGTTGGTCATAAACTGTCAACACGTGGATTGACTGTTCAACTATTTGGGTCAAGCAAAATATGTTTTGGTCGCACATAATTCCTAGTCGAGCACCATATCTGCTCGCTCATTATTTTTGGTTGGTCGCACATGTCTTCGGCCTGTCGCACATGTCCTGGTCGGTTGTACAGTTGGCTCCAGCTGTTCAGTGGCATTTTCGTAAATACTTCCACGGATGACCCAAACCCTCCACACCATAATTACGACTCTGCCACTACCTCCAAACTACACCTATAAATACTCCACTTCTCAACCATTGGGGAGACCGAATTTTGGACCCCGAAGGGCTATCCAAATCATTTCTCCACCACTCTCAGGCACACCAAGCTCCATTAATGGCTTCTCAAACTCAATCCATCTTCCTTCAATAACAAATCAACTAATTCTTCTCACAATTCCATTAGAAATCACTGAAACTCAATGCAAGTGGTCTCTAACTTCTCTCTAAAGCATAGATCTAACACAAAATTCACCATGGAGCTAAAGAAGATCATCTAATTGTTCAAGTGATTGAAAATTTACACAACCATCATCACAAATCAAGAGATCTCGCCGTTTTCTTCATGAATTCAAGTCAAATCAATAGCTAAAAAGAGAAGAAAAAATAGAAGAACATTATAATAGAGGGAAATGAATGTAAAAAGAGAAGCCATGTACTTTGTAATTGTTGTAGTGGTAATGAAAGCTCTTCCTATAGTGGATGTAGGCAATTCTTTAGCCGAACCACTCTAAAATTCTGTGTTCTCTACATTTTTGCTTGTTATTTTTGTTTGTGGATCCATAATCCTAAATCCTACCTTTTGGTGAAGTGTTCCAACAGCACCTTTGGTGTTGAGGCCATTTTTTGATTTCAACATTTGACGCCCACCGTGGGGCCACGTTCGCACTTCCCTCAAATTTAAGAGCTTTGCATTGAAGTTCCAAGCCTGCTTCTACTATAGGTACTCTAAATCAGAGATCCAGGCCAATTGACGAACTCTCTTCAAAGTTCAAATCTTTGTCCGAGATAACGACTAAGTCAAAAAAGACTGCAAGTAAAATCATTGGAGCACCCTACGATGTTGCTAATGAAGCTACACAACTAAACTAACTGTTTCAAAGTTGGGGAAAGCTCGGTTGGTGGAGCTGGAGTAACCGGAGTAAAACTGGATGTCATTGTCGCCACTTTAAATCAGCACATGGAAGCCTCCATGAAAATTTTAACGGATGCTAATCAAGCTCTTGTCGATAAGATAAATGCTCTTCCAAACGCTCAAGCGAATCCCTCTCCTTATCAAAGAGTTCACGTCAACCTTGAGGATAACGCGAATTCGTCAGCCTTCGATCATCATCATAACAATAACATGGATGGGCTTGATGACCGAGAGGGTAACAAAGGTGATGCTGATGTCCAAGACTCTAAGCTGAAGACTAAAACTCATTCCGAACGGAATACCCGACGAGTTGCAATTCCCGCCAAGGGGAAACCTCCCCAAAGTGAAGGTAGAAGACTTAGATCCTCTAGTCGCGATCGGTCGCCAAGACGAGCATCCAGAAAAGAGATCGAAGTCCGCTCTGTGGAACTACACAGCTAAAAGGAGTATATCGAGGTTATGGTAAGCAAATCATGAAAGATAACATGGCCCACAATGACAGTGGGAGGGAATGGGATTTCTCCCCCAGTAAAAATCCATTCACGAAGAGGATCTACTAAGCTGAGTTCCCTTAAAAGTTCCCTCATCTTACTCTGTATCCGTATAACGGGACTTCTGATCCGAATCATTTCCTATACAGATATGAATGGCACATGAATGCAGCTAAAATAACGGACAAGGTAAAATTCCTATGCTTCACCTTCTATCTAGAAGACTTCGCATGATTATGGCTCACAACGTTGCCGCCAAAATCCGTTGATCGATTTGACTCCAAAATTCTAGGAGCAGTTTAGGCTGCAAACTGCGAAGGCTAAGGATGTTATTTCTTTGACATCAATGAAGCAAATTCCAAGAGAGTCTGTTAAAGCTTTCCTCAAGAGTTTCAAAACTACTTTGTCCAAGGTGGGGAATCCCTAGCCCCGCATGATCTTAGTGTCTCTAATCAGCACCATAGATGAAATAGCGAATTTGGTTGATGGATTCGAATGAAAGAACCAAACACGCTTCAAAATTCTATAAAAAAGTAGAGGAATATATGAAAATGGACAATAATCTTGTGCCTCTTCAGATCATTGATGCTGACCAGTTTCTTGATGCTCCTAATATACTGCTACTCAATATGGCCTGAAGAATACTCAGGGGTAGAAGCGCGCCAATAATGGGAAGGGAAATAAATATTATAAGAAGTCTCACATTTTTAGCTCATCAAAGTTGATGCCTTTTAGTGAAACTCCTGAAAATATCTATCTTGCAATGAAGAATTCTGAGGAATATGCAAAACCAAATCTGATAAGAGTAGGCAATAAGGTAGCAAACTCGGGAAAGTTATGTAGGTTTCACAACCAGCCTGGTCATAACAATAATGAGTGTTAACACTTTAAGAACCTGATAGAGGAATTGATTAGGAAAAACAGGCTGCAATAGTTTGTAAAAAAAATCCACAAGCCTCAAACTCTGCTACAACTCTTTAGGGGCAAAGTGCACCCGCAAATCAAACCGGTCCAAGTAATGAAACCCCGGCACGAGTTGATACAAGGTCGGTCGTTGGCTAACCACAGTTGATTGGCACTCCAACATCGATGGCTAGTAATAAGCGATTATCATCACCACGACATTACTTCATGCTTTACTTCATGTTTTACTTCATGTTGTATTTGAACTTCATATAACAATCTATTATATTTTACGAACATTATACTGAACATTAGTTCTCTGACTAAAAGCATATCTACCTGAATAAATCTCTTGCTTGCAAAATTTTATTTCAAATCAAAACTTTCTTAAAAGTTGATTTCATATTGCAAGCTACCTGTCAAGCACTTGTTCCTTTAAAATCTGAAGAAACATAGCGACCCCAACAACACTAGTTCAAGTGTTGAATGCTGTAAACATCAACATGCACAAATGCGAAAATAGAAAGGCACTGCCTTGAAAAGTGAATGGGAAGAGTTGCAAAGATTCAAACAATGAACAAGCGCCAGGACAAACAAATGAGAAGGTTATGACTTTCGCCGAAGGGGCACTTCCCTAAGTGAGAGGTTCATAGCCCTAGTTCCTAAGTTGAGATAGCCTGCTAAGTCAAGCGTCCAACATAAGAATTGGTTCCTTCCCCATGGAATGATACAACAGCCGTCAAATTCATTTATGTAGCATCTGATTATCTCATATGTGAAGAATGATGAAATTCATTTATGTAGCAACTGATTATCTCGGATGTGAAGAATGACGAAATTCATTTGCATAGCATATGATTATCTCATATGTGAAGAATGAAAAAATTCATTTGCATAGCATCTGATTATCTCAGATGTGAAGAATGACGAAATTTATTTGCATAGCATCTAATTATCTCAGATGTGAAGAATGACGAAATTTATTTGCATAACATCTGATTATCTCAGATGTGAAGAATGACGAAATTCATTTGTGTAGAATCTGATTATCTCAGATGTGAATAATGACGAAATTCATTTGCGTAGCATATGACTATCTCAGATGTGAAGAATGACGAAATTCATTTGCATAGCAAATGATATTTCAGATGTGAAGAATGATGAAATACGTTTGCGTAGCATCTTATTATCTCAAATATAAAGAATGTCGGGCCTCCAATTAACTCGTGTAGTGTCTGAAAACCTCAAATGCGACAAGTGTTGGGCCAAAATCAAAAGTCCTCACATAGCAGAGGCAAGATTGAAAATTCAAAGACCTCCCCGAGAAGGGGCACCAAATCCAAAGTCCTCCCTAGTAGGAACACTAAATCTAAAGACCTCCTTGAGCGGGGGAACTAAATTCTAAGACCTTCCCGAGCGAGGGCACAAAGATATAAAAACTTCTCCAAGTAGAGGTATTAAATCAACCATTAAAGTTGTAATTCCAGTTGCATTGACAAAACTCAGAAGCCTCAAACATGTTGGCAAAAGCTCAAATAGCTTCGGCTGACAAAGTTAAAGCTTTTAGCATGTTAATTACAATCAAGGGAACTCCACAAGCTGATCACATCAAGCTCTAGCGACTCGTGACAACCCACGGTAATAAGGCAACACAACCACATAAGATTTAAATAATGCCCGGGGATAATACCACGGGTCCATCACGACATTGCAACAAGCCAAAAACTAGTATATTCCCATCAAAGAAGCCAATACACTTGGCTTGATCTTTCCTTCAAAATAGGGCATTTGAAAAGTTCAGAAAAATCGATATGCCCGATATGTCGATAAAAATCACTGCACCGGTAAAGATCATCCTAGGAAACCCAGTTAGAATCTCTTAACACAAAGGCTTCCTCGTTTGCAAAGATCCAACCATAAATATATCACAAAAAACCAGATGATATTTTTCTTTAAATCTAAAAATGGGCGATGATTAAGAGGTAACTATGCGAATATGGCATAGTTCGATTCTAATAGAGCAATGACGCTTCTCAAGGAATTGAACCTAATAACCGTCAATAGTTTCAATATGAGATATAAAAAGGAGATCGAGTAACAATTAAGCATAGGGACAAGCCGTTGTGAAACGAAGATTCAAAATTCTATATATCCCAGGATGATCCATGATGTCAGATCAAATTCAAATTTAAATTTCTAAATTTAACCGAGCTACTACAGTAGGTCTAAAAATAAACAATCATCAAATTCTTTTTTTTACCCTGGCAATCTTGCGACAAAATCGGGAATGCCAAAATAAATGCATGCTTGATTAAAGACATATTGAGTTAGCATAAAATGGCATCTTTTCGGCAAATTGTCAAGAGAGCGAGGAATAACCAAAGACTGATTCGGTTACAGATTGAAAGCTGTAGTCACTCTAGCCTTAGAAACTTAAATCGAAGTTCCAATTTGAACAGGTACACATTTCATTAAATATGAACCGTCGTGCAAGATTACACAAGTCGTTAAAAGTGTGAGGCTTGAATTCTATATTTGGTATACATATCGATTAGCAGAACTCAAGTATCGTTGTGAATTTGGAGTAGAGTACTGTATTTATGCAGATAATGTTTGAAAAAATTATAAACAGTTAAACAAAATAGTTCTGTATAGGCACGCAATTCAATCTTAATCACCAAACTCACTATAATTCATTCAATTTTAATGATTAACTAATCTGTTATCGATGTGGACGATCAATAACAATGTATAAGTCCAAAATCGTGCAAGTGCTTGTTTTACTTACAGAACAGGTGGCATGAAGCATAATAAATTCAACTAACAAATTCTGTGCTTGGATCATTTGGAATCAACGAGTCAAAGGATCAAAGCATGATTCGCTGTAGCAAACAAAAAGCTACGATTGAATGTCAACGCGCAATAAATTCAAAATTCGAAGCACTCAAGTGCCTAGCTACAATAATACATGAACATCCAGACTCGAGCTATTGCCGCTAATGAAAGGATGCAAGTCAATACAAGTACCCATTGAATTTCGAAGCCTGTATTTTATACAAAAATACAAGCTCCGAGGGGAAAATGTTAATTGCATTATAAATACGCGATTCAAAAATGATGTGTTGACCGTAATACAACACCGTAAATCAGATATACCATGATAAATGGGTCGGTCATTCATTGTTGCTAGCTGAACTAGTTGGTCAAGCTGTATCATGTTAAACAGATCACACATCACATATTTTCTGGTCGGTCACGTGCAAGAAGTGTACGGGCCGGTCATCCTTTCCATGAAGTGGCAATGGCGCAAATAACGCGTCGTGTAAATATTTCCTGGTCGTGCAAACAGACCGCTCTCTCATCATTATGGGTCGTACATATTCATCCTAGTCGCTCGCGCATGTTCAAGCTCCAGCAAAAACTCAAGGGCCGGTCACTAAGGTGCACGTGAATAAATATGAAGAAATGTGAATGTATGATAGCGTGAATGTGTAATGGCACAAATATGTATTGGACCAACATGTCACCATTTAATAAAAGCGTGTCGTTCATGAAATGCGCACGTTCATTATTAATATATAAGTGTGTGATTCGGTTCTAGAAGGCAAAATATATGGCCTGCGTCTAACATATTCACACATGGACAAACGCTTGAACCAGATCATATCCAGTTTAATGAAGAAACAATGTAACACCCCGCATTTTTGATTAAAAATGTCTATATACATGGTGGCGATGTGCAGTTTAAATTAATACATACGATGAAGAGAAGAAAATTTATACGGTAACATTTTTTGTAACAGAAAGGATAATAAAACAAATGTACTTAATCCAATTATCAGAGATTAAGTAAAATGGACATCACCATTGCGTCCGCCTCGAAATTCTGGTTCAGATGGACACCAACTTTGCATAAAACGAATAATGTATGAAAAAGTTATAAGAAATAGAAGTTCGTATACGCGTATGCATGTATATATATAACCATCCCAAAAATACAAATCGTTTCGAATTCAGTCAAAATTGGGCTGAGCGGGAAATTTCCCGCTCAAATGTGTCGACCCCTCTTAAGGGGGGTCGACATAGGGGTCGATCTCCCTTAAGGGGAGTCGACATAGGGGTCGATCCCCCTATAGTGTGTCGACCCCCATAAACAGATCTGGGCTCTGTTCATTTGTGCGCTTTTGGACGGATTTGTTGCTCCATTCTTGACCTACCAGCTATATAATAGACCTTAGACTCATGTTTTTATTTGTCTAACTCAACGACAATGACGAAATGTTGCTTCAACATAATTTTCTCTAGTCTTTTCCCTCTTCAATCTATTGGAGGAATTCAAACCTGGAGATTATGGTTTCTACTTCAGCAATTCCTCTTTCTCTTTTAGTCGCAACGAATCTATGCATATGTTAGATCTCTTGACCAAGTAAGGTAATCCCTTGATCTGATCTACTATTCAATTTATTTCTTAATTCCTCTCTTCTTCATTTCGAAGAAAAAGAACTAATTACAAGTTCATTTTATTAGGCTTTGAAATCGAGTTAGAGCGGGAATGAAAAACTATGAATAATAGAATGGATCAGATCTAAAGGTCTTTGGAAAGCATGCTGGTGAGTGGGTTTAAATCACCCTTATGAATAATTATATGCAGATCGTTTAGCAATTCCCAAAAAAAAATACTTAGTACAGTTAAAATCTTGTGGTTTATACTTTTTGCCTATTCTATTCTTTTTCCTGTTCCTTTTCATTTATAGACTAGGCTAATTTCGAGCCTAATCTAGATCTCGCCAAAAAGGCATGCGTATGAATGATACTTGTAGTGGTGAAAGAATGTTTGGGAAATTGAAATAACTTATACATTAGATTTTGGGAAAAAATTGTGATTTGGGGAATTGTTATATAACCTATCAAATACTGGAAATAGGGAATATCAATAATTTGGCATATAATTGTAGATATTAACCTGAGACGTTACTGAAAAGATATGAAAATTTAGTTGAAACAATTACGTTGGTTCGGAACAATGATCATGGGAAAAAGAGAATGGAATAAATACGAGTGTAAGTTAGTCGTGTATAAATTAGATTATTGGCATAACTACAAAGTAAGTATGGTTATTATAACAGGTTTAATAAAGGTCATGACTTGTTATAAATTGAAACTAGAATTTGTTCCTAGTTGTAAGATAAACAATTTTGATTTATGTTTATCTCTGTGACTAATCTGAAATCACCTATATCTATGAGATTATTGTACCTATAATGTTGTATATTAATTTGGTGCTTCTTTTATGTTATGTTATATACAAATCCATAAGCTAAGCCATGTTCATATATGTTTACATGTCTAAATCCACATGTTTTACATGTTTAGATCTATGTTAATTGGATCCAACTAAAATACAAGTTCACAATTATACGCTAAATTAAATTTAGGTTGTTCTATGACAAATTTAAATTATATGCTATCGGCATAGATTGGCTCAAAATCATGTAAATGGTTAGTAGCATGAAATGGTATAATTTGTATACCTAGAATTTATGGACATGATTTAAATGGTAAATGGGACATGACTTGAATGATAACACTTAGGGATAATTTACATATAACATGAATGGGAAATACGTAAATTAAATAAAAAGACGAACATGCCTAACCCGAGGTTAGACTGAGTTGTGGTGTAAGACTGCCCGGAACCGCCCGACATAATCCAGCAACTACAACAATAGGTCTAATGTGAGAGATTGGCGCATCATGCCTAAGAAAAACCCGGTATTAGAATAAGTTTGCGGTAGAAGTCTGCCCGGAATCGCCCGGTACATCCAGCAACCGCAAACACCAGTTCTAATGTGAGAGGTTAAGGCATTAAGGAACAAATTAATGCTAATAAACAAGACATGCTAAGAATGAGTAAGGTTAAGTTATTAAGAAACACTTAACCAATATAACACGATGAATGAGTAGGGTGAAGTTAATGAGATACACTTAACCAATATAACATGATGAATGAGTAGGGTTAAGTTAATGAGAAACACTTAACCAATATAACATGATGAATGAGTAGGGTTAAGTTAATAAGAAACACTTAACCAATATAACACGATGAATGAGTAGGGTTAAGTTAATAAGAAATACTTAAGCAATATAACACGATGAATGAGTAGGGTTAAGTTAATAAGAAACACTTAACCAATATAACACGATGAATGAGTAGGATTAAGTTAATGAGACACACTTAACCAATACAACATTATGAATGAGTAGGGTTAAGTTAATAAGAAAACACTTAACCGATATAACATGATGTGTGGATAGCTTAAGTTAACGTGAATAGACAACACTTAAACAATATTACATGAACAAAGCGGATAGGGTTAAGGAAAACTTAACCAACAGTACATACTGACTTGATAAGTGGGAGAGTCAAATACATATCGGGTTGGTGGGTAATATTAGTATATATAGGTCCACAAATTCAGCCATTAAATAAACATGCTTAAAGTCGCAGATGGGGTTAAGTACATATCGGGTTGTGGGTAATATTAGTATATATAGGCCCACAAACATAACCAATACAACATGTTAATTAAACAAAAGGGTGGGGTTAGGTCAAATTGGGAACACTTAACCATTATAACATGTTGTTTAGGAAACCCTAGTAACGGGGACCCATTTCAGCAGTAACCTACATAGATGTATCATGATACCCTGAACTAGGCAGGATGGGGCACGATTACTGGGCTGATTATAAGCGGTCAAAACAACAGCGGGTGGTGTGTTAGTGTAGGTTCTGACGAAGTACGGGCATGCACGTACCCCAGAATGGAAAAAGCAGACACTGGGCATCAGTAGTCATACACTATGCATCTTGAATTGTGTTGACTTTCCACCATAGGAATTGATACACCCCATGGTGGGACTAGCACAGGTATCTACAAACAAGCGGGGCCGAATGACACAAATATAAATATCTGCGAGTAGAAGTCGATCGATGATGGGGTCATTTTATTATGAGTACATGAGGCTTGTAGCTGCAAAGAAATAGACATGGATACGATAGCATACTCAGTTTATCTTACCTTACCTTATCTTATGTTATTTTGTTACTGTGATATCATGGAGGAGATCGTGCGAGTGGGTTGCCACGGGGTGTACCTCAGTTTGGGGGTAGCTACTTATACATTATATTAGGTTAATCTACTAAGGAGTAGATGGGTACGACGTGTGTGTGAGAGCCTTGAGTGCTAATGACACGAATAACCTAATAAGAGAGAAAATGTAATTGAATAGTATATGCAGGGTTATCCAGGAAGTGTAATTTAAATTCAGTCACACTGAACTTATGTTCTGACCCCCTCCTCATAACATTCTGACCCCCTCCTCATAACATTCACAGGTTAGGTTCATGACAGGGACTGTATAGCTTTGGATAATGGGTTAGCAGTATTATTGTTAAGGTAAAGCTATATCTTAATTACACTTTATTTTCCTTCCGTTGTGAGATGTTTCCCGAACTCTGACATGTTTTATGTCTCTGTCTTTTCTGAAGGATACTAGAGCAAATCAACTCGGTTTCGGTGGACTGGATTTCTGGAGAAAAAAGAAATCGGTTTGTCGAAACACGGGTTATTACATCTGGTATCAGAGCCTAGGTTTAGTGATTCTAAGGAAATAATGAGTGGGAGTACTAGTGTTTTCTAAAATAAAAATATAGATATACTTAGACAAATCGAGGACTCACGTACAAAAAGAGGAAAAGATTTTAAATGAAATATTTCCTGTGTACACTAGAATGGAGAATAGGGAAATTCTTCTAGAAGAAACAAAAGTGTACAGAATAATGGATATTTAAAATTATATATCCCATGGAAGACGATAATATTTTTAATTATGAAATTGGAATGGATACAACGAAGGGATAAGTGGTCCCTAGTAAACCCGTCAGAAATCAGAAATAGTGGGACACAGGGAATGGAGATGGATCATCAAGAAAGAATACGTTTGAGCGAGAACAAAAAAAAGGAAGGAGTCGACACCTGGGTTGACATAGGTGCCGACACCCCTTTAGAGGGGTCGACATAGGTGTCGATCCCCCCACCTCAAGAAAATAATAATAATGTAAAATGAAGGCCAAAGCCTTCGTTCCCCATTCCACCCAACACCCTCCAGCCACCTGAAAACCCAATTTCACCATCCCTTTTCCAAGCCTACCACCACCTCAAAACACCACCGTTTCACGAAAGGTTGGTACCAAATCGAAGCTAGCAACACCCTCTACCCAGATCTACATAAATCCCCTCTCTATTTGAAGAAAAATCACCATGGAAGAACAACCCTCTCTTCTTGCCTCTTTTCCCCATTTAACACCCTAAGAAATTGCATGGTGTAGCAATCGGAGGGAGATAGTCGAGGCATACGAGGCAACCGCGGGATTGAATCTTTTGCTAGGGCGACCAGTCAAGTTTGGGGATTTTATAGGAACCCCGTTGGAAACATTGTTCATGGCAGCGGGTTTGACTGCAATTTTGGATGTCAACATAGTAGAGCAGAAAGGCTATAAAAGGTTAGTTTTCCTTTTTTGACGCTAATTTAGTTATTGGGCAAGATGACCATGGAATGATTACTTATGAGTCCGAGGTAAAAGGGACCATGATTAGGTTTAATAGAGTACAATTTGGAGATATGCTAGGTATTCGTGGGTTTGGATTCAATTTGGAAGACGCAGATATGACTGTCTGGCATAGGATTTTTTTAAATGTATATCAAAGGGAGTGAGATATGGATCATTTGCGCTCTATAGCTAGATTAGTCATACACATTCTACAGTATAATCTTGTTGTTAAGACTGGGGGTTTCGATAAGATTTCCCACATAGTTAAACTTGCTACCTATGCCATCTTTGCGGGACTTCATGTGAATTAGGTCCGCACCATTTTACAGTATCGAAGCTACTAGGGACGCGAGGCTGACCAACATCGCTTTTAGAAATTTGTGGACAATAGTGTTTACTCGATACCATGTCCCTCTAGCCAGAGAATGTTATATATCACCCTCCTCTCACCGTTCCCGCATCATAGATTTAGGTGCATTGTCTAGGATGCATATTGAGCTATAGGAATTAATGGACTTAGACCGTCAGTCCATGGAACATGAGGGTGAAGAAAAAGAAGAAGGGGGAGCGCAGGAGGAGGGGTATGCACATGATTTTGGATACCAACCCACACAAGAGAGGGAGACCCACTATGCACCATTTGGAGGATCAGATCCACATCAGCAGACAGAGCAGGCTTAGAGTGGTGCTCAGACCCCCCAAGCTTCAGGATGAGATAATTGGACCTCTAGGGAGCAAGATTGGAGAGATGAGCTAAGGGCAATCTCTGAGCGACAGACTCAGTTGACGAGGGAGCATCAGGATATCCTGAGAGGGCAGAAAGATATGCTTAGGACATAGGTTGAGTTTGGCTAGACACAGTAGCAGATTATACAGGAGATGTACACCTCCCAATAGCGCTTTGATCAGATGGAGGTTGGGATGCAGAATTTACAGTTGGAGGTTAGAGACGGGCATAGGCAGTAGCAGAAGCATCTAGATAGGGTTGAGGGCAAGATTGATGGACTGGAGACCCTCATCCGCAGTTTCTTTGGTTAGAGCCCTAACCCCCATTCTAGGATCATTGTGGCAGTATGATCTTAAGAATCTTATGATGTAGCGTCTGATTATCTCGTTTCTATTTATCTAGTTGTAGTAACGATGTACTAAAACTTATTTTAACGTAGTAGAATCTATGGGTTTGTAGGATTAAGTATAAGAAAATCTTCTGCCGTGATTAATTCTTCGTACATAAGGACACTGTGTCTTAAAGAGAATAATATGATGACGAAGAAAATGAGAGTTTAAGAATAACTGAATAAAAATGAAATTATTATAAAGGTAAGTAAAAGAGAACAGAAAAAGTGTAATTTTCCGTTACAAAATATAAGGAAATCAAAAATTTAGGGAAAATTAGATTTTTCTTTTGAAACCTAGAGAAGGTTAGTAGGATTTTGGATGCAATAACTGGGTGAACTATGCTCTTATTCTGTAGGAATGTGGGAAAATTTAGGTGAAAAATGTTTCGATTTTTCAAAAATATTGCATTCATATAGAAGTGCAGATATATTTAGGATATGAGCATCATGT
This sequence comes from Allium sativum, assembly GCA_030737875.1. NCBI lineage: Eukaryota > Viridiplantae > Streptophyta > Magnoliopsida > Asparagales > Amaryllidaceae > Allium > Allium sativum. Next base: position 35,020,730 of record CM060912.1, read on the forward strand.
TTTGAAAGAATTTTGAAAGATTGCACACATATAGGTGGTACCAAATTAGGCATACATGCATTACTATATTGGGTTTCACTTCACACATGTGCACAATGTTTGAAAGTTTGGATGTACACATGATGGATGATATAGTATGCGAGGGATTATTTGATTTTACCTTTACCAAATTTCGGGGACGAAACTTTTAAAGGGTAGGAGAATGTAACACCCCGCATTTTTGATTAAAAATGTCTATATACATGGTGGTGATGTGCAGTTTAAATTGATACATACGATGAAGAGAAGAAAATTTATATGGTAACATTTTATGTAACAGAAAGGATAATAAAACAAATGTACTTAATCAAATTATCAGGTATTAGGTAAAACGAACATCACGATTGCGTCCGCCTCGAAATTCTGGTTCAGATGGACACCAAGTTTGCATAAAACGAATAACGTATGAAAAAGTTATAAGCAGTAGAAGTTTTTATACGCGTAAGATTAGGCATGTACATATATAACCATCCTAGAAATTCAAACCGTTTTGAATTCAGTGTCGACCCCCCTTAAGGGGAGTCGACATAGGGATCGACCCCCTATAGGGTGTCGACCCCCATAACCAGATCTGGGCTCTGTTTGTTCGTGCACTTCTGGACGGATTTGTGGCTCCATTCTTGACCTACCAGCTATATAATAGACCCTAGACTCATGGTTTTATTTGTCTAGTTCAATGACAACGACGAAATGCTGCTTCAACATAGTTGTCTCTAATTTTTTCCCCTCTTCAATCTATTAGAGGAATTCAAACCTGGAGATTTGGGTTTCTACTTCAGCAATTCCTCTTTCTCTTTTAGTCGCAACGAATCTATGCAGATTTTAGATCTCTTAACCAAGTAAGGTAATCCCTTGATCCGATCTACAATTCAATTTACTTCTTAGTTCCTCTCTTCTTCATTTCGAAGAAAAAGAATTAATTACAAGTTCGTTTTATTAGGCTTGGAAATTGAGTTAGAGCGGGAATAAAAAAATATGAATAATAGAATGGATCAGATCTAAAGGTATTTGGAAAGCATGCTGGTGAGCAGGTTTAAATAACCCTTGTGAATAATTATATGCAGATCGTTCAGCAATTCCCCAAAAAAATGCTTAATTCAATTAAAATCTTGTGGTTTATTGAGACGACCCGAAATCCCGTTCAGACGGAGACCAGGGTTATCTTTGGAATATAACACAGAAACATATAATAGCAGAACAGAATTAAATAAATACACCAGATAATGAACAATAGAATATACTGGATAAAAGTAATCATCAGAGTTACACAGTATACAGGATCTTACTTAGTACAAATACAGTTCAGCTATACATAAATGTCTACAGCGGAAATAAACAAAATATGTACAATAGGAGCTGAACAGCATAAAAAGAAATAAATGGTAGAATCCATCTTCAGCTCCAGCTATCCAGAAAAAGAACTAGCTAAACCTAAATACAAGGCTGCCCGTGTAGAAAAAGGGGCACCCGAGTTTGAAAGTGAAACAAACTACGAGTCAGTCATGGGACTGGTATGAGAAATCCACTCAACACATATATAATTGGCTAATCACAGGACCACGCCACTTTCGTGGAACGGGTTTACTCCATTGGATTGCCAGTGCTTTAAAACAAATCTTTCTTTTAAACATCGCTATGCTTTTTATAAAAATGAAGCCGTTATAAGACTCAGTTCCCATCACACAATGCAATGCAAACCGGAGGATAGAGTTTTACCTTATAATGGCCAAAATATGATTGATACGAATAAAACAAAGGCATTTGATATTATTGCTAGTGTTAATATGTTTTGAAAACAATTTCAAATCATAACTATCAATCATTGACGGCATTAATGCCCCATACCACTATGTCGCCATATATAGGTATACAATCAAAACCGCACGATGTCGTATTTGGAAATTGGATTTCCATCATGAACCAAGGCAAAAGATAGTCCTTACCGAATTCGAGACGCTCTAGCCCGCCCCTCAGGACCCAGACTCAGGTGGGCCCTTGGATCGTCAGGGTCGGTCCACCGATGTTGATTAAAATTCCTGAACCTGCGTTTCCCCACCCTTTGGGGTGTAGACGAGCCAACGAATGACTCCATCGGACCCGGATCGTCCGATCAAACCGAGGCGCCTCGCAACAGCAACAACCACATAGGTGAAAAGTATAGAAATGTCAGGGCTGGTAGGTCACTGACACCACCCTAGTTAGAAAGAAACGCAGGCCCTCCCTGATGTCCTCTCCCGTTTTAGGTTCATACCGGGGTGTGAGGCTCGCGAATTCACGTTATACACAAAGCTTACGCCACACAGGCGGTGCTTTGATCATCACCACAAGACTTTGCTTTTCAACAGAAGCCCTGATCACTGCATCTTAGCATGCCACACAGGCAATTCATGCCATGCGACTGATGTCCATCGATATACAACCTCTGAGCTTGTGCGTCTCAGAGAAGGGCGTTAAGCAAAAGAATAAATTCTCCGCCGCCAAACAGATGTATAATTAACAGAAATCGATCAACACAGAATAAACTCCAATGTCAGCCACACAGTCCATTTACAAGTCCGTTCTGGGTCTGAACGAAACCGGAGGCACTAAATACCTCGCAAACCCATCGATCACCATGTACGTTTGGACGATCACCACTCATTATCCATATTTGGGATGCCTCCCAATCAGGACCTCGGTTACCATCCAAACGAGGTGAAGATCTCCGGTCTTCGACCGTCGTCTTCATCTTCGAATTTCGAACGTCGGTCAATTATTTGAAATGAGAATTAACTCGGCCTTTTCAAATAATTCACGTATATTTAGAATTTCAAATCAATTTATTTCAATGGTTAAATTATTCGACAACACCAATTGTGTTCTTTAATGTAATTTTCACACCAAACACATTCAACCATCAAAAGCCACATAAATCAAGCAAATTCAGTTTATTTCCATTCCATATCGTTTATGATATTTTATAATGATTTATCGCTATTTTTATTTATTTTAAAATAGCCTATTTATTCAAAACGACGCTTCGGGCCACAAGGCGGCCGTGGCGCTGTTTTTCTTCAGATTTGATTTACTCATATCTGAAAATCTAACCGTTGGATCTTCGCAAAATTTACATCATTAGAAAGGTCTTTTCAAAACGATTCCAACGGTTCCAGTTTCGGGAAATTCCGACGGTCGGATCTCCCGGTACAATCGTTTGAAGTTTCGATTTCAAAATACGAACTGCAGCGTCGTTATTCGATTAAATATATAATTATATTTATATATATATAAATATAATCGCTTCTGGCGCTGTTTTTCTTCAGATTTGAATTAAACATTCTAGACAAACCAACCGTTGGATTTTTACAAGGTTGGTGCCGTTGGAAAGATTATTCCAAGGCGAACCCGACGGTTGAGGTTTCGGGAGAATCCAATGGTCGGATTTCCCGTACTAGTTGTTTGAAATCATGGTTTCAAAATACGAACTGCACGGCTTCGTTTCGTTTTAATTTTATTTATATTTATATATTCATATAAATATAGTTCATTCAATGATTTCAATATCGTTTTCACTTCAAATATTTTTCTAACACCTTAAAATTTTGGAAAATTTCGCCATAACCTCCCCTGCACCGGGAGCATCGGGAAATCGCAAATAGCTTTCCCGGTCCTTCTAATCTCAAAAAGAAAAAGAAAAAGCCAAGCGGCTAGCTAACAGGCTCATAAAATCATCACCCAAACAAAGCAGTAAATGTGTACCTATTTGTCGGGCACAAAATTTTATTCCTCTTCTCTAGCCCCTTTGCTATAACCTGTTCAATGAATATGTATGTACATATATACATAGTTCTTATCATTTATCATTTTCTATTCGACTTCATATTTGATTTCTATTTGGTTTAAAAACACCATTCATTCTAATGTTACATAAATAGGTGCAAATCATTTCATTAGCTAATTAATGAATATTTCAACTCATATATGTTTATTTTGAACAAGTGGCTATTTTTAACACTTCACATTTCAACGATTTATGCATACAATAAAAATGTGATTTTTATTGTAAAACAATTCATTTCAAAACACTATTTTTCTATATAGTTCATGTTGGTGATAAAAATGAGATCTTTATCATGAAACAATTTCTTTTAAAACGAGATTACTTTACACAGTTCATATAGTCGATAAAAGGTGATTTTTATTATCAAACAATTTATTTCAAAATAGGAATACCATTCAACACATGAATTTCTAATCAACGAATGAATATCAATTCAACACATGAATGTTTTCTATAGTTTTTATATATAGATAAAAGGTGATTTTTATTATCAAACAATTTATTTCAAAATATGAATACCATTCAACACATGACTTTCTAATCAACGAATGAATATCAATTCAACACATGAATGTTTTCTATAGTTTTTTATATATAGATAAAAGGTGATTTTTATTATCAAACAATTTATTTCAAAATATGAATACCATTCAACACATGACTTTCTAATCAACGAATGAATATCAATTCAACACATGAATGTTTTCTATTCAATGAATAAATATAGTTTAAGCATATGAAAATAATTCAAACACAAGAATATTATTCAAAATTTCGGCAGCATAACGGCAGGGTAGTTAAACCGGGACCGTCCCTAGTACGGCTCCTCGCTCTACCTTAAAACCTCGCGGTTTTTGACAATGGGGATCAGGCATCTAGTTCGCACGCAGGCGGCATGTATATATTTATTTCATTTCCACAAGCTAATCCTATGTGGTTTCAACCAAATATTTCACAATCACAAACGGGTATTTTTCAACCACAATCAACCAATATCAATCACAAACAATCCCAAACAACCATTCGCTATCAATCAATTTTCACACCAATTTCAATCAATAAATATCGTCCATGGTTTGTGGACGAGGGGGCGTATATATATATATTATATATAGCAATTCACTTTTATTTCAACACATATATATATATATATATAGAAAAAGAAATTGAAGAGTGAGAAATTCTCACCAAAAGCTATCCAATACTACGACTCTTCCTTTATAGAAATCTTCGCCTTTTGTCGCTTTCGCCCGTATTCTCTACATATGTAAAAATCGAATTTTTACGATGCTATTCAATATATAAAAATCGAATTTTTACTACGCTATTCAATATATAAAAATATGATTTTTACTTCGACTTTCAATATATAAAAATCTGATTTTTACTTCGACTTTCAATATATAAAAATCTGATTTTTAAAAATATAGATTCCGCCTTTTCAAAAATAAAGATTATATTTTTAATATTCCTATGATGTAAAAATTATATTTTTATTACTTTAAAAATATAAAAATCATCTCTTACTTCTTTTACTTAATAAAAATTCCGTCTTTTCTATTTTAAAAGTATGATCTTTATTTTTCCAAGTTCAAATCTTTTTCTATTCAAAATCTAAATCTTTTTCCTTTTAAAATCTTAAAATAAAATCAGTTTTTTTAAAACCTTTTCAAAATCAGTTTTTAAATGTTTTTTTTTTAAAAAAAAACAGTTTTTCCTAATTAAAAAAAATCAGTTTTTATCCTTTATAAAAAATCAGTTTTAATCCTATTCTAATATCAGTTTTAAAATCCTTTAAAAATCAATTTTAAAATCCTTAAAAAAATCAGTTTTAATACTTTTTCAAAATCAGTTTTTTTTTCAGAATTAAAAATAAAAATAAAAATAAAATAAAATACTTACATTGATCTGCGAAGAGGGGGGTGGTTTTTGCGTCAGGTGGCGGCGCTGGAGGCGTTGGAGGTGGGGCGGCCTTCAGTTCGTCGGCGGTGGGAGGTCGTCGGCTGGGGGGCTCTCGAATCGGCGTCGCGATGGGAGGGTTCGAACAGGGAGGAGCCGGCGAAGCGGACGGAGGGGGGCGGCGGATGCGTCAGTGGCGATCGCTTTAGGGTTTTTTTTTTCCTCTTTTTTTTTTTCTTGCCGATTTGATTTTGAAGAGGGGGGGGGGGGGCAGAATGACAGATAAAGGGAGGGAGATATTATTTTATATTTTTTTATTATTAATTAAATTAATTGCATAAAGTTGACTTTTACCCATGACCTCGAAACGAGGCCCACCGCCTGTCGTCCATAGCGTTTAACCCTCATTCCGAACACAATGGGATATGTATCGCAAGCTGATTTGATCGTTACAATCAGTTTCCGTTGAATTTACATTTAAACCACTATATTGAATTTTAAACGTACATTTCAAATTACCGGGGTCACATGCTAACACTAAAAATTCCAGAAAAATATTTTCTAGCTTCGTATTGACGATACGGTCCTAACAAAACTAGTTTCGTCGAATTCTGAGACCGTTTGAAAAATGGCCAATTTCCAGTCGATTAAAATCAACTGAAACTGGTCAAACGCGTTTTCCTTTGCCACACTCACATATTGATTCGAAAAATTATGAAATTTGGAATCTAGCAATAACTTTACATCACGGACCCAACAAAAGTGGTTTCGTCGAAATCCGAGTTCGTTTGCAAAATGTCCATTTTTAAGGGCCTGAATTCCATAGCGACTATTCAGAATTTTCAACTGGACATATCTTTTGATTCCCGCTATCAAATTTCGATTGGTCGGATTCGTTAGAAAGATATTCACTAACAGATTTAAATATTTTTGGTTTCACTAAAATCCGGATTGTTTTGCACCCGGTATAGTCCGACAAAGTTTGAATTCAATTTTTGAAACTGCCACGCCTTTTCAGGCCTTGTTTATAATTATAATTAATTATATTTGTTTTCAATTGTCGATTCAAACTCAGTTTTCATCGCCATTATTTAAAATATTTATTTTAAATATTTAAAATCCATTATTTTAGCCAATTTAAAAATTTTAAATTGGTTCAGATTTTCTGGGTCGTTACAATCTCCCCCACTTAAAACTTTTCGTCCCCGAAAAGGAACAAAGTCGAAAGTGGTTTGATAAATCTACAATCCCACAATACAACAACCAATTTATTTCTAACCTTTCTAAAATATTCTGATCAAATCCTATATCCTTTTAAAAATCATTCAGAGTATAGAATAAATAGTGCACATCCATGGGAAGAAAATAGCAATAGAATAGAGAATTAAATGGTAATGCAAAGTAGGTTAAATGTACCTTGCACCGGAGTCAATCAGAGATATCAACTCGGCATCTAGGATAAGCTTTCTAAATGCTCTCCTCAGTTTCCCAAGTACAATCTCGCGGATCTCCACTCCATTGCACTTTGACTAAGCGAACCTTCTTGTTCCTCAGTTCTTTGGTTTCTTTGCCGATAATCTTTAGCGGCTCTCGCCTCACAGCTAATTCTGGGGTTATTTCAATATCCTGCCGAGCTGCTTCTTCCACGATCAAGTCTGGATCATGAACGTGCTTTCGAAGTTGAGATATATGAAATACATCATGCACTCTAGGCAACCAGTCACGCAGTTTGACCCTATAAGCGAGAGTCCCAATCCGTTCCAGAATAGGAAACGGACCAATGAATTTGGGTGCTAACTTTCCAGTTTTACCGAACCGGATAACTCCTCTCATCGACGATACTTTCAAATATACATAGTCGCCAACTTCAAAGGATATATCTCTTCTTCTTCTATCGGCATAGCTCTTTTGTCGGCTTTGAGCGGCGAGTAATCGCTTCTTAATAAAATCGACTTTGTTGGCCGCTTCTCGAATCATATCAGGACCCAACACAAGTCTATTCCCAGGCTCGACCCAACAAGCAGGAGATCGGCACGGTCTACCATACAATGCTTCGAATGGCGACATTGTCAGACTCGCCTGGTAGCTGTTGTTATAAGAGAATTCAGCCACTTGCAGATGGTCTTCCCATGATCCACCGAAATCTAGAACACAAGCCCGCAATAGATCTTCTAAAATGCGATTCACCCTCTCAGTCTGACCGTCTGTTTGAGGATGATAAGCGGTGCTCAAGTTTAACTTCGTTCCCAGTTCGACTTGAAATGCTTCCCAGAATTTGCTAGTGAATATCGTATCTCTATCACTTACTATACTGAGCGGCACTCCATGCAGTCTAACTATTTCCCTGAAGTATATCTGCGCCAGGCTCTGAGCGGTTCTGTTTGATCTGACAGGTATAAAATGGGTGGTCTTCGTGAAACGATCTACGATCACCCAAATACTGTCATTCCCTTTTCTGGTTCTGGGCAAACCATCGATGAAATCCATAGAAATATGTTCCAACTTCCAGCCAGGAACTTCTAGCGGTTGTAATAATCCAGCCAATTTCTGTTGGTCACTCTTGACTAGCTGGCAAGTAGGGCATCGACTAACATATATTGAAACGTCTCTCTTCATAGCCTTCCACCAGAATGTTCTTTTGAGATCGTTATACATTTTAGCCACACCAGGATGGATACTTAGCTTGGACTTGTGACACTCGTCTAACACTTCCCTTTTGAGTTCGGGGATGTCAGGAACACAAATCCTTCCTTTCAATCTCAGGGTCTCGTCGTTATCTATTTGAAAACACGAGGGTTCGCCTTTCTGAATCCTTTTGATCATATCTTTAATAAAGTTATCCTCCTTCTGAAGAATAGATATTTTGTCAATCAAGGATGTTGTGATAATAAAGCTGGCGATCATTACATTCTTTCTGCTTAACGCATCGGCCACGACATTGGCTTTTCCTGGAGTATATATAATTTCAAAGTCATATGCTGCAAGAAACTCCAGCCAACGCTGCTGCCTCAAATTCAAGTCCTTCTGAGTGAACAGATACTTTAGCGACTGGTGATCTGTAAACAGTTCAAACCTCTTGCCCAGAAGATAGTGTCTCCAGATCTTCAAAGAGAATATGATAGCCAATAACTCAAGATCATGAGTTACATAGTTTTTCTCGTGCGGCTTCAGTTGACGGCTAGCATAAGCTATCACTTGGCCTCTTTGCATTAACACTGCGCCAAGGCCTTCTCTAGAAGCATCAGTCCATACTTTTAAATCCTGGTTGCCATCGATGATGGTTAACACTGGAGATGTCGTTAATCTCAACTTCAGCTCTTCGAAAGCCTCCTCATTTTCTGGAGTCCATTTGAACTTAGAATGCTTCTTTGTAAGCTTCGTTAAGTGACCAGATATCTTCGAAAAGTCTTTAACGAACTTCCGGTAATAGCTAGCCAATCCGAGAAAACTGCGGACTTCAGTGGGAGTACTAGGCTGTTTCCAGTTCTGAATAGCTGTGATTTTACTTGGATCCACAGCAATTACTTCTTTCGATACAACATGGCCCAGAAATTTCACTTCATCTTGCCAGAATATACATTTGGAAAACTTGGCTTTCAATACATTCCTTCTGAGGATTTCTAGAACCTGTTCCAGATGCTTTTCATGTTCGGCCTTTGATTTAGAGAAGATTAGAATATCGTCAATGAAAACCAGAACAAACTTATTCAAAACTCCTCTGAACACTCTATTCATTAGATCGACGAAGTAAGCTGGAGCGTTACATAAGCCGAACGGCATTACTAACCACTCGTAGAATAAGTCGGGGCCTCTGAACGCTGTCATTGGAACACACTCTTCGGCAATTCGAAGTTGATGGAAGCCCGTAGCTAGGTCCATTCTTGAGAATACTTGTGCTCCATTTAATCGATCCAACAAATCATCTATTCGCAGCAATGGATATTTGTTCTTTATTGTCTGTTTGTTCAGATCACGATAATCCACACATAGTCGTAGAGTACCGTCAGATTTTGGGACAAATACCACTGTTGCACCCCAATCAGAGAAACTAGGCCTGATCAGACCTTTCCATACTAGCTGTCGTGTTTGATTGTCTAATTCCTCCTTCTCTTTCAAGGACATTCTTCGAATAGCGTGAACTACCGGCCTTGCATTGGGAATCAAAGCAATCTTGAAATCTATTTCCCTTTGCGGCGGTAAGCGAACAACTTCTTCGAACACATCCGCATAGTTTTTGACGACAGGAATATCTTTTACTAGATCGGGAATATTCTCTGTGATTTCAGGGACATTTTCTATTTGGCCTGGAGAAACATTTAGAGCCGCCCAGAAGTCTTTTCTATTAGCATTCTGACCTTCACACGGTATGGTTATATAACTCCCGGATTTAATCTTAGCTTTAACAACTCTCTCGGCGCATCTAACCTCTGCTTCATATTTGGTTAACCAATCCAATCCCAAAAAAGATCGAATTCATCAAAATTCATGACGACAGAGATAATAGGGAATTTATAGCAAGAAAAAGAGACGGGTACTGCACAAACCCAACTGAGATCGATGGAACCTCCAACTGGATTTCGGACAGTCATTGGCTCTTTGAGTTTCTTCAAATTCAAATCCAACTTCTTGACTGCACTCTTTGCAATAAAGCTTCTTGACGCGCCTGTGTCAAACAGTACTTTAACTGGAATGTTCTTGACATTGAGCGTGCCTTCTAACACATCAGACCTTTCCTGAGCAGACGGGGAGGCAGGTACTTCTACCACTTCATTCACTTGTACTGCTCCAGATTTCTGAGATAGCGGGCAGTTTTTCGCGATATGCCCAGCCTGATGGCACTTATGGCATCCTCTGCCTTCAGGAACCTTCTTACTGGGTTCTAATCCTCTCTTTCTTCGTTTGTTCCAAGATTTGCAACTTATCGCCAAATGTCCTTTTCTATTGCAGCTTGAGCACGTGGCGGTTGTTATTTGTTCGTTCCCAGATTCAGCCCTTTTTCTCTTGGCACTGAGCTTCTTATTGACCTCAGACCTTGTACTGGCTTCAGGAATATCAGCTTCTGACTTTGCTATGTCACTAGAACTGACTTCTTCTTCGTCGCATAACATTCCTTTCTTATGGAGATCTTCATACTGATAGGCCATATATATCATTTCAGAAAAAGGAAGCTTCACATGCCCCAATACTTTATTCTAGTATTTCCTTTGAAGTCCATGAATAAATCTCAGATTTTTCCTCTTCGGATTTTCAATTAGATGAGGGGAAAAGTGAGAAAGTTCATTGAATTTCTTATGATATTCGGGAATTGTCATGTCTCCTTGTATTAGATAAGAAAATTCATCACATAATCGCTCAGTTGCTTCGGGAGGAGTAAATTTTCTAAGAAAATCACTTTGAATCTGTCCCAGGTGATATCACCTTCTGGATTATTTCTGATGATTGTTTCCCACCAGATTAAAGCTTCTTCTTTGAGCGCCCAAGATGCTACTAACCGTTTCTGGTCATCTCTCAGCTGGATATGCTCAAAGATTCTTTCGACAGAACTCATCCAAGCTTGAGTTTGAATAATAGATTCATTGCCTGAGAATTGTGCTCCACCCAGATTTCGATATCTCTTGAATAGAGCCTCTAGATCGGGTTCTGTATCCCTTCTGTTTCTGGCACTCATTTTACTAGTACTTCTGCAATTAGCAGATCAAGTGTTAGGTCACAGAAAAGGTATTTTAAAATATAGAGACAAATACTTGAAGTGTAAATGTGTCTATCGAGGTGTAATTTCATTCTGCTTTACACATACTAGGATATTGCTGATCCTATCTGTATAGAGTTACCCGTCCTAGAACACTACTGGTTCTATTTCTGACGAGTTCGTTCAAATGTTATATTCCAGAACTAAGCTTAACCAAAGCTCTGATACCACGTTGAGACGACCCGAAATCCCGTTCAGACGGAGACCAGGGTTATCTTTGGAATATAACACAGAAACATATAATAGCAGAACAGAATTAAATAAATACACCAGATAATGAACAATAGAATATACTGGATAAAAGTAATCATCAGAGTTACACAGTATACAGGATCTTACTTAGTACAAATACAGTTCAGCTATACATAAATGTCTACAGCGGAAATAAACAAAATATGTACAATAGGAGCTGAACAGCATAAAAAGAAATAAATGGTAGAATCCATCTTCATCTCCAGCTATCCAGAAAAAGAACCAGCTAAACCTGAATACAAGGCTGCCCGTGTAGAAAAAGGGGCACCCGAGTTTGAAAGTGAAACAAACTACGAGTCAGTCATGGGACTGGTATGAGAAATCCACTCAACACACATATAATTGGCTAATCACAGGACCACGCCACTTTCGTGGAACGGGTTTACTCCATTGGATTGCCAGTGCTTTAAAACAAATCTTTCTTTTAAACATCGCTATGCTTTTTATAAAAATGAAGCCGTTATAAGACTCAGTTCCCATCACACAATGCAACGCAAACCGGAGGATAGAGTTTTACCTTATAATGGCCAAAATATGATTGATACGAATAAAACAAAGGCATTTGATATTATTGCTAGTGTTAATATGTTTTGAAAACAATTTCAAATCATAACTATCAATCATAGACGACATTAATGCCCCATACCACTATGTCGCCATATATAGGTATACAATCAAAACCGCACGATGTCGTATTTGGAAATTGGATTTCCGTCATGAACCAAGGCAAAAGATAGTCCTTACCGAATTCGAGACGCTCTAGCCCGCCCCTCAGGACCCAGACTCAGGTGGGCCCTTGGATCGTCAGGGCCGGTCCACCGATGTGGATTAAAATTCCTGAACCTGCGTTTCCCCACCCTTTGGGGTGTAGACGAGCCAACGAATGACTCCATCGGACCCGGATCGTCCGATCAAACTGAGGCGCCTCGCAACAGCAACAACCACATAGGTGAAAAGTATATAAATGTCAGGGCTGGTAGGTCACTGACACCACCCTAGCTAGAAAGAAACGCAGGCCCTCCCTGATGTCCTCTCCCGTTTTAGGTTCATACCGGGGTGTGAGGCTCGCGAATTCACGTTATACACAAAGCTTACGCCACACAGGCGGTGCTTTGATCATCACCACAAGACTTTGCTTTTCAACAGAAGCCCTGATCACTGCATCTTAGCATGCCACACAGGCAATTCATGCCATGCGACTGATGTCCATCGATATACAACCTCTGAGCTCGTGCGTCTCAGAGAAGGGCGTTAAGCAAAAGAATAAATTCTCCGCCGCCAAACAGATGTATAATTAACAGAAATCGATCAACACAGAATAAACTCCAATGTCAGCCACACAGTCCATTTACAAGTCCGTTCTGGGTCTGAACAAAACCGGAGGCACTAAATACCTCGCAAACCCATCGATCACCACGTACGTCTGGACGATCACCACTCATTATCCATATTTCGGGATGCCTCCCAATCAGGACCTCGGTTACCATCCAAACGAGGTGAAGATCTCCGGTCTTCGACCGTCGTCTTCATCTTCGAATTTCGATCGTCGGTCAATTATTTGAAATGAGAATTAACTCGGCCTTTTCAAATAATTCACGTATATTTAGAATTTCAAATCAATTTATTTCAATGGTTAAATTATTCGACAACACCAATTGTGTTCTTTAATGTAATTTTCACACCAAACACATTCAACCATCAAAAGCCACATAAATCAAGCAAATTCAGTTTATTTCCATTCCATATCATTTATGACATTTTATAATGATTTATCGCTATTTTTATTTATTTTAAAATAGCCTATTTATTCAAAACGACGCTTCGGGCCATAAGGCGGCCGTGGCGCTGTTTTTCTTCAGATTTGATTTACACATATCTGAAAATCTAACCGTTGGATCTTCGCAAAATTTACATCATTAGAAAGGTCTTTTCAAAACGAATCCAACGGTTCCAGTTTCGGGAAATTCCGACGGTCGGATCTCCCGGTACAATCGTTTGAAGTTTCGATTTCAAAATACGAACTGCAGCGTCGTTATTCGATTAAATATATAATTATATTTATATATATATATAAATATAATCGCTTCTGGCGCTGTTTTTCTTCAGATTTGAATTAAACATTCCAGACAAACCAACCGTTGGATTTTTACAAGGTTGGTGCCGTTGGAAAGATTATTCCAAGGCGAACCCGACGGTTGAGGTTTCGGGAGAATCCATTGGTCGGATTTCCCGTACTAGTTGTTTGAAATCATGGTTTCAAAATACGAACTGCACGGCTTCGTTTCGTTTTAATTTTATTTATATTTATATATTCATATAAATATAGTTCATTCAATGATTTCAATATCGTTTTCACTTCAAATATTTTTCTAACACCTTAAAATTTTGGAAAATTTCGCCATAACCTCCCCTGCACCGGGAGCATCGGGAAATCGCAAATAGCTTTCCCGGTCCTTCTAATCTCAAAAAGAAAAAGAAAAAGCCAAGCGGCTAGCCAACAGGCTCATAAAATCATCACCCAAACAAAGCAGTAAATGTGTACCTATTTGTCGGGCACAAAATTTTATTCCTCTTCTCTAGCCCCTTTGCTATAACCTGTTCAATGAATATGTATGTACATATATACATAGTTCTTATCATTTATCATTTTCTATTCGACTTCATATTTGATTTCTATTTGGTTTAAAAACACCATTCATTCTAATGTTACATAAATAGGTGCAAATCATTTCATTAGCTAATTAATGAATATTTCAACTCATATATGTTTATTTTGAACAAGTGGCTATTTTTAACACTTCACATTTCAACGATTTATGCATACAATAAAAATGTGATTTTTATTGTAAAACAATTCATTTCAAAACACTATTTTTCTATATAGTTCATGTTGGTGATAAAAATGAGATCTTTATCATAAAACAATTTCATTTAAAACGAGATTACTTTACACAGTTCATATAGTCGATAAAAGGTGATTTTTATTATCAAACAATTTATTTCAAAATAGGAATACCATTCAACACATGAATTTCTAATCAACGAATGAATATCAATTCAACACATGAATGTTTTCTATAGTTTTTATATATAGATAAAAGGTGATTTTTATTATCAAACAATTTATTTCAAAATAAGAATACCATTCAACACATGACTTTCTAATCAACGAATGAATATCAATTCAACACATGAATGTTTTCTATAGTTTTTTATATATAGATAAAAGGTGATTTTTATTATCAAACAATTTATTTCAAAATATGAATACCATTCAACACATGACTTTCTAATCAACGAATGAATATCAATTCAACACATGAATGTTTTCTATTCAATGAATAAATATAGTTTAAGCATATGAAAATAATTCAAACACAAGAATATTATTCAAAATTTCGGCAGCATAACGGCAGGGTAGTTAAACCGGGACCGTCCCTAGTACGGCTCCTCGCTCTACCTTAAAACCTCGCGGTTTTTGACAATGGGGATCATGCATCTAGTTCGCACGCAGGCGGCATGTATATATTTATTTCATTTCCACAAACTAATCCTATGTGGTTTCAACCAAATATTTCACAATCACAAACGGGTATTTTTCAACCACAATCAACCAATATCAATCACAAACAATCCCAAACAACCATTCGCTATCAATCAATTTTCACACCAATTTCAATCAATAAATATCGTCCATGGTTTGTGGACGAGGGGTCGTGTATATATATATATATATATATATATATATATATATATATATATATATATTATATAGCAATTCACTTTTATTTCAACACATATATATATATATATATATATAGAAAAAGAAATTGAAGAGTGAGAAATTCTCACCAAAAGCTATCCAATACTACGACTCTTCCTTTATAGAAATCTTCGCCTTATGTCGCTTTCGCCCGTATTCTCTACATATGTAAAAATCGAATTTTTACGATGCTATTCAATATATAAAAATCGAATTTTTACTACGCTATTCAATATATAAAAATATGATTTTTACTTCGACTTTCAATATATAAAAATCTGATTTTTACTTCGACTTTCAATATATAAAAATCTGATTTTTAAAAATATAGATTTCGCCTTTTCAAAAATAAAGATTATATTTTTAATATTCCTATGATGTAAAGATTATATTTTTATTACTTTAAAAATATAAAAATCATCTCTTACTTCTTTTACTTAATAAAAATTCCGTCTTTTCTATTTTAAAAATATGATCTTTATTTTTCCAAGTTCAAATCATTTTCTATTCAAAATCTAAATCTTTTTCCTTTTAAAATCTTAAAATAAAATCAGTTTTTTTAAAACCTTTTCAAAATCAGTTTTTAAATGTTTTTTTTTTTAAAAAACAGTTTTTCCTAATTAAAAAAAATCAGTTTTTATCCTTTATAAAAAATCAGTTTTAAACCTATTCTAATATCAGTTTTAAAATCCTTTAAAAATCAATTTTAAAATCATGAAAAAAAATCAGTTTTAATACTTTTTCAAAATCAGTTTTTTTTCAGAATTAAAAATAAAAATAAAAATAAAATAAAATACTTACATTGATCTACGAAGAGGGGGGGGGTTTGCGTCAGGTGGCGGCGCTGGAGGCGTTGGAGGTGGGGCGGCCTTCAGTTCGTCGGCGGTGGGAGGTCGTCGGCTGGGGGGCTCTCGAATCGGCGTCGCGATGGGAGGGTTCGAACAGGGAGGAGCCGGCGAAGCTGACGGAGGGGGGCGGCGGATGCGTCGGTGGCGATCGCTTTAGGGTTTTTTTTTTCTCTTTTTTTTTCTTGCCGATTTGATTTTGAAAAGGGGGGGGGGGGGCAGAACGACAGATAAAGGGAGGGAGATATTTTTTTTATTTTTTTTATTAATTAAATTAATTGCATAAAGTTGACTTTTACCCATGACCTCGAAACGAGGCCCACCGCCTGTCGTCCATAGCGTTTAACCCTCATTCCGAACACAATGGGATATGTATCGCAAGCTGATTTGATCGTTACAATCAGTTTCCATTGAATTTACATTTAAATCACTATATTGAATTTTAAACGTACATTTCAAATTACCGGGGTCACATGCTAACACTAAAAATTCCAAAAAAATATTTTCTAGCTTCGTATTGACGATACGGTCCTAACAAAACTAGTTTCGTCGAATTCTGAGACCGTTTGAAAAATGGCCAATTTCCAGTCGATTAAAATCAACTGAAACTGGTCAAACGCGTTTTCCTTTGCCACGCTCACATATTGATTCGAAAAATTATGAAATTTGGAATCTAGCAATAACTTTACATCACGGACCCAACAAAAGTGGTTTCGTCGAAATCCGAGTTCGTTTGCAAAATGTCCATTTTTAAGGGCCTGAATTCCATAGCGACTATTCAGAATTTTCAACTGGACATATCTTTTGATTCCCGCTATCAAATTTCGATTGGTCGGATTCGTTAGAAAGATATTCACTAACAGATTTAAATATTTTTGGTTTCACTAAAATCCGGATTGTTTTGCACCCGGTATAGTCCGACAAAGTTTGAATTCAATTTTTGAAACTGCCACGCCTTTTCAGGCCTTGTTTATAATTATAATTAATTATATTTGTTTTCAATTGTCGATTCAAACTCAGTTTTCATCGCCATTATTTAAAATATTTATTTTAAATATTTAAAATCCATTATTTTAGCCAATTTAAAAATTTTAAATTGGTTCAGATTTTCTGGGTCGTTACATTTATACTTTTTGCCTATTATGTTCTTTTTCCCCTTCCTTTTCATTTATAGACTAGGCTAATTTCGAGCCTAGTCCAGATCTTGCCAAAAAGGCATGCGTACGAACGATACTTGTAGTGGTGAAAGAATGTTTGGTAAATTGAAATAACTTATACGGTAGATTTTGGCCAAAACTTGTGATTTGGGGAATTGTTATATAACCTATAAAATACTGGAAATAGGGAATATCAATAATTTGGCATATAATTGTAGATATTAACCTGAGACGTTACTGAAAAGATATGCAAATTTAGTTGGAACAATTACGTGGGTTCGGAACAAAGATCATGGGAAAAAGAGAACAAAATAAATATGAGCGTAAGTCAATCGTGTATATATTAGATTATTCGCATAACTATGAAGTAAGTATAGTTATTATAACAGGTTTAATAAAAGTCGTGACTTGTGATAAACTGAAACTAGAATTTGTGCCTAGTTGTAAGATTAACAATTTTGATTTATGTTTATCTCTGTGACTAATCTGAAATCACCTATGTCTATGAGACTATTGTACCTATAATGTTGTATGTTAATTTGGTGATTCTTTTATGATATGATATATGCAAATCCATAAGATAAGCCATGTTCATATATGTTTACATGTATAGATCCACATGTTTTATATGTTTAGATCTATGTTAATTGGATCCAACTAAAATACAAGTTCATAATTGTACACTAAATTAAATTTAGGTTGTTCTATGCCAAATTTTAATTATATGCTATCGGCATAGATTGGCTCAAAATCATGTAAATGGTTAGTAGCATGAAATGGTATAATTTGTAAACCTAAAATTTATGGACATGATTTATATGGTAAATGGGACATGATTTGAATGATAACACTTAGGTATAATTTACATATAAACATGAAAGGGAAATATGTAAACTAAATAAAAAAACGAACATGCCTAACCCGAGGTTAAACTGAGTTGTGGTGAAGACTGCCCGGAACCGCCCGGCACAATCCAGCAACCACAACAATACGTCTAATGTGAGAGGTTGGCGCATCATGCCCAAGAAAAACCCGGGATTAGAATAAGTTTGCGGTAGAAGTCTACCCGGAACCGCCCGGCACATCCAGTAACTGCAAACAACAGTTCTAATGTGAGAGGTTAAGGCATTAGGGAACGAATTAATGCTAATAAACAAGACATTCTAAGAATGAGTAGGGTTAAGTTATTAAGAAACACATAACCAATATAACACGATGAATGAGTAGGGTTAAGTTAATGAGAAACACTTAACCAATATAACATGATGAATGAGTAGGGTTAAGTTAATGAGAAACACGTAACCAATATAACATGATGAATGTGTAGGGTTAAGTTAATAAGAAACACTTAACCAATATAACACGATGAATGTGTAGGGTTAAGTTAATGAGAAACACTTAACCAATATAACACGATGAATGTGTAGGGTTAAGTTAATGAGAAACACTTAACCAGTATAACACGATGAATGAGTAGGATTAAGTTTATAAGAAACACTTAACCAATATAACATGATGAATGAGTAGGGTTAAGTTAATGAGAACTACTTAACCAATATAACTTGATGAATGAGTAGGGTTAAGTTAATTAGAAAACACTTAACCGATATAACATGATGTGTGGGTAGGTTAAGTTAACGTGAATAGACAGCACTTAACCAATATTACATGAACATAGTGGATAGGGTTAAGGCAAACTTAACCAACAATACATACTGACTTAATAAGTGGGAGGGTTAAGTACATATCGGGTTGGTGGGTAATATTAGTATATATAGGCCTACAAACTCAGCCATCAAATAAACATGCTTAAAGCAGCAGAAGGGGTTAAGTACATATCGGGTTGGTGGGTAATATTAGTATATATCGGCCCACAAACTTAACCAATACAACATGTTAATTAAACAGATGGGTGGGGTTAGGTCAAATTGGGAACACTTAACCATTATAACATGTTGTTTAGGAAACCCTAGTAACGGGGACCCATTTCAGTAGTAATCCACATAGATGTATCATGATACCCTGAACTACGCAGGGTGGGGCACGATTACTGGGCTGATTATAAGCGGTCAAAACAACGGCGGGTGGTGCATCAGTGTCGGTTCCGATGGAGTATGGGCATGCACGTACCCCGGAATGGAAAAAGCAGGCACTGGGCATTAGTAGTCATATACTGTGCATCTTGAATTGTGTCGGGTTGCCACCATAGGGATTGATACACCCCATGGTGGGACCAGCACAGGTATCTACAAACAAGCGGTGCCGAATGACACAAATATAAATATCTGCGAGTAGAAGCCGATCGATGATGGGATCATTTTATTATGAGTACATGAGGCTAGTAGTTGTAGAGAAATAGAAAGGAATACGATAGCATACTCAGTTTATCTTACCTTATCTTATATTATTTTGTTACTGTGATATCACGAAGGAGACCGTGCGAGTGGGGTGCCACGGGGTGTACCTCAGTTTGGGGGTAGCTACATATACATTATATTAGGTTAATCTACTAAGGAGAAGATTGGTACGACGTGTGTGTGAGAGCCTTGATTGCTAACGAGACGAATAACCTAATAAGGGAGAAAATGTAATTGAACAGTATATGTAGGGTTATCTAGGAAGTGTAATTTAAATTCACTCACACAGAACTTATATTCTGACCCCCTCCTCATAACATTCGCAGGTTAGGTTCATGACAGCGACTGTATAGCTTTGGATACTAGGTTGCAGTATTATTGTTAAGGTAAAGCTATATCTTAATTACACTATATTTTCCTTCTGCTGTGAGATGTTTCCCGAACTCTGACATGTTTTATGTCGCTGTCTTTTCTGCAGGATACTAGAGAAAACCAACTTGGTTTCGGTGGACTAGATTTCTGAAGAAAAAAAACGGTCTGTCGGAACATGGGTTGTTGCAAACAGGAAGCATCTCGGATGGTCGAGCAGTGCTTTCTCACGATGGGTCACAGTATATAGCGTACAAGAACTAATATATGGGTCGCGAATCATCATATGGGGTCGTTCGTGCGTCATGCCACGTGGTCGAGCAATACATCTGGCTAAGAGGTCGCGCACCTCCTGGAGGTGTAGGTCAGTCACCTAGGAATGGCTTATTCACAAGAAAGGACCGTTTAGTAGTTTAATACCATGGCAAAGATGTGAACGGACCTGCTGTAGTTATGAAGAAGCATTTGTACACTGCTAGATTAACGAACTGGCACTGTTTATATATGGGAGAGTTGCGGTTCACATACACATGGAACGCATGAGGACACGTGGATCAGTGTGAATGAAGACATATGGATCGGTTCAATTTTATAGCTGTAGTGGTGGGTCATAAACAGTCAACACGTGGATTGGTTGTATCAACTATTTGGGTCAAGCAAAATATGTTTTGGTCGCACATAATTCCTAGTCTAGCACCATATCTGCTCGTTCGTTATTTTTAGTTGGTCGCACATGTCTTGGGTTGGTCGTACAGCTGGTTCCAGCTGCCCAGTGGCATTTTCATAAATACTTCCATGAACGACCGAAGTCCTTCACACCATAATTACGACTCTACCACTACCTTCAAACTACACCTATAAATATCCCACTTCTCAACCAGTGAGGGGACCGATTTTTGGTCCCCGAAGGGCTGTCCAAATCATTTCTCCACCACTCTAAAGCATTCCAAGCTCCATTAATGGCTTCTCAAACTCAATCCATCTTCCTTTAACAACAAATCAACTAATTCTTCTCCAGACTCCATTAGAAATCACCCAAACTCAAGGTAAGTGATCTCTAACTACCATCATCACAAATCAAGAGATCTCGCTGTTTTCTCCATGTATTCAAGTGAAATCAATAGCTAAAAAGAGAAGAAAAAAATTATAAGATCATTACAAAAGTGGGAAATGAATGTAAGAAGAGAAGTCATGCACTTTGTAATTGTTGTAGTGGTAATGAAAGTTCTTCCTATAGTGGACGTAGGCTATTCTTTGGCCGAGCCACACTAAAATTCTGTGTTCTCTACTTTTTTGCCAATTATTTTTGTTTGTGGCTCCTTAATCTCAAATCCTACCATTTGGTGAAGTGTTCCAAGAGCACCTTTGATGTTGAGGTCATTTTTTGATTTCAACATAATTATAATCACACCAGTTAGGTTCAAACATCCATATCATATCATCCATTCCAAAAAAAAATTTCATACCATTTAATTCTCATGGATTTTATTATTTCTTAACAATCCACTTATTTATTTAAATATCCTTCTAGATTCATCCATTAGCTCTCAGTCAAGTTTAAGTCTACATCCATGCAAACAACCATCCAATCCAAGCAATCCATATACATATATTAATTTGAATAGGTTTGATTATGAAATAGAAAGTATTTAACCAAGAAGGAATTTGCAAATATAAAGGAGAATATTTAACTTATGTTAAGTTAAAATAAGTCATACAAATTGTAATTGGAACTTGAATATTGAAATAAAATTTGATAGGAATTTGACTTGAACTGCGAACAGAAACCTAAGCAAATTAATGAAACAATGGAGTCAATCAAGTCGGGTTATAATTTCCTCCCAGACCTTGACTGAACAACATTATTAACTTCTAAATAGATAAAGTTCACTACTTCGAATATCATCAAAACATTCATTCTCGTAGCTTGTGAATTTAAATTAAGAATTTACCCCCTTTTTCTTCAAAAATCACTGATTATAACAATAATTCATGCCTTCAAAATATTTAACTTTAAAGTATTTTATCTGAGTACATAAACCGCTAATTAGTAATATATTAAATTTTGATTAAAATAGAAAGTAAATAATACTTTCCTTAAATTCAACATAATTGACTCCACGTATAACCTTTTTCCAAATACTCTCTTATTTGACAATATATTCCAAACTTCGGAATAGCTCATTTGATTTATATTCTGAACTTCAAAATAATCTCACCGTACTGGTCAATTTAATATCCTTTATTCCCAATTTCATTCACAACATTTTTTCTTTTCAACATTATTTACTTTTGTAAGCTAAATAACGATCCATCAATTTGAACGTTTTAAGTTGGTTAAATAAACAATTTGAAGCGATCAAAAAAAGAAGGAATGGTACAAGTGGAATAACTCATTTGATTCTATTTTTAAACTCTGTAAGCTAAATAACGATCCTCAATTTGAACGTTTTAAGTTGGTTAAAATACTAATTTGAAGCAATCAAAAAATTCTCGGTCGATAATGATCATTTAACATTATATAAATATTATTGTTAAATTTTTGAATTGAATGTGGTTGGATATTTAAATTCGACTAAAAATGTATAAAAGTTTAGTGAAATTGAAAACTATTGAGTCGGAAGGTAATTGATTTGAAATCTTATATAATAGAATTTATATAAGAATGAAGGATTGAAAAACATGATTTGGAAAATGTGTTGAGGAAATTTAATAACGAGATATGCAGAAGGTAACAGGATTACTATATGTACATAATATTATATGTTTTCAAAGCAAAATAAGGAAAGTGCCTTCCTCCTCCTTTTTAATTTTGAGCTTAGTTGAGATGTGTTGTTGGTGGTAGTAGATTGTCCGGACATAAAACTCGAGTTGCCATTGTTCCTGGAGGAAAACGACCGTGTAGTGAAATTCGCAGGGCTATAGATGGCCTATGTCAGACGGATGTTTGTTTAGGGGAACCAAGCATAACCATTATGTCTGTTACGATCTACAGTCGTGATAAAGGCGTAATCCGTAGAGCTGTGAAAGCTTACGGGTATTGAAGTTTCCTGGAGGACCCAGGTGTAACCATTGTGCACCTGCGGTCCACATGGCATATCTACAAGTGAAAAGAATGTAACCACTGGAGGTACTAAAGGTATAATAGAGCCATGCGATGTTGAGATATCTTAGTGATATTGAACCACCTGTTGGATGCAGCACCGTGTCTTCGTGACTGGATTTGTCTTCCTGACTTGATTTTTTGTTGACTTGATTGATCCTCGTAATTTGATGTATCTTCATAATTTGATGATTTGTTTTAGTGACCTTGAGATAGACCAGTCAATGCTCAGTGACCTTAGATTTTCTTTTGATTCTTAAACATCTTCCGTTGACCTGTCTATGATGAAATTCATAGGGAAGTGATTTCCTACGGATACAGATGCTTTCTAAGGGATCCAGACGAAACCATTGTGTATCTACGATTCATGAACAATCAATATATCATCACATTGGTACTTTCCGTATCTGTTTTCTTTAATAAAGAATTTTTGAAATATTTTCACTGAGAGTTGAAGCAAGAATATTTTGTACTTGGAAATTTTAGTCGTGCACCAGGCCAGCGTACACCTACCATCTATGAGAACGACAATAGACTTACCAAACTTCGATTTACCAAATATTTTCAAATGAATTATTTGAAACTAAATGTACCTAACTTATTAAGTTAGGAGAGAGAAGTTCGAAGTATTTTCAATTACATAGCTTTGGGGTAATAATACATATATTTTATATATAGAAGTTATAAAAAAATTTGGATTTTGGAAAATTTCAAGTCGACAATTTGTAAGTTGAAGAGGAATGTTATTTATACTCTTCAGTGAATGGATTGAATGTAAAGAGATTGGGTTGAATTTGGGTTGTAAGAAAAAAAAAGGTGGAACGATGGAAAAGGAAACGTTGACATATGAGATTTATATAGAAATTTTACGTTGACAGATGAGGTTTATAAAGAAATTAAAATTAACGTTTCATGTTTGGATGAAAACGTAATTGTTGGTAAATAAACGAAATAAAATTAGTAACCAACAAATAATTTAAAAATCAAACAACGTTGTATGAAAATGGAGTTGAATTGCAACCGGACTAATTTCATTGGAATCAGAACGCGAAAACGAAGAGGTGCGTATAATTTTTGTCGCGTTTAGAGTTTATATGGGTGGTACAAAATCTAAGCGTTCTATGGTATTTACGGTAGAATTAATATTAAATTAAATATAAATACTACCTTCCTGAGTAACAATCTAGCAGATCTATTATCTGTAAATTTGTGCTACCCTAACCCTATTTAAAATACATCGTTCTTATCTCCATTATTTTCTTCTATAAAATTCTACTCCTTGTTTTTCTTATTTTTCAGCTAAAAATCAAAGCTTTCCCAATTAAAATAATGGCTTCCATCATCAAACCATTCCCTTCCCAAAAAAAAACCTAATCGCAAATGAGTTCTCCCTAATTCAAAATAATGGAATAAGGGCCACCGTTTATTTTTCCATACGACTGAACACCATCCACTGTTCTAGGAAGTCGTGCGCCCACCTTCGACAATCGCCACCGAGGCCTCCGTTCGCCTCCGAGCAACAGTGAAGTCGGTCCCTCTCCTCTCTAATTCGTCGCTCTGCCTCTTCCCCAACTCGCAAGCCACTGCAAATTGCTTCAACAACCACCAAGCCGTCATCGTTCCAGCAACCTAGGAAACACAATAGTATTGTGAGTACACTCTCACGATTTAATCTATTTCAAGTTATTAGTTTCGATAATACTGAAATAAAATAGTTAATGCTTAAAATTGGGAGGCTCTGTGGTGATTGATTTTTCAATGGTATGATTGTTGTTGTTACTTGTTGTCCATAAAATATCATTGGGATTTGATTCAAACATTTAGACACTTGAATTATATGTGTATATACATATACCCACATGTGTATACATGTATTTTTGTAGTGAATTTCAAATGTGGGTATTGGAGATTGATTCTTTGCTGCCCTAGTTAATACTGAGCATATACCGACCATTGAAATCTGTAGCCAAATTGTGTACACGTGCGAATGGCGAAACGGGTGTGTATATATATGTTACACATATGTACGCATATACCAATATTGTTACACATGTATATCCAAGATTGGAAAACATCAATTGATATTGTTGGTTATGCTCGGTTTAGCCTGCACTTGTTTGTCACCTTTCTGTAGCCACTGGTCTTGCGTTGGTCATGCACTTGTTTTGTTGCTTTGTTATGACGTGCATCCCGCAAGTTTTGTAGTTGACTGCTATGAAATTTGAATACATGCTTGTAGCACACTTAGTATCTATGGGTTACATTTTGGAAGGTAATAGAGGAAATTATTTAAATATGAGTAAGAATACTATACTACTGCACATGCTTTTCATGTGCATTGCTTATCAGTTCAGTTATTCTCTTGTATGTGTTTGCTCATATCTTAGTAAACCTGAATACATGTATGTACCCATTGCTATATGTCCATTGTTTGTTTTAGTAAAACTGAACATACACTGTGCCCATGCCTTATTTTGAGATTGATATTATCAAATTTAAGTAGTATTGATTGGTATTCTCTTCATCTCAATATTATATACATAACCTGGAAATTGGCGTTTGATAAAGAAGGGGCACCTCATTTGTTACATGCATACTCGAGTACTGCCACTACGTTTGGATATATGCTTCCATTTGTATCGAGTTTCCTGCTAACTCATGAATTAATGCTGCAGTTCAAAAAGGATTGTTGCATATGGAAAGGAAACTTCTTTTAATTTAAATACCACACCATCAACAATATTTCTTTTGAAATGTATAAACTTTAAATAAAAAAATAAATCATGTAATTCTTTAACTCGAGGGTAGCAGACAAGTTTCTGCCAATTCTCGGCATTATCCTGAATTAGTATTAGTAAAACATCATTATGAAAATTCAAGAGCTCGTGGGATCAACATAAACATACATTATTCTAAGAACATAATCACATGTAATGTAAATGATTTGACTACTTCATATTTTCTAAAGCTAATGCAAATATTAGACATGCTAGATTGTTGTTTATGAACAATGGTATTTGTATATGTGTTATATGGAATCTGAACGTTTCTTTTTGCTTTTACTCTTTATGATGAAGTAATAACAAGTTATCCATTTGAATCTGTATGAACTAAATGCTGAGTTGAAAGTTGAGGATATATTTTGAAACTAGAATGTGCCATCTCCTCTCTAAGTGGTGGTCTAGTTATTTAGTGCTATAACTGGTTGATCTAATTATAGATATGTTTTATTTAACACCTGAATCTGGATCCGAACATGGGATGTATGTTTAACACCTGAACCTGAACATGAACTGTCTGCTTACTTGAATGACACCTAAACATGAACTGTCTGTATACTTGAATGATACCTGAACATGAACCGTCTACATACTTGAATAACATCTGAATGTATATGGTTGCTCTGTTGATAGCTGAACATCATATTGTATTTGTTTACCCAGTTGGAAAACCTAAACTTGTAATTTAAGCTATGGGACATGGGCTATGAATGTATATAGTGTAGTTAAGATTTCTTACGTGTTGTTTCATTTAATAAAAATAAACAACTAGGCTTCAAGATATATATAGTTGCGTGCTCGGCAATGACCATTGGTTGTGACAACGAGTTCATGCTATACCTGGGTTTCCATGCGTACTGGTCCCATTTTCAAATATATTTACCATGTCGTTAGGGTTAGTGATTGTCGTCAGGTGATGTTGTTTCTTTAATGTGTGCTTGGTTTGTATGTATGGTTTCCTGCATGCTTCTCTTAAGGAGTACATTCTAGAATTGCTATATTTCAGTTCCATTCATTTCTGTGGCCTTGTTTTCACAATGCGCAATCGTGTCCAAGCACGTGGGGGTTTTCGGAAGCCATGGCAGCTCACACATGTACATGTGCACGTTTGTACATGCAAGCTCTAGTGCCTTTTGTTCGTCGTAAATAAAACTGATGTGTGCAGATACTACCCTCGGTCCAACATTGATATGAAACAGAAATTTCACAACCGCACATTTTGTGTATTGCATATACTCAATGGTAAGATTAACTATTATATTTCAGCTTATATTGAAGTTAATTTACTTGAACTATAATCAAATCCTGACTCGAGTATTTTATGTTTTTGCGTGGAACGCTCAGGTCAGACTCGAGTGTTACAGATTTAGCGATCATAGCTCAGGATTCGAAGATTGGCAAAGCTGGGAATTCCGAAGACGTGCACGCTTTGAAGATTATAACCCAGTAAATATTTTTTATATTCAAAAGTTCCACTATATGAAAAATTATTGTATCAAAATTTCTGATTAATATATATATAAGATTAATCTTTGTTAGACCAAAAATTGGTTTTAACACCAAACTAGTTATGATTTCAATGAAATAGAATCAAAAAGCAGTAAAGAACACACGATTTATAGTGGTTCGGCGTTGACGAGCCTACGTCCACTTTGTTTTCTTTTGATCGATGATTTGAATACAAATATAGCAATGATTCTCACTCAACCTCACAATTACAATGCATAAACTCACTTAAATCTCTCAAAAATTGACTTTAAGAGATGACTTTGATTGAATATGATGGTAGAATTCAGCTATGGAGAATGTATGGACTGAGAATTTGCAAAAAGGTCCTTTCAAGTGCCTCCAGATGGTGTATTTATAGGTGAAAAATCTCCTCGAAGTGGCTCCAATTTGGAATGGCGTGGCATCCATCCCTTGAGAGTCGGGTTCAGAAGCTCCAAGGTGGCTACAGCGCATTGATTCAGTAGAAAATCGTGGGAGAAATGGTCAGATCTTGTCCGAGTCTTCAGAAGATATACGCAGGAACGGTTGCGGGTTCGGATAGGAGAAGGGGTTCGGATCGAGGCCTCTGATCCAATCCGATGATGCAACTTGTTGTCCTTTGATGCTACTGACGTATTCATCTGATCCGAACCGTTTTGATCGCTTGCTTTCTTCTGATGCCACTGAAGTGTCCCTCCGATCCGAACCGCCGAAGCCACTTGCTTCATGATGCTGATGCCATTCCGATCCGATCCGAATCATTCTTGGTCTTTACTTACCTCCTGTGCTATCTTCATCCGATCCGAACCGACTGATGACTTTTACGTTGTTTCCTCTTTGTGTAGCCTAGTTCACAAAGTAGGCTAACATTTTGCCCCTCGAAGTACACTCTTATTTAAGATAAAGTGTGCTTCGAAGCGGTTTACAAAACATCTTTTGAATTAGAACCATTGAATGATCACTTCCATCTACTTATAGCAGTGTGTCGCTTCATAGCATCGTGGCTTTTGCTGCTTATATATATATATATATCCATAATCGATATGAGTTACCTCCTTCATTTTCAGACAATTTCGATAGCTTTTATTTAACGTCCAGTGATTCTTCTAGGTAAGCTTTTTCTTCATTTTTCCTCAAATTCACCCCGCGTGTCAGATTAGTGTACAAAACCTCTTTCAGTTCGGATTCCGATCCGAATGGGTTTCCTCTTGTGGCACACCCGAGCAGACGCATCAATCCAATGATTTCCTCTAGCGGATCAACAGGCCATAAGGCTTTGGTGAGCTTGACCTCCGGTCCGAACAGGTTGAGGGATTCTAGGAATACGAATAGGCGACTTCATATAAATACCCCCTCGTCTCCTTCTTCCTCTTCCTTTTTTATTATCCTTTTCCAGCGAAATTTACATCCAAACCCTAGAATTTTAAAAACTTTGAAACTCCTCTCGTTTTAATCTCCGAGTTCAACACATAGGTAGTCTTATAATCTCGAATCACCTTGCTATAGTTGTTTTTAGTTTGGACTTGCAGTTAAATCGAACGATATGAGCATGGTATTTACGTAATTCTAACATCGCGGCGCCTTCCACCCTCCGCCATCGTAGTTAATGGCGTCAATCGCCATCTCGTGGCAGCGATAGAGAGTGTTAGGGTCCTTCGTCGAATATTTGAACACACGAGCACTAGATTTCAATTGGGGCTCCTGGCACGGAAGTGGGTTCGATGTTAAGGAGGAGGTAGAAGAAGAGTATGGGGAACCGGTTCGGGTAAAGAAGCGTGGGAGTGGAGATGGGAATTGAATTCGCTTGATCGGATCGGAATGGACTAGAAAGCAAAGAAGAGGGAGAGGGCTCACTTGACCGGATCGGGTCGGAGCAAGAAATAAGGAGAAAAGTGGTAAGATCACTCAAGTCGCTCCGATCCGCTCCAAGTGCTTTTTCCGAACCGATCCGGCTTGCCTGTCGGGTGCCAATTTTTCTTCAAACCAAGAGGAGGCTCTGCCCCCTGATCCGATCCCACACATGCACCCGAACCGAACTGGAGCAACATGACTTAATGAGCAAGAATCTATTTGACTAACTAAATCAACATTCAACACCATCTTCAACTTAATGGACAGTTAGGATAGAGCCTTGCAAACATAAACGAATATCAAGAACCGTTCCGAACATTACTGCTTCCTTGGACATTTACATTATACTTTCATGTTTTTGCTTTGTATCTTTGTTACACGTAGCACACACTTTAGTTCACATGCACACACGGGGGACACCGGCAACTTTACTCTAATCCTTGCCATTGTTTCTTCAATAGACTAGCGATCATGGCCGAAAGACGTTCTTCTAGATTAGCAAAGAAGACGGAAACTGCAGAAATTTCCGAGAAATATACTCTCGATGACATATCTTCTTCTTCAGACCCTGAATGGGATGACGAGGGCTCAGATTATGAAATAGGAACGCATAGCAACGAAACATCCTCGGACAGCGAAGCTTCTCTGGGCTATGAGGAAGAAGGAGGGATTGGAGACTGCCGAGCCCCTGACGAATTTGAGTCTGCCATTATCTTGGAATCACCCAAGGACTCTGTTGAATCAACAATCGACAATGATAGACTTGTTCGCATATGTCTAAAGCACGGTATATTAAGAAGTGATACTCTGGTACCGTCGAAAACTGACCGTCCTCACAGTCCTCCAGAAGGGTTTATGGCAATCACCCGTTTAATGTGCATTGTTGGGGCTATCCCACCATTTTCTCCTTTTGTTGTCGACTTTCTAAGACAGATGCGGATTTCCCCT
Organism: Allium sativum; assembly: GCA_030737875.1. Lineage (NCBI taxonomy): Eukaryota > Viridiplantae > Streptophyta > Magnoliopsida > Asparagales > Amaryllidaceae > Allium > Allium sativum. Next base: position 35,051,150 of record CM060912.1, read on the forward strand.
ATGCAGCTACATCCCAACTGTTAAGCTTACCTATATAACTTATATGTAGCATACCGTGAGATCTTAGATACAGAGATCACTTTCGACGACGTTCATTTCTTTTATAACTTCAAGCATCGGACTCAAGAAACTCCTTCTTTCTCTTACTTCGAATCAGTCCCAAAAAGAAAAATAATTTCGGCACCGTTCAGCAGCAAGGCCGGCGACTCCAAGCTGGAATGGTTTTATATAAGGCAACAGCCGGGATGTGCTAGGAGATGGACAAAATCAAGTAAAGCATTGGTTTTCTAAATCTCAACTCTAAGTGTCTATGCCAATACATTAATCCGTTTTCTTTTTGTTTGCAGTTGATAATCCCAAACAAATATCGGATCAAGTGTATTTTGATCGGATGCATCAGCTCCTCAACGGTGACCAAAAATTTCTAACTATCGATGAAGTCCTTAAGGATGAATACCTTCATCACCACGGGTTATTGTCCATTACCCGTAGCATAGGTCATGTGTCAGGTCCATATGTATATATCCCTCCAGTGGATGTTATTCTAGAAATGGGCGAGAGCTCGAAAGGCCCCACAATATAACTTCGAACTTCACCTTCTCCAACTTCAACTCAAGACGATGAGCTGGCTAACATACCTGAAAAGCACCGAGAAGGGTACATCACCCCTGGGGATGCTATTTCTCCTGAAAAACCAGTGTCTCCTAAAGAACCGCCAACAGACGCTTCCCAAGGAGATGCCCCTACTACTGATGATCCTATATTCCAGGGCTTGGGAGATCTTCCCTACCTGAAACTATCTACACTTCCAAGGATTTTGGCACAAATCCTTTAGTTTTTACTTCTTCAGAGGAGACTACTCCTGTCAAGGCCAAAGAGCCCACTCATGCTGGTTTGGCTTCAGACTCTGGTTTGTAGGGGGGAACACCACTTAGGATGCACTTGACACAATAGCACCCCACTTCACAGCACTTACTTCTTACGAGAATACTGATTCTGAATTCCACTTGTATTGTTGCGCAGGTACAATGTCTCGTGCTCACTATGACATCAGGAAACTACGCCGCAGCATGACCAGACCCCCTCATGATGTTGAGCATGATCGCCGCGAAAGCCGCGGTAAGGAGGATAGAAGGCCTTATGATTCTTATCAGTCGCGGACCTCGCGCTCTTGCTCTCCCGTTCGTTCGGATCCAGAGCGATACAAAGGCTACCAAAGTCGTTGAGGAGACGACACGTCGCAGTCAAAAATATCAAATCTCTTCTCAAGAAAAATGCAGTAGGGAAAGGAGCCCGCCGAGAGATACCTACCCGCGAAGCAAGCGCAAGGTTCCTGCTAAGCGGCCTAGAAAGGGTGAGGAGGCCATTGAGCCCTTCACACATAAGGATACCGAGATGACATTCCCCGCACCTCCACCATTGGATGCTGAAACTACAGTTAAGTGGGCGTATCTAGAGGAGCAGTTCCCCAAACACTATTTTGAAAACTTGACTTTCTTACCCGCTCTTGAGCCTATTTCCTCGAGGTGGGCAGCCGAGGCCAAAGCAAAAATTGATGTAGTCGAAAAACAATATTCAGAGATGTTCAAGTATTCGCGTAACCTTTCCAGAATCATCCGAACTCTGATCACGGATACTGGCTCAATGAAGAAGACTACAGAAGCTGACGCAAAGGCCTTGAAAAATTTAGGGAAAGACCTTGAGAATACCCGAGCCCAACTTGCTATCGCTCAACGGGATGCTGCTAGCTTCAAGCAACAATTTGAAGATCTACAAAAACGTTATCATGACTTGCTCGAGTCTCATACTCAAGAGCGCTCAGAGCTGAAAAAGCAAGCAGAAGACGCCAAGTCGGATAACGCCAGAATGCAACTTGCTTACGCTACTCTTGAGTGAGAAAAGGCCGAGTTAGCGAGGAAGAACGCTGAATTGGAAGAGAAGAACGCTGACTTTGCTTCCAAGATGATGGAGGCCGAAAACAGGGCTGCCCTGGCGGAGGGCAATGTTGAAAATGTCATTAAGTCGGTCGAAGAGACTCGCAGACAGCTATCTGAGGCCCAGGAGGATGTGCATGGTTTCAGCGAACTAATGATCGAATTTTTTGTACATATAATCCGCCATCGAAACATCTCTTGGACCGATGATTATCCAACTACCTTGGTTCACGTCTGAAGCCAAATTATTGAATGGGAGAAAGAAGAACTCAAGGTAGATTCCATCGATGAGGACAAGCTCATGGAAAAATATCTAAGAGACGACGAGCCGACACGTCTGGCTGAGGGGCATTGCCTAATCGCTGCTACCATGGAGGAGGAAAAGAGAAGGGCCAAACAAAAGCACATCTCCGAGGTTGATTCTTCTTCGACTGCCGCCGAAACTTCTAAAATCGAGGGATATGATCCTGAAAACCCGGCGATCCCTCAGGCTTCTCTTTTGTCCCCCATTCCTGAGACGGTGTCAGAGACGGTAGTAACTCTAGCTGAAAAATCATCGGAAGGTATTTCTACCTTTTCACCCCAATTCGTCAAAGCTATCTCCACTTTCCATCGCATAGTCGGGCAATCGATGAAGGACCCTTTATTTTCTCCTGAGTTGATAACTGTTGCTTCTCACTCTGTAGGTGTTGAACTGTGCGAGAAGGCAGACGTGCCTCAGGGAACCACTGCCGAAGCAAAGTCAACAAAGAAGGCTGAAGGAGACAAGGGTAAGGCTGATGCTCCTCACGATGGCGAGATGATAGACGCCTTGAAGGACGACAGTGGCAATGAGGGACATGAGGAAGTCCCTGAGGTGGCTATAGTTGGGGAGTCAAAAAGCGCTGATGACATCACTTTAGCTGCATTGAAAGCCAAACAAGACAAACGTATGCAGCTTAAAGTTGAAGGCCTGGACCCCAAAAGCCTTAAGCCTCTCGCAGTGTTGGATGCTGGATCAAGGTTAGTTGTTAAGCTTTCGACTAGGTCTATTATAGAAGAACTTGCTAAAAATTCTTCTCTTGATTCCAGTGTTCCGACTCCTGGGAAAAAAAATCAACCGATTCCAGCACTTCTCACTTAGGGAGGAAAAAAACCGAGGCGCATTTTCACTGATGCTGAAAGAGAGGCGAAGGATGCTCAGAAGGCTGCTAAAAAATCCAAGTCCACCTCAACATCTAAGTGATGAAGCGTTTTGCTTTATTTTAGCATTTAATTGGCCCACAATTGTTGCAGCGAGTGTGACCCTCGCATCTTCTTTTTTGCTTGTTTTCCTGTACAAACTCACACGTTTGTAAATAAAAATAATTCATTTCCTGCAATGCCTGTTAGTCGTTAGTTCAGTACTTATGTAAAAATACAAACCCTGTCATACTAAAGTCATGTAATGGAGTCATAGTGGAGGGGAATATGTGTGTACATGTATGCCCCCCAGTCAATCTTGAGTAACTAGAGGAGAACTATTCAATATTAAATTAAAAAGTCCGAATGTCCCCGATTCTCTGATGAGGATCATGTTCCTTTCGTCATTGACGCCTGTTCTTTTCTGGCATCTTTTATACTCTCCTGTCTTATATCCAGGTTAGAGTTCTTGCTGAGGCGGTCTCTCATCTGGGTGCACCTTCACGCCTCAGAGGACGTCGTCTTCCCGTCCTTTATACTCTCTCTCGATTCTTGAGAGTTATAGTTAAGAATGTCGTCTTCCCATTCTTTTATGTCTTATTGTACAAACAGTCGTTTTGTTTGTCCCTGCATATAGGTCATTTTCAACTTTAGTTTAACATTTCTTGTTTCACAGTCATAATAGAATAATAGTTGAAGATATAAATAATGCAGGAAAGTAAATGACACACAATATTTTATAGTGGTTCGGCTAAGTCGTAGCCTACATCCACTTTATAATCTTTTGTTCACATAAAAAGACTTTTTAAGGCAAGTCGTGCCTTTTTACATAGATTATGAAAACCAAAGAAATGACATTTCATATTTAGCTCAGATATCATCGTAAATGCTGAGCGTTCCAGGCTCTGGGAATCTCTTCACCATCCACGGTCGTTAGCTTGAATGTTCCTTTATCAAGCTTCCGTTGGATAGCGTACAGTCCTTCCCATTTGGGACCCAACCGGGTTGAAGGCGGGAAGACTCGCTTCAGTACTAGGTCTCCTGGTTCAATGGTTTTGAGGCAAACCTTTTGGTCATAATAATGTGCCACTTGATGTCGATGTCTTGAGGCACGCAAGTCGGCTTCATCTCTTTTTTCTTCAATCATGTCATCTAGGAGGAGCTCTTTATTCGTCATCGGGTCATAGTACGCGACTCGATGAGAAGGGACTTCCAATTCTACCGGGATCATCGCTTCAGACCCGAATGAAAGTGAATAGGGAGTATGGCCTGTAGCCATCTTAAAGGTCATCCTGTATGCCCATAAGGCTAATGGAAACTCATCTACCCATCTGGCTTTGGCCCGTTTCAGTCGCTTCTTTAGAATTGATTTAATGACTTTATTTACGGCCTCGACCTGTCCATTTGACTGCGGATGTGCTACTGCAGTGTATCGCTTATCAATTTTGTATTTCTGGCAAAAGTATCTGAACTCTATGTTGTCAAACCGCGTCCCATTGTCAGTTATGATGGTCTTCGGTATCCCAAATCGACAAATAATGTTTCTCACCATGAAACTGATCACTTTCCTTGTCGTGATGGTTGTTAAAGGTTCAGCTTCCACCCATTTCGTGAAGTAATCCACGGCAATGATCGCATACTTGGCTCCTCCTCTGGTAATGAGTAGAACTCCAATAATGTCAATTCCCCACATGGCAAACGACCATGGACTTACCATTGACTTGAGTTGAGTAGGAGGCGCTCTGGGAACTTTGGCATATCTTTGACATCTGTCGCAGCGTCGTGAATAAGCAGCTGCGTCTTTGTTCACGGTAGGCTAGAAATATCCGTACCGTAACACTTTCTTTGCCAGGGTTTGCCCCCTAGTGTGATCTCCACACTCACCGTCATGCACCTCTTGCAGTACACGCTTGATGTCGTCGTGTGCGATACACCGTTGCAGGGGCATTGAAAACCCTTGACGATAAAGGACGTCGTCCTGTAAAACATATCTTGTGGCCTTACGTCTTACAGCTCGTCTTTCTCTCTTTTTCAATGGGAGAGTTCCACTTTTGAGAAAGTTCTTAATTGGTGTCATCCAGGATTCTCTTTCTAGTTCAACTTCCAAGGCTAGCTCTACTTCCATCAGTTGAAACTGGATGAATCCAACACCCCTGTCGGAACCATTTCGGATTCATTAAGACTATCCGAACTTGCTAGCTTCGCCAATCGATCTACTTTCTGATTTTCTGCTCTTGGAATGTGTGTTATGCTATAACACTCCAAACCTTCCAACAATTCTTTTACCTTCTTGAGGTAAGTGATGAGTCGAGGTCCTTTAGCAGCAAATTCTTCCCGAACTTGATATACAACTATCTTGGAGTCGCAATATATATCTAGTGTCCTCACTCCCAAATCTTTGGCGAGTTTCATCCCGGTAATCAGGGCTTCATACTCGGAGTCGTTATTAGTGGCAACAAACTCTAACCGCAGCGCATAGTAGATAGATCGTCCTTCAGGAGTTACTAAAACAACTACGGTGCCGGACTTTCTATTGTTCTTGGCTCCGTCCGTATATAATTTCCATGGACTAAGCTCTAATTCTTGATCCAAAGTAACTGTCTTGTCACCCACCGTTTCTTCTTCAGGAATTGTAATTTCAGCTATGAAGTCAGCCAATGCCTGCCCCCGTATTGTTCTTCGCGGCTGAAAATTCAAATCAAACAGCTCAGCTCGATATTCCATTTGAGTAGCCGCCCTGATGCTTCAGGTTTCTGCAACACTTGTCTCAAAGGTTGGTCGGTATACACAACTATTGGGTGTGCCTCAAAATAATGGCGGAGTTTGCGGGAAGCAATCAGGAGGCTATAAGCAAGCTTCTCTATCTTTGGTTAGTTGCGTTCTGCAGCAGCTAGTTTTTTGCTTACGTAATACACAGACTTCTGGACTTTTTCCTCTTCACGTACTAGTGCTGCACTGACGGCGTGAGATGATACCGCCAAGTAGACAAACAAATCTTCATGTTGCACGGGCTTTGATAATATTGGAGGCTTTTCTAAGAAGTCTAACAGATTCTGGAATGCCTCCACACAGTCGGGGGTCCACTCAAAATTTCGCTTTCCCCGTTTTATGAGATCGAAGAAAGGCACACACTTGTCTGTTTCTTTGGAGATGAACCTGCCCAGTGCTGCAAGTTTCCCAGCTAAGCTCTAAACATCACTAATCTTTCGCGGCTCCTCTATATTCCAGATTGCTGCTATTTGGTCTGAGTTGATTTCAATTCCTCTGGAGCTCACGATAAAGCCAAGGAACTTGCCTGATGCCATGCCAAAAGAGCAATTCAAAGGGTTCAACTTCATCCCATACCTTCGTGGTATGCCAAACATTTCTGCCAAGTCTTTCGTATGATCGAAAGATTGTTTGTATTTCACTAGCATATCATCTACGTAAACTTCCATAGTCTTCCCAATTTTATTTTTAAACATGCGGATGACCAGGCGTTGATACGTGGCTCCCGCATTTTTTAACCCAAACGGCATTATGACGTAGCAATACAATCCCAAGTCTGTAATGAAGCTTGTATGCTCTTGATCTGGTATGTGCATAGGAATTTGATTGTATCCGGAATAAGCATCCATAAAGGATAATAGTTCATGCCCGACAGTTGAATCTACTAGTTGATCAATTCTTGGGAGAGGAAAACTATCCTTCGGGCAAGCCTTGTTCAAATCAGAGAAGTTGATGCATGTTCTCCACTTCCCATTTGTCTTTTTAACCAGGACAGGATTCGATATCCAGTTGGGTTACTTCTAATCCTTAATGAATCCATTACCTTTTAACTTTTCTACTTCTTCTTTCAAAGTTGCTGACCGTTCTGGACCCAACATCCGTCTCTTCTGCTTGACTGGTGGGTGCTTTGGATTAATGCACAAGGAGTGACTCATGATGGCAGGCGAAATCCCACACATGTCAGCGTGGGTCTAGGCAAACACATCCAGATTTGCCTTCAAAAAATCAGCCAATTCTTTTGCTCTAACTGGATCTAGTTGCGAGCCAATATTTAGTACTCTTGTTGCGTCAGTTTCATCAATAGATACGTCGATCGTTATTTCATTGGGAGTCGCTTTCATGTCCTCAGGCTCTCTATCCTCTATGGGATCTATGTCCTCGAGCACATCTGAGGGGGACTCTCTCGAGGCAGGGCCCCTTAGTTGATATGTTGAGGCCCCCTTTGGAGAGGCGGGATCGTCTTTAGCATCTAAATCTAGCCCCTTCATCAGCATCTTTAACTCTGCCATGTAACAAGTCCGTCCCGTGGCTTGGTCGCCTCTCATTGTCCCAACTCCCGAGTCAGTCGGGAATTTTAGCAGCAAATACCAAGGCGCAGTACATGCCCTAAATTCGGCAAGGGCTGGTCGGCCTAGAAAGGCATTATAAGGCGATTCCAAATCCAGTACTACAAACGGCATGATCCTTACTCTCTGGCGATCCTCCTGCCCTAGTGTGACTGGTAGTTCCACAAAACCCATTGGAGCGGTAGATACTCCGTTAAACCCACGTATCCATCCTTGACAAGGCTTTAAGTCTTTTGCTTCGAGCCTCATTTGTACGAAGGCTTTCTTGAAGAGGATATTGATCGAGCTTCCGTTGTCCACTAACACCTTATGAACCAGAGCGGGGCCAATTGTCGTGATTATCACCAGTTGATCGTCGGTTGGGGATAGAACTCCAAACTCGTCTCTGTTGCGGAATACGACATCATCGGACATCGTTTTTTGCTGCTTTATTGGAGTGACGTCTTCAAGGCTGCTGCATTCTCCAACTTCATAATGCTTGGCGGCATTGACATATTGATCCATTGCTTTAAAACTTCGACCAATCAAGTGAGGGCCGCCTATAATGGAGTTAATGACGATCCTCTCACCCTTTTGCTGGGCCGTGGGTTTTAAAGCGAGTTGTTCTTGATTCGGGGCTTGTCCCCCTTGCCCCCCTTGCCCCCTGTCCCTTGGGGAAGCTTTGTACTCATCCAACTTCCCTTCTCGCAGCAATTTTTTGACGATGTCCCTCAAATGACGACACTCATTGGTAGAATGACCGTGTGTACCATGAAATAGGCAAAACTTTCCTGTCTCAATCACCTTCTCTGTAGAATCTCTGGGTGGTGACTTTTTATAATGCAACACGCTGTATGTGTCTAGATAGATGTTTTCCAACGTATCATTTAACAGCGTGTAATTTTCAAAACTCTGGAATCTGGGTCTTTTATTGGAGTTGTTCCCACGATTTCTCTTCCTTCTATTGTCGTTCCCATTTCTGCTACCATTACCACCACTCTGGTTGCCAACATTTACTTCTACTTTTCCTGAACTATCACCAGACTGTTTCACAGCGACATTACTCTGAATACCTTCCTTCGAGGTCCCTTCGGACTTTCTCTTCTGATTTTCCTTAGCTTGTTCTCGCCTCAGGCGAACATTAGCCTTTTCATAGAGTAACTCTCTTGTAGGAGGTGGCTTTCCAGCCAAGTAATCCCCGAATTCTGTGTCGGGATCTACTCCTTCTATCAAGGCCATCAGGATAGTGAGCTCATGGGGATCAGTGACTTCGGTGACGGCCAGGTTGAAGCGATCCAAATATGATTTCAAAGATTCTCCTGGGCCCTGTTTGATCGGTGACAACTCTATGACGGTCTTGGACTTTTGGGCATGGAGTTGGAACTGATTCATGAAACGCTCACTCAATTCTGTGAAATTGGACACCGACCGAGGAGGAAGTCGAGTGAACAACACTAATGCTACATCTTCAAGATAAATGGGAAAAGCTTTGCACTTTATGGCATCGGGAGCTGCTGCCATGTTCATAAACCATGCATATCTCATTAGGTGCTGCCATGGGTCTGTCCTTCCTGAATATCGATCCATCTGAGGCAAATTGAATCATCGGGGGAACTGGTAATTCAGAATATCATCTGTGAAAGGGGTATGACTTCGCTCAATGCCCCAATCTTCATTAGTATACCGCCGGCTTTCTGACATAATCTGTCGCACCATCGCCTGTACATCGGCGTTAGTTAATGTCTGCATAGGCTCTCTAGATCTAATGTTCGGGTTACCCCTAGGTTCCTGATCAGGGGATAACTTTCTATTTCTGGCGGCAGCTGCTCTACGTTGCTCTCTGTTCTCCCGATCAATCTCTGGAGGTAAAGATTGGAGAAGTTGTTGCTGTGTGGGGTTAGTAATATTGGGATCCCTGGGTAAGACATGGGATCCACGCATAGGTAGCAACATAGGCTGTTGCAGACTCGGATCATCAAAACCCAATACACGGGCATCATCTTCTCGGGATCCTAAAGATCTGAAAGTCAATTGATCTAGGTTCTGAGGTCGTTCAAGCAGCCTCCTCTCGCGAGGATGTTCCTCCTCCGAAGAAGACGAATCATATGTTGGAATGTGGCGTGGTGGGGAAGGAGTCCTCTGCCTCTGGAGCTCTTGTAATTCTCTACCCATGGTGATGATGTTTTCCTGCATACCAAGGTTGTCACGCCTTTCGGCTTCCAATGCTTCTTTACTGCTCTGAAGTATGTCGAGAAAACGTGAAAAATCTCCCTGAGTAATGGGTGTAGACGGATCAGGATGAACATTAGTCATCGTGGCTGAAATCGGAGCGCTGGAGTGAGCTCGAGTAGAAGTTCCAGCCTCACCCTAGTTCAGATCAGATCGGTTCCGAGCATTTTGTTCAGTGCGGTTCGGAGGGAGAGGTTGAGAGCGCCCTACATCATCGGTTCGGATCGGTGTCAACATGATCCAACTTGTTTCCCCTCGGTTCGGATCGGCACTTCCGATCCGATTCGGATCTTCTTGGTTGTTGTGATCTGCTCCAAAGCTTTGAGCGCGTGACCTTGTTAATACAATAGCTTGCTGATCTTCTCTGGGTTCATTTCCCCTTGCACCTTGCACTTCCTTTCCTTTGGTCTTAGCCATAACACTTGATTCTTCAGCGGTTAGTCAACAAATACTGAAAGATGTCAAAGAGAGGGGATTAACTTCTTTGAACTTGAAGGTTCAAAAAGTAGAATGGTAATCCTGAAAAAGCTAAGAATTCGAAGTTTCTCAGTGAAAGCACCAAAATGTTAGACCAAAAATTGGTTCTAACACCCAAACTAGTTATGATTTCAATGAAATAGAATCAAAAAGCAATAAAGAACACACGATTTATAGTGTTTCGGCATTAAAGAGCCTACGTCCACTTTATTTTCTTTCGATCGATGATTTGAATATGAATATAGCAATGATTCTCACTCAACCTCACAATTACAATGCATAAACTCACTCAAATCTCTCAAAAATGGACTTTAAGAGATGACTTTGATCTGAATATGATTGTAGAATTCGGCTATGGAGGATGTATGGACTGAGAATTTGACAAAAGATCCTTTCAAGTGCCTCCAGATTGTGTATTTATAGGTGAAAAATCTCCTCGAAGTGGCTCCGGTTCGGAATGGCATCCATCCCTTGAGAGTCGGGTTCGGAAGCTCCAAGGTGGCTACAGCGCATTGATTCAGTAGTAAATCGTGGGAGAAATGGTCAGATCTTGTCCAAGTCTTCAGAAGATATACACAGGAACGGTTGTGGGTTCGGATAGGAGAAGGGGTTCGGATCGGGGCCTCCGATCCGATCCGATGATGCAAGTTGTTGTCCTTTGATGCTGCTGACGTATTCATCCGATCCGAACTGTTTTGATCGCTTGCTTTCTTCTAATGCCACTGAAGTGTCCCTCCGATCCGAACCGCCGAAGCCACTTGCTTCATGATGCTGATGCCATTCCGATCTGATCCGAATCATTCTTGGTCTTTACTTACCTCCTGCGCTATCTTAATCCGATCTGAACCGACTGATGACTTTTTCGTTGTTTCCTCTTTGTGTAGCCTAGTTCACAAAGTAAGCTAACAATTTTACTGTTCAATATTGTGTTATTTATTTATTCTGTGTTTTCTGTGTTGATTCTGTTTTTAAACTCTGTAAGTTAAATAACGATCCGTCAACTTAAACGTTTTAAGTTGGTTAAATTACCAATTTCGAAGTTGGGTATTCTAAAGATGGCGCACTTTGAAGTTATTAAAAATAGTAATATTTTCTTGTATTCAAATTTTGTTTAGATTCCGTTGTAATGAACCATTGATTTCTGACCCTGAAAATTAACACAGAAACACCATGTCGAACATTCAAGCATTGTAAACACGGGAACGTTATAAGAAAGAAATTAATGGGTTAGATATGAAAGAAAGAAATATTAGAATAGAAGAAGAAGGACAACAACAAACAACACAACACAGAGTCTCACATCGCAGCGGAATAAAATATAATATAGAAATGAATCTTTATAGAGAGCTTTAAATAAAACTTACAATCATTAGAGTACATCAACATATCTGGATAGTTATAATATTTTGTCCTCGTATACAACACAACGGAATAACAACTAGATATCATATGTCCGGACTCTTCCAGCTCGTCTCTTCACAGCATTTAATAACCTGAACCTGTACAACCCTATCTAACCCGAGCATTACAAACACCGAGTCAGTCTGGTGAACTAGAGTGAGAAAAATACATTAAGTTTATGGTTAACATCCAACTTGATTTTAAAGTTAAAATCTTTTCGAAAAAAAGGATAACAGTAAGACCAAATCCACATATAAAAACGGATGGTTTTTCCCTTACTATAACCCATAATATTTTTGAAATCAATATATTTTTTGGTATTATAATAGTGTCTAAATACAAATAAACATCAATCTAGTAGAACGCTTGCATCTCACGCTCTACGTATATAGTACACAATAAAAACCGCGGGCTTTTATTGGAGAATGAATTTCCCAGCAACGTATGGGACCACCTTCCTGACAATGTACCTCTGGAGATGAATACATTGGGGTTCAACAAGAACATCTTGCAACCCAGGCTAAACGTGGCCGGCCCCTCACTTCGCTTAAGAGTACCGAATATATCATTACCACGGTTGGGGGCCAACTAACCGAACCGACAGCATACATACAAAAATAAAAAGGGACAACCGAAGACATTTGATTTCACCAGATCAGGCAATGATATAATCTTTTGATGGGTGCGACCCACATAGCCGTGCGACCTACCTGATTTTATGTCATTTCCCAGTTGATGAGGCTAGAGGTTAAGTTTATCCTTCAGAATAGTACATTTCCATTTACTTTGAATGCAACATCGTCATATACATCAAATCACTAACTGACGTCCACAAAAATACTCTGGGTGTTAGCTTTCCACAACAGAAGTACGTTTGTAAAAATCAATGTATGTGATTTTTAGGAAATATTCTATCATACATTCGTCCGTACAAGTCATTCGGGAATTGGGTAAACCGAAGGCACCATCTTACCACATCCTATATAGGGATCACCCCAAGGATCAATAGCGAGTAGTACTTGCAATCCGTAGATTCCAATCACGACAGAATCACTATCGAAATATCTCTGGCCGCTAAACCAGAGAAATTCAACAAGCGGTTCTTCCGTTTACGAAGATCCATGGTTTTCAATGCTCTATATTCAATCAACATATTCACGTATGTGTTGGTCAGAATGGTTTTCGAATATAATTCAATCCCAATCTTTCCATACCAGCAACCGAATTGGCCAGGTTTTGGTAGTCGGTTATTTAACTACCAAATAAATAATCATGTGAATGAAATGAGTTTACTGATTCAGTACTCAGCATTGCTTGGCCTCTTTAATTAAACATTTATTAATTATATTCTTTAAATCTTCCAATATTTGGAGTTTATCTTCTATTTCTTATTATAAATAAGAATATTCTAACAAAAACATTCCATTCACTTATATAACTTCTTCGAATACATATTTTGATATTATTTACAGAAATCATAACAAATGTTTCCCTCAATCGCTCTCGTTTATAAACTAATACCATTCTTGAATAATCGTGAAGTCATTTAAGTTGGGGTATTTTATTTACCTCTCAGACCTTGACCAACAACATTCACATCTTCAAAATAGATATACATTTATTAACCACATGTTTTCCTTTTGAAAACCTTATTTGAATCTCAACAACATTTATTTAATTAATTATTAGATAAACTATTATTTTACTTCTCTATTAATCTTTGATAATCCTCTCTAGTATTAAACTAGAGTTTTGATTCCATTACAAAAGAATCCTTTATAAAATTTGCTCAATATCTCTTTTTAAAAATATTTTTCAACTTATTTGCAACAAATATACTATATTGGTTTTTAAATCATATATAACTATCTTTAACAATCTAATATAAATATCTTTATGCATCTCATATAATTATCTTTATAAACCTTACCTTTCTATCTTTTACAACTCTTAAAATGACATCTCTTACAAATCCTTATATTTATTTGGAACAAACAATTCAACTTATCATCTGTAACAAACGTTACAGATTTCACTACAAAACCTTTTATTTTCTTCATTTATACTTTTTCAAATCATTGCGATAACTTATGCGTTGTCGAAAATCCCACAGTAGTCTTTCTAAGAATCTTTGGTTATAAATCGTATAGTTTAATTTATTATTTGTAACAATTGTTACAAATTCATTTCTCAAAACTCTTCATTTCCAAATTCCATAGTAAATCATTTACGACAACGTATATTCGCTGCCATTTCCAAAACATTTTACTTAGCTTATACTCTCGCTTTTGAATAAATCTCACTTCATTAAACATTCTGAACTTCAGAGTATCACATTCCAAACCTCGAAGTGACCCTCACTTAACCATTTCATACCATTTTCCCACTTCTCAAATTTCTTTTTTCTAATTTCAAATATTAAATAAATATTTGGTTTCAGCTATCATATTCGCTTAAAAATCTTTTTATAACTTCGTTATAAAACTAGGTTTTAATATAATACTCATTAGCTCCTTTCACATTTCAATTCAATTTCATTTCACCTTTAATCACTTTTTAAATGAATTAAAAAGTAATCTCTATTATTGTTAATTAAAATAATAATTTACGTCAATCATTTAACTACAGTAGCAGTAGTTATATTCTATATTAACTAAAATAAATGGTAAATTCTTTTTAAAATCTTGTTAAAATTAAAACAATTATTCATTAAACTATTTTATTAAATTTATTCAAACAATTTAAATCAATCCCAACAGTCGACTTACTCAACTCAATACACCATTAATCCGTTATTCGATGCCAATTAATTAATTAATAATGTAATTAATTTAGATAATTCCATTTAATTGTTTAAAAAAACAATTATCCAATCCTTAAACGTTGGGTTAAGTTCTGCCCATTTGCTTATAAATTTGATTAATATCAGATTTTACTTCATAATATCATTTAATAATTACTTATAAAATTAAATAATAAATATTTATTTTCTTTTAACAAACTTTTATTCAAAATAATATATTTAAAAATTTATTTTCAGTTATAAAATAAATTTTATAACTTTATTTCCGTCGATTCACTTGAAGGTAAATCCATATTTGAAAAACGATTGATTTGTAGGCCATATACTGCCAATTACTCAACCAATACTACTCATTGGTTTTAAAAAAAATCTTTGAATTACAATTCAATGGTCGATGATCAAATCAATCGTCCAATCAGAATAGTTCATATAATTATAATACGAAAATAAATAACATTAAATATATTTGAGGAATCCCGTTGGACCCCTCCAACCTGTTCTTCCCTGTATTCACATAGATTATTTCCCATAATATTATTCAGTTCAATTTAACTCATCGTTTCAATAACAGTAAATAACCACTATTTAACATCACCCAATTAACAAAACAATTCAAACAATCCAAACAATCAAACATGTTTATTTTATAAACGTGACCAATAAGGTAAGTTACCTTAATTGGGACCAATCGTTAAAATAACGATTTGGTTTTGCAATGAAATTAAACAACGTCTAAATCAATATATAAAGATATAGTTAATAATCAATCACTAGCAGCCATAGCATACAAAATAAAAACCCAACTTATATAAAATATAAGTGGGAAGTACTGAGTAAGTTTAACTCACCTCGATCCCGTTGTCGCTACAGCAGTTCGGTTTATATAAATTGAACAAGCGTTTAATTTAATTAAATTTTCTAGCTTCTTTCAACATCGTCCAAACTGTTCCAGACTGTAGTGTTCTCAACCACAGTGCTGATGTGATTAGTTTTATCCAATTCTGTTGACAAAAGCGAGAATTATAACAATTATAGTATTCACTGTTTAATTTAAAACTCATTAACCTTTAATTAACTAACTATTATCTAAACAAATTACTTTTGGTTTAGCAAATCAATTTGGTCTATACAGTTATGCTCTATTATTCTCTATGCCTGCTAAACTGCACAGATTAAAGTTATGATCAGTTCACAATTTAATTCCATAATTAATCATTAATTTAATTACTAATTATTTTACTTAACCATTTAACAACGTCTTTATTATTTTGCACCGTTCATTCCAAGTCTCTATGCATGATCCAAAACATTCCCTGTATAAATTAAATTAAGTAAAACATTCCTTAATTTGATTAAAATTAAATTATTTAACTTTTCTAATTAGTTCATATTACTTTGGTCATTAGTTTTCCCAAGGCCAAACTAAACCTTCCACCGTGCTTTCTTTTTTTCAACTGTTCAGCACAGTTCTTCATTCCATTCTCCATCTTTGTTCAAACTCCAACTGAAACCCACGTGAATTTGCAAATCATTCCGTCTTAGTCAATACAGTTAAATAAAATTAAATAAATAATAATTATGGGAATAAGTTAATTACGTGAAAGTATAAACTAGCCGACTATTTGAAACCGCGATTAGCAGTTGGCAACACACCTCGATGACCACCCCCACCCCCCCCCCCCCCACCGCACTGTCATTCAGGCCGCTGGAGCCTTGCCAACTTCCGCCACCGACATCCCCTTTGACGCCGCCCTATTCGATGTTTACGATCTTTTGTTCCCTCCCCATTCAACAATTTAGCATGCACAAACCTCCTCCCAAAGCCAGCATGAACGCAACGCCCTAGCTGCCTCATCGCTCCGCCAAATCCCATCACCACCGTCCAATATGAAACTCTCCCTAAGACCGACATTTTTGTTTTTGGAATGACTTTGAATGGAAGGGTGGATTAGAAGATCAGAGGAGGAAAAGGATTCGAATCTTGGCCATTTGTATGTTTAGATGGTGGCTCAAATATGTTGACCGCAAAGAGAAGTTTGACCTGAGAATTAGGTCTTACGCTCTCTTATATAGAAGAGTGGTATGAATTTTAATAATATTTTATTATCCAAACCTTTACAATGAGAAATGTGTCAAATTACCTATATACACCCTCAGTTTTTGACAAACAAATTTGTAATCCTAGCATAAAAAATATTCCGGACCCAATGGGATAGGTTTCGTTAAATTCTGAGGTCGTTTGTGAAAAGTCCTTTATAAATATCGATGAAAAATCAAGTGTTTAAAATTCCTATAATTACAAAAAAATTCCAAAAAATATGAGACCATGACATTTAACTAGACCTCTTCCAAATGGATCCAATGAATCTTGTTTCATCAAATTTGGAGTTCGATTAGCCAGTCGTTTATTCGTCAAAAGTTACCCCTGCCTAAATTGTATAAACAACTAAATAGAAACAGAGATATTTTTGGCTGCCGAAGTCACATACAATATCCGTTTTCAATGAAATTTGATTTTATTACAATAATTTAACGATACGGTTCATTGAAAACTGATACCGTTTGCAAACACGACTATTTTTAATGCTCAAATAATATTGAATAAAGAATTATTTAAATTCCAAAATAATTCAATAAAATAATAATAAATTATTTTTATCATATATATCCAACCAGAATATATATACAAATATAAATAAAATTTACACAACTCAATATCGTCAATTTTGAGTTAAATGATGCCCAAATTATATTAAACTCTTTCAAATATATTAAATAAACGCTATAATTTAACAATGTTTTCCATAACAACTATTTTAAAATTTGATTTGGACATAACTAACAATCTATAACACGAAATCTGGATTTTTCTCTTCCATATGAAAATTATAGTCAACAAGATTCTAACGTTTCTTGTTTCACAGAAATCCGACTTATATCGGATCTTGTATATTCAGTTAAAGTTGAAAATTGAATATTTAGAACTACAGCGCCATTTCGTGCTCGTTTTAAATTAAATATAAATTTAACGTTCAAACTTTGTTTTAATATCGAATTCATTATTAAATCCATTAGTATTCCAAATATAATATTTAAAATAATAAAATAAATTAAATATTATACTGTCAAAAATACGGGATATTACAATCTTCCCCCCTTAAAAGAATTTCATCCCCAAAATTACAAAGGTAAGAAAAATGTTACAAATCCCATTCATTTTAAAATCCAATTTATTTCAAAATGGAAAGTAATTTATTATGGTAAAATAAAATTTTCAAAAATATTCAAAATTTTCTAACACCATAAATTCCTGGAAAAATTCGGCAGAGTCTCCCCTGTACGAAGTGACATTTGCGATATCGTAGGAACAAATAATACATATACATCGACTCACAAGGTCCGAAAACAAAATTCAAAACCCAAAATTTTATATTTTCGCATAGGCGTACCTTTTACGAGCGATATTGAGCATACTACTCAATTTACGTGCGATCTACGCAACCAAACACAAATTTTATAGCCATATGGTATCTGTACTCAACTTAATCCAACACGTTAGTAACAAATACATGAAATTTCTAAATATCATTTCATTAATCAAAAAAATATAATTATACCAATTCCAAAATTAAACAGACAGCATCAATTCATCTTCAAATATAGGGATAAGCCATAAGTTTCAATTCATATGTAGCTTCATTCTAGTTTATAATACTGGAATTTATTCCTCAATTCATTCATCTTCATTTTAAATTGTTGATGAATTTTAAATTCGCTAAATCTAACAAACTATCAACAATCAATCAATAACCAAATCAACTAAATCAATTGAATTTACATTAAATCTTAATATTTGCATTGGTTTAACATATTTGAACATCACTAAAGTAATATTCGATTTATTTCTATTTATTATTATTCATTAACTTTCCAATTTCCAAAGGTAATTCATTTAATTACAAAATCATTTCTTAATTTAATTTCGCTTAACCAAATTAAGTTCCAATTCAAAATTTTAATTTGAATTCCAATCAAATCAATAAATACACAATACCTCAATAATTAATAAAATTATTTCTTTTCTACATAAAAATATAATTTGGGTAAAATTATTTCATTTACCCTCTTTTCAAAATAATATTGTATTCGTTACCAGTTCAATGCTTCTCAACACTCGAACCGATCAAACAACACAATACAAAACATTTGTATAATAAATTACAAATACGCTCTCATATATGTACATTCAACTCGATTTAAGGTATTTCTAACCCCATCTTTATCGAGTTACACCACAGAACCAAGGTTATTACTAAACCATCGCTCTGATACCACTGTAACGAACCGCTGATTTCCGACCCCGAAAATCAACACAAAAACACCATGTCGAACATTCAAACATTGAAAACACAGGAACGTTATTAAAAAGAAATTAGAAGGTGAGATAAGAAAAAAAGAAATATTAGAATAGAAGAAGAAGAACTAACAACACAACACAGGGTCTCACATCGCAGCGGAATAAAATATAATATAGAAATAAATCTTTATAGAGAGCTCTAACTAAAACTTACAATCATCAGAGTACATCAACATATCTGGATAGTTATAATATTTTGTTCTCGTATACAACACACAGCGAAATAACAACTAGATATCATACGTCCGGACTCTTCCAGCTCGTCTCTTGCTGCATTCAATAACCTGAACCGGTGCAACCTGGTCTAACCCGAGCATTACAAACATCGAGTCAGTCTAGTGAACCAGAGTGAGAAAAACACACTAAGTTTATGGTTAACATCCAACTTGATTTTAAAGTGAAAATCTTTTCGAAAGAAAGGATAAAAGTGAGACCAAATCCACACATAAATACGGACGATTTTTCCCTTACTATAACCCAAAATATTTTTGAAATCAATCTATTTTCTGGTATTATAATAGTTTAACGGCCCACATATCTGTACTATCTGAGTTGACTACATACATCACACGTCCAACCCAAATTGCACAGAAATACGAATCATTATTAGAAAGAAGTCAGAGGATGAGGAATAGAAAGGAAAAAAGTTAGAATAGAAGAAAACAAAGAAGACAAATCTCATAGACGAACGAATAAAATATATTAAATAACATAACTTTTGAAATACAAATCAGTAACTTTATATACATACCATCATCAGAGCACAACAGTTATTCCTGGAACAGTTAGAAACACCTGTTTCCAGATACAAACATGGTACACAACGGAATATATGATAGTCTATAGCTAAATGGTGAAGCCTCCTGCTTCCAGCTCTTCCAAATGAATCTGAAAAATCCCGACTACTTGACTACCCGTACAAATTTGGGTACCCAAGAGTTTATGGAGAACAAAACAAAATAAACTCTGGGTCAGTCATGAGACTGATATGAGTAAACTCCAATCATTTGTTTAACTTTAAAATCCTTTCGAAAGAAATGATAATCGTAAGACCGATCCACACATAAAAACGGATGGTTTTTATCTTAAGATAACCCAAAATATTTTTGATATCAAATCTAGTGATATTATGATAATGTCTACATCAAATAAATAACAATATAGCGGAACGCTTGAATCTCACGCTCCATATATAATATAAAATCAAAAACCACATGGCACTTATTGGAGATTGGATTTCCATCCATGACAAGGTATGGAACCACCTTCCGATATTGTATCTCTAGAGAGGAATACACTGGGTTCAACAAGAACATCTTGCAACCCGGCCCACACATGAACGACCACTCATTTCGCTTGAGTGTATCGAATGTATATCACCAACGGTTGGGATCAGCAACCGTTTCCCGAAAAGGGACAGCATCGAATAGAATAAGTAATTAAATGAATTTATCTAGATAGGTGATTATACACCCTAATGGGAGCGACCCACATAGCCATGCTGCCTGCCCGATTTTTATCATTTCCCGGTTGTTGAGGCCTGAGGCTACGATTACTTATCATTCATTGATAGCACAATCACTTTGAATGCCACATTGTCAGATCCGTTAATCACTAATTGATTTGCACAAATGTATTCTGGATATTATGCTAAGAGAATAAATTCTCTGCCACCATATATATCTATACAGACCAACATATGCGATGATTGGAAATACTCTGCCAGACATTTGTCCATATATGTTCGTTCTGGGACTGAACGAAACCGAAGACACAATTTCTATTAATAGAAAAAGCCCCTGCACTTTACTCCGTCTTCGATTATCTTCATATAATCTGATTCGCAATGCTATTCCAATATGGAGTGGTTCTTGGATAACAATTCAACCGGTCTCTCCATATTGACAACGATATCGGCAAACACTTCGATAGTCGGTTATTTAACTATTAAAGAAAACAAATATTCATTCAAAACATCAAATAAATCACTAGACCATTTAATTGATATTTCATTCATTAATTAAATCACTTCTCCATTTCCTTATCGATATTTGTTAACACGATATTTTCGATAATCATCTTGGCCCTTTTCGCTATTTGGAAAACATTTCTATATATCGCTTCCTTTTAATTTCAATATGTAGAAAATATGTTCTATTTATATTTGGAAAATATTCCAATTACTTATCTCTTTCCCGACCATTCATTTTTAGACTTAGGAAACATTTATAATCATATTTCCAAAATTCCACTTATTGGATTAAAACGACTGCTGTGTAAAACATCGTTACAACAACCCAAAACACTGCATTCAACTAACTCTTATTCAAACATTTCTCTTCGAGCCTAGATCTTGCTATTTATCAGTTAAAAATGAAATCAATCAAGTTGGGGTATAACTACCTCTCAGACCTTGACTGAAAACATCCTTAACTTCAAAACAAAAAGACCACTTACCTCGAATAAACCCACCATAAAAACCAATTATTCATTTTAAAAATATGTATATGGTTCACTTTCTATTTTTAACAAATCCAATTTTTATATTTCCTTTTTTTTACAATATTCTATTTTTAATTTCGTTTCCTTATAGAATTCTATATATATCGATACATTGATTTCTAGTTATCCAATTATCTTAAAAATATTATAACTCCTTGAATTTCCGAAAAATTTCGCCGTAACCTCCTTTGTACCACTCGATAGTTCAAACCTCAACTCTCCTCTCTAGGCCCTTTCCATCAAAAAGAAAATCAAAAAGCCAAGTGGCTTGCCGATTCGGCGCATAAAACCACATATGGAATTTAAACATGTACCTTTTTGTTGGGCATACAGATTATAACCTTCATACACTTCATTCCATACCTATCTAGCACATATGTGTCCATTTCTAATTTATTTCAACTCAATCCGGTCATTTTTAACTTGATTCGCTAATTTATTCTTTAACTAACTCTTTTGCATATTTCACTTCTTATTGGAACATATCACGTTCAAATATAAATTAATTTGTTTATAAAACAATCAAATGTCAATTTCAACTCAAATTTCAATATTCGATTTCAGATATTAATTTACAAATCCAGTTCACTTATTCAAAGTCCAATTTTGATTCAAAATTTCATTAACTAATTTTTATTCAAATTAGTTAATTCTATTTAATAATTAAAAATCTGATTTTTGTCTCAAAAATAATTTCACTTACTTCGCTGGAGTTCATACTTATTTTATATCTCCAATCTGGATTTTTCTAATGGAAATTCGGATTTTATTTCCTTAAAATCCTTTTATTTATTTAAATAAACCGTTATGGTTTTATAATGGTTATCGCGCTGTTTTTCCGAAAATTTGTTTTTGAAATAACTCGAAATTTATACGATGAAATTCAGAATTTTCTCTTCCATTAGGAAATTATTATCAAATTGGTACTGACGATTTTCAAATAATTTTGACTAAAATTGAGTTCTATATACTCAATTGATGTTCGTAATGCCATTTACGAACTGCAGTGCGCGGCGAGTTCGTTGTAATTATCCTTATATATATAAATGTAAGCACCTGTAACTTCCCCGGTAAGGAAAGCACGAATTGCCTTGAGGACAAGATGAATCAGAACACAAACAGAAGATCATTTCATTGTTTATTACAACAATTCCATCAGAATACAAGAATATACAGAGTTTGATTAAATATTACACATTTGATATATTTCAGAGATTTAAACTATATTTAAATACATAGCAGCGGAAAAATAATACAAAACATAACTGAAAGAAATACACGGATACAGAGCTTTCCGAATATCACTTCAGCTATAAACCAGGATCCTGTGAATATAAATCTGCAAAACCAAAACTACTAGCTGCCCGTGTCGAAAATAAGGGCACCAGAGTTTAGGTTAAAACAATAAACTCCAGGTCAGTCATGTGACTGGTGTGAGAACTAAAACAGTTATTAATCTTTATTTTTAAAGTTAGGTAAATCAAGGGACCACGCCGTATAACATGGAACGAGTTTCCTCCCAAGAATACCAGTGCATAAAACAAACAGCGCAATGCTAAATAAAGAAAAATGAAGCTATTATAAGACCCAGGTCCCATCACACAATGCAACGCAAGTCAGAGGATAGGGTTTTGCCTTATAATAGCTAAAGAATGTTTGATACGCTAAATTTCATCTTTTATTATTACTATAAGTGAAGAAAACAACTTCAAATGTAAATGTATCAATCATAGGCGGCATGGGTACCATGTATCAGGTCGCCAATACTAGGCTCTACAATCAAAACCGAAATATCACGTATTGGAAATTGGATTTCCGTAATGAGTCGAGGCAAGGGGCAAGCTCTTCTCCATTCGAGACACTCTAGAAAATGTCTCAGGACCACACACAGCGATCCTTGGAATCGGTTGGGCCAGTCCTCTCTTACTTTTGAGGATTGGCAATTCCTGAACACACGTTTCCCGGTCCTATCAGACCTATATCCGAAGCGCCTCGCATTCCAACAACCGCACAGATAAAAAGTATATAAATGTCAGGGCTGGTAGGTCACTGACATCACCCATATCTAGAAAGAAACGTCGTGTTCTCCCAACGATCTTTATCCCGTTTTTGACTCATACCGAGGTGTGAGGCTCGCGAATTAACGATATACATAAAGTTATGCTACACAGGCCGTGCTTTGATCATTAACCACAAGACTTTGCTTTTCAACAGAAGCCTTGATCATTTGCCACTTAGGCATGCCACACAGGCAATTCATGCCATGCGATTGATATCCATCAATATAAAACCTCTGAGCTCGTACGTCACAGAGAAGGGCGTTAAGCAAGAGAATAAATTCTCCGCCGTCAAACAGATATATATTTAATAGAAATCAATCACACAGAATAAAATCCAATGTCAGACACACAGTCCATTTACAAGTTCGTTCTGGGTCTGAACGAAACCGGAGGACCCTTATTCCTCGCATATCCATCAATCTCCAAGTACGTCTGGACGATCAACAACTGGTTCCCTCCTCTTGGGTGTACGCCCAATCAATATCATCAATAATCATCCAAACGATGTAAAGACCTCTGGTCTTCAACCACCGTCTTCATCGTCGACTTATCGTCGAATCGGTTATTCAGAATGGGTTTTAACCTGGCCTTTCCAAATAACCCGCGTATATAATAAACAAGTGTTACACAAACGCAACAGACGCCTCATTCCAATTTAGAATATTCTTTTACTCAAATATTCACATTCTTAGGAAAAGGTTCCCATTAATTTTATCAAAGATAAATTCTTCTAAATTTTATTCTTTAATCTTCCTTTAGATATCATTTCAAACCATGTTAAGGTTTTCCAAACTAGTCTGATTAGCGAACCACACCGAAGTAATCATTTATTGTATTTCCCAATCCTAACTTATTCATCCCATGGAGCAAAACTGGTAATACTCCATATCTAACACCACAGTGTTATTGGTAAATATTAATTACCATTTCACGTTCAAATCTAATTAAAGATTTAATTATCGCTTTGGAGCAAAACTGGTGATACTCCATTCTCGATCATTTCAATCTAATTAAAGATTCGTTAAAACTCCACTTTGTTTTAATCTTCTCAAAAATCAATATCCTGTCTTTAACTGGGTTAAAGGACCAATGTCATCTAAAACACGGTTCATGACAAACCCAAAATCTCATTCTATTGTTAATCGGGTTAAAGAACAGGTGTTATTCAAAACACCATTCACGATAAACCCAAAAGCCAATTTAAATTCAATTCCAATTAAATACTAATTAACTGGACAATTTCACTAAATCTTAATTAAAAGATTTATTCTTTTCTAAACTAGGTTCAAGAACAGTGTTATTTAGGACACCATTCATGACGAACCCAAAATCCCATTTGATATTAAATACAAGGCTCTGAATAGAAAATATATCGGCTTATATTCAATATCAAATTCTGAAACCAACAAATATCATATTGGAAATAACGATATAAATATATCTTTCAAATTTCCACCACCGTATCTGTATAATCACGAAATCCAACATCGAAATATTCCGAAGATAATTTCGATTCAAATCCATTCCAATTCGTATATTTGAAATTCTGATTATTTTTAAAACCACTTCAAATCCAGTTTATTTATTCAAAAATATTGGATTATAATTCTAGTTCATAACTAGTTCATTTCGATAAAAATATTTTTTTCCCTTACAAATGTGGAGTTTTTCAACCCAGTTCTTTCCAATTCATATATTATGATTTTACACAAATTACTAATATTTTTAATAATTTTATCAAGGCCCGTACAGTCAATTTTCAACAACGGCCACCGAACTGCACTTACAGCGAGCTTTTCCAAATTTGATTTGGACATGATTCCAAATCCAACCGTTAGATTTCAAATTTATAATATTCATTGGAAAGCTCTTTTTCGATACGAACCCAATGGTTACGGTTTCAGTAGAATCCGACGGTCGGATCTCCCGCAATGTCAATTTGAAGTCAATGGTCGAAATTCGCAAATGGTCGTGGCGAGGCGCGTTCTATTTAGGCCATTTAATATATATGATATATATATTATATACGCTTCATCGATTTCAATTCTAAATGTTTTTTATAAATCTTTTTAAATTCATTTTAAAAACGATTTCAACTTCATATTCAATTTTATATAAAAATTGAATATTCCATATCATTAACATATAAATGATAATATTTTCAAAACATTATATTTTGAAACCAATTCCTTTTCTATATTGATTATAAAAACGAATATAATCGACATAAATATCGTTCACGTCAAAATGGCGCATCTCTAATCAACACGGCTTTATATATTTCAATAACTTCGTTATTCTATTCAATAAATGAATATTTTTTTCAACACATGAATATATATTTCTTTCAACACATGAATATTCTCAACACATGAGTATCATCAACACATGACTATTTTTGTTATTTAATATATTTTATAAAATTATGATTTCTATCGTTTAATTCTTAATCAAACTCCAACCGTAAATTAGTAAGAGAACGATTCCCTAAGTATTAACCCCGAAGGCCGAAACCAACATCAGATCAATACCCAGGAAACCACTCATCTTAACTAGTTTCCAGTTAGTTTCTAATTTTATATATGATAAAGATGTAAATTTTATTGTTAAAATACTACGTTCAACACATGATAAGTTTCAACACATGAATATTCTCAACACATGAGTATCGTCAACACATGACTATTTATTCTATTCAACACATAAATCTTTATTTTATAATATTCTTTATTTTCCAAATTGGAATGAGGCCCAATCAATTACCATATAATGTTAATTATATGGATTCCATACAACACATGTATATAATAGCAATGATAAATAATCAACCATCATCCAAAATGCACAACACAACTGCATAAGCATTAAACATAAATAGTTAATGCTTACAAAGTCTGTCAACCTATCGATTGACATACAACTAAACAATTGTGATTAGTGTACGCCAAATATCATCCCAACACCCGTGTGGGGTTTCAATCCACAAACACTGAATATTATTTGTGCAGTTGGGCGATGTGTAAAATTTATCGTCCCAATCAATATCCTTCAAATGGGTGTACATAAACAAATCGTTCGATTTGTAAATAAATATTTATTTATTCACCTTCACGTTAAATTTATATTTTTAAAGATAATTAAGTTATTTCAACACATGAATATTTATTTTCAATCATTTCACATCACACTTAATTTTCACCACACAACAAAATCAAACAAGTCGTCCATGGTCTGTGGACAACGGGTGTCGGGTGTTGCTAAGAACCGTCTGCATCCTAGTATATATTTTTAACTAGAAAACAAGAATTAAAGTGAGAAGTTCTCACCGAGGGTTCCACTCCGCCGTTTTACTTCTGAAATTCAGAACAGTCTGGATTTGCCCGTATTTCCAACGCAGTCTTCTCCATGATGTTCATATTAAAATCACATTTTTAATATGATGTTCTATACATAAAAATCATATTTTTAATACTCTACCAATATAAAAATCATATTTTTATTCTTTCTATAATATAAAAATCATTTCTTTTATCGTGTTAAAAATCGAACCTTTGTCGTTTTTAAAAATCAAGTCTTTACTTATATAAAAATATAATCTTTACCTTATTAAAAATTATAACTTTCTATCATTAAAAATCAAAACTTTATGTTAAATAAAAATCATAACTTCTATTCTTCACTTCATACATATAGAAATCGAATTTTTATTTCAAAATCATATATATTTAAAAATTATAACTTTATCATATAAAAATCTCGTCTTTATTATTATAAAAATCTCAACTTTATTAAACTAAAAATCATTTCTTTTTCTAAATAAAAATCATATATTATTCTTTAATTCCATAATATAGATAAACATTAATTTTTAAGAATATGCTATATAAAAAATGGGTTTTTATACTTTTTACCTTAAATATAAATCGAAATAAACTAAATACTCACGGTTTATTCCATACCGATGATGGTGGAAGCTCATTGCGGAGAATGGAGGTGGCGGTGGCGCTATTGGGGTCCACGGTGGATGCACAGCGGGGTTCAAGGGTTTGGGGGGGCTTTTCTGGTCTGCATTGGAGGAGGGGAGAGGTTTGACGTCGAAGTGCGGGCCATCGCGGTGGAGGAGCGACAGGGGTGGCGGGATGGAGGAGCGTCGGCTCGAGGGGGCTAGGGTGAGGAAAAGAAAGGGGGAAATGGAGAGAGGAGGAGGTGATGGGGAGGAGGAGGGGGCTCGCGCAGGTCGCGATGGTGGTGGGGGCGGGCTAGGGCGTGGACGGCGGTGGTCTGGGCGCCGCCGCTGCGGCGTCGGAGGAGGCTGCGCGCCACTCTACTCTTCTTCTTTTTAACAAAAATCGATTTGGGAAAATAATGAAGGAGGGAGGAAAGAGAAGAGTATATATATTAACATATATATATATATATATATATTAATTCTCAAAAAGCAACTTTTTATTTCGAACTCGAAATTAAACCCACCGACTTTCGTCCATAGCTAATTACCCCCATTCCGAACACAATGAGATATGTATCATTGGTTAATTCGATTGTTTCGATCTGTTTTCATCAAAATCAAAATATAAATCTATATATTGAATTTGAACGCGTATTTCAATTTACCGGGGCTACGTACGGACTCTAAAAATTCCCGAAAAATATTTTCTGGCTTCGTATTGACGATACTGTTCTAACAAAACAAATTTCGTCAAATTCCGAGACCGTTTGAAAAATGGCCATTTTCTAGTCGATCGAAATGGGCTAAAATTGTTAAAACACGTTTAACTTCGCCACACTCTCATATTGATTCAAAAAATTATGAAAATTGGAATCAAGCAATAACTTGACATCCTGGATCCAACAAAAGTGGTTTCGTCGAAAACCGAGGTCATTTGCAAAATTTCCATTTTTAAGGGCCAAAATTCCATAGCGACTATTTCGAATTTTCAACTGGGCGTAACTTTAGATTCCTGCTATGAAATTTCAATTTTCCTGATTCGTTGGAAAGATATCCTCAACTAGATTATAATATTTTTGGTTTCGCTAAAATCCAGTTTGTTTTGAATCCTGTACATTCATTTGAAATTTGAAATCTAATTTTCGAACTACCGCGCCATTTTCAATTCCTTTTATATTTAAAATAAAATAATTATATTCTAACGACGATCTATATAAATATATACGTTCTAATTCTATTCAAAATAAATTTCTCGTCGTTATTATTTAAAATAATCCATTTTAAATATTCAAAATTCATTAAAATTGCCAAAATAAAAATTTTAAATTGGCTCAGAATTTCCGGGTTATTGCAATCTCCCCTACTTAAAACTTTTCGTCCCCGAAAAGGAACGAAGCTGAAAGTTATTTTACTAATCAACTCAACTTTCATTATTTTCTTTACGGCTTAAGTTCTTCAACTTTTCAGTTTCTAAGAACTTTTCGAATTTTTCAAAAATTTGGCTAATACCCTAAATTTTCGAATTTTTTTGCCATAGCCTCCCCTGCCCGGGAGCTTCGGGATATTTTAAATAGCCTCCCATGGTCCTCACCAATCCAAAAGAAAAAGAAAAAGCCAAGCGGCTCATAAAATATTTAAATCCCCAAGAGATATAATAAACATGTACCTATTTGTCGGGCAAACAATTTTATTCCTCTGCTCTAGCCTCCTTGCTATGATCTATTCAATAGATATACATGTATATGCATGCAATTGTAATCATTCTTCAATACAGTTCAATATTTGGTTCAATTTGGCATAATGGTTCAAAAATTTAATTAATCGAAACAATAATCAAGCAATACAACTAGCAATTAATTAGTGAATTAAAATTTCAAATTCATAATTTTGATATGTATACAGAAAATCATCTTTTTGATGCCAAATCACAACAATAAACCTATCTAGTTTTGGATCTCACACCAGCCTAATGGAAATATATAGATATCCCACTTTCGAAACTCGGACACAAATACTGATGATGTTGCAATCATGATCAAAATTGTCGCCGGGCGTCTAGAGTGTGATTTTATATCTATCCAGTATATTAAAACTTCGAATATACGTTCATGACGCGTTTATGCAAAATCTTTATACACTCGATTGTCCAAATTCAATACAAATAAAATATTCAAATACGAATAATTGAATTTAACTTTCAAAACAATATTTGTTTTCTATTTTTATTTTAAAAAAAGAACACCCTTTCGACTCGCTCTAGGATACTACTGATCCCATCTCTAACGAGCCATTCTTATCGGATATTGCCAATCCAATCTCTGATGAATTCTTTCGTATGGTTCTAATGTGTCTTATTCTCGAGCTTTGTAAACCCAAAGCTCTGATACCACTGTAAGCACCCATAACTTCCCCAGTAAGGAAAGCACGAATTGCCTTGAGAACAGGACGAATCAGAACACAAACAGAAGATCATTTCATTGTTTATTACAACAATTCCATCAGAATACAAGAATATACAGAGTAAGAATAAATATTACACATTGGATAAATATCAGAGATTTAAATTACATTTAAATACAAAGCAGCGGAAAAATAATACAAAACATAACTGAAAGAAATACACAGATACAGAGCTTTTCGAATATCACTTCAACTATAAACCAGGATCCTATGAATATAAATCTGCAAAACCAAAACTACTAGCTGCCCGTGTTGAAAATAAGGGCACCCAGAGTTTAGGTTAAAACAATAAACTCCAGGTCAGTCATGTGACTGGTGTGAGAACTAAAACAGTTATTAATCTTTATTTTTAAAGTTAGGTAAATCAAGTGACCATGCCGTATAACACGGAACGAGTTTCCTCCCAAGAATACCAGTGCATAAAACAAACAGCGCAATGCTAAATAAAGAAAAATGAAGCTATTATAAGACCCAGGTCCCATCACACAATGCAATGCAAGCAGGAGGATAGGGTTTTACCTTATAATAGCTAAAGAATGCTTGATACGCTAAATTTCATCTTTTATTATTACTATAAGTGAAGAAAACAACTTCAAATATAAATGTAGCAATCATAGGCGGCATGGGTACCATGTATCATGTCGCCAATACTTGGCTCTACAATCAAAACCGAAATATCACGTATTGAAAATTGGATTTCTGTCATGAGTCGAGGCAAGGGGCAAGCTCCTCTCCGCTCGAGACACCCTAGCAAATGTCTCAGGACCACACACAGCGATCCTTGGAATCGGTTGGGCTGGTCCTCCGTTACTTTTGAGGAATGGCAATTCCTGAACACATGTTTCCCAGTCCTATCAGACCTATATCCAAGGCGCCTCGCATTCCAACAACCACACAGGTAAAAAGTATATAAATGTTAGGACTGGTAGGTCACTGACATCACCCATAGCTAGAAAGAAACGTCGTGTTCTCCCAACGATCTTTATCCCGTTTTTGACTCATACCGAAGTGTGAGGCTCGCGAATTAACAATATACACAAAGTTATGCCACACAGACCGTGCTTTTATCATTAACCACAAGACTTTGCTTTTCAACAGAAGCCTTGATCATTTGCCACTTAGGCATGCCACATAGGCAATTCATGCCATGCGATTGATATCCATCAATATATAACATCTGAGCTTGTACATCTCGGAGAAGGGCGTTAAGCAAGAGAAGTTCTCTGCCGCCAAACAGATATATATTTAATAGAAATCAATCACACAGAATAAAATCCAATGTCAGGCACACAGTCCATTTACAAGTTCGTTCTGGGTCTGAACGAAACCGGGGGAACCTTATTCCTCGCATATCCATCGATCTCCAAGTACGTCTGGACGATCACCAACTGGTTCCCTCCTCTTGGGTGTACAGCCCAATCAAAATCATCAATAATCAGCCAAATGATGTGAAGACCTCTGGTCTTCAACCACCATATTCATCATTCACTTATCGTCGAATCGGTTATTCAGAATGGGTATAAACCCGGCCTTTTCAAATAACCCGCTAAAAATAATAAACAAGTGTTACACAAATGCAACATACGCCTCATTCCAATTCAGAATATTCTTTTATTCAAATATTTACATTCTTAGGGAAAAGGTTCCCATTAATTTTATCAAAGATAAATTCTTCTAAATTTATTCTTTAATCTTCCTTTGGATATCATTTCAAACCATGTTAAGGTTTTCCAAACTAGTCGGGATTAGCGAACCACACCGAAGTAATCATTTATTTTATTTCCCAATCCCAACTTATTCATCCCATGGAGCAAAACTGGTAATACTCCATATCTAACACCACGGTGTTATCGGTAAATATTAATTACCATTTCATGTTCAAATCTAATTAAAGATTTAACTATCGCTTTGGAGCAAAACTGGTGATACTCCATTCTTGATCATTTCAATCTAATTAAAGATTCATTAAAACTCCACTTAGTTTTAATCTTCTCAAAAATCAATATCCTGTCTTTAACTGGGTTAAAGAACCAATGTCATCTAAAACACGGTTCACGACAAATCCAAAATCTCATTCTATTGTTAATCGGGTTAAAGAACAGGTGTTATTCAAAACACCGCTCAAGATAAACCCAAAAATCAATTTTAATTCAATTCCAATTAAATACTAATTAACTGGACAATTTCACTAAATTTTAATTAAAAGATTTATTATTTTCTAAACTGGGTTCAAGAACAGTGTTATTTAAGACACCATTCACGGCGAACCCAAAATCCCATTTGGCTCTGAATAGAAAATATATTGGCTTATATTCAATATCAAATTCTGAAACCAACAAATATCATATTGGAAATAACGATATAAATATATCTTTCAAATTTCCTCCACCGTATCTGTATAATCACGAAATCCAACAACGAAATATTCTGAAGATAATTTCTATTCAAATCCATTCCAATTCGTATATTGGAAATTCTGATTATTTTTAAAACCACTTCAAATCCAATTTATTTATTCAAAAATATTGGATTATAATTCTAGTTCATAACTAGTTCATTTCGATAAAAATATTTTTTTATCCTTACTAATGTGAAGCTTTTCCTCCCAGTTCTTTCCAATTCATATATTATGATTTTACACAAATTGTTAATATTTTTAATAATTTTATCAAGGCCCGTATAGTCGGTTTTCAATAACGGCCACCGAACTACACTTACAGCGACCTTTTCCAAATTTGATTTGGACATAATTCCAAATCCAACCATTAGATTTCAAATTTCTAATATTCATTGGAAAGCTCTTTTTCGATACGAACCCAACGGTTCCGGTTTCCGGAGAATCCGATGGTCGTATCTCCCGCAACGTCAATTCGAAGTCAATGGTCGAAATTCGCAAACGGTCGCGTCGCGGCGCGTTCTATTCTGGCCATTTAATATATATAATATATATTATATATACTTCATTGATTTCAATTCTAAACGTATTTTATAAATCGATTTAAATTCGATTTCAACTTCATATTCAATTTTTTATAAAAATTGAATATTCCATATCATTAACATATAAATGATAATATTTTCAAAACGTTATATTTTGAAACCACTTCCTTTTCTATATTCATTATAAAAGCAAATATAATCGATATAAATATCGTTCGTGTCAAAATGGCGCATCTCTAATCAACATGGCTTTATATATTTCAATAACTTTGTTATTCTATTCAACAAATGAATATTTTCTTCAATACATGAATTTATATTTCTTTCAACACATGAA
Organism: Allium sativum; assembly: GCA_030737875.1. Lineage (NCBI taxonomy): Eukaryota > Viridiplantae > Streptophyta > Magnoliopsida > Asparagales > Amaryllidaceae > Allium > Allium sativum. The sequence goes on from CM060912.1 coordinate 35,084,133, forward strand.
TATTCTCAACACATGAGTATCTTCAACACATGACTATTTTTGTTATTTAATATATTTTATAAAATTTTAGTTTCTATCGTTTAATTCTTAATCAGACTCCAACCGTAAATTAGTAAGAGAACGATTCCCTAAGTATTAACCCCGAAAGCCGAAACCAACATCAGATCAATACCCAGGAAACCACTCATTTTAACTAGTTTTCAGTTAGTTTCTAATTTTATATATGATAAAGATGTAAATTTTATTGTTAAAATACTTCGTTCAACACATGATAAGTTTCAACACATGAATATTCTCAACACATGAGTATCGTCAACACATGACTATTTATTCTATTCAACACATGAATCTTTACTTTATAATATTGTTTATTTTCCAAATTGGAATGAGGCCCAATCAATTACCATATAATGTTAATTATATGGATTCCATACAACACATGTATATAATAGCAATGATAAATAATCAACCATCATCCAAAGTGCATCACACAACTGCATAAGCATTAAACATAAATAGTTAACGTTTACACAGTCTGTCAACCTATCGATTGACTTACAACTAAACAATAGGGATTAGTTTACGCCAAATATCATCCCAACACCCGTGTGGGGTTTCAATCCACAAACACTGAATATTATTTGTGCAGTTGGGCGATGTGTAAAATTTATCGTCCCAATCAATATACTTCAAATGGGTGTACATAAACTAACCGTTCGATTTGTAAATGAATATTTATTTATTCACCTTCACGTTAAATTTATATTTTTAACGATAATTAATTTATTTCAACACATAAATATTTATTTTCTGTCATTCCACCTCACAATCAATTTTCACCACATAACAAAATCAAACAAGTGGTCCATGGTCTATGGACAACGGGTGTCGGGTGCTGCTAAGCACCGTCTGCATCCTAGTATATATTTTTAACTAGAAAACAAGAATTAAAGTGAGAAGTTCTCACCGAGGGTTCCACTCTGCCATTTTATTTCTGAAATTCAGAACAGTCTGGATCTGCCCGTATTTCCAACGCAGTCTTCTCCACGCTGTTCATATTAAAATCACATTTTTAATATGATGTTCTATACATTAAAAAAATCATATTTTTAATACTCTACCAATATAAAAATCATATTTTGTTCTTTCTATAATATAAAAATCATTTCTTTTACCGTGTTAAAAATCGAACCTTTATCGTTTTAAAAAATCAAGTCTTTACTTATATAAAAATGTAATCTTTACCTTATTAAAAATTATATCTTTCTATCATTAAAAATCTAAACTTATGTTAAATAAAAATCATAACTTCTATTCTCCACTTCATACATATAGAAATTGAATTTTTATTTCAAAATCATATATATTAAAATTATAACTTTATCATATAAAAATCTCGTCTTTATTATTATAAAAATCTCAACTTTATTAAACTAAAAATCATTTCTTTTTCTAAATAAAAATCATATATTATTATTTAATGCCATAATATAGACAAACATTGATTTTTAAGAACTTTTACCTTAAATAAAAATCGAAATAAACTAAATACTCATGGTTTATTCCGTACCAGTGATGGTGGAAGCTCACTGCGGAGAATGAAGGTGGCGCTATAGGGGTCCATGGTGGCTGCACAGCGGGGATCAAGGGTTTGGGGGGCTTTTCTGGTCCGCATTTGAGGAGGGGAGAGGTTCGACGTCGGAGTGTGGGCTATCGTGGTGGAGGAGCGGCATGGGTGGCAGGTTGGAGGAGCGTCGACTCGAGGGGGATAGGGCGAGGAAAAGAAAGGGGGAAATGGAGAGAGGAGGAGTTGACGAGGAAGAGGAGGGGGCTCGCGTAGGTCGCGATGGTGGTGGGGGCGGGCTAGGGCGTTGGCGGCGGTGGTCTCGGCGCCGCCGCTGCGGCGTCGGAGGAGGCCGTGCGCCCTTCTGCTCTTCTCTTTCTTTTTTAATCAGAAATCGATTTGGGAAAATAATGAAGGAGGGAGGAAAGAGAAGAGTATATATATTAATATATATTTTTAACTAATTCTCAAAAAGCAACTTTTTATTTCGAACTCGAAATCGAACCCACCGACTGTTGTCCATAGCTAATTACCCCCATTCCGAACACAATGGGATAGGTATCGTAGGCTGATTCGACTGTTCCGATCATTTTTCATCAAAATCAAAATATAAATCTATATATTGAATTTGAACGCGCATTTCAATTTACCGGGGCCACGTACGGACACTAAAAATTCCCAGAAAATATTTTCTAGCTTCGTATTGACAATACGGTTCTAACAAAATTAATTTCATCAAATTCCGAGACCGTTTGAAAAATGGCCATTTTCTGGTCGATCAAAATTGACTAAAACTGTTAAAACACGTTTAACCTCGCCACACTCGCATATTGATTCAGAAAATTATGAAAATTGGAATCTAGCAATAACTTGACATCCTAGATCCAACAAAAGAGGTTTCATCGAAAACCGAGGTCGTTTGCAAAATTTCCATTTTTAAGGGCCAAAATTCCATAGCGACTATTATGAATTTTCAACTGGGCGTAACTTTTGATTTCTGCTATGAAATTTTAATTTTTTGGATTCGTTGGAAAGATATTCTCAACTAGATTCTAATATTTTTGGTTTCGCTAAAATCCGGTTTATTTTGAGTCTTGTACATTCATTTGAAATTTGAAATCTAATTTTTGAACTACCGCGCCATTTTCAATTCCTTTTATATTTAAAATAAAATAATTATATTCTAACGACGATATATATAAATATGTACTTTTTAATTCTATTCAAAATAAATTTCTCGTCGTTATTATTTAAAATAATCCATTTTAAATATTCAAAATTCATTAAAATTGCCAGAATAAAAAAATTAAATTGGCTCAGAATTTCTAGGTTATTCCAATAAAAGTTTAAACTTCGTTTATATATAAATTCAAACTTCATTCTAATATATTTCAATATATTAAATCTAGTTTTCCAATTCAACTTAACATTTCTGATTTTCTCAACTCGTTGATTTTTCATTGCTCAATTATAATTTCTTTATAACTCAAATTGCTATATTAAATTAAACTTCCCTTTATAAATAAATTATTTCATAAAATTCGATATAAATTGAAGTTGAATTATAAATTCTTTAAACTTGTTTCAATTCAGTTTATATTCTGAATTCCAAAATAAATTCTATCGTCCCCTTTTCAAAACGATTTCCAATTCACTTTTTAAATTCATACTTGAATTTAAAATCCCAAATTATCCCCTGATAACTATCTTACTTAATTTATAACACGGTTTATAAATTTAACCTCCTTGTTTTATAAATTCAAACAAGATCCATTTCGAAATCTATTTAAAAACCAAAATCTTATTTTGAAATATTCTATTTATTTTAGCTTATCTATATAACATAGAATCTATTTTAATATTTAATTTAAATATTAGTTTCTTAATTAATAAAATTATAATATCCTTTTTTTGGATATAATTTATTTTATAAATTCAGCATAATCTAATTTAATTATCCAATTAAATTTTCATTTCAAACATTTGAAAAAATTTCATCGTTTTCTATTTAAAACGATTACCAATTCATTTCTTTAAATTCACGTTAGAATTTAAAATATTCATATCATCTAATGATAATTTATTTCCCTTCATTTATAAACATCGTTTATAAATTCAATTCAGAACCCTAATTATCCAATCAAAATCACTCCATTTTATTTATAAACACCGTTTATAAATTTACTTCAATTCCCTGGTTATTTAATTTATAAACATCGTTTATAAATGCAATACTTTTTTTTTTCAAAACAAGTAAATATCTTTAGCCCATTCTAAATTCAAATTCTATTTTAGAAAAAAAATAGATTTTTCCTTTTTAAATTTCAAAACCCTATTTACGATATTTCTATAAATTACCATTTAGGCCCAGTGATATTTCAAACATCCAAAATACCAAATTATCAAATCACGGGTTTTTCTAACACATCATATAAGATAACATATGTTAAACCCAAAAAATGATAATATTTTTAAGGAATCCAGTTAGATTCCTCCAACCTGTTTTCCTGCATCCACAGATGTTAGTCAACATAAATAATACCCATCCTGCTTCAAGGTAGGATATCGCGGTATAGAAGGTCATCCACTATCATAGCGTGGGGCGTATAGGGTCATCCGCTAATGATACAACGGGCATCCGCTAATGGTACTGCGGGAACTATCCAATCACCAATATATATAATAGCCACAAACACCAATCCTAAATAACTAATATATATTTAATATAGCCACAATAAATTTTCAATGCAAGTAAACAATCAATGAACAATAATTTTAACTAATAAAATAATTCTAAATAAAATTTGGGTGAGATTTACTCACCGTCGTTTTCCATTTTGATCTGTTCCAACTTTTGAACTTAAATCGATCTTTCAGATTAAACTGAAAAATCTAGCTGACTTCGAGAAATCTCAAATCCCTTTTTATAGTATAGCGTTCATCATTATGATTTTCAGTACACTTCGTTTTGTAAAAAACTGTTATCATTTGAAATAATTGACAATGTTACAAATTTGATATATTTTAAATTGTCCTTAACTTATTTAATAAATTACCTTAATACTCCATTCCATTGCGTAGTTGACGATAATACGAATTCAACTGGAACCATCTCGTTCGATCCGACCCTATATAGGCACGATTTATAAAAGCTAAGATTATTCATTTATGTTTTAAAACTCTAATTAGTCTTGAAAATAAATTACCTACCATTTGGACCTGCTGTGATATTTCTCTAGCTCGTTTTTGAACTCTGAAATAAATCCGACATCACGCCTCAACCCCGACCTCTCCATGCCTCGCTGCCTTGTACGAAAACTCCCTCACCAATACCACTACTGAGTCAGTTTGGAAATTACTAGTTCACCCAACTTCTATACCCAGGTTCGAGTTTTTATTTCAAAAATTCACCTTGCTGACCGAAGTCCTTCCTCCTTTACAAACCGTCGCACCCTTCTCCAAGTCGGAATCCACAGCACAGCTCCGAACAATCGACTCAACTCCCACTTCTTCCAGAAATCCGCAACCTCTACTTACCCTAAACTCAAATTCAGTCCTCCCTCAATATCGTGACATCAGTTTCCACCCACCAAACCTAACCTGCTACGTGAACTCGATGGCTACTTCCACCATCGTACAACAATCCTGATGCTACCAGAGACTCGATGGTCCCCTAATCAAGATCCTCGACTAGCCCTCCTTCACGACGTCTTTACATTGAGTGCTCCAAATCAGAACACATCGCACTAAAACTGAATCCCCAATCGATCTCCAGTGCTCCCCCTTGGCTCGAGCTAGGTCTGCACGATAATGGACGGAAACGCGATACACCATTTCGCCATTTTTCTTTCTATAACAAACGGTTTTTGATCTGATTTTTGATAGGAGAGGCTTGCGATTCGATTTAAGTGGAAAGTGGTCATTTATTCTTTTCAGAAGCTATTGATTGAAAATATCAAAAACAAAGGTGTTCGGTAATTTTTTATAGATGAGAGATACTTCCTGGTTAAGGAAATGAAGTAGGTGTTTTACTGGGTTGGATTTATCTGAAGTAGGTCTTAATCGGTAAAGAGTTTATTGTGGCCAGGTATTAACTGGTACTGTAACACCCCACCTTCGCTAGGGTCACTCAGAAAGGGAATGCACTAGTTTTGGTGGAGTATTATCTAGGTAAACATACATAGAGATATCACAAGGCAGAACATAAATAAAGCAACGGTAGAAATTAAAAACCAAATTTTTATTACTTTCAAGAAAAGAGTCAAAACCCCATATATCCAAGGTACAAATTATTTCATTACATCAAGTTCCAAATAAAGAAGCATAAACTTAAGATAACAAAAGTAAATTATTCCCCATAAATAGCAGAAGCAGCCATAGCATAGCTCAAGACCAAACCGTACATGAGCTGTCAGAAAGAAAGCTTAATCCAAGCTAAGAGCTCGTGTTTCCTCCCTGAGAACCTGGGGGGGAACACAAGAAAAGAGGCGAAAGAAAAAGGGTCAGTCATAAGACTGGTAAACCCTAGTGACTTTCAGTATAAAAACTAGTAAAGGTAACATGACATGTGAAAATTGGAATTAAACATAAGGATGATAACAGGACTGATATGATAAACAAGATAAGTCAAGTCTAGTATCGCATATTCAAAATTCGCTGCACCATCTGTACTAGTGTTCTAACCCATGTCAAGTATTAATCACGAAATGATCCCTTGGCCCGGTATCATGAAGTGACCTATTATGGGGTCCAACGGTACGATCTACTAAGCGATCGGCTCCCTACAAGTTCTAGCTCGTCATGTGTCTGTGTCATACGGCCCTATCCTGAAATGTAGTTACCTGTGATAGGTCCACCATAGGGTGTATCAAGTCCTATGGTGCCAACCACCGACACAAATCAAGCACGCACAGTGTAAACCTACAGGTGCCCAATGCCTGCTTTTTCAACTCCGGACTACGTGCACGACCATAGCCCACCTGAACCTACAATGGCGCACCTACTCAGCCATCATTCTGGTCGCTTACAATCAGCCCAGTAATCGTGCCCCACCCTGCCTAGTCCCAGGGTATCATGATACATCTAAGTGGGTTACTGCTGAAAAGTGTAACAACCCGAATTTTAAACAACGTGTTAAGACAAGAATCAAGGAAGAATTAAATTATAAAATCTGAATCAGGATAAACGGGTTGCGCCATTGCGTTCGTCTCAGAAATATACGCGAAATAGAGTTTGAAATTTCGTAAATCGGAGTCCGTATGACCCAGTTAAGGCCCAACGAAGTTTCACGAAAATTCAAATCCGAAAACAGATTTGAAATTCAGCCCAAAAAGAGAGACGGGGAAAATTCCCGCCATACACTCAGGGTCGACACCCATGTCGACATGGGTGTCGACCCCTCCCCAGGGGGTCGACATGGGTGTCGACCCCTGGGTCGACCCCCCCCCCCCTGGTCGAACCAGCGACCTGGTGCACCTGCTTCTGGTTTTGGCTCGGTTTTGGAGGCTTGTGACGGATTTTGACGATTCAGATCTATCCTAGGGTTCATCCTACAGCCTAAAACTACCCTAACATCTATAAAAAGACCCCTAGACCTAGCCTAACCCCTCATAATTCACTCATGCCACGAAGTGCTGCCCAAATGTCAAGTGATCATGGCTTCCATCTCCAACTCCAAGAGACTATGCATTCAAACTAGATCCGAATCAAAAGGTGCGAGCTTGCTACACCAAATAGAGGCCAAATTAATGTTGCTACGACGGTTTCATGACGGTTCTTCTTCAAAGGAGCCACCTTTCTTCGTCGATATGATTCATGCTAATTCGCTAAGCCACGCTATGTAAGTTCTAGCTACTTCTAGATCTAAACGGTAGTTTTAATGATGGCATGGAATAAAACTAGATTAAACTAAGTATGCTAGCCTATATGAACCTTGTCATGCCTATTTTGCTAGAACCTATGACTTTTGGCTATGCTTAGTGACTAAATCATGCTATTCATGTTATGATTAACCTAGTTTATCTTGCAAGTTTGAATCTTTATCTATGGAATGCTAGCATGAACCTTTGGGAACCATTTGACTTGTGAAACATTGGCAAAGACTTGACTTTGGGGCTTATGCATGTAAATGAACCCAAACCCCTTATGTTATCATGCATGCTTGTGGTCAAATTCTCTTATGATGCTATGCATGTTTGTGGCCAAATTCCCTTATGATACCATGCATGTTTATGGCCAAATTCCCTTATGATACTATGCATGCTAGTGGCCAAATTTTCTTATGATGCTATGCATACTTTGAGGCCAAACCCCTTATGATACCATGCATGTTTGTGGCCAATCCCTTTTTGACATCGTTCATGTTGTGAGGCCAATATGTAGCATAGTACCCTTACTATGTTGACTCTCTTTTACTTGGGTTGGAAACACGCTTTGGGGTAGGTTAGATGTGCATGATTATGACATGATAATTTTACATGAGGTTTCATGGAAATATGGCACTTATGATACACCTAAATGTGGGCATGACATGTGGGGTAAACATGGGACTTGAAACTAGGCACGTGTGGGTTGTAAGTGTAATATGACACTAGACCAAACATGAAAGTGGCCAACTCGAGGTTGGGTTGAGTTTGTAGCATAAATCTACCCGGACCCGCCCGGCTTAACTAGTGGCTACAAACAATAGGATCCAATGTGAGAAGTTGGTCATGTCGTGCTTAAGACCCGAGGTTAGACTAGGTTGTGGTGTAAAACTACCCGGACCCGCCCGGCTTAACTAGTAACCACAACAAGGTCTAATGTGAGAGGTTGAGAGTGCATTAATTAAATTAATGCCACATGATAAGGTTAAGTAAATTTGACTAATGACACTTAACCGATATGACACGAATGGGTAGGGTAAGTGGGACCGGGCTTGATTTCTTGATGACACTTAACCATACAAGACAATTAGGGGATGGGGTTAAGTAATTTAGACTTAACTAATCTAAACACGGTAATTAGATGGGGTTAAGTAACCTATACTTAACTAATCTAAACACGGTAATTCGATGGGGTTAAGTTAAACACTTAACCAATCTAAACTTGGTAATTCAATGAGGTTAAGCAACCAATACTTAACCAACTTAACATGATGGGGTTAAGTAACGTATAATTAACCAATTATACATGATGATTTGATGAGGTTAAGTAACCTATACTTAACCAATCTAACATGTGGACTTGACAGGGTTAAGTCATAAGACCTTTTGAATATACTTAACCCTTGTAGTACGATTAGTGGATGAGGTTACGCTAACCCATACTTAACCAATCCGACTCGATGATCTGATGCGGTTAAGATAATCTATGCTTAATCAATCTAACACGATAATCTGATAGGGTTAAGACAAACCAATACTTAACCAATTTGACTTGATAGGGTTAAGTCATGCGCTTCTTGGTATACTTAACCACCTTGTAGGGCTAAGCCTTGAACTTAAATACTTAGCCAATCTTGACATGATTCGTAGGCGGGCTAAGTCATGAACCTGAATAACAACACTTAACCCAATAGACAAAACCCTAGTTAGAGGAACTAGGTAGAAAATCGTGGTTAATCAAGGGTAACGGGGAAAAGAAGCTAAGTGGTAAACCTTAGTTAAGTATAACTAAGTAATAATTCTTAGCCAAGGACATGGGACTGGTTCATGAATGGATGAGTAACCCGATATGGTAGGTCATCACTTAAACACACGAGGAGGAGCAAATTACCCGACTTGGATAAAGGCCACAACGAACTGGGTGACGAAGCGGTAGCTTCGGGGGACGTGAGGGTACTCTTGGTATCCCTCTGTGAGGTGGCAGGTGGTCCATGAAACCCGGCCTCACAAAGGTTAAGGTCTGCGATAGAAGAGCCAAGAGTATGCCTTGGTTGCTATGCGAGCGACCTAAAGACTGGGATGGATTAGCGTGGAGTCGACGATACTTGATTTTGCCCTGGATAGCACGTCGCCGACTACCTACCATCTTTAGTCAATCGTGTACGAACGGAAAGGCAGAGAACCCCCAATAGACCATGTTCTTGCTATCGAGTCATGGGTGAGGTTGGCCCATAGGAAAGTGGGGCTATAGTGGGGCCGGGATGTGTTTCTCATACATGATTTTTCTTAGATTGCCTTTCAGTAGTTGAGGGAGGGGTCACGTGGGACCATAGCCACGGATACAAAAACAGACCTTGATATCTGCATCAGCAGACGACTAAAAGCTCCCGACCGAGTTCCGTATTTCTCGAATTGCCCTGACACGGAACTCGGATGGCACATTGAGACACATGTGCGTCTAGACATGGAAAACGATTCACGATATATACGTGGGACAAAGGGCATGGTTGACGGGTGGCATAATCCCTAGTGGCCCTAGGTGGCCTGAACCCAAACCAAGTTACGAATACGTTCATTAGGTAGCATAATCCCTAGTGGTCCTAGGTGGCATAAATCCTAAGTGAACACGCGATAGCTCATGGTAAGAAAACATAACTAGATCAAGGGTAGCAGTCCAAAACAACTTCAAGAATAAAATGGTACTACGTTGAGGTGGTATAGATTTACATGGGAAAGCCCGTACGGCCTACGGCAAAGGACTGAACTTATACATGGGAAGAAACATACGAGTTGGGAAAACCTACATATGCTATATATTAGGTTGACATGGACCATTACATGACATTGGGCAAGGGACATTCATAGTTAACACATGACGCGGGTTGGGATACTAGTACGAGAGGTGCAGAGCAAATATACATGTTAGAACCACGAGAAATATACTTGATAGTAACCTCGGGATATTATATATGATAGATACCTTGAGATACTTCACTTGATAGAAACCTGATGACATGATACCTTGATTTATCTTGACACCGTAGTTTATCATGATACCTTAGTTTGTCTTGATACAGTAGTTCATCCGGTTATCTTGGTATAGCTTATCTATCTTGTCATCATCCTTATGTTTACTTTCAGTTTATGCATGTCATGTTACCTTTACCTGTTTTTATGCTGGAAGTAGATAGGACTTACCAGTCTTTATGACTGACCCCGTTTTCTTTCGCCTCTTTGTCTTCCGTTTCCCCCCCAGGTTTCAGGGAGGAAATGCTGTTGTTAGTTCGGACTTCTTCTGTTTGAAGGTCATCATGTATGGCTTGGACTTTTCTTGGCTATGGCTACTTTACTGATTCACTTGGGGAATAATTTATGAAAAGGTTTTTATGCTTCTTTACTATTGCAAGATAGGTTTTCATGTAAGAAATTCTCTGATGTAAAAGGCTTTAGACCTTATTTTATAAGGTAATGAAATCTGTTTTACTTCCGCTATTTTTATATGTTCTGTCTTGTAATATTTATGTACATGTTTACCAATAATATCCCTCTAAAGCTAGTGCATTCCTTTGCGAGTGACCGTAGCGGAGGTTGGGTGTTACATTTGGTATCAGAGCAGAAGGTTTCCAGACTGGGCAAAAGTTTTTAAAACCTTCTGAAAACCGTTTGAAAAACCGTTTACAAAGAAGCATTTTTCAAGAAAATTTTGTTTTTAAAGGCTATTCCCCAAAAGCCATTAGCACTATCCTTTGTTTCCTTGATTGAATCTCTTTTCCTTTCTTTCCTCCATCTGTAGTCACAGTAGTTTTGACTGCGACTAATCCTTGTCTAACTACGTGAGTGTTTTCCCCATGCGATGGAGAAAGTTCTCGAGAGACCTGTTACCGAAGTTATAAGAAGGGATAATAAGAGCAAGGATAAAGGACACGGGCTTAAGAATAAGCAACTTGTTGGTATGGCTTGATCCACAAAGGAAGATAAGGACAAGATCAGCGAGAGGGCAATTGTATGCTCTCATTTCTAGCGTACCTAAGAGAAATGATACCGTTTCTGTTAAATGCTTAGCCTTTCTTTTCTATCATCCCGTCCAGACTTTGAATTGATCATCGCATCATTTAAGTCTTCCTCGATAGTTAAGTCTCTGCACCTTAGTACTAGCATGGTAGAAGATCCCACTTTTGGCCCAAAAATCTGGTTGGAGAGTCGGTCCATTTATTCATGACTTGTTTGGAATTGAGAGTGTAAATGTCAAGTGTTGAGATTAGAAGCAATACTTCTATTGTTGAGCTATGGACGGATTCTAGGGATGAGGTGGTTATCCAGTAAGGGGTGACATTCTCGGTTTTGAAAGGAGGGTAGTTAAACTCTTAGCTTTCCTTGGTAATACCCTCGAAGTCTCGTGTAACCTTTTGGGTTCTGTCATGGTTAGTTACCTAGAATCTCTTGATGCATTTATCGGAAATCTCTGATCCGATCGAGTAACGTTCTCCACTAAGGCGGATGGTCCATTTCGCTTAAGCATGGGTTATAGGAATCACCCTAGTAAGTGCACGTGGTAACATGGATGGGCACTGGTAAACGAGATCCAGATTTCACTAGTGAATTTTGGAGAGCTTGCATGAGTACGTAGATATGGTTGAGCCAAGTATACTAGGGAAAGAATAAATGAAAGTGAAACGAGAGGCGACAGTGAAAAGAGTTCCGACTCATACCTTGGAAATAGGAATCAAGGAGCTACAAAATCATGAAGTCAAAGGCAGTCAAGGCACACTGGAATTAAGCTCAAGGAAATGCGGCTTAGGCGCGCGCATCGTGTCTCTTTTTAAGAGCATATCCTGGATCCCGGGTTTTTCCTGTAGAACTTGCTCGCATGTTATCTTTTGGTGAACATCCTCTCGGTCCTGTTTCTGTTGCAAACCCCGTAGGGAGTTTACCTTGTTTATCTCCTCGATCCTATCGTGAGAACCTTAGGTAGAATCCTATGGATGTAAACATGTGTTTGAAACATGTTATGATTGATATGGTTGCAAGTGGTTGCTCGTGGATGCGCGAATACACATTAGATACTAGATCGACACACTCACATTTCATATTGCATATGCACGAGTATTTATACCTGTTTATGGATGAAATTGAATGAGTTATCATGTGGATGTTGCATATGAATGAATGGTTGTGCACACATATAGTGTTTATATGACTAGGACTATTTGCATACATGTCGGATTCATGGCACTAAACATAATTTGCATTAGAAGATCATTCAGGCCTGATCATTAGCATTAGCTAAGGAACATATACACACACTTTCTTGCATGTGTTCATAAAGCATTAGAAGCCTTTTAAGGACCATGGTTGCTTGTGGATGATGATTTGAGTAGATGGATGGTAGGATACGTTCTTCCTAACTTTGAGATTTCGGGGACGAAATCCTTAAAGGAGGGGAGAATGTAACAACCCGAATTTTAAACAACGTGTTAAGACAAGAATCAAAGAAGAATTAAATTATAAAATCTGAATCAGGATAAACGGGTCGCGCCATTGCGTTCGTCTCGGAAAAATACGCGAAATAGAGTCCGAAATTTCGTAAATCGGAGTCTGTATGACCCAGTTAAGGCCCAACGAAGTTTCACGAAAATTCAAATCTGAAAACAGATTTGAAATTCAGCCCAAAAAGAGAGGCGGGAAAAATTCCCGCCAGACACTCAAGGTCGACACCCATGTCGACATGGGTGTCGACCCCTCCCCAGGGGGTCGACATGGGTGTCGACCCCTGGGTCGACCCCCCCTGGTCGAACCAGCGACCTGGTGCACCTGCTTCTGGTTTTGGCTCGGTTTTGGAGGCTTGTGACGGATTTTGACGATTCAGATCTATCCTAGGGTTTATCCTACGGCCTAAAACTACCCTAACATCTATAAAAAGACCCCTAGACCTAGCCTAACCCCTCATAATTCACTCATGCCACGAAGTGCTGCCCAAATGTCAAGTGATCATGGCTTCCATCTCCAACTCCAAGAGACTATGCATTCAAACTAGATCCGAATCAAAAGGTGCGAGCTTGCTACACCAAATAGAGGACAAATTAATGTTGCTACGATGGTTTCATGACGGTTCTTCTTCAAAGGAGCCACCTTTCTTCGTCGATACGATTCATGCTAATTCGCTAAGCCACGCTATGTAAGTTCTAGCTACTTCTAGATCTAAACGGTAGTTTTAATGATGGCATGGAATAAAACGAGATTAAACAAAGTATGCTAGCCTATATGAACCTTGTCATGCCTCTTTTGCTTGAACCTATGACTTTTGGCTATGCTTAGTGACTAAATCATGCTATTCATGTTATGATTAACCTAGTTTATCTTGCAAGTTTGAATCTTTATCTATGGAATGCTAGCATGAACCTTTGGGAACCATTTGACTTGTGAAACATTGGCAAAGACTTGACTTTGGGGCTTATGCATGTAAATGAACCCAAACCCCTTATGTTATCATGCATGCTTGTGGTCAAATTCTCTTATGATGCTATGCATGTTTGTGGCCAAATTCCCTTATGATACTATGCATGTTTATGGCCAAATTCCCTTATGATACTATGCATGCTAGTGGCCAAATTTTCTTATGATGCTATGCATACTTTGAGGCCAAACCCCTTATGATACCATGCATGTTTGTGGCCAATCCCTTTTTGACATCGTTCATGTTGTGAGGCCAATATGTAGCATAGTACCCTTACTATGTTGACTCGCTTTTACTTGGGTTGGAAACACGCTTTGGGGTAGGTTAGACGTGTGTGATTATGACATGATAATTTGACATGGGGTTTCATGGAAATATGGCACTTATGATACACCTAAATGTGGGCATGACATGTGGGGTAAACATGGGACTTGAAACTAGGCACGTGTGGGTTGTAAGTGTGTAACACCCCACCTCCACTAGGATCACTCCTTAGAATGTACTAGCTTTGGAGGGGCGTTATTGTAAAGGTAGACATGCACATAGATATCGCAAGACAGAATATATAAAAATAAATATAAGTAAAGCAGCGGTAGCAGATAAAAACCCATCATCATCATCTCAGAAAACCCACATAGTCAAGTACATAATATCAAAATGTCATGATCCAAAATAAAACATAAGTCTAGATACGTGATAATAAAATACATGGTAAAACATCAGTACTAATCCCCAGAAATAAAAGATAAGCCATAGCTAGCTCAGATCCATACATGAGCTATCCAACAAGCAAGCCAAAGATCCACTAAGCAGATGTAGCCCCTCCCTGAGAACCTGTGTGGGGGGGGGGGGAACGGAAGAAAAGAAGCGAAAGAAAACAGGTCAGTCAAAAAGACTGGTAAGCCCTACTACGATCAATCTATAAACTAATAAAGTTAACAACATGATGGAAACTGAGATGAACATACTGGAAACAGATAAAGGTGACATCACATAGACGAGATTAAACTTTGCACCACAGTGTACTAGCAAACCCACAAAACAGTTCTTGATCCCTTAGCCCAAACTTTGGCCCAATAACATGAAGTGACCTTAGTATAAGGTCCAGCCCAACGGTCTAGTCGATCGGCTCCCTATAAACCTAACACGTCAAGTGTTGTTGTCCATACGGCCCACATGGATGTAGTCAGACTGCGCTGGGTCCACCTTTGGGTGTATCAAGCCCTCGGGTGTCAACCCCAGACACCTAAGCAATAATACACAGTCTAAACCTACTGGTACCCGTGCCTCGAGTTTGTCCAACATCGGACTACGTGCACGTCCGTAGCCCGCCGGACCCGCACCGCTGTACCACTCAGCCGTCGCTTTGGTCGCTTACATCAGTCCAGTAATCGTGCCCCGCCCTAACCTAGCTGTAGGGTTGTAGTGATACCAAACTGGGATTACTGCCGGAACAGACCACGTTGCTAGGGTTTCTAAGAGGGTTAAGTGTGATTTTAACCCCTCACTAATCATGGATTAAATTAGTTAAGTGTAACCACTTAACCCCATCTAATCCTCGCATCCCCATTTTTGGTTAAGTATTAGTGGGCCATGACTTGACCCTAATCATGAGGCATTAATTACTTAGCGCACCCAACCTCTCACATTAGACATCCGTGGTTACCTGGGAAGATTTACACCACGTCTAGGTCTAACCTCGGGTCTTATGGTGCAACATGACCAACTACCCACATTAGACCCCACGTTGTGGTTACCTGGGAAGATTTACACCACAACTAGGTCTAACCTCGAGTTGGCCATATCATGTTACCTAAAGTCATGTCCACTTTAAAACATAATTACAAGTTAACATATACTTGGGTAGACCTAACTTAATAGGTAAATTCCCAAGGGGTAGACCTAACTTAATAGGTAAATTCCCAATCTTTTAGTTTCATGTATTTTTAAGTTTACCTAAACCCTCCCAACGTCCTTATCTCGCTTACATGTTCGTCATAACGCATAAGGGTATAAAAGGTAACTTGGCATAACATACATGATGAACTTCACATATCATAATAAACATGCATACATGTTAAACTTGCAAATCATGTCATAGTGAACTCGCATAAACATGCATAGCTTATTAAATATGCATAACATGGTAAGGTGAACTTGCATAGTCATGCATAACCCATTAAACATGTAGAACATGGCATAGTAAACTCGCATATGCATGCATAACTTGTGAAACATGTAAAACATGGCATAATAAACTCGCATATGCATGCATAACTTGTGAAACATGTAAAACATGGCATAGTAAACTCGCATATGCATGCATAACTTGTGAAACATGTAAAACATGGCATAACGAGTTCGCATAAGCATGCATAACTTATGAATCATATAAAACATGGCATAGTAAGTTCGCATAAGCATGCATAACTTGTGAATCATATAAAACATGGCATAGTAAGTTCGCATAAGCATGCATAGTCAACTAAACTCACATAAATCTCAACTTTCACCACATATTAACTTTAGAGTTTGAAAAGTGAAGGTAAGAGGGCTTACAAATATAAACAAGCCACAAATCCACCAAATAAGATGAAGAAGCCCTTTAAAAACCCAAAACAAAGCTTCAAATAAGAAAACCCTTTTGCAAAATCCCAAAAACACAAACTTAGCAAATCAAACTTGCCACTTAATGAAGTATGCAAGTTATTAAGCATTCATACAACATAGAAAAGGTTGTATGATCATCATATCTTCATAGGATTAAACTTTGAGGAAGGTGGAGGCTAGGGATTTTTAGGTGGAGGCCATTTAAGGATTCAAATTGACATAGTTTAGTTGCTAGATTGATTAATGAGGCTTTAGGGTAGGATTAGGGGTATATTTATAGAAGATTAGAGTGTTTTTAGCCCTAGGATTAACCCTAGATTAGTTTAGGCCCGTCAGATCTCGGAACTCTCTAGAACCAAGCCCCAAGACCCAACCCAAATCAGAAATGGTGCACCAGGCTAACTGCCCGGGCACCCCCTGTCGACAGGGCTGTCGACACCCTGGGGGCCCTGTCGACATGCCTGTCGACATGGGGCCCCTGGCGGAAATTTTCCCGCCTAACCCCGATTAGCCCTAATCCTGGTTTTTAATTCGAAATTTAAATCTGTTTTTAGCATAGGAATTTCTGAAAACTTCAATGGGCCTTAACTGGGTCATACGGACTCCGATTTTCGAAAACTCGGACTCTATTTCGCGTATTTTTCCGAGACGAACGCAATGGCATAGCCCGTTTCCCCTGATTCTGATTTTTGAATTAATTTTTGCCTCGATTTATGTTATAATAGCTTATTGAAAATACGGGTTGTTACATTCTCCCCTCCTTAAAGGATTTCGTCCCCGAAATCTTCAAGTTAGGAAGAACATACCCTACCATCCAACATCCATCTACTCAAAACATCATCCACGAGCAACCATTGTCCTTAAAGGATTCTAAATGCTGTATGAACATATGCAAAAGTGTGTGTATATGTACTTATCTAATGCAAAGATCAATGCAAAATATGTTAGTGAAATGTATCCATATGTATGCAAATCCCTAACATAATGTATAATATCTACATGCGTGCTCAATCATACATCCATGTGCAACATCCATGTGATTGCATACGAATTTCATCCAAGAATAGGCATAACACTCATGCACATGCAATATGAGGAGTGTGTGAGCCGATCTAGTGCCTAATGTGTATCATGCATCCACGAGTAACCACTTGCAAACACTTGCAACCACTCGCAACCATCAAGCATAACATGTTTCAAACACATGTTTCATCCAAAGGGTTTCTACCTAAGGTTCTCATGACAAGATTTGTACGATAACTAGATAAACATGGATAGCAAAGAGAAAGATATGCTAAACAAAGAGGTTGAGAGTGTACCCTCAAAAAGGAATGGATAAAGCCCACGCATCTTCTCCTCGGTTTCCCAAGTTGCGTCTTCTTCGGCTTCACCCCATTGAACTTTCACTAGCCTGACCTCACGATTCCTTAGCTTCTTGGTCTCTGTCCCCAAGATACGAATCGGAGCTTTCCTTAAAGTTGCTTCTTTCTCTACTTCCATGTCTTCAAGAATGCTAGGTTCAACCACCTCAGCGGACTCATGCAGGCACTTTCGGAGATGCGAGACATGAAAGACATTATGCACCCCGGACAATTTCTCGGGCAATTGCACTCTATAAGCCATCTTCCCTATTCTCTCTATGACGGGGAAGGGTCCAACGAATCTCGGCGCTAACTTCCCAATAGCTCCAAATCGGACCACATTCCGCAAAGGAGAAACCTTCACGAAAACCTTGTCCCCAACCTCAAACTCCAATTCGGACCTTCGCCTGTCAGCATAGGATTTCTGCCGGTCTTGGGCCGCTTTCATCTGTCTTCTAATCAATTCGACCTTCTCGGATGTATCCCTAATCATGTCGGGTCCAAGTATAAGCTTATCCGTGGACTCCCACCAACACGTAGGTGACTTGCACGGCCTCCCATATAAAGCCTCGAATGGTGCCATCCCTATGCTCGCCTGATAGCTGTTGTTATATGCAAACTCCACAAGAGGAAGATGGTCTTCCCAAGCACCACCAAAATCCAGTATGCAAAGCCTCAACAAGTCCTCAAGTACCCTATTCACCCTTTCTGTTTGGCCGTCTGTTTGTGGGTGATAGGCCGTACTCAGGTTCAATCTCGTGCCCATAGCCTCCTGCAAACTGTTCCAGAATTGGCTAGTAAAGATGGGGTCTCGGTCACTGACTATGCTGGAAGGGACTCCATGTAGTCGCACTATCTCACGAAGATATACTGATGCTAGTCCAGATGCGGTCCTTTTGCTCTTTACTGGGATAAAATGAGCACTCTTCGTGAGCCTATCCACAATGACCCATATGCTCGTATTCCCCTTCCTGGACCTTGGAAGCCCATCAATAAAGTCCATAGAAATGCTCTCCCACTTCCATAGCGGGACCTCTAGCGGATGTAATAGCCCACCGGGCTTCTTTGACTCAGCTTTTACTCTCTGACAAATAACACATCTCGAGACAAACTCCGCCACATCCTTCTTCATTCCAGGCCAGAAGAAAACGCGCTTCATGTCCTTGTACATCTTATCACCACCCGGATGTATAGTCATCTTGGAGCGATGTGCCTCCTCAAGAACTTTCCTCACCAAGTCTTCTACCATTGGAACACAAAGCCTTCCATCTCTCCTCAGCCAACCCTTATCGTCTATAGAATATCGAGCAAGGTGACTAGATGTCTCCCCTCGAACCAGCTTGTCCATGATCTCAATTATCTGAGGGTCTTCCTTCTGTGAAGCCCCGACTTGATCCAGAAGGGTAGGCCTGAGCTCTAGAGACGCCAAAGAACCGGTCATCGTCTCGACTGTCAAAGAAAAATCAAAGGTTGCCAAGAACTCTAAATTTTTCATCTCAACAAATAGAGGACTTAGTGTCAACCTTTTCCTACTCAACGCATCCGCTACAACATTCCCCTTACCAGGGGTATAGGATATCTCAAAATCATAGGAAGCCAAAAATTCCATCCATCTCTGCTGCCTTAAGTTCAGATCCTTCTGCGAAAAGAGATACTTCAAAGACTTATGATCAGTATATAGCTCAAATCTCTCTCCCAGAAGATAATGACGCCATGCTTTGAGCGCATATACAATCGCTGCCAGCTCTAGATCATGAGTGGGATAATTCCTCTCATGCACCTTAAGTTGCCTCCCTCCAAAACATATAACTCTGCCTTCTTGCATCAGAACGACGCCCAATCCCGTGCCACAAGCATCAGTGTACACGGTAAATATCTTACCACCATCGGGTAAAGCTAGAACGGGTGCGGAGGTAAGGGCTCTTTTGAGTCTCTGAAAAGAAAGTTCACAATCCATATCCCAAGCAAAGACTAAGTTCTTCTTCGTCAACTTTGTAAGAGGAGCTGATATCTTCGCGAAGTCCTTGATGAACTTCCGGTAAAAACCCGCAAGACCCAGAAAGCTTCTCACCTCGGTTGCATTCCTTGGCGTCTACCAATCCTGAACCGCAACCACCTTAGCGGGGTCCACCGCCAAGCCTTGCTTGGATACGATATGCCCAAGAAATCTGACTTCCCTTCTCCAAAAATGGCACTTGGAGAACTTGGCTTTTAACTGGTGTGCTCTGAGTGTGTCCATCACCTCTACTAGGTGCCTCGCATGCTCTTCCTCATTCTTTGAGAAGACCAGAATATCATCCACAAAGACCACGACAAACTTATTCAAGAACTCCCGAAACACCCTACTCATCAAATCCACAAAATACGCGGGTGCATTCGTCAAACCGAACGGCATAACAAGCCATTCAAAGAATCCGTCTGGAGTTCTGAATGCAGTTTTGTCTATACTGTCTTCCGCCACTCTGAGCTGATGAAAACCTGTAGCAAGATCAAGCTGAGAGAAAACAGAAGCACCAACAAGCTGATCAAATAGATCATTGATCCTCGGTAACGGGTGTCTGTTCTTCTTAGTCAGCTTATTCAATTCTCTATAATCCACACAGAGCCGAAGAGAGCCATCTGCCTTAGTTGCAAACACCACAGGCGCTCCCCATTCGGATATACTCCTTCTGATGAAGTTCTTCTCGAGCAATTCTTTCACTTGCTTGCTCAGCTCCAGTCTCTCACGCGGAGCCATATGCCGAACGGGCAAAGAAACAGGCTTAGCATTATCTACCAGATAGATGCGGAAATTAATCTCTCGTTTAGGGGGCAACCCCTTAACTTCTTCAAAAACGTCTGGATAATCTCGGACCACCCTTACAGACTGAAGGGCCTCCTCTGATGAGTTGAGAGATTCTAGATAGCATAACATGACGGGATTCTTCGGATTGCATGAAATCTCTAAGGTGTTGCCCAGGCGAGTAACAAGCCTTACAACCCTATGCTCACAATCCAGAATGGCTCCATATCTAGACAGCCAATCCATGCCCAAGATCAATCCGTATCCCCTGAAACCTAGAACATACGCACTACACAAGAACTCTACGCTGAGTATAGAGATCCTTAGATCCTCACATATCATAGATAGATGGGCAGAACCCCCAATGGGATTCGAAACACAAACGGGATCGTCCACTAAGCTAGTACTGAGGTGCAAGCTATCAACAAGATCAGACGAAATAAAGCTATGTGATGCACCGGAATCAAACAAGGTACGTACTGGAAGATCAGAGATATAAACAAGGTTCTCAACAGAAACACTACCTCGCTCGGGAACTGAAGCGGCATTGAGAGCATGAACTTGCCCTCCTGAAGATCCAGCCTGTCCTTTCTTCTTTGGGCATTCTTTGCTAAAGTGCCCAGTCTCTCCACAAGAAAAGCATCCACCATTAAGCTTCCTTTTCTTCTTCCTGCAATCCTTAGCAAAGTGCCCAGCTATGCCACAGTAATTGCACTTTCCCTTGCCTTTGTTGTTGTTGTTCCCCTTCTTGTTCTTATTCTGATTTCCTTGACTGCTTTGACCTCCTTGGTTGCCTTTGCCTTGAGAATCAGTCTTCTTTGCTTGGGTATCGCTCGACTTGACTTCTTTCTTTCCATCTCCCTGAAGCAGAGCCATATTGACCAAACTCTCGAAAGTGGCTCCATGCGGAATATGTGACATCGCCAAGCCCTGTAGTGGCTCATTCAACCCTCTGGCAAATCGAAGAGCCCTCTTCTCCGGGGTGTTTACCATATCCAAACCAGAACGAGCCAGCTGATTAAACTTGTTCACATACTCCTTGACCGACATATCACCTTGCTTTAATGCAATGAACTTCTCCATTTGTAAATTCGCCTCAGCTGAAGATAGAAACTTGGTCACAAATCTAGCCCTCAAATCGGCCCAAGTCTCAATGGGCCTCGTCCCATTGGTGACCTCCCACCAATAGGCCGCCTCATCCTTCAAAAGCCATACTGTTAATAAGATCTTTCTCTCGTCATCAATCCCAAAAATAGCAAACAGGTCCCCCGTATCTTTCAGCCAATTCCTAGCTTCAACAAAAGATTCCGTGCCTAGGAAATTCTTGCCTCCCATTGCCTTGAAGTCTTTGCAAACCTTCGTAAACTCAATCTGAGGATGCTGAGGGGGAGGAGGAGGAAGAGGAGCCTCAGCAACGGGAGGGGGAGGAATATTAGCGACGGGAGGAGGAATATTAACTGCTGGAGGAGGGGGAACAGGAATCACCGGAGGAGGGATATTAGGGATAGGATTCTCCACTACAGGAGGAGGAGTGGGAGTAGGGTTGGCGGGACCAGCTGCCGCCCTAGCCTCTAGGATTCTCCTATACCAGAGTGGTACGTTCACTCCATCTGGGATATCAAGATTCTCAGCCATACTGAAACAAAAGATAAGATAAGATCAGGTCAAGGGAACGAAGGATAACGCTAATGGCTTTTTGGGGATTAGCCTTAAAATAATCTAGACTTTATTTTGGAAAATACTTAGTAGGTTTTTGAAAATAGTTTTTCAAAAAGGTTTTTTTTTTTTTCAAAAGTTTTTGTTCAATCTTGTTAACCTTGTGCTCTGATACCAAATGTAACACCCCACCTCCACTAGGATCACTCCTTAGAATGTACTAGCTTTGGAGGGGCGTTATTGTAAAGGTAGACATGCACATAGATATCGCAAGACAGAATATATAAAAATAAATATAAGTAAAGCAGCGGTAGCAGATAAAAACCCATCATCATCATCTCAGAAAACCCACATAGTCAAGTACATAATATCAAAATGTCATGATCCAAAATAAAACATAAGTCTAGATACGTGATAATAAAATACATGGTAAAACATCAGTACTAATCCCCAGAAATAAAAGATAAGCCATAGCTAGCTCAGATCCATACATGAGCTATCCAACAAGCAAGCCAAAGATCCACTAAGCAGATGTAGCCCCTCCCTGAGAACCTGTGGGGGGGGGGGGAAACGGAAGAAAAGAAGCGAAAGAAAACAGGTCAGTCAAAAAGACTGGTAAGCCCTACTACGATCAATCTATAAACTAATAAAGTTAACAACATGATGGAAACTGAGATGAACATACTGGAAACAGATAAAGGTGACATCACATAGACGAGATTAAACTTTGCACCACAGTGTACTAGCAAACCCACAAAACAGTTCTTGATCCCTTAGCCCAAACTTTGGCCCAATAACATGAAGTGACCTTAGTATAAGGTCCAGCCCAACGGTCTAGTCGATCGGCTCCCTATAAACCTAACACGTCAAGTGTTGTTGTCCATACAGCCCACATGGATGTAGTCAGACTGCGCTGGGTCCACCTTTGGGTGTATCAAGCCCTCGGGTGTCAACCCCAGACACCTAAGCAATAATGCACAGTCTAAACCTACTGGTACCCGTGCCTTGAGTTTGTCCAACATCGGACTACGTGCACGTCCGTAGCCCGCCGGACCCGCACCGCTGTACCACTCAGCCGTCGCTTTGGTCGCTTACATCAGTCCAGTAATCGTGCCCCGCCCTAACCTAGCTGTAGGTTTGTAGTGATACCAAACTGGGATTACTGCCGGAACAGACCACGTTGCTAGGGTTTCTAAGAGGGTTAAGTGTGGTTTTAACCCCTCACTAATCATGGATTAAATTAGTTAAGTGTAACCACTTAACCCCATCTAATCCTCGCATCCCCATTTTTGGTTAAGTATTAGTGGGCCATGACTTGATCCTAATCATGAGGCATTAATTACTTAGCGCACCCAACCTCTCACATTAGACATCCGTGGTTACCTGGGAAGATTTACACCACGTCTAGGTCTAACCTCGGGTCTTATGGTGCAACATGACCAACTACCCACATTAGACCCCACGTTGTGGTTACCTGGGAAGATTTACACCACAACTAGGTCTAACCTCGAGTTGGCCATATCATGTTACCTAAAGTCATGTCCACTTTAAAACATAATTACAAGTTAACATATACTTGGGTAGACCTAACTTAATAGGTAAATTCCCAAGGGGTAGACCTAACTTAATAGGTAAATTCCCAATCTTTTAGTTTCATGTATTTTTAAGTTTACCTAAACCCTCCCAACGTCCTTATCTCGCTTACATGTTCGTCATAACGCATAAGGGTATAAAAGGTAACTTGGCATAACATACATGATGAACTTCACATATCATAATAAACATGCATACATGTTAAACTTGCAAATCATGTCATAGTGAACTCGCATAAACATGCATAGCTTATTAAATATGCATAACATGGTAAGGTGAACTTGCATAGTCATGCATAACCCATTAAACATGTAGAACATGGCATAGTAAACTCGCATATGCATGCATAACTTGTGAAACATGTAAAACATGGCATAATAAACTCGCATATGCATGCATAACTTGTGAAACATGTAAAACATGGCATAGTAAACTCGCATATGCATGCATAACTTGTGAAACATGTAAAACATGGCATAACGAGTTCGCATAAGCATGCATAACTTATGAATCATATAAAACATGGCATAGTAAGTTCGCATAAGCATGCATAACTTGTGAATCATATAAAACATGGCATAGTAAGTTCGCATAAGCATGCATAGTCAACTAAACTCACATAAATCTCAACTTTCACCACATATTAACTTTAGAGTTTGAAAAGTGAAGGTAAGAGGGCTTACAAATATAAACAAGCCACAAATCCACCAAATAAGATGAAGAAGCCCTTTAAAAACCCAAAACAAAGCTTCAAATAAGAAAACCCTTTTGCAAAATCCCAAAAACACAAACTTAGCAAATCAAACTTGCCACTTAATGAAGTATGCAAGTTATTAAGCATTCATACAACATAGAAAAGGTTGTATGATCATCATATCTTCATAGGATTAAACTTTGAGGAAGGTGGAGGCTAGGGATTTTTAGGTGGAGGCCATTTGAGGATTCAAATTGACATAGTTTAGTTGCTAGATTGATTAATGAGGCTTTAGGGTAGGAATAGGGGTATATTTATAGAAGATTAGAGTGTTTTTAGCCCTAGGATTAACCCTAGATAAGTTTAGGCCCGTCAGATCTCGGAACTCTCTAGAACCAAGCCCCAAGACCCAACCCAAATCAGAAATGGTGCACCAGGTTAACTGCCCGGGCACCCCCTGTCGACAGGGCTGTCGACACCCTGGGGGCCCTGTCGACATGCCTGTCGACATGGGGCCCCTGGCGGGAATTTTCCCGCCTAACCCCGATTAGCCCTAATCCTGGTTTTTAATTCGAAATTTAAATCTGTTTTTAGCATAGGAATTTCTGAAAACTTCAATGGGCCTTAACTGGGTCATATGGACTCCGATTTTCGAAAACTCGGACTCTATTTCGCGTATTTTTCCGAGACGAACGCAATGGCATAGCCCGTTTCCCCTGATTCTGACTTTTGAATTAATTTTTGCCTCGATTTATGTTATAATAGCTTATTGAAAATACGGGTTGTTACAAAGTGTAATATGACACTAGACCAAACATGAAAGTGGCCAACTCGAGGTTGGGTTGAGTTTGTAGCATAAATCTACCCGGACCCGCCCGGCTTAACTAGTGGCTACAAACAATAGGATCCAATGTGAGAAGTTGGTCATGTCGCGCTTAAGACCCGAGGTTAGACTAGGTTGTGGTGTAAAACTACCCAGACCCGCCCGGCTTAACTAGTAACCACAACAAGGTCTAATGTGAGAGGTTGAGAGTGCATTAATTAAATTAATGCCACATGATAAGTTTAAGTAAATTTGACTAATGACACTTAACTGATATGACACGAATGGGTAGGGTAAGTGGGACCGGGCTTGATTTCTTGATGACACTTAACCATACAAGACAATTAGGGGATAGGGTTAAGTAATTTAGACTTAACTAATCTAAACACGGTAATTAGATGGGGTTAAGTAACCTATACTTAACTAATCTAAACACGGTAATTCGATGGGGTTAAGTTAAACACTTAACCAATCTAAACTTGGTAATTCAATGAGGTTAAGCAACCAATACTTAACCAACTTAACATGATGGGGTTAAGTAACTTATAATTAACCAATTATACATGATGATTTGATGAGGTTAAGTAACCTATACTTAACCAATCTAACATGTGGACTTGACAGGGTTAAGTCACAAGACCTTTTGAATATACTTAACCCTTGTAGTACGATTAGTGGATGAGGTTAAGCTAACCCATACTTAACCAATCCGACTCGATGATCTGATGCGATTAAGATAATCTATGCTTAATCAATCTAACACGATAATCTGATAGGGTTAAGACAAACCAATACTTAACCAATTTGACTTGATAGGGTTAAGTCATGCGCTTCTTGGTATACATAACCACCTTGTAGGGCTAAGCCTTGATCTTAAATACTTAGCCAATCTTGACATGATTCGTAGGCGGGCTAAGTCATGAACCTGAATAATAACACTTAACCCAATAGACAAAACCCTAGTTAGAGGAACTAGGTAGAAAATCGTGGTTAATCAAGGGTAACGGGGAAAAGAAGCTAAGTGGTAAATCTTAGTTAAGTATAACTAAGTAATAATTCTTAGCCAAGGACATGGGACTAGTTCATGAATGGATGAGTAACCCGATATGGTAGGTCATCACTTAAACACACGAGGAGGAGCAAATTACCCGACTTGGATAAAGGATCCAACGAACTGGGTGACGAAGCGGTAGCTCCGGGGGACGTGAGGGTACTCTTGGTATCCCTCTGTGAGGTGGCAGGTGGTCCATGAAACCCGGCCTCACAAAGGTTAAGGTCTGCGATAGAAGAGCCAAGAGTATGCCTTGGTTGCTATGCGAGCGACCTAAAGACTGGGATGGATTAGCGTGGAGTCGACGATACTTGATTTTGCCCTGGATAGCACGTCGCCGACTACCTACCATCTTTAGTCAATCGTGTATGAACGGAAAGGCAGAGAACCCCCAACAGACCATGTTCTTGCTATCGAGTCATGGGTGAGGTTGGCCCATAGGAAAGTGGGGCTATAGTGGGGCCGGGATGTGGTTCTCATACATGATTTTTCTTGGATTGCCTTTCAGTAGTTGAGGGAGGGGTCACGTGGGACCATAGCCACGGATACAAAAACAGACCTTGATATCTGCATCACCAGACGACTAAAAGCTCCCGACCGAGTTCCGTATTTCTCGAATTGCCCTGGCACGGAACTCGGATGGCACAATGAGATACATGTGCGTCTAGACATGGAAAACGATTCACGATATATACGTGGGACAAAGGGCGTGGTTGACGGGTGGCATAATCCCTAGTGGCCCTAGGTGGCCTGAACCCAAACCAAGTTACGAATACGTTCATTAGGTAGCATAATCCCTAGTGGTCCTAGGTGGCATAAATCCTAAGTGAACACGCGATAGCTCATGGTAAGAAAACATAACTAGATCAAGGGTAGCAGTCCAAAACAACTTCAAGAATAAAATGGTACTACGTTGAGGTGGTATAGATTTACATGGGAAAGCCCGTACGGCCTACGGCAAAGGACTGAACTTATACATGGGAAGAAACATACGAGTTGGGAAAACCTACATATGCTATATATTAGGTTGACATGGACCATTACATGACATTGGGCAAGGGACATTCATAGTTAACACATGACGCGGGTTGGGATACTAGTACGAGAGGTGCAGAGCAAATATACATGTTAGAACCACGAGAAATATACTTGATAGTAACCTCGGGATATTATATATGATAGATACCTTGAGATACTTCACTTGATAGAAACCTGATGACATGATACCTTGATTTATCTTGACACCGTAGTTTATCATGATACCTTAGTTTGTCTTGATACAGTAGTTCATCCGGTTATCTTGGTATAGCTTATCTATCTTGTCATCATCCTTATGTTTACTTTCAGTTTATGCATGTCATGTTACCTTTACCTGTTTTTATGCTGGAAGTAGATAGGACTTACCAGTCTTTATGACTGACCCCGTTTTCTTTTGCCTCTTTGTCTTCCGTTTCCCCCCCGGGTTTCAGGGAGGAAATGCTGTTGTTAGTTCGGACTTCTTCTGTTTGAAGGTCATCATGTATGGCTTGGACTTTTCTTGGCTATGGCTACTTTACTGATTCACTTGGGGAATAATTTATGAAAAGGTTTTTATGCTTCTTTACTATTGCAAGACAGGTTTTCATGTAAGAAATTCTCTGATGTAAAAGGCTTTAGACCTTATTTTATAAGGTAATGAAATCTGTTTTACTTCCGCTATTTTTATATGTTCTGTCTTGTAATATTTATGTACATGTTTACCAATAATATCCCTCTAAAGCTAGTGCATTCCTTTGCGAGTGACCCTAGCGGAGGTTGGGTGTTACATTTGGTATCAGAGCAGAAGGTTTCCAGACTGGGCAAAAGTTTTTAAAACCTTCTGAAAACCGTTTGAAAAACCGTTTACAAAGAAGCATTTTTCAAGAAAATTTTGTTTTTAAAGGCTATTCCCCAAAAGCCATTAGCACTATCCTTTGTTTCCTTGATTGAAACTCTTTTCCTTTCTTTCCTCCATCTGTAGTCACAGTAGTTTTAACTGCGACTAATCCTTGTCTAACTACGTGAGTGTTTTCCCCGTGCGATGGAGAAAGTTCTCGAGAGACTTGTTACCGAAGTTATAAGAAGGGATAATAAGAGCAAGGATAAAGGACACGGGCTTAAGAATAAGCAACTTGTTGGTATGGCTTGATCCACAAAGGAAGATAAGGACAAGATCAGCGAGAGGGCAATTGTATGCTCTCATTTCTAGCGTACCTAAGAGAAATGGTACCGTTTCTGTTAAAGGCTTAGCCTTTCTTTTCTATCATCCCGTCCAGACTTTGTATTGATCATCGCATCATTTAAGTCTGCCTCGATAGTTAAGTCTCTGCACCTTAGTACTAGCATGGTAGAAGATCCCACTTTTGGCCCAAAAATCTGGTTGGAGAGTCGGTCCATTTATCCATGACTTGTTTGGAATTGAGAGTGTAAATGTCAAGTGTTGAGATTAGAAGCAATACTTCTATTGTTGAGCTATGGATGGATTCTAGGGATGAGGTGGTTATCCAGTAAGGGATGACATTCTCGGTTTTGAAAGGAGGGTAGTTAAACTCTTAGCTTTCCTTGGTAATACCCTCGAAGTCTCGTGTAACCTTTTGGGTTCTGTCATGGTCAGTTACCTAGAATCTCTTGATGCATTTATCGGAAATCTCTGATCCGATCGAGTAACGTTCTCCACTAAGGCGGATGGTCCATTTCGCTTAAGCATGGGTTATAGGAATCACCCTAGTAAGTGCCCGTGGTAACATGGATGGGCACTGGTAAACGAGATCCAGATTTCACTAGTGAATTTTGGAGAGCTTGCATGAGTACGTAGATATGGTTGAGCCAAGTATACTAGGGAAAGAATAAATGAAAGTGAAACGAGAGGCGACAGTGAAAAGAGTTCCGACTCATACCTTGGAAATAGGAATCAAGGAGCTACGAAATCATGAAGTCAAAGGCAGTCAAGGCACACTGGAATTAAGCTCAAGGAAATGCGGCTTAGGCGCGCGCATCGTGTCTCTTTTTAAGAGTATATCCTGGATCCCTGGTTTTTCCTGTAGAACTTGCTCGCATGTTATCTTTTGGTGAATATCCTCTCGGTCCTGTTTCTGTTGCAAACCCCGTAGGGAGTTTACCTTGTTTATCTCCTCGATCCTATCGTGAGAACCTTAGGTAGAATCCTATGGATGTAAACATGTGTTTGAAACATGTTATGATTTATATGGTTGCAAGTGGTTGCTCGTGGATGCGCGAATACACATTAGATACTAGATCGACACACTCACATTTCATATTGCATATGCACGAGTATTTATACCTGTTTATGGATGAAATTGAATGAGTTATCATGTGGATGTTGCATATGAATGAATGGTTGTGCACACATATAGTGTTTATATGACTAGGACTATTTGCATACATGTTGGATTCATGGCACTAAACATAATTTGCATTAGAAGATCATTCAGGCCTGATCATTAGCATTAGCTAAGGAACATATACACACACTTTCTTGCATGTGTTCATAAAGCATTAGAAGCCTTTTAAGGACCATGGTTGCTTGTGGATGATGATTTGAGTAGATGGATGGTAGGATACGTTCTTCCTAACTTGGAGATTTCGGGGACGAAATCCTTAAAGGAGGGGAGAATGTAACAACCCGAATTTTAGACAACGTGTTAAGACAAGAATCAAGGCAAGAATTAAATTATAAAATCTGAATCAGGATAAACGGGTTGCGCCATTGCGTTCGTCTCGGAAAAATACGTGAAATAGAGTCCGAAATTTCATAAATCGGAGTCCGTATGACCTATTTAAGGCCCAACGAAGTTTCACGAAAATTCAAATCCGAAAACAGATTTGAAATTCAGCCCAAAAAGAGAGGCGGGAAAAATTCCCGCCAGACACTCAGGGTCGACACCCATGTCGACATGGGTGTCGACCCCTCCCCAGGGGGTCGACATGGGTGTCGACCCCTGGGTCGACCCCCCCTGGTCGAACCAGCGACCTGGTGCACCTGCTTCTGGTTTTGGCTCGGTTTTGGAGGCTTGTGACGGATTTTGACGATTCAGATCTGTCCTAGGATTTATCCTACGGCCTAAAACTACCCTAACATCTATAAAAAGACCCCTAGACCTAGCCTAACCCCTCATAATTCACTCATGCCACGAAGTGCTGCCCAAATGTCAAGTGATCATGGCTTCCATCTCCAACTCCAAGAGACTATGCATTCAAACTAGATCCGAATCAAAAGGTGCGAGATTGCTACACCAAATAGAGGCCAAATCAATGTTGCTACGACAGTTTCATGACGGTTCTTCTTCAAAGGAGCCACCTTTCTTCGTCGAGACGATTCATGCTAATTCGCTAAGCCACGCTATGTAAGTTCTAGCTACTTCTAGATCTAAACGGTAGTTTTAATGATGGCATGGAATAAAACGAGATTAAACAAAGTATGCTAGCCTATATGAACCTTGTCATGCCTCTTTTGCTTGAACCTATGACTTTTGGCTATGCTTAGTGACTAAATCATGCTATTCATGTTATGATTAACCTAGTTTATCTTGCAAGTTTGAATCTTTATCTATGGAATGCTAGCATGAACCTTTGTGAACCATTTGACTTGTGAAACATTGGCAAAGACTTGACTTTGGGGCTTATGCATGTAAATGAACCCAAACCCCTTACGTTATCATGCATGCTTGTGGTCAAATTCTTTTATGATGCTATGCATGTTTGTGGCCAAATTCCCTTATGATACTATGCATGTTTATGGACAAATTCCCTTATGATACTATGCATGCTAGTTGCCAAATTCTCTTATGATGCTATGCATACTTTGAGGCCAAACCCCTTATGATACCATGCATGTTTGTGGCCAATCCCGTTTTGACATCGTGCATGTTGTGAGGCCAATATGTAGCATAGTACCCTTACTATGTTGACTCGCTTTTACTTGGGTTGGAAACAAGCTTTGGGGTAGGTTAGACGTGCGTGATTATGACATGATAATTTGACATGGGGTTTCATGGAAATATGGCACTTATGATACACCTAAATGTGGGCATGACATGTGGGGTAAACATGGGACTTGAAACTAGGCACGTATGGGTTGTAAGTGTAATATGACACTAGACCAAACATGAAAGTGGCCAACTCGAGGTTGGGTTGAGTTTGTAGCATAAATCTACCCGGACCCGCCCGGCTTAACTAGTGGCTACAAACAATAGGATCCAATGTGAGAAGTTGGTCATGTCGCGCTTAAGACCCGAGGTTAGACTAGGTTGTGGTGTAAAACTACCCGGACCCGCCCGGTTTAACTAGTAACCACAACAAGGTCTAATGTGAGAGGTTGAGAGTGCATTAATTAAATTAATGCCACATGATAAGGTTAAGTAAATTTGACTAATGACACTTAACCGATATGACACGAATGGGTAGGGTAAGTGGGACCGGGCTTGATTTCTTGATGACACTTAACCATACAAGACAATTAGGGGATGGGGTTAAGTAATTTAGACTTAACTAATCTAAACACGGTAATTAGATGGGGTTAAGTAACCTATACTTAACTAATCTAAACATGGTAATTCGATGGGGTTAAGTTAAACACTTAACCAATCTAAACTTGGTAATTCAATGAGGTTAAGCAACCAATACTTAACCAACTTAACATGATGGGGTTAAGTAACTTATAATTAACCAATTATACATGATGATTTGATGAGGTTAAGTAACCTATACTTAACCAATCTAACATGTGGACTTGACAGGGTTAAGTCACAAGACCTTTTGAATATACTTAACCCTTGTAGTACGATTAGTGGATGAGGTTAAGCTAACCCATACTTAACCAATCCGACTCGATGATCTGATGCGATTAAGATAATCTATGCTTAATCAATCTAACACGATAATCTGATAGGGTTAAGACAAACCAATACTTAACCAATTTGACTTGATAGGGTTAAGTCATGCGCTTCTTGGTATACTTAACCACCTTGTAGGGCTAAGCCTTGAACTTAAATACTTAGCCAATCTTGACATGATTCGTAGGCGGG
Organism: Allium sativum; assembly: GCA_030737875.1. NCBI lineage: Eukaryota > Viridiplantae > Streptophyta > Magnoliopsida > Asparagales > Amaryllidaceae > Allium > Allium sativum. Next base: position 35,116,647 of record CM060912.1, read on the forward strand.
CTAAGTCATGAACCTGAATAACAACACTTAACCCAATAGACAAAACCCTAGTTAGAGGAACTAGGTAGAAAATCGTGGTTAATCAAGGGTAACGGGGAAAAGAAGCTAAGTGGTAAACCTTAGTTAAGTATAACTAAGTAATAATTCTTAGCCAAGGACATGGGACTAGTTCATGAATGGATGAGTAACCCGATATGGTAGGTCATCACTTAAACACACGAGGAGGAGCAAATTACCCGACTTGGATAAAGGCTCCAACGAACTGGGTGACGAAGCGGTAGCTTCGGGGGACGTGAGGGTACTCTTGGTATCCCTCTGTGAGGTGGCAGGTGGTCCATGAAACCCGGCCTCACAAAGGTTAAGGTTTGCGATAGAAGAGCCAAGAGTATGCCTTGGTTGCTATGCGAGCGACCTAAAGACTGGGATGGATTAGTGTGGAGTCGACGATACTTGATTTTGCCCTGGATAGCACGTCGCCGACTACCTACCATCTTTAGTCAATTGTGTACGAACGAAAAGGCAAAGAACCCCCAACAGACCATGTTCTTGCTATCGAGTCATGGGTGAGGTTGGCCCATAGGAAAGTGGGGCTACAGTGGGGCCGGGATGTGGTTCTCATACATGATTTTTCTTGGATTGCCTTTCAGTAGTTGAGGGAGGGGTCACGTGGGACCATAGCCACGGATACAAAAACAGACCTTGATATCTGCATCACCAGACGACTAAAAGCTCCCGACCGAGTTCCGTATTTCTCGAATTGCCCTGGCACGGAACTCGGATGGCACATTGAGATACATGTGCGTCTAGACATGGAAAACGATTCACGATATATACGTGGGACAAAGGGCGTGGTTGACGTGTGGCATAATCCCTAGTGGCCCTAGGTGGACTGAACCCAAACAAAGTTACGAATACATTCATTAGGTAGCATAATCCCTTGTGGTCGTAGGTGGCATAAATCCTAAGTGAACACGCGATAGCTCATGGTAAGAAAACATAACTAGATCAAGGGTAGCAGTCCAAAACAACTTCAAGAATAAAATGGTACTACGTTGAGGTGGTATAGATTTACATGGGAAAGCCCATACGGCCTACGGCAAAAGACTGAACTTATACATGGGAAGAAACATACGAGTTGGGAAAACCTACATATGCTATATATTAGGTTGACATGGACCATTACATGACATTGGGCAAGGGACATTCATAGTTAACACATGACGCGGGTTGGGATACTAGTACGAGAGGTGCAGAGCAAATATACATGTTAGAACCACGAGAAATATACTTGATAGTAACCTCGGGATATTATATATGATAGATACCTTGAGATACTTCACTTGATAGAAACCTGATGACATGATACCTTGATTTATCTTGACACCGTAGTTTATCATGATACCTTAGTTTGTCTTGATACAGTAGTTCATCCGGTTATCTTGGTATAGCTTATCTATCTTGTCATCATCCTTATGTTTACTTTCAGTTTATGCATGTCATGTTACCTTTACCTGTTTTTATGCTGGAAGTAGATAGGACTTACCAGTCTTTATGACTGACCCCGTTTTCTTTCGCCTCTTTGTCTTCCGTTTCCCCCAGGTTTCAGGGAGGAAATGCTGTTGTTAGTTCGGACTTCTTCTGTTTGAAGGTCATCATGTATGGCTTGGACTTTTCTTGGCTATGGCTACTTTACTGATTCACTTGGGGAATAATTTATGAAAAGGTTTTTATGCTTCTTTACTATTGCAAGACAGGTTTTCATGTAAGAAATTCTCTGATGTAAAAGGCTTTAGACCTTATTTTATAAGTTAATGAAATCTGTTTTACTTCCGCTATTTTTATATGTTCTGTCTTGTAATATTTCTGTACATGTTTACCAATAATACCACTCTAAAGCTAGTGCATTCCTTTGCGAGTGACCCTAGCGGAGGTTGGGTGTTACAAAAAGGACCGCGCAACTAGGGATTCCAATGGGTTAAATGTTGTTATTCAAATTCGTGACTTATCCCTATCCAAATCAAGTATCAAGTTGGTTAAGTGTGTTCAAGCGGTTCATGACTTAACCCTATCAAATCATCATGTCAAGTTGGTTAAGTATACTCAAGTGGTCCATGACTTGACCCTATCATGTGGCATTAATTCATTAATGCACCTCAACCTTTCACATTAGACTAACTGTTGTGGTTACTGGATTTGCCGGGCGGTTCCGGGCAGATTTACACCACAACATAGTCTAACCTCGAGTTTTACGTGCGATATGACCAATTACCCACATTGGATCCTATTGTTTGCAGCCACTGGATTTGTCGGGCGGTTCCGGGCAGATTTACACTGCAAACTCAACCCAACCTCGAGTTGGCCATTTTCACGTTTATCTAATTGTCATGCCCACGTTCGAGTTTTCGAGTCTAGATTCATGTCAAGTTTTCAAGTCATGTTTCATGTCAAATCGTGTCAAGTTCATGTCCATATCCAGGTTCAAGTTATAATAACGTTCATGTTCAAGTTCAAAGCCAATTCATGTTTTACCTATTCTACCCAAATCGTATTCCCATCGCACGTAAGCTCGAATTGATACAAATAAATCTAATTATGGAATAACATAAAAAGGAATGGGTATAAGGTGGCAAAAGTGATTACTAGAATAGCATGGTATGACTTGAGATAAACGATTATAACATGACTGGCATATGGAATATTGGCCTCAAACATAAAGATTCCAAATCTAGCAAAATAAGGTACTAGTCAAGATAACAGTTGACATAAGGTGATAGTATAGTCATGGTAACGATTGACATAAGGTGATAGTATAGTCATGGTAACGATTGACATAAAGTGATAGTCATAAACTTGTGACTAATAGCAGATTCAACATGATAATATGAGGGGTGTTTCTTTTTGATTTACAACATGAATAGGCCCCAAATCAGTGTCATAGTAATATACCAAAAGTCAAGATTTAAGATGAACAAGAATGGATGTAAAACAGTCATCATACACAGGTCCAATTTCAATTTACAACATTTTCTTATTACATTTACAGTTTAAATCTAAAAATAACTGGGGCTTACAGATCGTGGTTCGAGAAATAGAAAAAGAGAGTCAATGCTGAATCTTTATATGCTTAGTCAAGTCCTAACAGAAATCCCCAAATCAGCAACGTAGTAGAATAAGTAGTCTCTTCTCTCTTACTTCTCAACCAGAATTAGAGCAGCATAAGGTCAGAAAGAATTTTGTGTAGAGAGACTAGTGTTAGGGGCTGTATATATAGGGTCAGGTCAACGAATGTAGACAGAAACGAGGCCAGGAACATCAGAGTGAATCCATCTTCAAAAGTGGACTCGGCCACCAGGTCGAGCCCCAGGTCGACACTATGGTCGACCTGGTCCTGGGTAGGTCGACTACATAGTCGACCCCCAGGTCGACCTGGTCCTGGGCGGGAAATTTCACGTCCAGTCCATTCTGAGGTTTGAATTTCGAATTTTGAATTCGAATTGAGCTGTTTTGAACTTCTGAAAACTTCGAAAGGTCATAACTTGGTCATACGGAGGATGTGTCCTACCATCCATCATCCGTCTACTCAAAGCATCATCTACAGGCAACCATTGTCCTTAAAAGATTTCTAGTGTTGTATGAACATATGCAGAAAGTGTGTGTATATGTACTTATCTAATGCAAAAGATCGGGCGGTTACTGATTCAGCATACCTCCTTAATGCAAAATATGTTAGTGTCATGAATCCAACATGTATGCAAATTCCTAACATAGTTTATAATCTTTACATGAGTGCACAAACATTCATTCATATGCAACATCCAAGTGATAGCATAACAAGTTCCATCCATGTACAAGTATAAGCACTCATGCATATGCAACATGAAAATGTGACTGAGCCGATCTAGTGCCTAATGTGTGTCATGCATCCACTAGCAACCACTTTCAACCATTTGCAAACATCAACCATAACATGTTTCAATCACATGTTTACATCCATATGGTTCTACCTAAGGTTCTCAAGATAAGATCGAGAAGTTAACAAGACAAACGTAGATAGTAGAAGCATGATACGAAAAGGTTTTCAAGTTTATAAGAAAAAGAGATCGAGAATGTACCCTCAAAAAGAAATGGGTAAAGCGCGCGTATCTTCTCTTCGGTTTCCCAAGTTGCGTCTTCTTGGGCTTCACTCCACTGCACTTTAACTAGCTTGACTTCTCGATTCCTTAGCTTTTTAATTTCCGTTCCTAAGATAGGAATCAGAACTCGCCTCAATGTTGCCTCTTTTTCCACTTCTACGTCTTCAAGGATGCTTGGCTCAACCACTTCGGCTGACTCATCCAAGCACTTCCGGAGATGCGAGACGTGAAAGACATTGTGTACTCCAGATAACTTCTCGGGTAAATCTACCTTATAGGCCATCTGTCCAATCCTCTCAGTGATGGTGAATGGTCCCACGAACCTAGGTGCTAGCTTTCCAGCTGCTCCAAAACAAACTACATTGCGTAACGGAGAAACTTTTATAAAGACCATATCTTCGACTTCGAATTCTAGGTCTGTCCTTCCCTGGTCCGCATAAGATTTCTGCCTATCTTGGGCCGTTTTCATCCGTATTCGTATCAACTCAATCTTCTCAGAAGTGTCTCTTATCATATCAGGGACAAGTATAAGCCTATCTGTTGTCTCCCACCAACAAGTTGGCAACTTGCACGGTCTTCCATATAGGGCTTCGAACGGTGCCATTCCGATGCTAGCTTGGTAAATGTTATTATATCAAACTCCACGAGAGGAAGATGGTCTTCCAAAGTACCACCAAAGTCAAGAATGCATAGCCTCGGGAGATCTTCTAGTACCCTATTTACCCTTTCGGTTTGTCCATCCGTCTGTGGGTGATAGGCCGTGCTTAAGCTCATTCATGTACCCATCGCTTCTTGCAGACTATTCCAAAACTGGCTAGTGAAAATCGGGTCACGATCACTAACTATACTAGAAGGAACCCCATGCAACCGTACTATCTCTCGAAGGTAAATAGACGCTAGCCATGATGCGGTCCTCTTGCTTTTCACCGGAATGAAATGAGCACTTTTCGTGAGTCTATCAACTATGACCCATATGCTAGTATTTCCCTTCCTTGACCTAGGCAGTCCATCCACGAAATCCATCGAGATGCTCTCCCATTTCCATTGCGGAACCTCCAAAGGATGTAATAGCCCACTGGGCTTCTTCGACTCGGCCTTTACTTACTGGCACACCATGCACTTCGAAACGAACTCTGCCACGTCCTTTTTCATTCCAGCCCAAAAGAACATGCGTTTCATATCTCTGTACATCTTATCCCCTCTAGGATGTATGGTCATCTTCGAGTGATGCGCTTCGTCGAGAACTTTCCTCACTAGGTCTCCCACTTGTGGGAGACATAGCCTTCCATCGCGTCTTAGCCATCCCTTGTCATCTATGGTATACCTACTGAGGTGACTTGACGTCTCACCACTAATCAGCTTGTTCATGATTTTGACTATCTGTGGGTCTTCCTTATGTGAAGTCCCTACTTGATCTAGAAGTGTAGGTCTTTACTCAAGAGATGCTAACGTAGCAGTCAATGACCCAACAGCAGGTGTAAAATCAAAGGTTGCTATAAACTCAAGGCTTTTCCTTTCAACAAACAAGGGGCTCAAAGTCAACCTTTTTCTACTTAGCGCGTCCGCCACCACATTACCGTTGCTAGGGGTATAAGCTATATCGAAGTAATATGATGCCAAGAATTCCATCCACCGTTGTTGTCTCAGATTCAAATCTTTCTGTGAGAAGAGGTACTTGAGCGATTTGTGGTCGGTATACAGCTCGAATCTCTCCCCTAGAAGATAACGGCGTCAAGCTTTAAGTGCAAAAACAATCGCGGCCAACTCCAAGTCATGCGTGGGATAGTTTTTCTCATGAACTTTAAGTTGTATGCCCCCGTAGCATATTACTCTTCCTTCTTGCATTAGGACGGCGCCTAATCCCGTGCCGCACGCATCTGTGTACACGGTAAACATCTTACCTCCATCGGGTAATGCCAAAACTGGAGCTGTGGTGAGGGCTCTCTTAAGTCTCTGAAAAAACAGTGTCACACTCTATGTCCCATGCAAAAGCTAGGTTCTTCTTTGTTAATTTGGTAAGAGGAGATGAAATCCTAGCGAAGTCCTTAATGAACTTCCTGTAGTAGCCCGCCAAACCGGGAAAGCTCCTCACCTCCATTGCATTCTTCGGAATTTTCCAGTCCTGTACCGCAACTACCTTTGCGGGGTCCACGGCTATGCCTTGCTTAGAAACTACATGTCCAAGGAACCGAACTTCCTTCCTCCAAAAATGGCATTTGGAGAACATAGCCTTTAACTGGTGTGCTCTAAGCGTTTCCATGACTTCCTTGAGATGTCTAGCATGCTCTTCTTCATCTTTTGAGAAGATCAAAATATCATCCACGAAAACTACCACAAACTTGTTAAGGAACTCCCGAAACACCCTACTCATCAAATCTACAAAGTGCGCGGGTGCATTCGTTAACCCAAACGGAATGATGAGCCATTCGAAGAACCCATCTGGAGTCCTAAACGCAGTTTTGTCAATGCTATCCTCAGCTACTCTAAGCTGATGGAATCCTGTAGCTAGATTGAGTTGAGAGAAAACAGATGCCCCCACAAGCTGGTCAAACAAATCGTCGATTCTTGGTAGTGGGTGCCTATATTTCTTTGTTAGCTTGTTTAATTCACGATAATCTACACACAGACGAAGCGATCCATCCGCCTTAGTAGCGAATACCACTGGAGCACCCATTCAGAAATGCTTCGTCTTATGAAATTTTTCTCAAGCAACTCGTTAATTTGTTTACTGAGCTCTCTTCTTTCTCGCGGGGCCATGTGCCTAACGGGCAATGAAACTGGCATGGCATTATCAACAAGATAAATTCGGAACTCTAGCTCGCGTTTAGGAGGTAACCCCCTCACTTCATCAAAGACATCTAGATATTCTCAGACCACTCTTACAGATTGCAAATTATCGACGGACGAGTCAAGAGATTCAAGATAACACAACATGACCGGACCCTTAGGTTTACAAGAAATTTCAAGGGTATTACCAAGGCGAGTCATGAGCCTCACTACACTTTGTTCACAATCAAGAATGGCTCCATAATCGGATAGCCAATCCATTCCTAGGATCAAACCGTATCCCATAAATCCAAGAACATAAGCATTACACGTGAATTCTACGCTTAAGATAGAGATCCTCAAATCCACACACATCATAGATAAATGGGCGGAGCCCCCAATTGGATTTGAAACTATAACGGGATCCTCAACCAGACTAGTACTTAGGTGCACATTTTCAACAATATCAGAAGAAATAAAAGTATGTGATGCGCCAGAGTCAAATAAGGTTCGAACAGGAAAGTCAGAAATGTAAACAAGGCTTTCTACGGAAATATTACTACCTCGGTCATGAGCTGGAGTGGTGTTGAGAGCATGCAACTGCCCTCTAGAAGGTCCTGCTCGCTGGGTCTGCCCTTGCCCCTGCCCTTGCTTCTTAGGGCAATCCTTGTTGATGTGTCCAGTATCTCCACAATGAAAGCATTCACCCAACTTCCTCTTCTTCTTTCTACAGTCTTTAGCTAGATGTCCCGTAATACCACAAAAGTTGCACTTCCTCATCTCACGTGGTTTGTTGTTGCTCTTGTTATTCTTATTATTCTTGTTGTTCCCCTTCTTGAAGTCAGCTTTCTTATTCTGAGCTTCATTAGGCTTAACCTCCTTCTTGTTATTCTTGTCTTCCTCATGAAGTAGAGCCATATCCACCAAGCTTTCAAAGGTCGCCCCCATAGGTATATGAGTTATGGCCAAACTGTGTAGTGGCTCGTTCAATCCTCGAGCAAAGCGTACAGCCTTTTTCTGGGCCGTGTTGACCAAATCCAAACCGAACCGAGCAAGCTGATTAAACTTATTCAGGTACTCCCTCACAAACATATCCCCTTGCTTGAGTGCTAGGAACCTCTCCATCTGAAGGTTCTCCTCTGCTGACGATAAGAATTTAAGCCCAAACCTCTCTCTAAAGTCTGCCCAAGTCTCAACTGGCCTGGTAGCGTTGGTGACTTCCCACCAAAATGCAGCTTCCTCTTTCAACAACCATGCTGCCAACTGAACTTTCCTATGGTCCTCCATATCAAAGATAATGAACAAGTCTTCGGTCTTCTTTAGCCAGTTTCGTGCCTCAAACAAAGGTTTCAGTTCCAACGAAGTTCTTGCTGCCCATTGCTTTAAAGTCCTTGCATATTTTGGCAAAGGCGGTACCAGGAGGAGGAGGAACCGCGGCCACTGGGGGAGGAGGAGGAGGGATGTCTACCGGGCCCGCGCCGTTGACCCTGGCTTCTAAGTACCTTCAGAACCATCTAGGCACGGGTATTCCCTCAGGAAGGTTAAGATCAGCCATGCTGAAAAACGAAAAGAAAAAGATTCAAATGAGGAAACAAAGGAAAGTGCTAATGGCTTTTTGGGGAATAGCCTTTTTTAAACATAAAACTTTTCTCGAAAAATGCTTCTTTATAAGTGGTTTTGAAAATAGCTTCAGAAGGTTTTTAAAACTTTTTGCCCAGCCTGGTAACCTTCTGCTCTGATACCAAATGTAACATCCTACCTCCGCTAGGGTCACTCACAAAGGGAATGCACTAGTTTTGGTGGAGTATTATCTAGGTAAACATACACAGAGATATCACAAGGCAGAACATAAATAAAGCAGCGGTAGAAATTAAAAACCAAATTTTTATTACTTTCAAGAAAAGAGACAAAACCCCATATATCTAAGGTACAAATTATTTCATTACATCAAGTTCCAAATAAAGAAGCATAAACTTAAGATAACAAAGGTAAATTATTCCCCATAAATAGCAGAAGCAGCCATAGCATAGCTCAAGACCAAACCGTACATGAGCTGTCAAAAAGCAAGCTTAATCCAAGCTAAGAGCTGGTGTTTCCTCCCTGAGAACCTGGGGGGAAAACGAAAGAAAAGAGGCGAAAGAAATAGGGTCAGTCATAAGACTGGTAAGCCCTAGTGACTTTCAGTATAAAAACTAGTAAAGGTAACATGACATGTGAAAATTGGAATTAAACATAAGGATGATAACAGGACTGATATGATAAACAAGATAAGTCAAGTCTAGAATCGCATATTCAAAATTCGCTGCACCATCTGTACTAGCGTTCTAACCCATGTCAAGTATTAATCATGAAATGATCCCTTGGCCCAGTATCATGAAGTGACCCATTACGGAGCCCTACGGTACGATCTACTAAGCGATCGGCTCCCTACAAGTTCTAGCTCGTCATGTGTCTGTGTCGTACACCCCTATCCTGGAATGTAGTTACCTGTGTTAGGTCCACCATAGGGTGTATCAAGTCCTATGGTGCCAACCACCGACACGAATCAATCACGCACAGTGTAAACCTACAGGTGCCCAATGCCTACTTTTTCAACTCCGGACTATGTGCACGACCATAGCCCGCCTGAACCTTCAATGGCGCACCTACTCAGCCGTCGTTCTGGTCGCTTAAAATCAGCCTAGTAATCGTGCCCTACCCTGCCTAGTCCCAGGGTATCGTGATACATCTAAGTGGGTTACTGCTGAAAAGGACCGCGCAACTAGGGTTTCTAATGGGTTAAGTGTTGTCATTCAAATTTGTGACTTAACCCTATCCAAATCATGTATCAAGTTGGTTAAGTGTGTTCAAGCGGTTCATGACTTAACCCGATCAAATCATCATGTCAAGTTGGTTAAGTATATTCATGTGGTCCATGACTTAATACTATCATGTGGCATTAATTCATTAATGCACCTTAACCTCTCACATTAGACTAACTGTTGTGGTTACTGGATTTGACGGGCGGTTCCGGGCAGATTTACACCACAACATAGTCTAACCTCGGGTTTTACGTGCGATATGACCAACTACCCACATTGGATCCTATTGTTTGAAGCCATTGGATTTGTCGGGCGGTTCCGGGTAGATTTACACTGCAAACTCAACCCAACCTCGAGTTGGCCATTTTCAAGTTTATCTAATTGTCATGCCCACGTTCGAGTTTTCGAGTCTAGATTCATGTCAAGTTTTCAAGTCATGTTTCATGTCAAATTGTGTCAAGTTCATGTCCATATCCAGGTTCAAGTTATAATAACGTTCATGTTCATGTTCAAAGCCAATTCATGTTTTACCTATTCTACCCAAATCGTATTCCCATCGCACGTAAGCTCGAATCGATACAAGTAAATCTAATTAGGGAATAACATAAAAAGGAACGAGTTAAGGTGGCAAAAGTGATTACTAGCATAGCATGGTATGACTTGAGATAAATGTTTATAACATGACTGGCATATGGAATATTGGCCTCAAACATAAAGATTTCAAATCTAGCAAAATAAGGTACTAGTCAAGATAACAGTTGACATAAGGTGATAGTATAGTCATGGTAACGATTGACATAAGGTGATAGTATAGTCATGGTAACGGTTGACATAAGGTGATAGTCATAAACTTGTGACTAATAGCAGATTCAACATGATAATATGAGGGGTTTTTCTTTTTGATTTACAACATGAATAGGCCCCAAATCAATGTCATGGTAATATACCAAAAGTCAAGATTCAAGATGAACAAGAATGGATGTAAAAAAGTCATCATACACAGGTCCAATTTCACTTTACAACATATTCATATTACATTTACAGTTTAAATCTAAAAATAACTGGGGCTTACAGATCGTGGTTCGAGAAATAGAAAAAGAGAGTCGATGTTGAATCTTTATATGCTTAGTCAAGTCCTAACAGAAATCCCCAAATCAGCAACGTAGTAGAAGAAGTAGTCTCTTTTCTCTAACTTCTCAACCAGAATTAGAGCAGCATAAGGTCAGAAAGAATTTTGTGTAGAGAGACTAGTGTTAGGGGTTGTATATATAGGGTCAGGTCAACAAATGTAGACAGAAAGGAGGCCAGGAACATCAGAGTGAATTTAGCTTCAATAGTGGACTCGGTCACCAGGTTGACCCCCAGGTCGACACTATGGTCGACCTGGTCTTGGGCGAGAAATTTCCCGCCCAGTCCATTCTGAGGTTTGAATTTCGAATTTTGAATTCGAATTGAGTTGTTTTGAACTTGATAACTTTTGAAAACTTCAAAAGGTCATAACTTGGTCATACGGACTCCGATTTTCGAAAACTCGGACTCGTTTCCAAGCAGAATTTCGAGACAAATGCAATGGCGCAACCTGTTTCCCTTGATTCATGTTTTAAAAATTAATTCTGCCTTGGTTTATGGTTATTACACGTTATAAAAACACAGGTTGTTACAGGTACGGTGTTTATTCAATTTTAAAATATCCCATGATCACGAACTCCTTTTTCAACACAACGACCGACCTTCCTAGGGTGAAACCGCTATTCAAAACACACTGGGATATGTATCGAAACTTGATTCGACCATATGGAGGAGATATTAATTTAAACTGATATAAACTAAATTTAAAACAATTTAATTCCTTGATAATAAATTATTATTATTGTCTATATCTATGTTCAAATAGAATATATATTGAAATTGAATTTATATCAGTCATCTGGATTGTTTTGATTCAGTTGAAAATTCTGGATTCAATCTTGTTTTAAATTCAAATAAAATCCATATTAATCATTTGAAATATTTTAACTCTGTTTTACATTCGAATTGAATTATTTCAAATTTCTCGTATTTCAATAATTATAAATATTCAAAATAAAATGTATTTTGATTATAAAATCTATAACTCAATATAAATATAAATTTATATTGTCAACTTAATATTTAAAACCATATTAAATATTTAGAATAAATCGACCATAAAATCTGGGTCGTTACTTTCTTCCCCCTTATAAGAATTTCGTCCCCAAAATTACTAAGGTAGGAAAACGGTACAAGCCCATTAACTTTTCAAAAACTCACTTATGCTGAAACTAAACTCTTAAAATTTCAAAAAAATTAATTTCAACCAAAACCTTTGGTTTTCATTCATATTGAATATCAAATTCATTTAAATTGATTTTAATCAATTTAGTCACTTTGATTAACTTGCTTAAGTTAAATTTAATTTCCATAATTCAAATTCCCGGTATTTTATTTCAAATCCATTTGAAATCACATAAATATATACATATATTTAATTCCATCTTAAATTCAGAGCATTTGAATTTTCCGAAGCAACTTGTTTTCCTTTTCAAACAAATTTTCATCAAAAACCTTTCTAAGGTAGCAATCCATCACTTAGAAACTCGAAAATGAACACTAATGATGCTGCAGTCATCATCAGAATTATTTCCCAGCCACTGAAGTGAGTTCAGTGCTTTATATTTCAAAATTCATTCAAAACGATTTTTATTCAAAAATCTTTCCAAAACAAAGCTATATTGTTCTAATATACTTCGAAAAATAATTTTCAAATCTCCTAGGATTTAAATTCCAAATTCGGATCGAATTCAATTCCAGAAAATCTCATTTGTATATTTTATTCATATACAAATCTATTTGGTTATATATAACCATTTCAATTTTATTATCTCATTTGATTATGATAATAACAACCAACTCATCCATACATTATAATAATTTCAAAAAATTATTCCTTTTATATCAAAATATAATTTTGGGTAAAATTATTTCATTTACCCACTTAAAACAATATTGTGTCAAATTTCTCTGTTTAAGTGTTTAGAAATTCCTATCGACTTCGTGGCGTCCCACTATTCGATCAGAATTCATAAACCACTCCACAGACAAGCCAACATAATATAAAAAAAAAATTATATCAATTAACAAATACGCTCTCTCGTATACATACACTCAACTCATTCTAGGGTACTATTGACCCTATCTCTAATGAGCACAACCCCACCAAAGCCTAGGTATTCGCTCAACCTGAGCTCTGTTACCAACTGTAACGGCCCACAAATCCATACTATCTGAGTTGACTACATACATCAAACGTCCAACCCAAATTACACTGAAATACGAATCATTATTAGAAAGAAGTTAGAGGATGAGGAATAGAAAGGAAGAAAAGTTAGAATAGAAGAAAACAAAGAAGACAAATCTCACAGCGGAACGAATAAAATATATTAAATAACATAACTTTTAAAATACAAATCAGTAACTTTATATACATACCATCATCAGAGCCCAACAGTTATTCCTGGAACAGTTATAAACACATGTTTCCAGATACAAACATGGTATACTGCGGAATATATGATAGTCTATAGCTAACTGGTGAAGCCTCCTGCTTCCAGCTCTTCCAAGTGAATCTGAAAAATCCCGACTACTTGACTGCCCGTACAAATTTAGGCACCCAAGAGTTTAGGGAAAACAAAACAAAATAAACTCTGGGTCAGTCATGGGACTGGTATGAGTAAACCCTAATCATTTGTTTAACTTTAAAATCCTTTCGAAAGAAATGATAATCGTAAGACTGATCCATACATATACACAGATGGTTTTTACCTTATGATAACCCAAAATATTTTTGATATCAAATCCAGTGATATTATGATAATGTCTACGTCAAATAAATAACAATCTAGCGGAACGCTTGCATCCCATGCTCCATATATATTATAAAATCAAAAACCGCATGGCGCTTATTGGAGATTGGATTTCCAACTATGACAAGGTATGGAACCACCTTCCAATAGTTTATCTCTAGAGAGGAATACATTGGGTTCAACAAGAACATCTTGCAACCCAGCCCACACATGACCGATCACTAATTTCGCTTGAATGTATCGAATGTATATCACCAACGGTTGGGATCAACAACCGTTTCCCGAAAAGGGACAACATCGAATAGAATAAGGAATTTAATGAATTTCTCTAGATAGGTGATTATACACCCTAATGGGAGCGACCCACATAGCCGTGCTGCCTGCCCGATTTTTTTCATTTCCCGGTTGTTGAGGCCTGAGGCTACGATTACTTATCATTCATTGATAGCACAATCACTTTGAATGCCACATTGTCAGTTCCGTTAATCACTAATTGATTTGCACAAATATATTCTATATATTATGATAAGAGAATAAATTCTCCGCCACCATATATATCTATACAGACCAACATATGCGATCATTGGAAGTACTCTGTCAGACATTCGTCCATATACGTTCGTTTTGGGACTGAACGAAACCGAAGGAACAATTTCTATTAATAGAAAAAGCCCTTGCACTTTACTCCATCTTCGATTATCTTCATATAATCTGATTCGCAACGCTAATGCCAATACGGAGTGGTTCTCGGATAACAATCCAACCGTTCTCTCCATATTGACAACGATATTGGCAAAGACTTGATAGTCGGTTATTTAACTATCAAAGAAAACAAACATTCATTCAAAACATCAAACAAATCACTGGGCCATTTAATTGATATTTCATTCATTAATTAAATCACTTCTCCATTTCCTTATCGATATTTGTTAACACGATATTTTCGACAATCATCTTGGCCCTTTTTCGCTATTTGGAAAACATTTCCATATATCGCCTCCTTTTAATTTCAATACGTAGAAAATATATTCTATTTATTATTGGAAAATATTCCAATTACTTCTCTCTTTCCTGACTATTCATTTTTAGACTTAGGAAATATTTATAATCATATTTCCAAAATTCCACTTATTGGATTAAAACGACTGCTGTGTAAAACATTGTTACAACAACCCAAAACACTGCATTCAACTAACTCTTATTCAAACATTTCCCATTGAGCGTGGATCTTGCTATTTATCAGTTAAAAATGAAATCAATCAAGTTGGGGTATAACTACCTCTCAGACCTTGACTGAAAACATCCTTAACTTCAAAACGGACAAGACCACTTACCTCGAATAAACCCACCATAAAAACCAATTATTCATTTTAAAAACATGTATATGGTTCACTTTCTATTTTTAACAAATCCAATTTATATATTTCCTTTTTGTTTACAATATTCTATTTTTAATTTCGTTTCCTTGTCGAATTCTATATATATATATCGATACATTGATTTCTAGTTATCCAATTATCTTAAAAATATTCTAACTTCTTAAATTTCCAGAAAATTTCGCCATAACCTCCTTTGTACCGGTCAATAGTTCAAACCTTAACTCGCCTCTCTAGGCCCTTTCCATTCAAAAAGAAAATCAAAAAGCCAAGTGGCTTGCCGATTCGGCGTATAAAATCACATAAGGAATTTAAACATGTACCTTTTTGTTGGGCATACGAATTATTACCTTCATACACTTCATTCCATACCTGTCTAACACATATGTGTCCATTTCTAATTTATTTCAACTCAATCTGGTCATTTTTAACTTGATTCGCTAATTTATTCTTTAATTAACTATTTTTCCTATTTCGCTTCTTATTGGAACATATCACGTTCAAATATAAATTAATTTGTTTATAAAACAATCAAATGTCATTTTCAACTCAAATTTCAATATTCGATTTCAGATATGAATTTACAAATCCAGTTCACTTATTCAAAGTCCAATTTTGATTCAAAATTTCATTAACTAATTTTTATTCAAATTAGTTAATTCTATTTAATAATTAAAAATCTGTTTTTTGTCTCAAAAATCATTTCACTTACTTTGCTGGAGTTCATACTTATTTTATATCTTCAGTCTTGATTTTTCCAATGGCAATTCGGATTTTATTTCCTTAAAATCCTTTTATTTATTTAAATAAACCGTTACAGTTTTATTATGGTTATAGCGCTGTTTTTCTGAAAATTTGTTTTTGAAATAACTCGAAATCTATACGACGAAATTCAGAATTTTCTCTTCCATTAGAAAATTATTATCAAATCGGTCCTGACGATTCTTGTTTCAAATAATTTCGACTAAAATTGAGTTCTGTATACTTAATTGAAGATCGAAATGCCAATTTATGAACTGCAGTGCTGCGGCGAGTTCGTTTTAATTATATTTATATATATAAACGTTTAAACTTAGTTTATATATTAATTCAAAATTCATTCTAATATATTTCAATATATTAAATCCAGTTTTCCAATTCAACTTAACATTTCTGATTTTCTCAACTCATTGATTTTTCATTGCTCGATTATAATTTCTTTATAACTCAAATTGCTATATCAAATTAAACTTCCCTTTATAAATAAATTATTTCATAAAATTCAATATAAATCGAATTTAAATTATAAATTTTTAAACTTGTTTCAATTCAGTTTATATTCAGAATTCCAAAATAAATTCTATCATCCCCTTTTCGAAACGATTTCCAATTCACTTTTTAAATTCATACTTGAATTTAAAATCCCAAATTATCCCCTGATAACTATCTTACTTAATTTATAACACTATTTACAAATTTAACCTCCTTGTTTTATAAATTCAAACAAGTTCCATTTTGAAATCTATTTAAAAACCAAAATCTTATTTTGGAATATTCTATTTATTTTAACTTATCTATATAACATAGAATCTATTTTAATATTTAATTTAAATATTAGTTTCTTATTTAGTAAAATTCTAATATCTCTTTTTTGGATATAATTTATTTTATAAATTTAGAATAATCTAATTTAATTATCCAATAAATTTTCATTTCGAACATTTGAATAAATTTCATTGTTTTCTATTTAAAACTATTACCAATTCATTTCTTTAAATTCACGTTAGAATTTAAAATATTCATACCATCTAATAATAATTTAGTTCCCTTCATTTATAAACATCATTTATAAATTCTATTTAGATCCCTGATTATCGAATCAAAATCACTCCATTTTATTTATAAACACCGTTTATAAATTTACTTCAATTCCCTAGTTATTTAATTTATAAACATCATTTATAAATGCAATACTTGTTTTTATTTATTTTCAAAACAAGTAAATATCTTTAGCCCATTCAAAATTCAAATTCTATTTTAGAAAAAAAAGAGAATTTTCCTTTTTAAATTTCAAAACCCTATTTACGATATTTCTATAAATTACCATTTAGGCCCAGTGATATTTCAAACATCCAAAATACCAAATTATCAAATCACGGATTTTTCTAACACATCATATAAGATAACAAATATTAAACCAAACAAATGATAATATTTTAGAGGAATCCAGTTGGATTCCTCCAACCTGTTTTTCTGCATCCACAGACGTTAGTCAACTTAAATAATACCCATCCTGCTTCGAGGTAGGATATCGCGGTATAGAAGGTAAGCCGCTAATGATACTACAGGCATCTGCTAATGGTACTGCAGGAACTATCCAATCACCAATATATATATAATAGCCACAAACACCAATCCTAAATAACTAATATATATTTAATATAGCCACAATAAATTTTCAATGCAAGCAGACAATCAACGAACAATTATTCTAACTAATAAAATAATTCTAAGTAAAATTTGGGTGAGATTTACTCACCGCGGTTTTCCTTTTTGATCTGTTGCAACTTTTTAACTTAAATCAATCTTTCGGATTAAACTGAAACATCTAGCTAACTTCTAGAAATCTCAAATCCCTTTTTATAGTATATCGTTCATCACTATGATTTTCAGTACACTTCGTTTTGCCAAAAGCTGTTATCATTTGAAATAATTGACGATGTTACAAATTTGATATATTTTAAATTGTCCTTAACTTATTTAATAAATTACAAAATTACCTTAATACTCCATTCCAATGCGTAGTTGACGATAATACGAATTCAAAGGGAACCATCTCGTTCGATCCGACCCTGTAATAACCCGTATTTTAAATAACAAGTTATAACATAAATCAAGGTAGAATTAAATGATAAAGTCTGAATCAAGGGAAATGGGCTGTGCCATTGCGTTCGTCTCGGAAAAATACGCGAAATAGAGTCCGAGTTTTCGAAAATCGGAGTCTGTATGACCAAGTTATGGCCCGTCAAAGATTTCAGAAAATTTCAAGTTCAAATTTGAATTCAGAATTCAAATTCAGCCAAGCAGGATATGCGGGAAAGATTCCCGCCACCCCCAAGTCGACTGGGGAGTCGACTTGGGTGTCGACACACCCCAGGTTGTGTCGACTGCCCAGTCGACACCCCTGTCGACTGGGGTGGTCGGCCAGTTTGGCCTAGGTGCATCTGACTTGTTCCTCAAGACATGTTTTAAGGCTTGTGACGGATTTTAAAGGCTCAGATCTGAATTAGGGTTAATCCTTTGGCCTAAACTAACCTAAACTTCTATAAAAGGACCCTAATACCTAGCCTAAACCATCATGAATCAATCCTACAACTAGATTATGCCAAAATGTTTAATCATGGCCTCCACCCTCTTGTCATAGTCTCCACCTTCATTCATATGAGAGTTCCTAAGCTTGTTTGAGAGTTTCAAAGTTTGATTCAAGGCCAAAGTTCAATCTTTCTTCATCAAAGTAAGGATTTTTTTCTTGTTTCTCAAGGGTTTTCATTTGGAGCTTATCATTTGGGAGTTTTTAGAGTTGCTAGTGGCTTCGTCTCAATTTTATTTTATTTTATAAGTCTTCATAGCATCGTAAGCCCTATACTACTCTTAGATTCTAACTATGAAGTTAAATATGACATGTTGCAAGTTTGAGTTTGGGCCTAAATATGATTTGTGCTTTGATTCTATCATGTTATGCATAGATTTATTCTATGCATGTTTGTAAAGCTATCACCTTGACTTTGTGCATGAAAAGCTATGAGCTTTGATTTGGAATGTTGCATAAAGCAACATTAAAACTCTCATGACCCTCATGTTATCTTGCATATGATGTTATATGCGAATCACTAGCTATCATCCTATGTCATTTATGACCATGTTTCACCTATTTGCTAAAGTTTGATATCATGCATGCTTTGGGGCTCATAATGTAATATTCAAGTTTATGATCACATTTGCCTCATATGCCACCATGTTTAACTTGTGGCCAAACCTTATTAATTATGTCATGCTTCTAAGTTCCCTCTTTGAAATCTATTTGCATTCATGCGAACTTACATGCGATGGGGAAACGTTATGGGTAAACTAAAATGACATAAAATCATGACTTGAAAAGATGACACGAAATATGACATGTGATTATGCTTGAAACATGAACATGAACTTGGACATGACTTCTAGAAAACATGAGAATGGCCAACTCGAGGTTGGGTTGGGTTTGTAGCATAAATCTACCCAGAACCGACCGGCTTAACTAGTGGCTACAAGCAATAGGACCCAATGTGAGTAGTTGGTCATGTCGCACTTGAAACCCGAGGTTAGACTAAGTTGTGGTGTAAAGCTACCCGGACCCGCCCGGCTTAACTAGTAACCACAACAAGGTCTAATGTGAGAGGTTGGGTGCATTAAATTAATTAATGCCACATGATAGGGTTAAGTCATGGACCACTTGAATACTTAACCGATTAAACACGATGGATTGATAGGGTTAAGTCAGGAACCTTGGGTACACTTAACCAACTTGGTACTTGATTGGATAGGGTTAACCACGTTTAACCCGTTAGAAACCCTAGTTACGTGGTCCTTTTCACCAGTAATCCTCTTGGTTGTATCATGATACCCTAGGGACTAGGCTAGGGTGGGGCACGATTACTGGGCTGACATGTAAGCGACCAAAACGACGGCTGAGTAGGTGCGCGTTTAGGTTCAGGCGGACTATGGTCGTGTCCGGAGTTGAAAAAGCATACACGGGCACCAGTAGGTTTAGACTGTGCGTGCTTGATTTGTGTCCGTGGTTGGCACCCTAGGGCTTGATACACCCTAGGGTGGACCTAGCACAGTTTGACTACACTTCGTGGTTGGGCCGTATGACACCGACACTTGACGAGTTTGGCTTTAGGGAGCCGATCGACTAGACCGTGTTGTTGGACCTTGATTTAGGTCATCTCGTGATAGTGGGCCAAGATTGGGCCAAGGGATCACTTCTTGGTTATACTTGACATGGGTTGGAATACTAGTACACTTGGTGCAAAACTTAACCTTGTACATGCCATGCCACACTTGATCTATCTTGTTAACTTTTCACCATGCCAGTTATCATCCTATGTTTCATCTCTGTTTTACATGTCCAGTTAACTTTATTAGTTTTTATACTAATAGTAGATAGGACTTACCAGTCTTTTGACTGATCCATTTTCTTTCGCCTCTTTTCTTTCGTTCCCCCCCCCCTCAGGTTTACAGGGTGGAACACCAGCACCTAGCTTGGATCTTTAGCTGCTTTTTTGAATAGCTCATGTACGGTTTGGACTTGAGCTTGCTATGGCTTTATTCTACCTTGGGGATAGTTACTTTATGTTTTTTTCCAGTTATCAGTTGATGTTTCTAGACTTTGTTTTGTGGGAAAATAATGACCAAGTACTTTGATGTAACTTGACTATGGTTTTGAAATGTTGGTTTTTATCCGCTGCTCTATTTACTCTGTTTTTACTTATATGTTCTGTCTTGTGATATCTGCATGCATGTTTACCTTGTTTAATGCCCCTCCAAAGCTAGTGTGCTTGCAAGAGTGGCATTGGTGGAGGTGGGGTGTTACATTTGGTATCAGAGCATAAGGTTTTACTAGACCAGACAAAAGTTTTAAAACCCTTTTTGAAAAACTATTTTTCAAAACCAATTAAGTATTTTCCAAGAAAAGTCTAGTTTATTTTAAAAGGCTATTCCCCAAAAGCCATTAGCACTATCCTTTGTTTCCTCGTTCTAAATCTATCTTTTCCTTTTTCAGCATGGTCGATCTTAACCTTCCCGAGGGAGTAACCATTCCCGGATGGTTCCAGAGGTACTTGGAAGCTAGGGCCAACGATGTGGGCCCAGCAAACACTCCCACCGTAACTGAGGTTCCTCCTCCTCCTCCTCAGCATCCACAAGTAGATTTCGCAAAAGTTTGCAAAGACTTTAAAGCGATGGGTGGCAAGAATTTTATCGGGACGGAGACTTTTGTTGATGCGCGAAATTGGTTGAAAGAAACTGAAGATCTCTTCGCCATCTTTGATGTGGAAGACCATAGAAAAGTTCTGTTGGCAGTATGGCTATTGAAAGAGGAAGCTACCTATTGGTGGGAAGTCACCAACGCTACTAGGCCTATAGAGACTTGGGCCGACTTTAGGACAAGATTTGGGCTTAAGTTTCTATCATTTGCTGAGGCGAATCTGCAATTGAAGAAGTTTATATTTTTGAAGCAAGGGGATATGACAGTGAGAGAGTATGTGAATAAGTTTAACCAGCTTGCTCGATTCGGTTTGGACATGGTTAATACTCCCCCAGAAGAAGGCTCTACGCTTTGCACGAGGGTTGAATGAGCCATTACAAGGTTTAGCCATGTCACATATACCCATGGGGGCCACTTTTGAAAGCCTAGTGGACCTGGCATTGCTTCAGGGAGACGATAAGAATGGCAAGAAAGAAGTCAAGCCTAATGAGACTCAAACCAAGAAGACGGACTCCAAGTGGGGAGGGAATTAGAGCAATCAGAACAACAAGAACAACAAGAACAACAAGGGCAACAAGGCCAACAACAACAAGGCAAAGGACCCAAGAAAGTGCAACTTCTGTGGGATTGTTGGGCACATAGCCAAAGATTATAGGAAGAAGAAGAGAAAGTTGGGCGAATGCTTTCATTGTGGAGAGACTGGACACTTTAGCAAGGATTTCTCCAAGAAGCAAGGACAAGGGCAAGGACAGACTCAACGTGCAGGACCTTCTGGAGGACAAGTGCATGCTCTCAACACTGCACCAGTTCAGGACCGAGGTAGTATTTCTGTAGAAAGCCTTGTTTATATTTCTGATTTTCCTGTTCGCACTTTATTTGATTCTGGCGCATCGCATACCTTTATTTCTTCTGACATTGTTGAAAGTTTGCACCTAAGTACTAGTCTATTTGAGGATCCCGTTAGTGTTTCAAATCCAATTGGGGGTTCCGCCCATCTATCTATGATTTGTATGGATTTGAGGATTTCTATCTTGACCGTAGAATTCACGTGTAATACTTATGTTCTCGGGTTCACGGGATACGGGTTGATTTTGGGCATGGATTGGTTGTCCAGTTATGGAGCCATTCTCGATTGTGAGCATAGGGTGGTAAGGCTCATGACTCATCTCGGTAATACCTTAGAGATTTCTTGCAACCCGCTGGATCCCGTCATGTTGTGTTATCTTGAATCTCTTGACTCGTCCATCGATGATCTGCAATCAGTAAGGGTGGTTCGAGAATATCCCGATGTCTTTGAAGAGGTTAAAGGGTTACCCCCTAAATGAGAGATAGATTTCTGCATTTATCTAGTCGATAATGCCAAGCCAGTTTCATTGCCCGTTAGGCACATGGCCCCACGAGAAAGAAGAGAGCTCAGTAAGCAAATCAAGGAGCTGCTTGAGAAGAATTTGATTAGGCGAAGCATTTCTGAATGGGGTGCTCCTGTGGTATTCGCTACTAAGGCGGATGGTTCGCTTCGTCTATGTGTTGATTATCGAGAGTTGAACAAGCTGACAAAGAAGAATAGGCACCCGTTACCGAGGATTGATGACCTCTTTGACCAACTTGTTGGTGCTTCTGTTTTCTCTCAGCTCGATCTAGCCACCGGATTCCATCAGCTTAGAGTGGCTGAGGATAGTATTGATAAAACCGCGTTTAGGACTCTAGATGGATTCTTTGAATGGCTAGTCATGCCATTCGGTTTGACCAATGCACCCGCCTACTTCGTAGATTTGATGAGTAGGGTGTTCAGGGAGTTCCTTAACAAGTTTGTTGTTGTCTTCGTGGATGATATCCTGATCTTCTCAAGGGATGAGGAAGAACATGCTAGACATCTCAAGGAAGTGATGGATACACTTAGAGCGCATCAGTTGAAAACCAAGTTCTCCAAATGCCATTTTTGGAGAAGGGAAGTTCGGTTTCTTGGACATATAGTTTCTAAGCAAGGCATAGCTGTGGATCCCGCGAAAGTGGTTACGGTTCAAGACTGGAAGACTCCTAAGAATGCAACCGAAGTAAGAAGCTTTCTCGGTCTGGCAGGCTACTATAGGAAGTTCATTAGGGACTTCGCTAAGATTTCAGCACCTCTTACTAAGTTGACGAAGAAGAACTTAGTCTTTGCATGGGACTTAGAGTGTGAGCTTGCTTTTCAAAGGCTCAAGAGGGCCCTTACCACAGCTCCAGTTTTGGCATTACCCGATGGCGGTAAGATGTTTACCGTGTACACCGATGCATGTGGCACGGGGTTAGGTGCTGTTCTGATGCAAGAGGGAAGAGTGATATGTTATGGGGGTAGGCAACTTAAAGTTCATGAGAAGAACTATCCCACTCGTGATTTGGAGTTGGCGGCAATTGTCTTTGCACTCAAATCCTGGCGCCACTATCTTCTAGGCGAAAGGTTTGAGTTGTATACTGATCACAAGTCACTCAAGTACCTCTTCTCACAGAAGGATCTGAATCTAAGGCAGCAAAGGTGGATGGAATTCTTGGCATCATATGACTTCGAGATAGCTTATACCCCTGGCAAGGGTAATGTTGTGGCAGATGCACTAAGCAGAAGAAGGTTGACTTTGAGTCCCTTGTTTATTGAGATGAAGAACCTAGAGTTCTTGGAAACCTTTGATTTCACAACGGTTCTTGAGTCGATGACGGGTCCGTTAGCATCCCTTGAGCTTAGACCCACACTTCTGGATCAAGTAGGGACTTCGCAGAAGGAAGACCCGCAGATAGTCGAGATCATGGACAAGTTGATTCGTGGTGAGACGTCTAGTCACCTTGCTAGATATACTATTGATGACAAGGGTTGGCTAAGGCGTGATGGAAGGCTATGCGTTCCACAAGTGGGAGACTTGGTGCATAAAGTTCTCTAAGAATCACATCACTCGAAGATGACTATACATCCTGGAGGAGATAAGATGTATAGGGATATGAAGCGAATTTTCTTTTGGGCTGGAATGAAGAAGGATGTGGCAGAGTATGTTTCAAAGTGCATGGTGTGCCAACAAGTGAAAGCCGAGTCGAAGAAACCCGGTGGGCTATTACATCCATTGGAGGTCCCGCAATGGAAGTGGGAAAGTATCTCTATGGATTTTGTGGATGGATTGCCTAAGTCAAGGAAATGGAATACGAGCATATGGGTCATAGTTGATAGACTTACGAAGAGTGCTCATTTCATTCCAGTGAAGAGCAAGAGGACTGCATCATGGCTAGCATCTATTTATCTTCGAGAGATAGTGCGATTGCATGGAGTTCCTTCTAGCATAGTTAGCGATCGTGACCCAATCTTCACTAGCCAGTTCTGGAATAGTTTGCAAGAAGCGATGGGTACGCGATTGAATCTAAGTACAGCCTATCACCCCCAGACGGATGGCCAAACCGAAAGGGTGAATAGAGTGCTAGAAGATCTTTTGAGGCTTTGTGTTCTTGACTTTGGTGGTACTTGGGAAGACCACCTTCCTCTTGTAGAGTTTGCTTATAATAATAGCTATCAAGCTAGCATAGGGATGGCACCATTTGAAGCTTTGTATGGGAGGTCGTGTAGGACACCATCTTGTTGGTGGGAGACAACGGATAGGCCTATACTTGGGCCCGATATGATACGGGACACATCCGAGAAAGTTGAATTGGTGAGAAGACGGATGAAAACGGCCCAAGACAGACAGAAATCCTATGCTGACAAGCGAAGGACAGATTTGGAATTCGAAGTGGGAGATATGGTTTTCGTGAAGGTTTCTCCTTTGCGTAATGTGGTTCGTTTTGGAGCAGTTGGGAAGCTTGCACCGAGATTCGTAGGACCCTTCCCTATCATAGATAGAATTGGGAAGATGGCTTATAAGGTGGAATTGCCTGAGAAGCTGGCCGGAGTGCATAATGTCTTTCATGTCTCGCATCTACGAAAGTGCCTACATGAGTCCGCTGAGGTGGTTGAACCTAGCATTCTTGAAGACGTGGAGGTAGAGAAAGAGGCAACCTTTAGGAGAGCTCCGATTCGTATCTTGGGAACGGAGATCAAGAAGCTAAGGAATCGAGAAGTCAAATTGGTGAAAGTTCAGTGGAGTGAAGCCGAAGAGGATGCAACTTAGGAAACCGAGGAGAAGATGCGTGGGCTTTATCCATTTCTTTTTGAGGGTACATTCTCGATCTCTTTTCCCTTTTAGCATATCTTTTTGCTATCCATGTTTATCTTGTTATCTCGTTAACCTTGTCATGAGAACCTTAGGTAGAAACCCTTTGGATGAAACATGTATTTGAAACATGTTATGTTTGATGGTTGCAAGTGGTTGCAAGTGTTTGCAAGTGGATACTCGTGGATGCATGATACACATTAGGCACTAAGATCGGCTCACACACTTCCATGTTGCATATGCATGAGTGCTTATACTTATTCATGGCTGAAACTTGTTATGCTATCACGTGGATGTTGCATATGGATGAATGTTATGTGCACTCATGTAGAGATTATAAAATTATATTAGGAATTTGCATACATATGGACTCATTTCACTAACATACTTTGCATTAAGGAGGTTTACTGAATCAGTAAACGCTTGATTTTCGCATTAGATAAGTACATATACACACACCTTTTGCATATAATCATACAGCATTTAGAATTTGTTAAGGACAATGGTTACTTGTGGATGATGTTGTGAGTAGATGGATGATGGATGGTAGGATACATTCTTCCTAACTTGAAGATTTCGGGGATGAAATCCTTTAAGGAGGGGAGAATGTAATAACCCGTATTTTAAATAACAAGTTATAACATAAATCAAGGCAGAATTAAATGATAAATTCTGAATCAAGGGAAACGGGCTGTGCCATTGCGTTCTTCTCGGAAAAATACGCGAAATAGAGTCCGAGTTTTCGAAAATCGGAGTCCGTATGACCAAGTTATGGCCCGTCAAAGATTTCAGAAAATTTCAAGTTCAAATTTGAATTCAGAATTCAAATTCAGCCAAGCAGGATAGGCGGGAAAGATTCCCGCCACCCCCAAGTCGACTGGGGAGTCGACTTGGGTGTCGACACACCCCAGGTTCTGTCGACTGCCCAGTCGACACCCCTGTCGACTTGGGTGGTCGGCCAGTTTGGCCTGGGTGCATATGACTTGTTCCTCAAGACATGTTTTAAGGCTTGTGACGGATTTTAAAGGCTCAGATCTGAATTAGGGTTAATCCTATGGCCTAAACTAACCTAAACTTCTATAAAAGGACCCTAATACCTAGCCTAAACCATCATGAATCAATCCTACAACTAGATTATGCCAAAATGTTTAATCATGGCCTCCATCCTCTTGTCATAGTCTCCACCTTCATTCATATGAGAGTTCCTAAGCTTGTTTCAGAGTTTCTAAGTTTGATTCAAGGCCAAAGTTCAATCTTTCTTCATCAAAGCAAGGATCTTCTTCTTGTTTCTCAAGGGTTTTCATTTGGAGCTTATCATTTGGGAGTTTTTAGAGTTGCTAGTGGCTTCGTCTTAATCTTATTTTATTTTATAAGTCTTCATAGCATCGTAAGCCCTATACTACTCTTAGATTCTAACTATGAAGTTAAATATGACATGTTGTAAGTTTGAGTTTGGGCCTAAATATGATTTGTGCTTTGATTCTATCATGTTATGCATAGATTTATTCTATGCATGTTTGTAAAGCTATCACCTTGACTTTGTGCATGAAAAGCTATGAGCTTTGATTTGGAATGTTGCATAAAGCAACATTAAAACTCTCATGACCATTATGTTATCTTGCGTATGATGTTATATGCGAATCACTAGCTATCATCCTATTTCATTTATGACCATGTTTCACCTATTTGCTAAAGTTTGATATCATGCATGCTTTGGGGCTCATAATGTAATATGCAAGTTTATGAATACATTTGCCTCATATGCCACCATGTTTAACTTGTGGCCAAACCTTATTAATTATGTCATGCTTCTAAGTTCCCTCTTTGAAATCTATTTGCATTCATGCGAACTTACATGCGATGGGGAAACGTTATGGGTAAACTAAAATGACATAAAAACATGACTTGAAAAGATGACACGAAATATGACATGTGATTATGCTTGAAACATGAACATGAACTTGGACATGACTTCTAGAAAACATGAGAATGGCCAACTCGAGGTTGGGTTGAGTTTGTAGCATAAATCTACCCGGAACCGACCGGCTTAACTAGTGGCTACAAGCAATAGGACCCAATGTGAGTAGTTGGTCATGTCGCACTTGAAACACGAGGTTAGACTAAGTTGTGGTGCAAAGTTACCCGGACCCGCCCGGCATAACTAGTAACCACAACAAGGTCTAATGTGAGAGGTTGGGTGCATTAAATTAATTAATGCCACATGATAGGGTTAAGTCATGGACCACTTGAATACTTAACCGATTAAACACGATGGGTTGATAGGGTTAGGTCATGAACCTTGGGTACACTTAACCAACTTGGTACTTGATTGGATAGGGTTAACCACGTTTAACCCGTTAGAAACCCTAGTTACGTGGTCCTTTTCACCAGTAACCCTCTTGGTTGTATCATGATACCCTAGGGACTAGGCTAGGGTGGGGCACGATTACTGGGCTGACATGTAGGCGACCAAAACGACGGCTGAGTAGGTGCGCCGATGTAGGTTTAGGCGGACTATGATCGTGCACATAGTCCGGAGTTGAAAAAGCAGACACGGGCACCAGTAGGTTTAGAATGTGCGTGCTTGATTTGTGTCCGTGGTTGGCACCCTAGGGCTTGATACACCCTAGGGTGGACCTAGCACGGTTTGACTACACTTCGTGGTTGGGCCGTATGACACCGACACTTGACGAGTTAGGTTTTAGGGAGCCGATCGACTAGACCGTGTTGTTGGACCTTGATTTAGGTCATCTCGTGATAGTGGGCCAAGATTGGGCCAAGGGATCATTTCTTGGTTATACTTGACATGGGTTGGAATACTAGTACACTTGGTGCAAAACTTAACCTTGTACATGCGATGCCACACTTGATCTATCTTGTTAACTTTATCATCCTATGTTTCATCTCTATTTTACATGTCCAGTTAACTTTATTAGTTTTTATACTAATAGTAGATAGGACTTACTAGTCTTTTGACTGACCCATTTTCTTTCGCCTCTTTTCTTTCGTCCCCCCCCCCCCCCCAAGGTTTACAGGGTGGGAACACCAGCACCTAGCTTGGATCTTTAGCTGCTTTTCTGGATAGCTCATGTACGGTTTGGACTTGAGCTTGCTATGGCTTTATTCTACCTTGGGGATAGTTACTTTATGTTTTTTTCCATTTTTTAGTTGATGTTTCTAGACTTTGTTTTGTGGGAAAATAATGACCAAGTACTTTGATGTAACTTGACTATGGTTTTGAAATGTTGGTTTTTATCCGCTGCTCTATTTACTCTGTTTTTACTTATATGTTCTGTCTTGTGATATCTGCATGCATGTTTACCTTGTTTAACGCCCCTCCAAAGCTAGTGTGCTTGCAAGAGTGGCATTGGCGGAGGTGGGGTGTTACAGACCCTATATAGGCACGATTTATAAAAACTAAGATTACTCATTTATGTTTTAAAACTCTAATTAGTCTTGAAAATAAATTACCTACCATTTGGACCTGCTGTGATATTTCTCTAGCTCGTTTTCGAACTCCGAAATAAATCCGACATCATGCCTCAACCCCGACCTCTCCATGCCTTGCTGCTCTGTACAAAAACTCCCTTACTAGCCTTGAATCACCAACATACCACTACTGTGTCATTTCGGAAATTACTAGTTCACCCAACTTGTATACCCAGGTTCGAGTTTTTATTTCAAAAATTCACCTTGCTAACCGAAGTCCTTCCTCCTTTGCAAACCGTCGCACCCTTCTCCAAGTCGGAATCCACAACACAGCTCCGAACAATCGACTCAACTCCCTCTACTTCCTGAAATCCGCGACCTCTACTTACCCTAAACTCAAATTCAGTCATCCCTCAACATCGCGACATCAGTTTCCACCCACTAAACCTAACCTGCTACATGAACTCGATGGCTACTTCCACCATTGTACAACAATCCTGATGCCACCAGAGACTCGATGGTCCCCTAATCAAGATCCTCGACTAGCCCTCCTTCACGGCGTCTTCACATCGAGTGCTCCAAATCAGAACACATCGCACCAAAACTGAATCCCCAATCGATCGCCAGTGCTCCCCTTTGGCTCGAGCTAGGTCTGCATGATAATGGATGGAAATGCAATTCACCATTTCGCCATTTTTATTTCTATAACAAATGGTTTCCGATCTGATTTTTGATAGGAGAGGCTTGTGATTCGATTTAAGTGGAAAGTGGTCATTTAATCTTTTCAGAAGCTATTGATCGAAAATATCAAAAACAAAGGGGTTCGGTGTTTTTTTATGGACGAGAGATACTTCCTGGTTAAGGAAATGAAGTAGGTGTTTTATTGGGTAGGATTTATCTGAGGTAGGTCTTAATAGGTACAGAGTTTATTACGGGCGGGTATTAATTGGTACGGTGTTTATTCAATTTTAAAATATCCCGTGATCGCGAACTCCTTTTTGAACACAACGACCGACCTTCCTAGGTTAAAACCGCTATTCAGAACACACTGGGATAGGTATCGAAACTTAATTCGACCATATGGAGGAGATATTAATTTAAACTGATATAAATTAAATTCAAAACAATTTAATTCCTTGATAATAAATTATTATTATCGTCTATATCTATATTCAAACAGAATATATATTGAAATTGAATTTATACCGGTCATTTGGATTGTTTTGAATCAGTTGAAAATTCTGGATTCAGTCTTGTTTTAAATTCTAATAAAATCCATATTAATCATTTGAATTATTTTAACTCCGTTTTACATTTGAATTGAATTATTTCAAATTTCTCGTATTTCGATAATTATAAATATTTGAAATAAATTGTATTTTGATTATAAAATCTATAACTCAATATAGATATAAATTTATATTGTCAACTCAATATTTAAAACCATATTAAATATTTAGAATAAATCGACCATAAAATTTGGGTCATTACAAATAGTGTCTAAATACAAATAAATATCAATCTAGCAGAACACTTGTATCTCACGCTCTACATATATAGTATACAATCAAAA
The DNA here is from genome assembly GCA_030737875.1 of Allium sativum. Taxonomy (NCBI): domain Eukaryota; kingdom Viridiplantae; phylum Streptophyta; class Magnoliopsida; order Asparagales; family Amaryllidaceae; genus Allium; species Allium sativum. Next base: position 35,146,776 of record CM060912.1, read on the forward strand.
CCGCGGGCTCTTATTGGAGAATGGATTTCCTGGCAAGGTATGGGACCACCTTCCCGACAATGTACCTCTGAAGATGAATACATTGGGGTTCATTAAGAACATCATGCAACTCAGGTTAAACATGACCGCCCCCTTACTTCGCTTGAGAGTACCGAATATATCATTACCACGGTTGGGGGCCAGTCAACCGAACCAATAGCATACATACAAAAATAAAAAGGGACAACCAAAGGCATTTGATTTCACCAGATCAGGTAATGATATACCCTTTTAATGGGTGCGACCTACCTGATTTTATGCCATTTCCCGGTTGATGAGGCTAGAGGTTAAGCTTCTCCTTCAGAACAACACATTTCCATTCACTTTGAATGCCACATTGTCAAATCCATCAAATCACTAATTGACGTCCACAAAAATACTCTGAGTGTTAGCTTTCCACAACAGGAGTATGTTCGTAAAAATCAATGTACATGATTCTTAGGAAGCATTCTGTCAGACATTCGTCCATACAAGTCATCCAGAAACAGGATAAACCGAAGGCACCCTCCTACCACATCATATATAGGTATCACCCCAAGGATCAGTAGCGAGTATTCATTGCAAACCGTAGATTCCAATCACGACAGAATCACTATAGAAATATCTATGGCTGCTAAACCAGAGAAATTCAAATAGTGATTCTTCCGTTTATGAAGATTCGCGGTCATCAATACTCCATATTCAATCAAAATCTTCCACGTATGTGCTGGTTGGAATAGTTTTCGAATATAATTCGATCCCAGTCTTTCCATACTAGCAATCGTATTGGTTAAATTTTGATAGTCGGTTATTTAACTATCAAATAAATAATCATGTAAATGCAATGATTTTACTGATTCAGTACTCAGCATTGCTTGGGCTCTTTAATTAAACATTTGTTAATAATATCTGTTAAATCTTCCAATATTTGGAGTTTATCTTTTATTTCTTATTATAAATAAGAATATTCTAACAAAAACATTCCATTCACTTATAAACTTCTTTGAATACAACTTTTGATATTATTTACAGAAATCATAACATATGTTCCCCTTAATCGCTCTCGTTTATAAACTAATACCATTCTTAAATAATCATGAAGTCATTCAAGTTGGGGTATTTTATTTACCTCTCAGACCTTGACTAACAACATTCATATCTTCAAAATATATATAAGTTTATTAACCACACGTTTTTCTTTGAAAACCTTATTTGAATCTCAATAACGTTTATTTAATTAATTATTAAATAAACTATTATTTTACTTCTTTATTGATCTTTGATAATCCTCTCTAGTATTATACTGGAGTTTTGATTCCATTATAAATAAAATCCTTTATAAAATTTCCTCAATATCTCTTTTTAAAAATATTCTTCAACTTATTTGCAACAAATATACTATATTGGTTATTAAATCATATATATCTGTCTTTAACAATCTAATATAAATATCTTTATGCATCTCATATAATTATCTTTATAAATCTTACCTTTCTATCTTTTACAACTCTTATAATGACATCTCTTACAAATCCTTACATTTATTTGGAATAAACAATTCAACTTATCATCTGTAACAAACGTTATAGATTTCATTACAAAATCTTTTACTTTATTTATTTATGCTCTTTTCAAATCATTACGACAACTTATGCATTGTCGAAAATCCCACAGCGGTCTTTCTAAGAATCTATAGTTGTAAGTCAAATAGTTTAATTTATTATTTGTAACAATTGTTACAAATTCATTTCTCAAAACTCTTCACTTCCAAATTACATTAGTAAATCATTTACGACAAAGTATATTCGCTGCCATTTCCAAAACATTTTAATTAGCTTATACTCTCGCTTTTGAATAAATATCACTTCGTTAACCATTCAGAAATTCGAGTATCACATTCTGAACCTCGAAGTGACCTTCATTTAACCATTTCATACCATTTTCCCACTTCTCAATTTTCTTTTTTCTAATTTCAAATATTTAATAAATATTTCGTTATAAAACTAGGTTTTAATATAAAACCCATTAACTCCTTTCACATTTCAATTCAATTTTATTTCACCTTTGATTACTTTTTAAATGATTAAAAAAGTAATCTCCATTATTATTAATTAAAATGATAATTTACGTTAATCATTCGCTACAGTAGCGAGAGTTAATTTATTTATTAACTAAAATAAATGGTAAATTCATTTTAAAATCTTGTTAAAATTAAAACAATTATTCATTAAACTATTTTATTAAATTAATTCAAACGAATTAATTTAATAATCAATCCCAGCGGTTGACTTAGTCAACTCAATACACCATTAATCCGTTAATCGATGCCAATTAATTATTTAATAATGCAATTAATTTAGATAATTCCATTAAATTGTTTTAAAAAAATAATTATCCATTTCTTAACCGTTGGGTTAAGTTCTGCTCATTTGCTTATTAATATGATTAATATCAGATTTTACCCTATAATATCATTTAATAATTACTTATAAAATTAAATGATAAATATTTATTTTCTTTTAACAAACTTTTATTCAAAATAATAGATTTAAAAATCTATTTTCAGTCATAAAATAAATTTTATAACTTCGTTCCCATCGATTCACTTGACGGTAAATCCATATTTGAAAAACGATTGATTAATAGGCCATATACTGCCAATTACTCAACCAATACTACTCATTGGTTTAAACAAAATAAATTATTGAATTACAGCTCAATGGTCAATGATCAAATCAATCATCCAATCAGACCAGTTCATATAATGATAATATGAAAATAAATAACATTGAATATATTTGAGAAATCCTGTTGGATCCCTCAAACCTGTTCTTCCTTGTATTCACATAGATTATTTCCCATAATATTATTCAATTCAATTTAACTGATAGTTTCAATAACAGTAAATAACGACTATTTAACATCACCTAATTAACAAAATAATTCAAACAATCCAAACAATCAAACATGTTTATTTTATAAACGTGACCAATAAGGTAAGGTACCTTAATTGAGACCAAGAGTTAAAATAATGATTTGGTTTTGCAATGAAATTAAACAACGTTTACTTTCATAGATTCAATCAATATATAAATTATCTTTAAAAATCAATCACTAGCAGCCATAGCATACAAAATAAAAACCCAACTTATATAAAATATAAGTGGGAAGTACTGAGTGAGTTTAACTCGACATGATCCCGTTGTCGCTACAGCGGTCCGGTTTATATAAATTAAACAAGCATTTAACTTAATTAAATTTTCCAGCTGCTTTCAAAATCGTCCAAACTGTTCCAGACTGTAGTGTTCTCAACCATGGTTCTGACGTGATTTGTTTTATCCAATTCTGTTGACATAAGCGAGAGTTATAACAATTATAGTAGTCACTATTTAATTTAAAACTCATTAAACTTTAATTAACTAAATGTTATTTAAACAAATTACTTTTGGTTTAGCAAATCATTTGGGTCTATACAGTTATGCTCCATTGTTCTCTATGCCTACTAAACTGCACAGATTAAAGTTATGATCAGTTCACGATTTAATTCCATAATTAAATATTAATTTAATTACTAATTATTTTACTTAACCAGTTAATAGCGCCTTTAAGCTTCTGCACCGTTCATTCCAAGTCTCTATGCATTATCCAAAACATTCCCTATATAAATTAAATTAATTAAAACATTCCATAATTTGATTATAATTAAATTACTTAGCTTTTCTAATTAATTCGTATTACTTTGGTCATTAGTTTTCCCAAGGCCAAACTAAACCTTCCACCATGCTTTCTTTTTTTCAACTGTTCAACACAGTTCTTCATTCCATTCTCCATCTTTGTTCAAACTCCAACTGAAACCCACGTGAGTCTGCGAATCATTCCGTCTTAGTCAATACGGTCAAGTTAAATTAAATAAACCTTAATTATGGGAATAAGTTAATTATGTTAAAGTATAAACCTACTGACAGTTTGAAACCGCAATTAGCAGTAGGCAACACGCCTCGATGACCCCTCCCCCCCACCGCACTGTCATTCTGACCGCCGGAGCCTTGCCAACTTCCGCCAACGACATCCCCTTTGACGCCGCACTGTTCTATGTTTACTGATCCTCTTTTGTTCCCTCCCCGTTCAACAGTTTAGCATGCACAAACCTCCTCCCAAACCCAGCAGGAACGCAATGCCCTAGATTCCTCATCGCTCCGCCAAATCCCATCACCACTGTCCAATATGAAGTTCTCCCCAAGCCTGACATTTTTGTTTTTGGAATGACTTTGAATGGAAGTGCAGATTAGAAGATCAAAGGAGGAAAAGGATTCGAATCTTGGCCATTGTTATGTTTAGATGGCAACCCAAATATGTTGACCGCGAAGAGAAGTTTGATCCGAGAATTAGATCTTGCGCTCTCTTTATATAGAAGTGTGGGATGAATTTTAATAATATTTTATTATCCAAAACTTTGCAATGAGAAATGTGTAAAATTACCTATATAAACCCTCGGTTTTTTGACAAACAAATATGTAATCCTAGCATAAAAAAATATTTCGGACCCAATGGGAAAAGTTTCGATGAATTCCGAGGTCGTTTGTGAAAAATCCTTTATAAATATCAATGAAAAATCAAGCGTTTAAAATTCCTATAATTACAAAAAAAAATCCAAAAAATATGAGACCTTGACATTTTACTAAACCTCTTCCTGAACCTTGTCTCGTCAACTTTGGAGTTCGTTTGGGCAGTCGTTTATTCGTTAAAAGTTACCCTTGTCTAAATTGTATAAACAATTAAATAGAAACAGAGACATTTTTGGCCACCGAAGTCACATACGATATCCGTTTTCAACGAAATTTGATTTTCTTACAATAATTTAACGACACGGTTCCAGTGAAACTAATTTCATTGAAAACTGAGACCGTTTCAAAAATGACTATTTTTTACGCTAAAATAATATCGTATAAAATATTATTAAAATTCCAAAATAATTCAATAGATTATTTTTATTACATATATCCAACCAGAATATATATACATCTCTAAATATAATTTACACAACTTAATTAATATCGTCAATTTTGAGTTAAACGATGCCCAAATTATATTAAACTCTTTTAAATATATTAAATAAACACTATAATTTAATTACGATTTCCATAGCGACTATTTAAAATTTGATTTGGATATAACTATCAATCTATAACACGAAATCTAGTTTTTTCTCTTCCATATGAAAATTATAGTCAACAAGATTCCAATGTTTCTTGTTTCACATAAATCTAACTTATATCGGATCCCGTATATTTAGTTAAAGTTGAAAATTCAATATTACGAACTGCAGCGCCATTTCGAGCTCGTTTCAAATTAAATATAAATATAACATTCAAACTTTGTTTTAATATCGAAATCAATATTAAATCCACTAGTATTCCAAATATAATATTTAAAATAATAAATTAAATTAAATATTATACTGTCAAAAATACGGGACGTTACATCCGCTATATAGAAAAATTTCTTGTATCAAAATTTTTGAGTAATATATAAAAATTTATTTCGTTGTTCAATACGTGTTATTTATCTTGTTTTTACTGTGTTGATTCTGTTTTTTTTAACTCTGTAAGTTAAGCTTTGAAATATAATAGTTAATCCTAATAAATTATTAAATATCCAATATACAACCAAATGTTTGTCATTCACGGTCTAAATGTTTTGACCGAAAATCTAACGTATATGCGGTAGGAAATTTACAATTAGACAAAGTACAACTAACATGCTCAAAATAGTCAACATTTGATAGAACAGGGGTCACATACATAGTTCAACGAAATGTTGAACTATATATGTGACCCATGTTCTATCAAATGTGGACTATTTTGAGCATGTTAGTCGTACTATGGCTAATTGAAAATTTCCTACCTCATATACATTAGATTTTTCTGTCAAAACTCTTAGACCATGAGTGGCAGGCATTTGGTTGTATATTCCAGATTCAATAATTTATTAGGATCAACTATTATATTTCAAAGCTTAGCTTACAGCGAAAAAAAATAAACACAGAAAGAAACAAGATAAATAACGCAATAATGAACAACAAAGTAAAATTTTATATACTACTCAAAAATTTTGATACAAGAAATTTTTCTGTACAGCGGAATCTAAATAAAATTTGAATAAAAGAAAATATTGTTGTTTTTAACAAATTCAGAGTGTGCTGTCTTTGAAATTTTATTATTTATATCAATATACTATTCAAAATAATTGAATTTAAGTTATTTATAATTCAAATTGACATTTAAAACTATTTTTAAATGTTCAAATAAACGGTTAGAAATCTAGGTTTTTAAAACCCTCCTGTTATCAAACGAGCCCCGCACTAGGTTGGGACCAAAACAAGCTTTATTGATGGACGATTGTAAGAGATTCAAATTTTGGAGGTGGGTACGGGCACGTTTCGGCGGAGTTATGAGGTCATATAAGTTGATGGATTCGGGACTGATATCCCCGAATTCCATGGCTGACACAGGCTATTTGTGTCTGTAGGGAGCCGATCAATAGGTAGCATTAGGAAAAACCCTCGTAATTACTTGTTTTTGTCTGAAACTGTATAAGTGCAAAAACAGTCAATCTCTTTGATCTATTATCATCATCATCATCATCATCACCATCATTGTCTTTTTATAAGAATAGTCAACCCTTATTATCAGTTCATATCAGTAATTATTCACCTTTAGATATGTACAGACACTTACTCTTTCATGACACTAAAAGCACTATTTATCTGTTTTACTTAGCTTAGCAAGTCGAGCTGGTAATCACAACAGCTCATCAGGCTTTATGTCTGACCCATTTTCTTTCTTCCTTTCTCTTTTCTCTTCCCAGGCTTACAGGGAAAACGTACATATTTTAGATTTCTTTGTTAGCTTTGTCACGATGGATTTCTGCAAGTTCGATTACTTCCTGTTATTTTTCCAAGGTAAGGTTGTATCTTTTTTTTACTATATTTGGAGAATAATATTATTTTTCTCTGATGTTGTTTTTGACTGAGATTTTGAGACGTGGCAGTTTCTAATGGTTTAGTTAAATGGAACAAAGATGGTTCTGTATTTTGTAAAGGGGTTTTTACACTCAAGGATAAAAGGAACAAAAAATTGTTCTATAAGAACAAAGGGGCACAAATTTATCCTCAAGGACAAAATCTAGTATAAATGAAGGAATTCAGGGGCCTACTATAATTCCTCCCTTTTCACTACAGTTGTTCTTATGGACAAAATTTTGCCCCCTTATCCTTATAGAACAATTTTTTATTCATTTTATCCTTAAGGATATTTTCCTGTTTTATAAAATGAAAGTTTTTTCTTCTACTGTAAATTTATTATTTTATGTTTTGAGAAATGTTAGTATCTGTAATGTTTTATATCGAGGATTTTCTTTTAAAGGAAAAACCTTGGAATTTTTTTATTGAAAAGTATGAGAAGTTTTAAAATTATGGAGAATGACACATTTACACTAAAGGTCGAATTCAGGGGCCTACTAACCTTTTCCCATTTACACTATATTTGGTCTTCTCACTATTTTTTAAATTTTCCATACTTTTCACCAAATTTATTGTTAACTTTGTCCTTCTCCCTATTTTCCACTTTTATATCTTTATACCCTACAATGCATCGTACTTTCTTAATGAAATCCTCATAGGGTGTAATTAAGGAATGTGGGGTGTTACATTATATAAGTATAATGTTATATGAATATATATCATTTTATTGTTCTTCATATTAAATTTTAAACTCATGTAGTCTAATTTATTTATTTATTTTCTACAACCTAAATCCCGTGTCGGCCCAATGCCATTGGTTGCCCTTGACGAAGTTAGGGGATACCATAAGAATAAAAAATTAAAACATGCTAACGCCCTTTTCGGGAATCAATCTTAAATTGTTGCACTATTAACTAGGCGTCTCACCACTGCACCAATAACATCTCCAAGAAAATAATGCCCTTTCATTATTATGGATCAATATTTTTAGAAGCATATTGGCCATCTTGATGGCCCCCTCCACCGCCTCCGGCGGTGCTGCCCTAGCCGATGGTCTCGTGTGCCTCTTGGGCCGAGCCTGCCTAAATCCTTTTTTTGCAACCATCTTGAAAATAATTGCATTGAATCATGGATATGGGCCATATGGCAACATTATCAAAAATGTGTCAAAGAGCTTAAACAATGTTTTGTTTACTTTATAGACTGTTTTTTTCCAGTAAAGTAGCTGATTTACATGTACGGACGGCCACTGGATTTTTAATATTTCTCTTTGTTCTTAGGTTATAAACCATATGCACACCATGTACTACTGCGTTAATTCCTTGAAGGCTTGCAAGCAATGTAAACATTAGATTAAGAACTTACATGAAATATAATGAGGAGTTCACAACTAAAACCGCGTATGAGCAGCATTGTCTTTCCAGTATACATTATGATTCACAATTCAAGGCCTAACTGATTTATAATGTAATAGAATAAAAATGTCGATGGAGTTAACAAAGGCGTAAACAATGTTAAAAATCTAAGTACCAGCTCATGCCGATGAATTTTGTAATATAATATAGAATATTGCATAAGCATTCCTGCTCTGCATGTCTGTAAACCTTTAAATTCTTCAATTATCCACACTGTCACCTTACTTAAACATAATCAAAGTCAATCATTTCCATAATTAAAGTTATTTCTTCTACAAACTAAACATATCTAATTAAACTTGGACCTAACTACCATGATATGTAAGTGACAGGTCCCTAAATATATTGAGGTAAATCTATAGCAATTTCAACATCAAACTTTCTCATGACAAAAATGTTGAACTTCTTAACTAGTACTACTTTTTTCTTTCTCCTATTATCAATCTTTACAAATGCACAAGGCCTTAAAGTAGGATATTACAAAGCAACATGTCCCAACGTTGAATCTATAGTTCAGAAAGAAGTTGCTAAAGTTCTTTCAATTGCTCCCAGTCTTAGTGGCCCTTTACTTAGGATGCACTTCCATGATTGCTTCGTTAGGGTAAGTATCGTGCTATAGATTATGACTAAAAGTATATGCAACTGATCGTGTAAATTTATAATGCAGGGTTGTGATGCTACAATTCTACTGAATTCTACTATGGTAAACCCAGTTGAAAAGCAAGCGCCACCAAATAAAATCGTTCGAGGCTATGGAGTGATTGATAGGATCAAGGCTAAATTAGAGGACAAATGCCCTAGAACTGTTTCTTGTGCAGACATCCTAGCTCTTGTTGCCAGAGATGTTACTTATCTGGTACATAATTAATCAAATTTCTTTAATTCATTGTTTGCATCAACTTCCTAAATATCTAAGCTTGTATACTTCTGATTTTACATGCCATAGAAAATATTTTGGTTTTGGAAGCAGAGTCGTCGTGAAATATAATATGGAGATTGTTTTATGATTATACGGCATGGCAAATTTACAACAACATGAACAGCAAATCAAAATATTTTGGGATCATACCAAAATATAATCTCACTAAAGCAGATAGTTAGGTTAAACTATATATACTGGCATGATAAACCAATTAAACTATACTTGCATACATTCTAGCTCTACTTGCTTGAGATGTTACTTGAAGTTAATTAATAGCTTCATTACCCTTTTTTTAACACAAAACCGAGTTTCAAATATACTACCTTTGCACCATTTCGCATGTCATGTCATGTTTCTATATATCCACTTTACTATATCAGACAAATATCATATGACTTGTATATAATATAACCATGCCTTATAAATTTATTTAACGTACATAACATATCAATGCAGTCAAAAGGCCCAACCTAGGAAGTGCCAACAGGAAGAAGAGATGGAAGGATGTCAGTGTTCAGCGAATTTATCAATTTGCCGCCACCATTTTTAAATTTTACTCAACTGAAAGGAATATTTGCACAGAATGGTCTGAGTGTGAAAGATCTAGTAGTATTATCAGGTTCGCATACCATTGGAATTTCACAGTGCTCGTCTTTCACTGATCGTTTGTACAACTTTACTGGAAAGGGCATCGTCGACCCTTCACTAGACAGCGAGTATGCAGAAAAATTGAAGAGTAAATGCAAGCCAAATGATGTATCTACAGTTGTTGAAATGGATCCTGGGAGCTTCTTAACCTTCGATAACAGCTACTATAAGCTTGTTGCAAAAAGAAGAGGGCTTTTAACTTCTGATAAATCTCTTTTGGATGATCCCGAAACTCGAGCTTATGTTTTCAAGCAAGCAAATAGGAAAAATTCATATGAATTTTTCAACCATTTCGCGACGTCAATGGTTAAGATGGGAAGTATTCGTGTTCTGACAGGTTTTCAGGGTGAAATTAGAAAACATTGTGCTTTTGTGAATTAAATTTGCTTCTTAAGTTCTTTAATTTTAATTTTTGAAAGAAAAGAGGGGAATATATGTGTTGTATTTAATTGTACAATGGTATAGTTTGATTCTTAAAATATTTTGAATCATTCTTGTGTGATGATTTGTCAACGGAGTAAGTTAAAGTTGCACTTGTTTTGGTTTAAAACGATGTGAATTATTGTAGTTAGTTAACAAGTACGTATCATCCTTGCATATCTTTAATATTTAAAATATAAAAAAGATGAGATCTATAATGTGACTGGATCAGTTATAAAGTTTATTTTAAGACTTTTAATATTAATTAGAACTGAGATAAAAATAACAATGCAAATTATTCATGGTGATATAAAAGCATAAATTTTGTGATTCTTATGCACATGCGCAAAGCAACTTTTAGCCACCGCAGCGAAATAACCTTATTACAATCGGTAAAATTCATTGTAATAGGGGTTTCGCAACAAACTTGAAACCGTTGAGTTAACCACTGCACTAGAGAATAAATTTCTCTAATACGGTTATGTATTTATTTACTACTTTGGGCCTGCATGCTAGTGGGTTCGACACGTTAGTTTAGTAGTTATGCAATATAAATCATGTACATTACTTCGTTGCTTATACCCTTCTGACCATCACTTCTAATACAAATTCTAACCTGTGCATTCGTCGATCTCACTCAAAATACATACTAAATCATAATTCATTCACAAATTTTATCATGGTATCGGAGCGTAATCGTTCTTAACAGCCAATAGAAAAGAAATCCGTCATCCTAACTCTCATTTAATGATCATTTCTTTGATCTCATCATTGAGGTGGTTACAGCTTCTTGGTCATAAGAGAAAACCCATTTTTCTCATCATTTGATTCCCTCAGTTCCCTGATTGTTTCTTGATCGAGTATAATATATGTTCTTCTGCTGTATTCTGTCGAGTTCTCTCTCTCTCTTGTGCCCCGCTAAAAGAGTCACTGTCACAGTAACATCATTATACAGTGATTCAGTGGCTGTATCAAACTCTGTGATCAGCAAATTTCTAATCATCCACTAGGGATGTTATGGTAACGGTAAATTTACCGTTACCGATAAATCGATTACCGATTTCAAAATAAAACGGTATACCAATACATTTGATACAGTAACAGTAATCTTACCGATACAAATCAGTAAAACATCGGTAGTTTTTTTTGTCAATTGTCGGTATCGATAAATTACCGATAATTTGGTTTTTCGGTCACTTAAAATATTTTGGTCCATTAGATTTAAGCATGTTTTATCTTGTGGTTGTGCGGCAGACTTGTTATTTCTACTTTTTAGGGTTTAACCTACCAAACACCTGAATTGCCGCTCCTTTGTTTTCTATTTCTCGTCTTCATCATTTATCAACTTGCGACTTCCATGGCTTTCAGCGTCTTAATTACTTCCTTCACATTTCTCCTCCAACCAATTCCAGCAGACTAACCGATCTTTGAAGAAAGAATGTTGCTCCAATGCATTTTAATTTTAAGCGGTATTTATTTTATCTTCATCTTATTCTATCGATTTTTGATCTGGACAAAAAGTAATGAATTAAATCACCAGTTTTGTAATCGAACTCGAATTATTTTGGCTTTAACGCTGCTGTTTAGGAAGGATGATTAGAAAATCGAAATTGAATTTATTAACAACAGATTTGTAATCGAAATCGAACAATTTAAAATTTTGGTTTCTTTAAGTTTTTGTTCCATTCTAATCTCATGATGTGTTTTTCCAAGTAAACCATCTCTACTTTTGTTTACTATTGTCATGTATATTCAGGTTGTGTTTCATAATGATGAATTGCTAAAATGGATATGGAACAGAAGGATCTGATAGGTATATATGTCGATTATGGAACAAAAGGTTCCAGATTGTTTTTTGTTCCATTATATTCGGTTTCATTTATCTAAGATTGATAATGTTATCATCAAAGTTGTCTCCAAGGCTATCTGGTAATGAAGGGGTGTCGGCAGAATACAGGCGTAGGAAAGTCCCCTGAAAGCAGTAAGCTAAGTAATAGGTCGGACTGAAGGACGGAGGAAATAGTTGGGAAGCAACACAAATCGACACCTTCCTAAGGGGAGGAACTCAAAGTTTACAAAATGCTCGCAAGGCGCGATCAACAAAATTCTTCCGACAGGACCCCTCCAACAAAAGACTTCGTAGCGGGAGGCCTCCCTAAGACAGGAATTCGGAAAGAAGAAAGTATGAGCTACCTCCCCAAGATCCAGAAGGGTTATCAGAAATGATTTGCCTAAATATCGATGCACCCGAAGGCGAGGGCATCGGAAGTGCATAGCCCAAAGAGTGCAAGAATCGTCCAGGACCAACTTCTGGGGCAGCTATCGTACGAATACTGAAAGGCCGCATTCACAAATAATAGAAATGACTCCGGAAGCCACCCTCTTAGGATCCGGGCTATCGCAAAAGCTCCGCCAAAAGGCTAATCGAGACCCAAACAGAGATACAGGCTACCTATACCGATTTACCTATACCGATTTACCTAGTACCGAAACCCACAGTGGCTTCGAACCAGCAGTTACCAACATACATCATGAGGGCAGGCCCCTCTAAGTATTTACGATAAAGTCGGAGGCCTACATACTAAAGCTTACGTCTGAGAGCCTACATTCAGGAGTTGTTACCAAAGGTCAAATACCATCCGAAGACCATAACTCATACTTCGAAGACGACCAAAAGTCAAGCGCTCGAAGCTAAGAAGAAAAAGCGACCGACAAAGGCCCCCACAGGCCCAATAGCTCATCCACGGAAGGGGCCCTGAACCACTATAAATAAGATCTCAAAGGTCATATTTAAGAGTGGAGATTTTTCTTTAGCAGTTGTACTGTTAAAAAATAAGCTTGGCACTGAGATTGACTGTAGGATTCACCCTGTTACATCTATGTACTCCCAATGAAAATTCAATGAAAAGGGATCTTCTCATAAGAGAATTGCTCTGTAAGTGTATATCATTATTTTCTAATCATTATTGCAGTTTATTGTTCATTCTCTAGATAAGCGTGGATTTCCATCCCTACATATCCTCGAATAGTAGAATGTACTTCATTTTTTGAGTTTGGATCCAATTTGACAATCCTTAGCGATTCCACGCCTCTGAGCTTCGACATCTCGGGTGGAGATCCGGTTTAACCTGGAAAATAGGTCGAACCACCCATTTGTCCCTTAGATTCATTGTTGTTGACCCATCTTCGATGTTGGCAAAAAATATCGTTAACATTTTGGCGCTAAAAGGAGGGCTTGAACCTCCGACCTTGCGGTTAACAACCACATATCTACTTAGGCTGTTCTGTCCCGGATTAGGCTTGCTTTGAAGAAGTGAATTTATGAGCAAGAAACCCAGACGAAGGCTTTCAGGATCTCGAGCGGATAAGTCAAGAACCACCAGCCATAGGGTAATGGGGGAGCAAAAGTTAAGAGCAGAAGCCTTACAGGTAATAAACCAGAAGAGGAAAATGGAACTACTTGCTCACGATAATGGGGATGATAGATTTCCCCACAAAGGACAAACCTTAGCGCTCCCACCCAGTGGATCTGCATCAGAGGAAACTAGCGTTTTTCTCACATAAGGAATGCTCTCTACGGGCAAATTAAATAAATGATACTCGAATAAGAGATAATGGACGATTTCAACCACTTTGCTAACAAATGGTTTAAAGAGATGTCACCACAATTTCAGTATGTGCCGGGAGGAAAGGACACCACAGCTAGGTTAGGCCACAGGAAGATTAAACCCCAGCAACAAAGGGAAGAACGTACGTCGGGTATACCCAAAGAATACTACCTCACTACTTCAATGGAGAGCGTTTACTTCCTAACCAAACACAAACTCAACCATTGGACATCCATGAAGAAGAAGCCTAAATACGAAAGAAAAACAGGAGGACCTTACTGCCATTACCACCTGATGAATGGACATGAGACTAATCACTGCAAAACCAAGGCCAATTAAGGGAATTTATGGAAAGATTGGGGTAAATTCAGTAAAATCCTTGGGAAAAAAGATTATCAAACATGATTCAAGAGTATGGGAATCCCTCTTCCCGGAAGTCACGAGGAAACGCGAAAGGGGTCAGACTATAAACAGATTAAATCCCTCGTAATAACCAAATTGGTCAGGACGAGGCACTCCCCGGAGGAGGGTGATGTGTAAGTCATTCCCCATGCCCAAATCAGAGGAGAAAGGGTTAAAACATCAAAAGGATAAGCTGCCACTTCACAACGGAGATGGTAGAAGTGATGCATCTAAAATTAGCATGGCATGCCTCTGCTCGTAGAAGAGTACGCCCTGCCTTTGCTAGAACTAAGCACGTCCTACCTCTGCTCGCAGAAGAGCAGGTCCTACCACTGCTTATGTTCCGCGTTACTCGCAGAAAGGAACGCAAACCCCTATAATCGCCTACGAAGGTCAGGATAGGGCACCCCTTGGAGGGGGTGGCGTATAAGCCTCTATCAGAACCTACGATGGTCCGTACAGAGAGTCAAAAGAGTAAACCTTAGTTCTGTGTCTACAATGGCCTCGTCTAAGTTTCTAAGACTTTATCATCGCCTACAATTGATTAGGATTAAAAAAGGCCTCCTGGAGGGAGGTCGGGTAAGCCACATCTTGTGCTTTGACATCAAAAGCCCAAGGAGAGGCTCAAGAAGCACGTACAACCACTGCTTCATCAATCGAATCCAAAAGGGGATACCAAAATGACAAATCCCAGAAGATTTCCCAACCTTCAATCTTTAAATACCCGAATCTGGGTGGTTTCGGCTCTTTACAAATACAGGAAGGGGTTCCTGTCATCTACATATTAATACCAAAATCTGGGTCCATTCATCTCTTCAAAAATACTGGAAGGGGTTCTGGTCATCTATATATTAATACCTAAATCTGGGTCCATTCAGCTCTTCACCAAAACCGGAAGGGGTTCCGGTCATCTGCATATTAATACCCAAATCTAGGTCCATTTATATCTTCACAAAATACCAGAAGGGGTTCCGTTTATTTACATATTAATACCCAAATATGGGTTCATTCATCTCTTCACAAATAGAGGAAGGGGTTCCGGTCCTCTACATACCCATGCCCGAATCTGGGTTGAGTCGATTTCTCAACGAAGTGCTAAAGCAAACTGACGGTCTTACATACCGATACCAAAACCCAGGACAATCCTGAGAAAAAAAATCACCGTCGGATGTGGGATCACCAAGGTTACACCAAACCTAAGAAGAACCCAAAACCTGATCCAAACAAAAAGGAATCGCTTGCCCCTCTCGGAAATTCAAGTGGGTTCTCAGGGTTTGCCATGAAGGGTGGGCTCATAAACCTCTTAGGGAAGTGTCTTTAACTTATACGTCCATAAGTTGGTTTTTTTATTCAACATATCAGTCCTTTACGTAATTCTGAAAATGACATCATATCATAACACCGATTCAAGGAACAATTGGGAAGAAGATTACAAACGTTTCCAATAGCGTCCTTTGACTGACTACCCCTTTATTTGTTCTAAATGATCTTTCATTCGGAATGTTTCAAGGATAATTGTTTCATAAAGAAAATTTTTACCGGCACTTAGCACAGGTAGCTTTCCACTCATTACAACTCCCTTAGGACACAATAGTATTGTTTCTGACAAAAGCGATACATTATAAATCGAGTGACACAGTGACAGTTCCACTGGAGTTCGTGATGCAAACCATTACACAGACACGGTCATATTTTTAAGAAATAAAATTTCCACATCACAAACATACAATAAAAATCTCTCATTCTGAATTAGGGTTTCATAAAGCAAATTCCAAAGAAGCGCAGTCCTCTTTAGCTTTCTTCAACTCATCCTCTAACTTGTCGATTTGTTGGTATAATCTACCAACCACTGTATCTGAGCTCTCAGAGGATCTTGTTGCTATCTTACGTTGTAAATTGCAAATAGCCTCGTCTTTTTCTTTCAGTTGCTTTTCCAGATAGGACACTTGTTCCTTGAAGTTTGTGATTGTCACCTTCTGGAGGTAATACATCCTTTTATAACCCGACAGGGGAGCATCATTAAAGATACCATGACAACCAACGACGTTCGGATTTTCCTCCCCAAGTTGTGAAGAGGGGGTCTGGAATGAGTCCTCCTAACCATATACAAGACAAAAATATCGTAAAATGTAAATTACCAAGATCAAGTATATGCCAATTACGTCACACATCCCAATGAAAGAAAAACTATCACATAACTTTTATCAAGTCACATACACATAGATGCCACATCCACACTAGCATTTCACCACAACACCATAAACCACCAAATTTCAAAATCAACACAATTCACAGAACCAAAGAAAACGTATGCTTAATACAATAACATTCAAAGTACCGTATTAAAATTGTTTGTGCTAAGCCAGGCTTCTTGAGCTTTTTTGCCTAAATTTTTAAGCATGAGATCTAGAAACATAACTGAAACTCACATCTTCGGAGAAGTAGAGAATTGCTGCAGTATGAGAAGCCTAATTATTATTGAAATTCAAGGGAAAGGAAAACACCTTGAGAGCGAAAGCCATACCTGTATGACATCGACATTGGACCGACGGGGAGCCCTCTTCTTCCCGGAATCTAAAGAACCTCCTTCCTTAGGGGGCAGCTCTCGTGATGCAAGAGTAGATTCTCCAGCGCCTTTTCTGGACCAATCCGGCTGATCCACATGACCTTCTACCTCTCCATCTGTTGTGTTGTCCTCCTCCCCTTCTTTCAAATAATCTTCAGCAAATTCATCAATAAACAACAGTTACGCGGGATTTATCTTATTCACCGGGGAAACCTTATGCTCCCATCTCACCTGCTCGATCTTCTCTAGGACTCTGTCTCGAATACAGGGATCAATTGAAGTAAAGTTAAATTCTGATAGTCTTTCATAATTGTCTAAAAAGGCAAGGATGAGGGCATCTTCGTAATACTCCTGTAAATATTGTTGAGGTGGACATTCAAAATTTTTGAAATTCTATCATCAGCTTCATAAATATTTCTCTTCGCGGTGGAAAGTTGAGTATTCATCTTATCCATCTCGGCAGCATTGTCGTTCTCTGGTTCCTCTTGTCGTGCCTTAAGGTCCTCGACTTGCTTCATCGACTCCTCGTTAGCCTTCCTCATATCCTCCAATGAGGCCGCCAACTCCTCGCATTCATTATCCCCCTTCGTCTTCTTCCACTGCAAAGCATTCACTTTATCCGACAGCACCTTATTCTCTTCCCATAAAGGATTGACCTCAATCACTGAAGTGGAAGCTAATCCCCAGGAGACATACCAAGTTTTCATCATCTAAAGGGAAGGAATAGGTTAAAGATAAAATAAAAAGAAGGAAAAGATAGAGTGGTGTATGTGTGTATAATACCAGGAGGAAAACCATGATTTGTTGTCTGTAGAAATCTACCGAGTTCAAGGCGGCAGAAGTTGAGGCAATATCCGTTACTTCAGAGGGAAAAAGAGTCAGTTCCACAAGATTATCAAAATCCAAGGCTGGCAAAGGGGGTACGGAATGAGAAACAGGCTGGGAGAAAGATGGTGCCGAAAAATCTAGCCTTCCCTCATCTACTTCACCAGCAGCATCGAAAGGGGCAGGTTCATTCGTGGATTTACCTTTCGGGGAGACTTCGGGGGAAGCGTCAATATCCACCACCTGATCAACAGCTATAGCAGAAAGATCAAAAGTCTGCCTTATTCTTGGAGTAGAGACAATATCTTTTGAGAAGTTAACCAACTGGTCACACTTGGGCTTCTTCGATGACGGGTCAACGATAGGTTGACCAAGCCTCTTCTTGGCCTGGACACTGGCCCAGCTGTAAGCAGAAATGATAATTGCATCCTGAGAAGATGAAGGTCCTAAACAAAGAAAAAGATGAATTAGAAAATGCAACAACCAGAAAACAAGAGAAAGAATGACAAATATTGTCGAAACAAATGAATGAATCCCATCTAAAACACCTGGACACTGATAGGAGGGCTTGCACTAAACGAGTCGGAACCTGGCAATAATCCCTTAGGGCCAGAAAGTTAGATAGGAGGTTGTCCCAATACCTTTTGTCCAGGAGTGATCAAACCATACTCGCGAAGGTTATTGATGGTCAGGAGGAATGACCTGCACATATGCTCACTGGTGCATTGAAAGTAACGTCAAGCACTAAAGCCTCCTCTGGAGTTAAGATCAAATCTTTGGAAGGGGGTTCTATGATAGGGGGAAGTTTTTTAAAAAAGAAATCACAACTAGAAGATATTTAATTTCTAAAAGCAAGAGACCTACCATCGTCACTAAATTGTCCTGATATGCCGAGTGGACATTGAACAAGAAAGTATTGGTCCTCCCATGACCTAGTTTTACTAATGTCGTCGGTAGTCAGCCTCATTATGGGGTTATCCCTCTAGATCGGCGATTCTGAAGTCTTGGATAACTGGATCATGTGACGGATAAGCTTGGTGCTTAAAGAACCCTGACCCGAAGCAAGCGCCAAAACCTCTAAGCACAAAAGGATCATGTATGTGTTAGGCGAGAGCTGAATAGGAGCGACTTTCAAGTCAACCAAAAGCCTGTGTAGAAAGGGCGGGAAAGGTAGAAATCCTCCATGCCAGATATGGATAGCCAAATACGCAAAGAACCCTTCTGGAGGATTCTTGAGGAAATTTGGAGTAGCAGCTATCATAGCGTCCGTACCCACTATGCCAAAGTTGTCTAATATGGTGTCCATGGATTGTTGAGAAACAATTAGGGATGGCTTAGGAGCGAATGCCTTCTTAGGAAATTTCTCTAATACAGTTATGTATTTGTTTACTACTTTGGGCCTGCATGCTAGTGGGTTCGACCCGTTAGTTTAGTAGTTATGCAATATAAATAATGTACATTACTTCGTTGATTATACGCTTCTGACCATCACTTCTAATACAAATTCTATCCTGTGCATTCGTCGATCTCACTCAAAATATATACCAAATCATAATTCATTCACAAATTTTATCATGGTATCGAAGCGTAATCGTGCTTAACAGCCAATAGAAAAGAAATCCGTCACCCTCACTCTCATTTAATGATCATTTCTTTGATCTCATCATTGAGGTGGTTACAGCTTCTTGGTCATAAGAGAAAACCCATTTTTCTCATCATTTGATTCCCTCAGTTCCCTGATTGTTTCTTGATCGAGTATAGTATATATTCTTCTGCTGTATTCTGTCGAGTTCTCTCTTTCTCTTGTGTCCCGCTAAAAGAGTCACTGTCAGAGTAACATCATTATACAGTGATTCAGTGGCTGCATCAAACTCTATGATCAGCAAATTTCTAATCATCCACTAGGGCTGTTATCGTAACGGTAAATTTACCGTTACCGATAAATCGATTACCGATTTCAAAATAAAACGGTATACCGATACATTTGGCACGGTAACAGTAATCTTACTGATACAAATCGGTAAAACATCGGTAAATTTTTTTGTTAACC
Source organism: Allium sativum (assembly GCA_030737875.1). Classification (NCBI taxonomy): domain Eukaryota; kingdom Viridiplantae; phylum Streptophyta; class Magnoliopsida; order Asparagales; family Amaryllidaceae; genus Allium; species Allium sativum. The sequence continues at coordinate 35,166,671 of CM060912.1, forward strand.
GTCGATATTGGTAAATTACCGATAATTTGGTTTTTCGGTCACTTAAAATATTTTGGTCCATTGGATTTAAGCATGTTTTATCTTATGGCTGTGCAGCAGACTTTTTATTTCTACTTTTTAGGGTTTAACCTGCCAAACATCTGATTTGTCGCTCCTTTGTTTTCTATTTCTCGTCTTCATCATTTATCAACTTGTGACTTCCATGGCTTTCAGCATCTTAATTACTTCCTTCACCTTTCTCCTCCAACCAATGCCACCAAACTAACCGATCTTTGAAGAAATAATGTTGCTCTAATGCTTTTTAATTTTAAGTGGTAATTATTTTATCTTTATCTTATTCTATCGAATTTTGATCTGGACAAAAAGTAATGAATTAAATCACTAGTTTTGTGATCGAACTCAAACCATCTTGGCTTTAACGCTGCTGTTTAGGAAGGACGATTAGAAAATCGAAATCGAATTTATTAACTACAGATTTGTAATCGAAATCGAACCATTTATAATTTTGGTTTCATCACGTTTTTGTTCCATTTTAATCTCATGATGTGTTTTTGCAAGAAAACCATATTTACTTTTGTTTACTGTTGTCATGTATATTCAGGTTGCGTTTCATAATGATGAATTGCTAAAATGGATATGGAACAGAAGGATCTGATTAGGTATGCCGATTATGGAACAAAAGGTTCCAGATCGTTTTTTGTTCCAATATCGGTTTCATTTATCCTAGATTGATAATGTTATCATCAAAATTGTCTCCAATGCTAGCTGGTAATGAAGGGGTGTCGGAAGAATACAGGCGTACGAAAGTCCCCCGAAAGCAGTAAGTAAAGTAATAGGTCAGACTGAAGTCCGGAGGAAATAGTTGGAAAGCATCACAAATTGACACCTTCCTAAGGGGAGAAACTCAAAGTTTACAAAATGCTCGCAAGGCGCAATCAACAAAGTCCTTCCGACAGGACCCCTCCAACAAAAGACTTCTTAGCGGGAGGCCTCCCTAAGACATGAATTCTGAAAGAAGAAGTTATGAGCTACCCTCTCCTAGATCCGGAAGGGTTATCAAAAATGATTTGCCTAAATGTCGATGCACCCGAAGGTGAGGGCATCGGAAGTGCTAAGCCCAAAGAGAGCAAGAATCGTCCAGAACCAACTTCCGAGGAAGCTACCATACGAATACCGAAACGCCGCATTCACAAATAATAGAAATGACTCCGGAAGCCACCCTCTTGGGATCCGGGCTACCGCAAAAGCTCCGCCAAAGGGCTAATCGAGACCCAAGCAGAGATACAGGCTACCCATGCTGATTTACCTAGTACCGAAACCCACAGCGGCTTCAAACCGGCAGTTACCAACATACATCATAAGGGCAGGCCCCTCTAAGTATTCACGATAAAGCCGGAGGCCTACATGCTAAAGCTTACGTCCGAGAGCCTACATTCAGGAGCTGTTACCAGAGGCTCAAATACCATCCGAAGATCATAACTAATACTCCGAAGACGACCGGAAGTCAAGCGCCCGAAACTAAGAAGAAAAAGCGACCGACAAAGCCCCCCACAGGACCAATAGCCCTTCAGCGGAAGGGGCCCTGAACCACTATAAATTAGACCTCAGAGGTCACATTTAAGAGGGGAGTTTTTTCTTTAGCACTTGTACTGTTAAAAAATAAGCTTGGCACTGAGATTGACTGTGGGATTCACTCTGTTACATCTATGTACTCCCAATGAAAATTCGATGAAAATGGATCTTCTTTTAAGAAAATTGCTCTGTAAGTGTATATCATTATTTTCTAATAATCATTGTTGCAGTTTATTGTTCATTCTCCAGATAAGCGTGGATTTCCATCCTTACATATCCTCGAAAAGTAGAATGTACTTCGTTTTCTGAGTTTGGATCCAATTTGACAATCCTTAGAGATTCCATGCCTCTGAGCTTCGACATCTAAGGTGGAGAACCGATTTAACCTGAAAAATAGGTCGAACCACCATTTGTCCCTTAGATCCGTTCCTGTTGACCCATCTTCCATGTTGGCGAAAAATATTGTTAACATTTTGGCGCTAAAAGGAGGGCTTGAATCTCCGACCTTGTGGTTAACAACCACATATCTACTTAGGTTATTCTGTCCCGGATCGGGCTAGCTTTAAAGAAGCGAAGTTATGAGCAAGAAACCCAGACGATGGTTTTCAAGATCTCGAGCGGATAAGTCAAGAACCACCAGCCATAGGGTAATGGAGGAGCAAAAGTTAAGAGCAGAAGCCTTACGGGTAATGAAGCATAAGAGGAAAATGGAACTACTTGCTCACGATACTGGGGATGATAGATTTCCCCACATAGGAAAAACCTTAGCGCTCCCACCAGTGGATCTGCATCAGAGGATACTAGCGTTTTTCTCACCTAAGGAATGCTCTACACAGGCAAATTAAATAAATGATACTCGAACAAGAGATAATGGACGATTTCAACCACTTCGCTAACAAATGGTTTAAAGAGATGTCACCGCAATTTCAGTATGTTCCGGGAGGAAAGGACGAAAACATGAACACCACAGCGGTTAAGCCACAGGAAGATTAAACCCCAGCAGCAAAGGGAAGAACGTAAGTCAGGGATACCCAAAAAATACTACCTCACTACTTAAATGGAGAACGTTTACTTTCCTAACCAAACACAAACCCAACCAATGGACATCCACGAAGAAGAAGCCTAAATACGAAAGAAAAACAGGAGGACCTTACTGCCATTACCACCTGATGAATGGACATGAGACTAATCACTGCAAAACCCTCGAGGAAACCATTGTTAGATTTGTTAACCAAGGCCAATTACGGGAATTTATAGAAAGATTAAGGTAAATTCAGTAAAAATCCTTAGGAAAAAAGATTATTAAACATGATTCAAGAGTATGGAAAGCCCCCTTCCCGGAAGTCACATGGAAACGTGAAAGGGGTCGGACTATAAACGGATTAAATCCCTCGTAATCGGCAAATTGGTCAGGACGAGGCACCCCGTGGAGGAGGGTGACGTGGTAGTCTTTCTCCATGCCCCAACCTGAGGGGACAGGGTTAAAGCATCAAAAGGATAAGCCGCCGTTTCACACCAGAGATGGTAGTGGCGGTGCATTAAAATTAGCATGGCCTGCCTTTGCTCGCAGAAGAGTACGCCTTGCCTCTGCTCGCAGAAGAGTACGCCCTGCCTCTGCTAGAACTAAGCACGTCCTACCTCTGCTCGCAGAAGAGCACGTCCTACCTCTACTTATGTTCCGCGTTACACGCAGAAGGGAACACAAACCCATATAATCCCCTACGAAGGCTAGGATAGGGCACCCCTTGGAGGGGGGTGGCGTATAAGTCTCTATCAGAACATACGATGGTCCGTATAGAGCGTCAAAAGAGTAAAACTTAGTTCTGTGTCTACAATGGCCTCGTCTAAGATTCTAAGACCTTATCATCGCCTATAATGGTTAGGATAAGACGCCTCCTAGAGGGAGGTCGGGTAAGTCTTTAGGCCCTGCTTGTGGATAAGCTAGCCAAGCGCTCTGGACGCACAGGCTCAGAGAGTGGCCAACAAAGCACGTACATCCTCTGCTTTGACATCAAAAGCCCAAGGAGAGGCTCAAGAAGCACGTACAACTACTGCTTCATCAATCGAATCCAAAAGGGGATACCAAAACGACAAATCCCAGAAGAGTTCCCAACCTTCAATCTTTAAATACCCGAATCTGGGTTGTTTCGGCTCTTCACAAATACCGGAAGGGGTTCCAGTCATCTACATATTAATACCCAAATCTGGGTCCATTCAGCTCTTCAAAAATACTAGAAGGGATTCCGGTCATCTACATATTAATACCCAAATCTGGGTCCATTTAGCTCTTCACAAAAACCGGAAGCGGTTCCAGTCATCTGCATATTAATACCAAAATCTGGGTCCATTCAGCTCTTCACAAAATACCCGAAGGGATCCGGTTATTTACATATTAATACCCAAATCTAGGTTCATTCAGCTCTTCACAAATACCGAAAGGGGTTCCGGTCCTCTACATACCCATGCCCGAATCTGGGTTGAGTCGATTTCTCAACGAAGTGCTAAAGCAAACCGGCGGTCTTACATACCGATACCAAAACCCGGGACAATTCTGAGAAGAAAAAAAATCACCGTCGGATGTGGGATCACCAAGGTTACACCAAACCTAAGAAGAACCCAAAATCTAATCCAAACAAAAAGGAATCGCTTGCCCCTCTCGGAAATTCATGTGGGGTCTTAGGGTTTGCCACGAAGGGTAGGCTCATAGACCTCTTTGGGAAGTGTCTTTAACGTATACGTCCATAAGTTGGTATTTTATTCAACATATCAATCCTTTACATAATTCTGAAAACGACATCATATCATAACACCGGTTCAAGAAACAATTGGGAAGAAGATAACAAACGTTTCCAATAGCGTCCTATAACGGACTACCCCTTTATTTGTTCTAAACGATCTTTCATTAGGAATGTTTCAAGGATAATTGTTTCATAAAAAAATTACTGGCACTTAGCATAGATAGGTTTCCAATCATTACAACACCCTTAGGACACAATAATATTGTTTCTGACAAAAGCGATACATCATAAAAATCGCGTGACATACTGACAATTCCATCGGAGGTCGTGATGCAAACCATTACACAGACACAATCATTGTTTTAAGAAATAAAATTTCCACATCCCAAACATACAATAAAAATCTCTCATTCTGTATCAGGTTTCGTAAAGCAAATTCCAAAGAAGCACAGTCCTCTTTAGCTTTCTTCAACTCATCCTCTAACTTGTCGATTTGTTGGTATAATCTACCAACCACTGTATCTGAGCTCTCAGAGGATCTTTTTGCTATCTTACATTGTAAATTGCGAATAGCCTCATCTTTTTCTTTCAGTTGCTTTTCCAAATATGACATTTGTTCCTTGAAGTTTTTTATTGTCACCTTCTTGAGGTAATACATCCTTTTATAACCCGATAGGGAAGCATCATCAAAGATACCTTGACAACCAACGACGTTCGGACTTTTCTCCCCAAGTTGTAAAGAGGGGATCTGGAATGAGTCCTCCTAACCACATACAAGACAAAAATATCGTAAAATATAAATTACCAAGGTCATGTTTATGCCAATTACATCACACACCCCAAGGAAAGAAAAACAATCACATAACTTTTATCAAGTCACATACACATAGATGCCACATCCACACTAGGATTTCACCACAAAATTGTAAACCACCAAATGTCAAAATCAACACAATTCACAGAACCAAAGAAAATGTACGCTTAATACAACAACGTTCAAATTCCCGTATTAAAATTGTTTGCGCTAAGCCAGGCTTCTTGAGCTTTTTTCCCTAAATTTCTAAGCATGAGATCTAAAAACATAATTGCAACTCACATCTTCGGAGAAGCGGAGAATTGCTGTAGTATGAGAAGCCTAATTATTTTTGAAATTCAAGGGAAAGGAAAACACCTTGAGAGCGAAAGCCAAACCAATACGACATTGGCATCGGACCGACCGGGAGCCTTCTTCTTCCCGGAATCTAAAGAACCTCTGTCCTCAGAGGGCAGCTCCTATAATGCAAGAGTAGATTCTCTAGCGCTTTTCTGGATCCATCTGGTTGATCCACATGACCTTCTACCTCTCCGTCTGTTGTGTTGTCCTCCTCCCCTTCTTCTAAATAATCTTCAGCAAATTCATCAATAAATAACAGTGATGCGGGATCTATCTTGTTCACCGGGGGAACCTTGTGCTCCTGTCTTACCTGCTCGATCTTCTCTAGGATCTGTCCCGAATACAGGGATCAATTGAAGTAAAGTTAAATTCCGAAAGTCTTTCATAATTGTCTGAAAAGGCAAGGATGAGCGCATCTTCGTAATACTCCTGGAAATATTGTTGAGGAGGATATTCAAATTTTTTGAAATTCTATCATCGACCAAGTAAATAATTCTCTTCGCAGTGGAAAGATGAGTATTCATCATATCCATCTCGGCAGCATAGTCGATCTCTAGTTCCTCTTTCTGTGCCTTAAGGTCCTCGACCTGCTTCATCAAATCCTCGTTAGCCTTCCTCATCTCCTCCAATGAGGCCACCAACTCCTCGCGTTCATTATCCCCCTCCGTCTTCTCCCCCATTACAAAGCATTCACTTTATCCGATAGCACCTTATTCTCTTCCCTTAAAGTATTGACCTCAATCGCTGAAGTGGAAGCTAATCCCTGGGAGACATACCAAGTTTTCATCATCTAAAGGGAAGGAATAGATTAAAGATAAAATAAAAGGAAGGCAAAGTGAGAGGGGTGTATGTATGTATAATACCAAGAGGAAATCCCTGATTTGTTGTCTGTAGAAATCTACCGAGTTCAAGGTGGTAGAAGTTGAGGCAATATCCGCTACTTCAGGGGAAAAAAGAGTCAGTTCCACAAGCTTATCAAAATCCAAGCCCAGCAAAGGGGGTACGGAATGAGAAATAGGTCGGGAGGAAGACGGTGCCGAAAAATCTAGCCTTCCCTCATCTACTTCACCAACAGCATCGAAAGGGGCAGGGTCATTCGTGGATTTGCCTTTTGGAGAGAACTCCGGGGAAGCATCAATATCCACCACCTGATCAATAGCTATAGCAGAAGGATCAAAATTCCGCCTTGTTCCCAGAGTAGCGACAATATCTTTTGAGAAGCTAACCAACTGGTCACACTTGGGCTTCTTCGATGAAGGGCCAATGGCAGGTTGAGCAAGCCTCTTCATGGCCTGGACACTGGCCCGGCTATAAGCAGCAATGATAGTTTCATCCTGAGAAGATGAAGGTGCTAAACAAAGAAAATGATGAATTAGAAAATGCAACAACCAGAAAACAAGAGAAAGAATGACAAATATTGTCAAAACAAACGAATGAATCCCATCTAAAACACCTAGACACGGATAGGAGAGCTTGCACTAAACGAGTCGGAACCTGACAACAATCCCTTAAGGCCAAAAAGTTGGATAGGAGGTTGTCCCAATACCTTTTGTCCAGGAGTGAGCAAACCATACTCGCGAAGGTTATTGATGGTCAGGAGGAATGACCTGCACATGTGCTCTACTGGTGCATTGAAAATAGCGTCAACCACTAAAGCCTCCTCTGGAGTTAAGATCACATCTTTGGAAGGGGGTTCTGTGATAGGGGGAAGTTTTTTTAAAAAAAATCACAACTAGAAGATATTTACTATATAAAAGCAAGAGACCTACCATCGTCACTAAATTGTCCTGATATGCCGAGTGGATATTGAACAAGAAAGTATTGGTCCTCCCCCGACCTAGTTTTGCAAATGTCGTCGGTAATCAGCCTCATTAAGGGGTTAGCCCTTTAGATCGGCGATTCTGAAGTCTTGGAGAACTGGATCATGTGACGGATAAGCTTGGTGCTCAAAGAACCCTGACCCGAAGCAAGCGCGAAAGCCTCTATGCACAAAAGGATCGTGTATGTTTTAGGCGAGAGCTAAATAGGAGCGACTTTCAAGTCAACCAAAAGCCTGTGTAGAAAGGGCGGGGAAGGTAGAAATCCTCTATGCTAGATATGGATAGCCAAATATGCAAAGAACCCTTCTAGAGGATTCTTGAGAAAATTTGGAGTAGCAGCTATCATAGCATCCATACCCACTATGCCAAATTTGTCTAATATGGTGTCCACAGATTGTTGAGAAACAATTAGGGATGGCTTAGGAGCGAATGCCATCTTGGGACGAGAGACCTTGGAATTTTTGACTTTCTCCTTAGCAGGGCTTTTGTGAGACATGATTCTACCATGTAACATCGTTCCATAATAATGCGATTAGTATGCATATCTCTTACACAAATGCACATACTACTAGCACTATCAAACATTATTGGGTACCATTATACCTCGATTAACAAAGTTCGGATAGGCAGAAACCTAAATCAGACTCAAGTAGGGGACATGAGGAAAATTATGTCTTTTATACCTCATCTAACATACGACTAAGCCAAATTTAATTGCCCTAGAAACCTAAGCAAACCACCACAATTACCGAAGGAAAACCAACACTAACGAGATTAGAATCATTTTCAGCAACAACAGTAAGGTTAACATCTGAGCCTATTCTATGAACAGCATAATCCTAACCAACTGTCGTGTCATGTTGGACGCATAATTAGGATTGTGATTCATATAGGAAGTAAAAATACTCACCAATAATCGAGCTTGTACCTTAAAAAGAGGGAGAATTCGAGCGTCTATTTAGGAAAGCAGTAATTTGGTTCAAAGATTTAATTTGCAGGTAAAACACGGGAAGGAGGAGAAAAGGAGTTTATGTTCAAATTTTAAGATCAATCTAGGCCATACAGATAAAGACCAAGCAATGCCCCAGATCGAAGGAGATCAAGAGACCTTGAAGTGACACTTCGAAAAAAAAGATTGGCTTGAAAAGTACCCCTTCACTGAGGGGGGCAAATGTTATCATCAAAATTGTCTCCAAGTCTAGTTGGTAATGAAGGGGCGTCGGAAGAATACAGGCATAGGAAAGTCCCCCGAAAGCAGTAAGCTAAGCAATAGGTCGGACTGAAGGCCAGAGGAAATAGTTGGGAAGAAACACAAACCGACACCTTCCTAAGGGGAGGAACTCAAAGTTTACAAAATGCTCGCAAGGCGCGATCAATAAAGTCTTTCCAACTAGGCTCCTCCAACAGAAGACTTCATAGCGGGAGGCTTCCCTAAGACATGAATTCGGAAAGAAGAAGGTACGCGCTACCCTCCTCAAGATCAGGAAGGGTTATCAGAAATGATTTTCCTAAATATCGATGCACCCAAAGGCGATGGCATCGGAAGTGCTAAGCCCAGAGAGCGCAAGAATCATCCAGAACCAACTTCTGGGGCATCTATCGTACAAATACCGAAAGGCCGCATTAACAAATAATAGAAATGACTCCGGAAGCCACCCTCCGGGGATCCGACCTACCGCACCGCCAAAAGGCTAACCGAGACTCAATTAGAGATACAGGCTACCCGTACTGATTTACCTAGTACCGAAACCCACAGCGGCTTCAAACCAGCAGTTATCAACATAGATCATGAGGGCAGACCCCTCTAAGTATTCACGATAAAGTCGGAGGCCTACATCCGAAAGCTTACGTCCGAGAGCCTACATTTAGGATTTATTACCAAAGGCTCAAATACCATCCGAAGACCATAACTAATACTCCAAAGACGGCCGGAAGTCAAGCGCCCGAAACTAAGAAGAAAAAGCAACCGACAAGGACCCCCACCGGCCCAATAGCCCATCAGCTGAAGGGCCCCTAAACCACTATAAATAAGACCTCAGAGGTCACATTTAAGAGGGGATATTTTTATTTTGCACTTGTACTGTTTAAAAATAAGCTTGGCACTGAGATTGACTGTGGGATTCACCATGTTACATCTATGTACTCCCAATGAAAATTCAATGAAAAGGGATCTTCTCATAAGAAAATTGCTCCGTAAGTGTATATCATTATTTTCTAATCATCACTGTTGCAGTTTATTTTTCATTCTCTAGATAAGTGTGGATTTCCATCCCTACATATCCTCAAACAATAGAATGTACTTCGTTTTCTGAGTTTGGATCCAATGTGACAATCCATAGCGACTCTACGCCTCCGAGCTTCGACATCTTGGGTGGAGATCCGATTAACCTGAAAAATAGGTCGAACCACCCATTTGTCCCTTAGACCCGTTCCTGATGACCCATCTTCGGTGTTGGCGAAAAATATCGTTAACAGATAAAATTATAATCTTGACCGACAAATTCATGTTTTATTTTATTTTCTGCTTTGTTATCACTTACAGGCTTGATAAGTAAAGCTCCATCTGATTTGCTATCTTCTTGAAACTCTGTTAATTAACTACAATAGTGGTAAAAGCAGCTTACTCCAGATGTAGTTGTTTAACTAGATTTGTAAAACAAAGATGAAGTTAGCTCTTTAATTTTTTTATTGATTGCAGGTGTAGTTGTTTAATTTTTTTTATTGATCATATATGTTAGCTTTAGGTGCTGTCATGGTTGCTAATTATTTATAGGTTGATAACGTTTGATATAATTGTATAACGACATGGTAGTTTGGTTGTCTTCAGACAATGGTAATGTTTATAGGTTGATAACGTTTGGTATAATTGTATAACGACATGGTAGTTTGGTTGTCTTCAGGCAATGGTAATTTACTGTTACCGATGAAAATTGTATCGGTGATTCGGTATACCGACTGTAGGTATATATACCGACATATCGGTAACGGCAATGGTAAGCATTTTCATTTACCGACGAAATACAGTATGGTAACGGTAATTGAGTAATGGTAAAGGTAACCGTCGCCATAACAGCCCTATCATCCACTACAACCTATTTACTCTCAATTATGCCTCGCCAAGAGGACCTTTGTCAGGTTGTTATCATCATTCAAGGTCCAGTGGCTACATCAAATTCTCCTGATTAGTAAGATCTTGATTTTTTTTCTTTCACTCACGGCTAACAGAGATGATGATGACTCGAGTTTAACCCCAACATCCAAGAATAATGATCAGCTGTCAGCATCAAAAAATGCCATCCAAGAACTAATAAAAGCCATAAAACCCTAATGTCAGTTTATCAACAATCAACTGGATAAATATTACTACCTGCTTTAAAATTTTCAAATTGAAACTTCCATCATAGGTCATGGCCTCGAACAGTATGTTCTTGGTACAATAATCACACCACTTAAAAACATCATTGAGGTAGGAAAATTTGTCAGCAATTAAGAATATCTATTACATAAAAGACAAGATGATATAATCTGTTCATGATTATTATCAACTATCAGTGCTAATCTCATACCACAACTAATAGACTATAAAAGTTATCATGAAATTTGGTCAACAATAGAGCAAGTATTCAGCAGACAATGTGCAGCCAGAGTAATGCATTACAAAAGTCAACTTCATAATATCAAAAAAAAAACAGATTACATATGCAAGAGTACCTATCCAAGGTCAAGATGCTATGTGATCAGCTGAGTTCAGTCGGCCACAAAGTATCTAATTCTGATTAAGTACGGTATATTCTAAGTGGTCTTGTTAAAGAATATGAGACAATAGTTGTTGTTATCTCCTCAAAGGAAACCAGCCCCACAATTCAACTTGTTCACTTTATTCTTCTATCTCATTAAGGGAGAATAAATCAAAAGAAAACCATTGCAAGTGAATTCTCATCTAATTACATAGGCAACAACAAAGGCAAATTTCAAGAAAGAAACGGTACTGAAAAGAAACGGTACAACAATCAGAGGGGTGGTCCATCTTCTAGAGGCAAAGGAAGAGGTCGCTGGTGCAATAATAATAGTGTTGGATCTCAAATATGTGAAAGACTTGGTCATGCTACTAATAAGTTCTACCACTTTAGATTTGGCTCAAACTATGTGCCACTACACTAAAACAATGCAAGGAATTATCAGCCTAGTGTGAATGTAGCAAGCAACAGTCAAGAAAGCAAACATAATTCTGAAATTATATGCACTGACACTGCCAGAATTGAGGACATTTTTAGTGAAGTGTGGTACCAGATTCTGGTGCAATAAATCACAATTCGCTAAAGATAATAATGTGTTTTTGGAATTTTACCCAAATTATTGTTTTGTAAGAGACATTCTAATAAAAAAATTCTATTGCAGGGTAGAGTAGAAAAAGGATTATACAGTTTAAACATGGCCAACTCAAACTCAATAGATACTGGATATAACAAGAGTAGCAATAAGTTGTATCAATGTAATGTTACTAAGATCAGTGAGAAATCCAATGACAAAGTTTTGGATATGTGGCATTACAAACTGGGACACCTAATGTGAATATTGTTAAGCATGTATTGAAAAATATTAATGTCTCTACATGTAATGTTGATCAATCCTATATTTGTACATTTTTTCAAATGGGAAAAATTCATAAACTTGCATTTTCTGACTCACACATTGTGTATCACAAGCCACTTGAACTAATTGCTACTGATCTATGGAGTCCAGCACCAGTTAACAGTGATTATGACTTTAAATATTACATATGTTTTGTGGATGTTTACTCTAAATATATGTGGACTTATTTGTTGAAAAACAAACATGAAACTAGTAATGTTGTGTCTCAATTCATAGTGCAAGTCGAAAGGCAAAGTAGTTGTCAACTAAATTCTTTTCAATCTGGCGGTGGAGCTGAATTTAAGTCTCTAAAAGATTTATTCAAGGAAAGAAGTATCGTTCACAGGATAACATGCCCACACACTTCAGAACAAAATTGCATCATTGAAAAAGGCACAATTAAATTGTTGAAATAGGTTTAATACAACGTGCTCAAGCATCATTACCTCTAAAATTTTGTTCTGATTCTTTCTCTAGGTTGTGCATCTAATTAACTAGTTACCAACAAAGGTTTTGAACTTAAAATGTCCTATGGAAGTTACATTTAATACTAAACCTGATTACAAGGCACTTAAAGTGTTCAGATGCTTGTGTTTTCCATACTTAAGTCCCTATAACACACACAAGTAGAAATTTAGATCTACACCTTGCACTTTCTTAGGTTACATAGCCAATCAAAAAGGGTATAAATATCTGGACAAAAATGAAAAAGTATTTAAGGCATGTTGTGTTCAATGAAAAAGAATTTCCTTTCAACAAAGCAGATATAAAATTGTCAAGAAAAAATTATAATCCAAGAGTGTCTATACTTGAACTTCCACGACAAATTAGTGTAGATCTGAAGTCAACTTAAAACATACTTCATCCCTCATGACAAAATGCAGTCAAGTAGCAAACAACCTGAAACTCAAAGCTTGGGTATAAAGGCCCGCAAATCCGTACCATTTGAGATAACTGAATATAACTCACGTCTAACCCAAGTTGCACAAAAATACGAATCTTTAATAGAAACAAGTTAGAGGGTGAGAAATACAAAGGAAGAAAGTTAGAATAGAAGAAATAGATAGAAGACATAACTGAACAATAACACAGAATCTCATAATCGCAGCGAAACAAAACAATATATATATATATTATAATATTGAAATACAAAACTGTATTATCGCTTATATACATCATCAGAGTACATCACATACACAACATAGCGGAAATAAACTCTAAATATCTAACGTTGAAGCCTCCTGCTCCATTCTCCTCCAATATCTGTAAAATACCCGAACTACTTGACTAGCCGTACAAATTTGGGCACCCAAGAGTTTAGGGTAAAACAAAACAAAATAAACTTTGGATCAGTCATGGGACTGGAGTGAGTAAACTACAACCACTATGTTTAGCTTTTAAAAATATTTTTAAAAGAAAGGATAGTCGTAGGACCGATCCACATAAAATACGGATGGTTTTTACTTTACGATAACCCAAAACATTATTTAAAATCAATATGATTCTGATATTATATTTGTGTCTAAAACAAGTAAATAACAATCTAGCAAAACGCTTGCATCTCACGCTCCACCTATATAGTATACAACCAAAACCGCGGGCTCTTATTGGAGAAAGGATTCCAGCTGGAAAGGTATGGGACTACATTCCGATAGTGTATCCCTAGAGAGGAATACACCCGGTTCAGCAAGAATATCTTGCAATCCAGGCTAAACAAGACCGGCCACTCACTTCGCTTGAGTGTTCCAAATGTATTATCACCAACGGTTGGGATCAGCAATTGTTTTCCGAAAGGGACAACATCGAAAGATTAAAGAAGCATATGGAATTTCTCTAGATCATGTGATAATACACCATAATTGGGAGGTACCCACTTAGCCATGCGACCTACCCGATTTATATCATTTCCCAGTTGTGAGGCTTGAGGCCACGCTTATCTTTTGACATGCCACATCTTCATTTACTTTGAATGCCACACCGTCAAACCCGCCAAAATAATTTATTGACTTCCCCAAAAATATCATGGGTATAAAGTTAAGAGAAATGAATTCTCCACCACTAATGTAATACGTTTGAAGAGATCAATATAGATGATACGTTAGGCTTACTCTATTTGAAATTCGTCCATACAAGTTATCCTGGGACAGGACAAACCGAAGGCACCATCTCATCAATCCATTTTAGGCAATTTCTACCTAAGATTAATAGAACAACCCTTGGACTTTACTCCGTCTTCAATTATCTTCAACATATTTGATTCACAACGCTTATGCTTATATGGAGTGGTTTTCGGATAGTAATCAAACAAGTCTCTCTGTATTGATAATGATGGTATTAAATTAACCAATACTTTGATAGTTGGTTATTTAACTATCAAAGAAACAAACATTCATCCAAAGATCCTATTTCCAAATGGAATACTATTGATTAGCACCAAACAATCAGTGAGCCCCTTTTAATTAATATTATATTAACTAAATTTATCATTTCTTGATTTCTCTTTAATATCTTTACTCGAGTATTTCTTCAAACCCGTCTAGCCTTTCATGATTCTTGGAAAAACATTTCCATCTATCGTAATTATTTGTTTTATATTGTAACGAACCAGAATTTTCTAAATTTAAATATGAATTTCCATAGCACATTTTGAGATTTTCTGAATACATATTTTGGAATTAATATGATTTAATATTTGAAATTCCCTTTTATTTGTTTAAATAAATTATTTTATTTTGTATAAGACTTATTTTAAAGATTTTGTATAAAAATGATTTTTGTAATTTTACATAATGGGTTTTATATTTATAGATAGTAATATTTTGTATTTATATATATATAAATGTTTTATAATATGAATTTTATAATTTGAAGATTTATTTTGAGGAAATATTTGATATATAAAGATTTAAACAATTTTATATATAGATTTATATGGATTTTTAATTTTAAAAAGTAGTTTGACTTGAAAATAAATTATAATTAAATATCAGTTAAAAATATTCATCCGATTTCTGTACGCGCTGTTTTAAAATAATTTTTAGAATTTTTCTGTAATTTTTAATTTGAAAATTTAGCAGATATTTTTTTCAACGTATTTTGGGTATAAATGTGGTCCTTTAGACGCTTTACAAAATTGATCAATCAGACCGGTTTTATTGCTGTTTTCAAATCAGAGCGTGTTGTTGTTTACGATGATGGTTTTATCTCAGTACAACTCGCGACAGATAACTCTAAAAATCAAAAATTGGAAGTGAACATACTAGTACACTCCATATGAATACACTACATTGGACATAAAGCATGGATGGATATGTTCAAGTATGGGTGCAGCGCATGGACTGTCCTCACATTTTGAAAGGGCTTTATATATATTACAATGTTATGGTAAAAATTAAGTTTTAATTAGTTAAATAAATAATGTATATTTGGCGTGCATGCATGAATTAGTTTAATGCCAAGACAAGTGTGCACTGATGTGGAGTAATGCATGCAAGTTGAATTTTAAAGAAGGCCAAGTGTCCTAGTTATAATTACCAATATACCCTTAAACACATATATAAAACGTCCGCACCATCAAAACCCAGTCTCTTTTCCTCCCAAACGACCATTCCAGCGCCTTTATCCACTACCGCAACCATCTGCAAGTCCTTCCGCACCTTCAAAGCAGTCCCTCCCAAAGCATCAACAGCCGAACCCCTTTCAAATCCGCAAGTTCCCTTCACTTTCCTCCTCCACTTTAACGTCCAGCTCACCCACCAACTTGCATGGTCCTCTCGCATGCACCACCCATCCTTTGCGCCCCAACGTCCACTTCTCTTTCCTCTTTTCTGTCTGGTTTCGCAGCTTTCCCCTCCTCTTTTCCATTTGCAACCCACGGCCTCACACCTCTCCTCTTACTTCCTTCCTTAGCAGCGTGTTCTAGCTTGCATGCATCGCTTTGATCCGCTCAACTTAAGTTCTCCGCTGGTCTATCCGTCCGCCAGTGCATCGTCTTCATTTAAACTCCACATCCGCGCAGTCCGCCATCGCATGCTAGTCCGCTCGCCAACCCTTGGTCCGCAACCATTCAGT
Organism: Allium sativum; assembly: GCA_030737875.1. Classification (NCBI taxonomy): domain Eukaryota; kingdom Viridiplantae; phylum Streptophyta; class Magnoliopsida; order Asparagales; family Amaryllidaceae; genus Allium; species Allium sativum. Next base: position 35,182,657 of record CM060912.1, read on the forward strand.
CCGTCCTCTTTGAAAAATATATCTTGATCCTTAGTAGATTTGTGCTCAGTTGATATGAGTTTTGGCGACGGATATTTGGAGAGCTAGTTCGGTGAGAATTCTAATTTAAATTTATTTAAATTAGATATTAATCGTTAATTATAATTGTTGGTGAATATGATTTGATATGAATACTTGTTATCAGTTGTTTGATGGTTGTCCATGCAGTTGAAACATCGTAATACACGGAGCGTTACTGACAGTAACGTTTTGTACGCACAGCTAATTGATTTTTGTTGTGGTTGTGATGGATGATAGTGTGTTGTATGATCGCGATGTTTGGTTTGTTCTGTTTTCACACATACCCCGTTGCTATGTTTGCTATGTGATTTGGTTCATCAGTTTAAAATTCTCCTTTCAAAATAAATAAATTAAACTAATAAAATTTTATGGTGAAATAAATTGAGAATATAGTTTTAATAAATTTTAAATTTGTTTAGCAATCAAATCGAGTAATGATCACTGATTTACATTCCAATCGCATATGAGTTATTTAAACACCGTATTAGGTTTTGAAAATTTGTTCGGGAAATGGTTGGGATGCGTACCAATATTTGTTTACGGTTATTTGTTAACCGAGTCGATGAAAAATATTATCTAGATCTCACTCAAAATTAAAGTCGAGAATTTGAAACGATAGTCTTTGAAATAGTTGTTTTGTGAATGTTTGAATGGGTTTTACAAATATTAACATTTCAAAATAAAGTGAATTTGCGAAGCAAATTAATTTGGAATAATTATGTTGAAAATGGATTTAACAAGTTGAAATAAACATTTAGTGTTAACTGAAATGAAGAATTTGACAAATTTTAAATAAACATGAATATTCAATTTCATAGCATTTTGAATAGTAATAGAATGTGTTCAAATTAAATATTACTTTATTTAATTTGTTTTGAATTGGGAGTTTGAAATTTAAAATGATTTTTGAACTAAGGTATTATTTTAGGGAAAACGAACGAGATGATTTATATGGAAACGTGATATAGCGTCAATCGAGTGCGTCGTGTTGTTACAGTTCGATAATATCGACTTCAAATAGCTATAACTTGAACATGCGGAATCGAATTGACGCAAAAACAGAAAACATCGGATTTATAATAATAATGGGTTTCGTATAAAAAGGAATTTTCAAATTCCATCGTATGATTTTCGAGTTAGGTTTAAATTTAAATCCGGAAGGGTCGCCATACATGCAGTTCGCCAACCGCAATAAAACCGAATGGAATGAATTTATATTATTTAAAGGTGATTTATGGTCAAATTTTGAATTTAGAATGATTTGGAGTTATTTGATTTAATAAACATTTTTCCCAACGCTTTCAGTAACGCTTTAACATTATTTGAAATGATTTGAATTTGAAGACTTCAAACATGAATCATTATGGAAAGGACTTGATTCGTCCATATGATATGGAATTGAGATGGGTTTTGAATAAAATTGGTCGCTTGATATTCGATATGGATTTATAGGAACAGAAATACTAACATATCCATATCCTGATTCTGATCGTGTTGCCTGAGTTTGTGAATCAATATCGAGTATAAGTCGATTGATTCTATATGAACTGATATGTGGAATATAGGTATTTAAATGGAAATCTAAATCCAAATAAAGATTTGGTTACTCAAGTGTCGACGGATTAATTAAGTTGTTTTGAAAATGAAGTTTGGAAACAAACGTCGAATTTGAAAGGGGTTAAGAATAATGGGTTTCTGGGGAATTAAATCCAACATTTAATTCAAAGTAAATTGGAAATGTTTGGAAAGGAGATTTGAATTGGGAAACCCGTGTAATTTGTAACTATTGTTTTAAGATACGTTTGTTACTTGGAAAGTCCGGGATCGGATATAGGTCCGAAAACCATTCCAAGTAATATTACGACGTTATGAAGCAATTCAAGATTTGGAATCGATAAATGAAGACCGGAAATATCCAGATTATTTGGATCGATTGCTGACATCTCGGATCGGGCCGTACACCCGATACGAGGGTGGCAGGAGATCTGAGTATATTTGGAAATTTTCGGATTGTGTTCCGTTCAGACCCAGAACAGACTTGTATGGATGGTGTGTCTGACGTCGAAATTGACCACGTAGCACTGATTCGTGTGAATATATATCAGATTTGTGGCAATTGAATATCTCCGTCTCTAAGTTACGTTCTTAGAGAATATGTATTAATTCAAATCAGTGATATGTGGAGATATTGACGATGTGGCATACCCAAGTATGATATGAGCTAATGATGATCAAAGCATGGCTTATCGAAGCGTTGCTTTGTGTATGACGTGACATCGACAAACCTCACACACCGGATGATGAGAAACTGGCGGTTTGGTCTGTATATATATATATATATGATTTGATGATGAGTGCTGCAGCAGTGGGGAACCACTTGTGAACTGGGGATGGGGTATGTTCGGGGGGCCGCGTCTGGTCGAAAACCGTAGATACTGCCCTGGCGATTTGTTGCGTTACACTTCGCTCAAGTCCCTGATTGATCCTTCGTGCCAGGAATCATCAAGTTGGAAATCCAAATCTCCAATACAAGCCAGACGATTTTTATTGTATATATATATGGCGACATATATTATGGGGTATCATGCCGTCTAGGATTAATACATTTATTGGTGAACTTGTTTTCCACACTATATGATAATATGAAAAGAGGATTTTCACGAATGAAATCATGTTTGGTTATCATAAGACAAAACTCGCCCATCTGGTGTGCGCTTGCATTGTGTGATATGGGACGAGCTTATGATAGCTTCATTTTTCAAAAGTCATTGCGTATTTCTATGCACGGGAATTCATATGGAGAAAAACCCGTTCCGCATTAGCGGCATGGTCCGTTGAACTACCCAACTTTAAAATGAAACCTGAATGATAACTGTTTTTGAGTTCTCACACCACTCCCACGACTGACCTAGAGTTTATTGTTCCTTCCTAAACTCTGGGTGCCCACTAATTTCCACTCGGGCAGCTAGTGTTTAGTTTTGCAGTTATGGATCGCTGAAGAAGATTCAGAACGCTTCCGGAGTTAGAGTTCACGCTAGAGTTGGAGCTTCCGGTGTATCAGATAATGTTCTTCCGCTGAGAGTTTTATTTCTTCCGCTGTGTATATTTATGTGTAACTCTGATATTCATGTAACTCTGATGTAATATTGAATTATTCAATGAAAAGTTCTGTTGTTTTGTTCAATGTATGTAAGTACCCATAACAATTCGTCTTTATGAACGATTTGAGTCGGTTTAATTACCGGCGAGAGTCGGGCAAAAAGGCGGGTCGTTACATTTGGTATCAGAGCTTTGGTTATACAAAGCTATTGGGTACGTACATATTTGGACAAAGGAATCGGACTCCTCAGAGTTACAATATCTCATTAGAGATAGGGTTAGAAATACCCTAGAATGAGATCTCGGAATATTATGACGAGAGAGCGTATATTTTTGAAACCTATATAAGGTATTTTTGAACAAGTAAATCATTCTGAAACGATGATTATTTAAAATATAATTTGAAATAAGGATTTCGAGTGTTTTATTCGACGTCATGATTGGACTATCGAGTATGTAAGGATTTTGAATATACGTCTGATCAACGTATATACGAAGTCCAATATATACTAGCTAGATATAGAATCACATTCTAGTCGCTCGAGGATGATTCTACTGATGACCATGGCACCATTAGTGCTTATTTTCGAGTTTCAAAAGTGGGATGACTATATGATTCCGGTTAAGACGTCGATAAATACTTAAATGGTTTCGATATGATTAGAAATATTAAAAGGATTAATATAAGATAGATAAGATAAAAACATACTTAACCTAGATAACATACTAATTATAGAAGTAAATCTCACTTAAAGAACTGAGAATGAATTTTTGGTAATGCATGTAAGTAAGTGTATTCACTAATCATGTATGTGAACATTACTCAGTTTGAATAGAAGGAATTGATCAAATTCTAACCAAGGTTTGAATATAAAAGTAATAAGATATCATGCTTACACATGTAAATGAGTGCTAAATAAACATATTCGAACCTATACCTAGTATGAATTGTAAACACTAAAATGCAAGTTAAACTATTTTCTCGGAAATATATTTCGGCTACCAAACTCCCTCAAGAAATTTGAGAGTGATTTTGGACTTAAGTTAAGAATTTGGTTAAAAAGATGATTTAAAATTTGTAATAAATATCTATGTGGGGAAGTAAACCAATTTTTCCTCAATGGGAACTATATGTGCTCGACTTCTCTATCTTGGCCTAAGTTAGTTCCATCATTTAATTCGAACCGTTGAGTAGCGTCGTTCATCCCTTTTTCTTAAGCTTAGTCGAATACCTTGACTTGAATCATCGTTTTCAATTGCTTACACTCGTATCCTTGGGTGCACTTGACTTTCTTGTCTTGATCCTGTTTAGAATTTGGACCCCACTTATTTGATCTTGAGTAGTTCATCTTTTGATTTAGGCGTGTTTTGATTTAGGCCATCATACCCTTTTGTGTCAAACTAATAACTTTGATTTATTCAAGATATTATGTTAACGGAACTTAAACAAATAAGTTTTGCATAGAAATTCAGAATTATTTGATATATAATATAATTATGCAGGGAAAATGGATTTTGAAAGATGAATTTTAAGAATTGGTTCTAAATATTTTGAAACTTATTCTAATGTTGAATAATGATGGTTTGAAACATGCACGTACTAAATTAGAGTGCGCAGCGGAAGCGTGATGATATATTTGAATAAGAATGAATAAAGCCTTATAGTATGGTTAAAATGAGTTATGTTTGAAGAGGAAGAGAAATAAGGGGTGCCGAACTAGTACAGGTCGCACCAGAGGACATTAATTGGCCTATAGATCCTGTATTTGTTGAGCAGTTAGAAATGTTGATGCATGAAATGGGATAACCAGCAGTTATAGCTGAGGACGACCCACTCCTAGAGGCGGGAAATGATGGAATTGATGATGGTGTAGAGGATGTGGAGAAATCCCAATATGATGATGATATCGTAATGGACGATAATGATGTTGTAGCAGATGAGGGTGGTTTCGAATAATCTACATTCGAGGATGACCCACTTCCAGAGATGGGAGATGATGAGTTTGATGAGAAATGGAGTATATAGACCAGCCCTTGGATGAGGCTGATGAAGATGGATTTATGGGTAGTGAGCACGATGGATTTATCGTGGGAGTAGATGATGATGGCTTCATGGCAGACGATGAGGAGGCGTTAGCTGATGAAGAACCCGAGGAGATTGGCTTGACCGATCCACCAGATAATGGGTCGACAGATGATTAGTTGCGATGAGTCTGGACCTTGTATATATAGTGTTTATATGTTATCTTAAGTACCAGATGCATTAAGTTGTTTTTGGGCTAGTATGGTTTTGAGGACTAGTAACAGATACCTAGGTACACCTTTGATGACTGTATTTTTGACTGCCCAAGTGCGTAGTGTGTGCTCAGGAAAGGTTAGATACGTTTTGTATGCCGGCTTGAGAGATCGATATGACATGATCTGTTGGATTAACTATGATATGCGTGTCCCACTATTTAATTTAAATCTGTTTGTTTTGAATATTTATAAACATGTTCCAAATCATATAGAAAAGTTTGATTTAGAGTTTAAAATTTACTATCTTCCTTTTCGAGGACGAAAAGTCTTAAGGGGGGAAGAATGTAACGAACCAGAATTTTCTAAATTTAAATATGAATTTCCATAGCACATTTTGAGATTTTCTGAATACATATTTTGGAATTAATATGATTTAATATTTGAAATTCCCTTTTATTTGTTTAAATAAATTATTTTATTTTGTATAAGACTTATTTTAAAGATTTTGTATAAAAATGATTTTTGTAATTTTACATAATGGGTTTTATATTTATAGATAGTAATATTTTGTATTTATATATATATAAATGTTTTATAATATGAATTTTATAATTTGAAGATTTATTTTGAGGAAATATTTGATATATAAAGATTTAAACAATTTTATATATAGATTTATATGGATTTTTAATTTTAAAAAGTAGTTTGACTTGAAAATAAATTATAATTAAATATCAGTTAAAAATATTCATCCGATTTCTGTACGCGCTATTTTAAAATAATTTTTAGAATTTTTCTGTAATTTTTAATTTGAAAATTTAGCAGATATTTTTTTCAACGTATTTTGGGTATAAATGTGGTCCTTTAGACGCTTTACAAAATTGATCAATCAGACCGGTTTTATTGCTGTTTTCAAATCAGAGCGTGTTGTTGTTTACGATGATGGTTTTATCTCAGTACAACTCGCGACAGATAACTCTAAAAATCAAAAATTGGAAGTGAACATACTAGTACACTCCATATGAATACACTACATTGGACATAAAGCATGGATGGATATGTTCAAGTATGGGTGCAGCGCATGGATTGTCCTCACATTTTGAAAGGGCTTTATATATATTACAATGTTATGGTAAAAATTAAGTTTTAATTAGTTAAATAAATAATGTATATTTGGCATGCATGCATGAATTAGTTTAATGCCAAGACAAGTGTGCACTGATGTGGAGTAATGCATGCAAGTTGAATTTTAAAGAAGGCCAAGTGTCCTAGTTATAATTACCAATATATCCTTAAACACATATATAAAACGTCCGCACCATCAAAACCCAGTCTCTTTTCCTCCCAAACGACCATTCCAGCGCCTTTATCCACTACCGCAACCATCTGCAAGTCCTTCCGCACCTTCAAAGCAGTCCCTCCCAAAGCATCAACAGCCGAACCCCTTTCAAATCCGCAAGTTCCCTTCACTTTCCTCCTCCACTTTAACGTCCAGCTCACCCACCAACTTGCATGGTCCTCTCGCATGCACCACCCATCCTTTGCGCCCCAACGTCCACTTCTCTTTCCTCTTTTCTGTCTGGTTTCGCAGCTTTCCCCTCCTCTTTTCCATTTGCAACCCACGGCCTCACACCTCTCCTCTTACTTCCTTCCTTAGCAGCGTGTTCTAGCTTGCATGCATCGCTTTGATCCGCTCAACTTAAGTTCTCCGCTGGTCTATCCGTCCGCCAGTGCATCGTCTTCATTTAAACTCCACATCCGCGCAGTCCGCCATCGCATGCTAGTCCGCTCGCCAACCCTTGGTCCGCAACCATTCAGTCCGTCCTCTTTGAAAAATATATCTTGATCCTTAGTAGATTTGTGCTCAGTTGATATGAGTTTTGGCGACGGATATTTGGAGAGCTAGTTCGGTGAGAATTCTAATTTAAATTTATTTAAATTAGTTATTAATCGTTAATTATAATTGTTGGTGAATATGATTTGATATGAATACTTGTTATCAGTTGTTTGATGGTTGTCCATGCAGTTGAAACACCGTAATACACGGAGCGTTACTGACAGTAACGTTTTGTACGCACAGCTAATTGATTTTTGTTGTGGTTGTGATGGATGATAGTGTGTTGTATGATCGCGATGTTTGGTTTGTTCTGTTTTCACATATACCCCGTTGCTATGTTTGCTATGTGATTTGGTTCATCAGTTTAAAATTCTCCTTTCAAACTAAATAAATTAAACTAATAAAATTTTATGGTGAAATAAATTGAGAATATAGTTTTAATAAATTTTAAATTTGTTTAGCAATCAAATCGAGTAATGATCACTGATTTACATTCCAATCGCATATGAGTTATTTAAACACCGTATTAGGTTTTGAGAATTTGTTCGGGAAATGGTTGGGATGCGTACCAATATTTGTTTACGGTTATTTGTTAACCGAGTCGATGAAAAATATTATCTAGATCTCACTCAAAATTAAAGTCGAGAATTTGAAACGATAGTCTTTGAAATAGTTGTTTTGTGAATGTATGAACGGGTTTTACAAATATTAACATTTCAAAATAAAGTGAATTTGCGAAGCAAATTAATTTGGAATAATTATGTTGAAAATGGATTAAACAAGTTGAAATAAACATTTAGTGTTAACTGAAATGAAGAATTTGACAAATTTTAAATAAACATGAATATTCAATTTCATAGCATTTTGAATAGTAATAGAATGTGTTCAAATTAAATATTACTTTATTTAATTTGTTTTGAATTGGGAGTTTGAAATTTAAAATGATTTTTGAACTAAGGTATTATTTTAGGGAAAACGAACGAGATGATTTATATGGAAACGTGATATAGCGTCAATCGAGTGCGTCGTGTTGCGACAGTTCGATAATATCGACTTCAAACTTCAAATAGCTATAACTTGAACATGCGGAATCGAATTGACGCAAAAACAGAAAACAACGGATTTATAATAATAATGGGTTTCGTATAAAAAGGAATTTTCAAATTCCATCGTATGATTTTCGAGTTAGGTTTAAATTTAAATCCGGAAGGGTCGCCATACATGCAGTTCGCCAACCGCAATAAAACCGAATGGAATGAATTTATATTATTTAAAGGTGATTTATGGTCAAATTTTGAATTTAGAATGATTTGGAGTTATTTGATTTAATAAACATTTTTCCCAACGCTTTCAGTAACGCTTTAACATTATTTGAAATGATTTGAATTTGAAGACTTCAAACATGAATCATTATGGAAAGGACTTGATTCGTCCATATGATATGGAATTGAGATGGGTTTTGAATAAAATTGGTTGCTTGATATTCGATATGGATTTATAGGAACAGAAATACTAACATATCCATATCCTGATTCTGATCGTGTTGCCTGAGTTTGTGAATCAATATCGAGTATAAGTCGATTGATTCTATATGAACTGATATGTGGAATATAGGTATTTAAATGGAAATCTAAATCCAAATAAAGATTTGGTTACTCAAGTGTCGACGGATTAATTAAGTTGTTTTGAAAATGAAGTTTGGAAACAAACGTCGAATTTGAAAGGGGTTAAGAATAATGGGTTTCTGGGGAATTAAATCCAACATTTAATTCAAAGTAAATTGGAAATGTTTGGAAAGGAGATTTGAATTGGGAAACCCGTGTGATTTGTAACTATTGTTTTAAGATACGTTTGTTACTTGGAAAGTCCGGGATCGGATATAGGTCTGAAAACCATTCCAAGTAATATTACGACGTTATGAAGCAATTCAAGATTTGGAATCGATAAATGAAGACCGGAAATATCCAGATTATTTGGATCGATTGCTGACATCTCGGATCGGGCCGTACACCCGATACGAGGGTGGCAGGAGATCTGAGTATATTTGGAAATTTTCGGATTGTGTTCCGTTCAGACCCAGAACAGACTTGTATGGATGGTGTGTCTGACGTCGAAATTGACCACGTAGCACTGATTCGTGTGAATATATATCAGATTTGTGGCAATTGAATATCTCCGTCTCTAAGTTACGTTCTTAGAGAATATGTATTAATTCGAATCAGTGATATGTGGAGATATTGACGATGTGGCATACCCAAGTATGATATGAGCTAATGATGATCAAAGCATGGCTTATCGAAGCGTTGCTTTGTGTATGACGTGACATCGACAAACCTCACACACCGGATGATGAGAAACTGGCGGTTTGGTCTGTATATATATATGATTTGATGATGAGTGCTGCAGCAGTGGGGAACCACTTGTGAACTGGGGATGGGGTATGTTCGGGGGGCCGCGTCTGGTCGAAAACCGTAGATACTGCCCTGGCGATTTGTTGCGTTACACTTCGTTCAAGTCCCTGATTGATCCTTCGTGCCAGGAATCATCAAGTTGGAAATCCAAATCTCCAATACAAGCCAGACGATTTTTATTGTATATATATATATGGCGACATATATTATGGGGTATCATGCCGTCTAGGATTAATACATTTATTGGTGAACTTGTTTTCCACACTATATGATAATATGAAAAGAGGATTTTCACGTATGAAATCATGTTTGGTTATCATAAGACAAAACTCGCCCATCTGGTGTGCGCTTGCATTGTGTGATATGGGACGAGCTTATGATAGCTTCATTTTTCAAAAGTCATTGCGTATTTCTATGCACGGGAATTCATATGGAGAAAAACCCGTTCCGCATTAGCGGCATGGTCCGTTGAACTACCCAACTTTAAAATGAAACCTGAATGATAACTGTTTTTGAGTTCTCACACCAGTCCCACGACTGACCTGGAGTTTATTGTTCCTTCCTAAACTCTGGGTGCCCACTAATTTCCACTCGGGCAGCTAGTGTTTAGTTTTGCAGTTATGGATCGCTGAAGAAGATTCAGAATGCTTCCGGAGTTAGAGTTCACGCTAGAGTTGGAGCTTCCGGTGTATCAGATAATGTTCTTCCGCTGAGAGTTTTATTTCTTCCGCTGTGTATATTTATGTGTAACTCTGATATTCATGTAACTCTGATGTAATATTGAATTATTCAATGAAAAGTTCTGTTGTTTTGTTCAATGTATGTAAGTACCCATAACAATTCGTCTTTATGAACGATTTGAGTCGGTTTAATTACCGGCGAGAGTCGGGCAAAAAGGCGGGTCGTTACATATATTTTCCAGAAATTGTCTCTTTTTAACTTCAGAAAACATTTTCATATATTCACAAATCACTATTCTTCCACATTCATCAGTCCATAACCATAAACTAGTAAGAGAACAACTCTCTAAGTATCAATCCCGAAGGCCGAAAACAACATCATATCGACACTTAGAAATTCATTCAACTCGACTAATCTCTGGTCAGCTTCTAATTTCTTTAACTCCATTTTTCACTTATTATCAATAAAATCATTTCAATCTGCAAAACATTTGCTTTTAAACCATCATTCACTTTAAAACATGTATATGTTTCTCCTTCCAACCTCTCAAGATTTAATTTTATGAATTCTCATTTTTCTTCTCTTATGAAATTCCATTATACGTTTACTTGCTTATTAAATTTCATTATAATTGATAAGTCGGTATCTATTTATCAAACTTTTCTTAAATTTCTCTATCTCCTTAAATTTTTGGAGAATTTCGCCAACGTCTCCCTTGTACGGGTCACTCGGTACAACTAAAAATTGCCTCTCTAACCCCTTTCCATTCAAAAAGAAAATCAAAAGGCAAAGCGGTTTGCCATATAGGCTCATAAAATCTCATACGAAATTAATTATGTACCTCTTTTGTTGGGCATACAATGTATATCTTCCATTAGCTTCATTCTAAACTTGTTCGAACATCTATTCAACCATTCACAATTTATTCCAACTCAGTTCAATATTTTTTGACTCAATTCGATAATTTTTTCTTTAATTAGCTCTTTTGCCCATTTCACTTTTTATTTTAACATATCACATTCATGTTATATATATATGTATAATTTGCTTATTACTAATCGAATTCCATTTTTTTTATTCAAGTTTCATATTCGATTTCGAATATGAATTCACAAATCTTATTCACTTTATCCAAAGTTAAACTCGATTCAAAACTCAGTTATCTAATTATTCTTCTACTTAGTAAATTCTGTTCAATAATATTTGATTTTGTCTCAAAAATAAATCCATTTACTTCAGTTGAGTTCATATTTATTTTATAACTCAAGTCTGAATTTTTCTAACGCAAATCTAATTTTTATTTGCTTAAAATCTTTTTATGTTATTAAATAAACCATTATGGTTTTTAACCGATTATAGCGCTATTTTTTTTATTTTGATTTTGATATAACTCAAAATCTATAAGACAAAATCCAGACTTTTCTCTTCTATTAGAAAAATATTATTCAATCGGTCCTGACGATTCTTGCTTCAAAGAATTCCAACTTAAACTGAGTTTTATATACTCAATTGAAGTTCGAAACATCAAATTATGAACTACCACGTTGCGACGAGCTCATTTAAATTATATTTAAATATAAACATTTAAACTTTTTTTATTAATAAACTTCAACTCCGTTCTTCCATATATTTTAAATATAAATTAATCTAGTTTTCCAAAGCGAACTTAATATTTCTGATTATCCTACTCGTCGACCATATCCTTGCTCAGTTATAAATTTATTTACAACTCCATCTTCTATATTAAATTCCCATTTCCTTTATCAATTATATTATCTTAGTTCAGTTTATATTCCATATTCTGGAATAAAATCCGTCATTCCCTTTTTGAAATGATTTCTAATTTCCTCTTTAAATTCGTGCTTGAATTTAAACTTCCAAATTATATGATGATAATTTCTTCACTACATATATAAACATCGTTTATAAATTACTTCCTTTTTTTATATATTGAATAAGCTTACATTTCGACATCTATCTAAAACTCAAATCTTATTTTGGAATATTTTATTTATTATAACTTATATACACACACACACACACATATATATATATATATATATATATGACATAGAATTTATTTCCATATTTAATCAAAGTTTCTATTTAATACAATTCCAGTATCCTATTTGGAAATAATTTATTTTTATAAATTCGACATGGTCGAATTCAAATCATAAATCCATATGGATTTATTTTGATTCAATTTACATTCCAAACGTCGGAATAAATTTCATCATTTTCTATTTAAAACGGTTCTCAATTCCCATTTTAAATTCACATTTAAATTTAAATTCCCCAATTATCCAGAGATAGTTATTTTCCTCTTTTTTAATAAATGATATATCTAATATAACAAAATGGGGAGGATCTAGCCATCCTCCAACAGCTCACAAAAACGGTTTCTACAGAGTGCAGAAATCATGCATATATAGAAATACAAGAAACAAAGATCGAGAATGATAAACATCTAGAACAAAACATCAGCCATACTCCATCGGCAACCTCAGCAGCAGATAAGGCAGAAGAAGCCTCTACAGGTAGTCACCAAAGAGAAAGCGGCTATGAAACCTCTAGCTCCACAAAAGACGACCATAGAGCTGCAGCAACTGACGCACCCTCCAAGAAAGTCCCATGCAAAGTCCGGGAAGTCCAAACAGATGCCCCTGGAACCGTCGGAACCTCGAGCTCTACAAACTCCAACAAATTAAAGGTGGAAAGCGGGAACAGAGACAAGCATCTATCCTCCTGCTCCATGAAAAGCATCAGTAGCTTCACCTTCTCCAGCAAGCCCAACTGGCTAGGAGAATCGAAAGCACCTGCCATCTCTAGACAGCCCAACTCCAAAGTCCCATAGCCTAGAAACTGCATAACTAGCAATCGATATAACCTCGATGGAGGGCATTGTGTGGGAATGTGTAAAAAGAAGCATAAAACAAAAAATTTAAATACAACAGCAACAAAATCAACCAATACCTGCCTTGAGAGTAGCCTACTGATGAAACATCGAAGGTAACAACCAATTACCTAGAGCGGGAACTGACGGGACCCCTGAAAGGCCTTCCACGAGACGCAAGGAACACATCGTTCCTTACTTTTCAGATAATGGTAGAGGGTCCATAGCCTCTTCGTCAAATACTGCCTTATTCCATGAGTACCCAGATGTGCCAGCAGACAAGACAAGGAATTAGACGAAGAAGGATCGATCTACATAAAAGATTTTCCCAATATACCGGACCACCAGAATCTCAGTAAATCTTCAAGTGAGGTGACATTTATTTGGAAACCCAACAGATTGCCGAAGTTATTCCAGATAGATCTAGCACAAGACCCATAGAACAACAAATGAATAGACGACTCATAGCATCCTGAACGGCAACATCTGCACCTGGACAAAAGAGGGATGCCGATTCTTTGAAGGTTCTTGTCTTCTGGTAAACCATCATGATAGGTTTTCCACATAAAAAGAGAGACCTTGGGGGAAATACAAACATTCCAAATGGAAGAGAAAAGATGAAGGAGCGGACCTGGAGTCCTTACCGAATTCCATGCCATGTTAAGTGAAAAAGAATTATCGTCCCAAGAGGATCCACCCCCATGTGCATCCTATAAGGCCTTCATGGATTGCATCCATTTCCACGTCTCACCAGCATAGGACGGGATACCAGAGTAATTCGTTCCTACAAGCCTATAGCTTGCAAGCAAAGGCTGAACATATATCCTTCGGTTTATAGATGCCCATACCTCCCTCATCTTTGGGACGACAAATGGGGTTCCCAGAAATCCAGTGGTGGCGAGAAGCGTTGTCCTTAGTTCCCCAAAAAAAGGAAGAAGCCAAAGAGCGGTAAGAGCTGAAGAAGGAAGCTGTGGGATTCAAGGCAGCGAAGATATGGGATACCATAGAGTTGAGGACATACTTAATGAGAAATAATCTGCTAGCCTGAGATAGCAGGGTAGCATTCCACCTAATGATTTTTCCCCTAACTTTGTCAATTTGGGGATCGAAGATGGCGTTGACTTTCCGGCCTCGATATAATACAATACCGAGATATGGAAGAGGAAGCGAGGCCGCCTTGAAACCTGTATAAGTCTTGATCCACGAAGATCTTACCGTAGGCAAGTCTATCGCAGGCACGAAACAGTTCTTTGAAGAGATAACGAGTTGCCCCGAGCTTCTTTCATATTGTCGAATAAGACCTACCAGGCTGCGAATTGAACGATGACTACCATTAGTGAAGACGATGATATCATCAGCGAAAGACAAGGAAGATATAAGAGGACAAACCCTAGGAATGTCGAATCTATGAATCTACCCAGCTATCGTTAGAGAGTGCAACCCTAGAACGAAAGCTTCGGTAGTAAGGACGAACATAGAAAGGGAGAGAGGGTCTCCCTACCAAAGACCCCTCCTGGACCAGAAATAACTGGTGGTTGATCCGTTGATGAGAACGGAAAACTAGAAGTTGGAAATAAGTCTCCAAACAACATCGATAAGGGGTCTAGGAAAACCGAAAGCCCTAAAAACCTTGATGATGATGAACTAGGACATGCGGTCGTAAGATTTAGCCATATCTAGCTTAACGACCACATTAGAGCCTCATACCTTCTTATCTATCTGAGAAATCAGCTCCTGAGCTAAAAGAATGTTATCACTGATTAAACGTCCTTTCACAAACCCTGCCTACGAAGACGAAATAAGTCGCTCGAGAAACGTTGCTAGCCTAGTGGTTAGTACCTTAGACAAGACCTTGTTAGTGAAATTACATAAGCTGATCAGACAGAAAACTGCATAAGAGCTTGGGTGATCACTTTTTGGGATGACGACCAAATTCATGGGCGTCAACCCCACGGGAAGATCTACTCCAGAGAAGAAGGACTAAATGGCTAGACAAAAGTCCACCTGAATGATAGGCCACACACTCCTATAAAAAAATCCGTTGAACACATCCGGCCCACTCGCACTATCCTTAATTAAAGCAAATTGCAAGCACGTATTTCATCCAAGGAAGGGGGTGCGGCAAGGTCAGAGTTATCCGATGGGAGGATCGGTCTAGGAATGAAAACGAGAAGGGATGGGTCAGAAACCAAAACAGAGGGAGAGCCAAGGAAAGACTGGAAGTGGGACACAATGGTATCTTTCACTTCCACAGTGGTAGAAGCCAAGGAAAGGTCAGGGCGGAGGATCTGATGAATGGTGAGAAGGCTATTCTTCTTACGAATAGATGAGTGAAAAAACTTGGAGTTCGTATCTCCTTCGACAACCCATTTGATTCTAGCTTTTTGATGAAGATGGTCTTGTTCGATACGGAACTCCGACGAGAAGGCAAGCTGAGCCACCGCCCATGCCTCCTTGTTGGTAGCAAAGGGGTCCTCGTCAAAATACGCCTCTACTAGCACAAGAGCCTCTTCGGCTGCCCGGACACAATCGAAGATGTTCCTGAAAATAAGAAGATTCCACGCCTTAAAACAAGTCTTAAGACGTTTCAGCTTATGAGAAAACACCGCACATGGGAGACCATTCTCTGGAGAGTTCCAGGAATTTTCCACAACACCGTGTAAAGCATGGTGAGATCTCCACATACTTTGAAACCTAAAGGAGGACGGGCCAGACCTAGTAAGGGGAGAACAACTAAGAATCATAGGAGCATGGTTTGAAAAAGTGCGATCCAGATGGGAGATAGAGAACGTGAAGGGCAGGCTGAGCCACCGTTCAGAGGTGAAAAACTCTATCAAGTGTAGAGAGAATCATGTTAGGACCTTCTTGGTTGTTACACCAAGTAAACACTGATCCGACAAAAGAAACCTCTGAAAGACCAGAGTTGGTGATAAAACCATCAAAATCCGTTATAGCCAAGCGGTCAATGACATTTCCTCCTCATTTTTCTGCTTGGCTAGCGACAACATTGAAGTCGCCTCCCAAAACAAAAATAGAAAAACGTAAGGAGGATAGAGAGAGAATGTCAGACCACAAAGCCAGTCTCTCAATCATGTCGCACTTAGAGTAAACCGCAGATAACAAAAAGGTCGAAGAGAAAGAAGGAAACGAGAAAGACATGGAGAGCAGCTGGTTCGAATCGAATATAAGGTGGACTGCAATGCCTTTGGACCAAATGATCCAAATCTTGCTGAGTACGTTGGCTAAGGCACCACCAAAGCCAAGAGAAAGAAAAGAAGAGGTGGTCGCGTCTGGCCCCACAAGTGGTTCTAGCAGCGCTACCAAACAGATAAGTGCTTCTTAACAATGCGCTTAAGCCTAGCTAACGAAGCTCATTATCGATTCCCTGAACATTCCAGAAAAGAAATTTCGCCATCAAGGCCAAAACTTGACAAAACTCCGAGAAAAAAAGCACAGAAAGCCAGCTCACTGAGAAACTCAGATAAAATATA
This sequence comes from Allium sativum, assembly GCA_030737875.1. NCBI lineage: Eukaryota > Viridiplantae > Streptophyta > Magnoliopsida > Asparagales > Amaryllidaceae > Allium > Allium sativum. The sequence goes on from CM060912.1 coordinate 35,199,370, forward strand.
GGGTATGACGAGTAGATCTAACGATCTGCTCGGACGCCGCTTTAGAGCTTATGCGAATGGTGCGGGAGGTGCGTGGTATCAGCCGCATACTGCGGCAAGAGGCACGGGTAAACTGGCTAATCGGTGACACGAAGGAAGAAGAAATCCGTCTTGCATGTACCTCTTCGTAATGCGGAGCAGAAGCTGCCATACAAGAATTTTAGTAAGACGAGCAAGGAGATCGTTAATGATTGCGATCTCAGCCTTACTAAGAAGGGGAGAGGACATAAGACCAGAAGAAACCGGATAAGAAGAAGAAAAACTATAAATACAAGAAGCCACCGGGACAACATCGCCGGAAACAGAAGAACAAGGAAAAAAGATGTGGAGCTGCTCGTAAGAGACAACACCAATCATTTTGCAAACTGTACCGGTGCTGACCTATCATTGGATTGACAGATCCACGAGCCAGTACAACTCTGGGACATACAAAACATAAGCCAACAGGGGACTAAGCCATAGTAAATCCAACTAAATCTAAACCATCCAACAACTCCGACCGTCAAGCACGGGTACATGTAGTTCCCAGATGACTAGCACCGACTGTGCTAGCCATTTGGAGATTACACATGCCAGACCTGCGTCTATGTCGATGAGCCGAGCAAGAAGCCAACGATACCGATAAACTAACGTCTAAGCCGAACACGCAGAAGGCACTACCAATCCTACTGTGTTCCCTAATGAGCAGACGAGCCATCAGATATGCTAGGACAGAGAAAATCACAGCCAAACGGTGAACCATCCGGAACCAACTCCCCAAAGCAAACAACCAAGAGTCAAAAAAGACCGCGTCTAGCCAAACACCCCAAATAGAGGATGGAAAAAGACGGTCAAGCAAAGCTAAAAAGGGACAAAGATCGAGTCTGCCTTCGCATAGAAGCAGAACAAGGCAGGTAAAACAACCATTTCCACAGAATAAAACAACAATGCACTAAGATGCATGAACCAAACAATGAACCCCAAGAACACACACATGACCCGTCACTGTTGCATCTGAAGTTGCAACGATAGTGACGGGGTGCTCACGCCTAGGCGTGACATGGCTCAAGCAAGCAACACTGCTAAAAACCCCAAGATCAAGCCCACAGCCAAAAACAAACATCCAACAAAAGATAACAAACAGGAACAAAAACATGTACCTGAACCAAAAATGATGAAGCCAGTAGCTCCAAAGAGCACAAACAGAGAGAAGAAACCTGCATGAGGCTCCCGCCTCCGGAGGCATCATCCACCATATCCATTACATAGGAAGGGAATGTAAGGGCTGAAGTGGTGGTGAAATCCACTTCCTTCCTTAAAAACACTTCAACTAAAGGAACCGGTAAGCCCAATAAAGAACTGCTCAAACCAGTAGTGGACACACAGACTCCACCTCTTCATTAGTAGCTGAAATTGAGGCAATGAAATCCTCCACTTCATACTGCACCTCGATGGCAAGAGCAGTTCCAATCAAGGACAAACCGCCCTCTAACTCAAAGGAAGAAGCACACTTAGGAACAGCCTCCACGAGCTAGATAAGAGGAAAAAAACCATTGCTCAGCTCAATCACGGGAGGTGCCTGCTTACACCCAAAAGCTTTTGCAAAAAACATAGAACAATAAGAAGGGATAGAACCCGGAGCAGTAAGTGTCGTAGTCTCCAAGCCTTTCGGCCGACGTCGAGAAGAGCGACACCATCGATACAAGCAAGATGGCTGAACACCTACTGGCAGTTCTAACACCTCAACAGAGCCGAAACACGGTACGAGGAGGAGTGGAGTGTTCAAATTTCCACTACCTAACCCCACGGCTTCCACAACATGCCTGAAATCTGGGCCAAAAATTTCGTCATAAATCAACGAACCAATAAAGAAACCATGAACAACTGCGGTACAAGAAGAGTTCGACCCCCTGAAGCTCAACCGAGGAAGAAATTGGGTAGTGAAATCTCTATTCTCTCGGTCAAGTGAAGGGCAGATCTTCGCAATCAAAACATGCAGATCTGGGACAAAATCAGCGGCACGACGCGGAGGAAGGCAAGATGCCAGAGTACCTCAAAATTTCGGTGAAAGCTCCAAGAAGCTCTCCTCACCTAACAAGTACCTGAATCTCGACAGTTTCACAAACACTTGCAAGGAGGATAGGTGAACCTCAATCAAAGTGCTACTGGTTAAAAACAGAGACAGAGGAGGAGATGCTACCTTCAAAAGTGCAACAGCGATCAACTCGAAAGTCAGGCAAGACTATAGAAAAGAGCCTTCAACCACAAAACCGTCGTGTAAAGAACATGTAGCCATACCTTAAAAATAGGGAAAAATGCAACAAGTGAACACCGAATTCCTGAATGAGAGCATGAGAACTCAAAAGATGAGTGAGGCAAGAACACAAAACTGAAGAGAAATAAGCCGAGATTTAGATGCGAGAGAAAAGAGATGCAAAAAATTCACAGTTTTTCAGAGGGAAGCCATTAATTTGACCGTTGAAAGAAAAAGTTTATTTCAATAGGTTTTGATAATTATTTCCCTTTATTTATAAACATCATTTATAAATTCACTACTTGTTTTCATTATTCAAAATAAGTTAATATTTCCTAGCCTATTCGAAATTCAAATTCAATTTTAGAAAAATAGATTTTCCTTTAAAATCTCAAAAATTCTTGTTATGATATTTTTGTATGTCAATATTTAGGACAAGTGATATTCTAACATCCAAAACACCCAATTATCAGTCACAAGTTTTCTAACACATCATATATGGTAATATATATGTAAACAAACAATAATAAAATTTGGAAGAATCTAGCAGGATCCCTCCAACTTGTTTTTCCTGCATCTACAGATGTTAGACAATATAAATAATAATACCTATCCTGCTTCAGGGCAGGATATCGCGGTATAGAAGGTCATCCACTAGTCTATATATATTGTGGGGGCGCATAGAGAAATCATCTTCTAATGGTACTATGGGCATCCGCTAATGGTACAACGGGAAATATCTTATACATACATACATATATATATATATATATATATTAGCCACAACTACCTAGCCTAAATATAACTAATATATATATAATAGCCACAGTAATATTTCATTGCATCCAAACAACCAACAAACATTATATAACATTAGATTAAACAAATCTTCGTTTATAATAAATTATAAATGGACCTAGAGAGTGAGTTTACTTACCCTGATTTTTATTCGATGACTCATTTCGACTTTAAATATTAAATGCAAAGCGATTCCAAAAATCTAAAATCAACTCTAATTCGTATCTCTCGCAGCCACGAAATCCACTCTTCTTGCTCCATGATTTCTTTCTTTTGACCTCGTCTATGTTTTATATTTATTTATAAGTTACATGAATACATATATAAGTCAATTTAATAAATCACAAGGTTATTTAAAATAAATTACCTAACTACCTTGCCTTCTTGCAACAACTACCACTACGGGGTATGTGAGCAAAAGAACAATTAAAAGAACAAGACCGGTCCATAAGATAGTATCATGTGTGCGTTAAAGTTTCATTATTTGCGATAATGATTCATGGAAGTCGCCATAATAATTAAAGGCTAAGACATACCTAACCTACAAAGGCAGGCAAATACAAGTAGTCGGTGCAATTTCCAATGATCGAAGAAAAACATGCGCCTGTAACAGCAAAACCCACATCACCGTCTTCTTCCCTGTCACCTCATGCATTCCTTTCCAGGTTCGAAATTCCTCCCAACTGCCATGTTCGCCAACCGCCGTTGCAACCATCGCTACTAACCTTCACGTTACCTTCTCTTCCCTTCCATACCTTTTGAGTTTTACTCGATGGCCTCCTACCATTCATGACTTCGAGCTCAAATCGCTCGCTAAAGTGGGAGAATCAACAATGATTATCCCCGAACTCCACAAGAACACCATCAAGGAAGCTCCCTGATCTTATCCATATATAAATTTAATTTGCTTATAACCAATCGAATTCCACTTTTTATATTCAAATTTCATATTTGATTTCGAATATGAATTAACAAATTTTATTCACTTTATCCAAAGTTAAACTCAATTATCTAATTATTCATTTACTTAGTTAATTATATTCAATAATAAATATCTGGTTTTGTTTCAAAAATCAAAACATTTACTTCACTTGAGTTCATATTTATTTTATAACTCAAGTCCAGATTTTTCTAATGGAATTTTATTTTATTAAATAAACCATTATGATTTTTAAACGATTATAGCGCTATTTTTCTAAAAATTTGATTTTGAAATAACTCAAAATCTATAAGACGAAATCCATATTTTTCTCTTCCATTAGAAAAATATTATTCAATCGGTCCTAACGATTCTTGTTTCAAAGAATTCCGATGTAATAACCCGGAAAATGTGAACCAATTTAAAAATTTTAAATTTGGTTATTACCAAAGAATTTGAATAGTTGAAATCGCAAATTGCAATAAAATATAGAATTGGGTATAGTATTGCAGTTTGAAATTTTGAATACAAACTTTGTCCGACTGTACCGGGTGGAAAATATAACGGATTTTAGCGAAACTGAAAATATTAAAATCTGTTTATGAATACCTTTCTAACGAATCTGAAAAATCGAAATTTCATAACGGGAATCAAAAGTTATGGCCAAATGAATTTTCAGAAAGGTCGCTATATAGCATGTATAGCCCTTGAAAATTGATATTTTGCATACGACCTCGGAATTCGACGAAACCACTTTTGTTGGGTCCGGAATGTCAAATTATTGCTAAGTTTCAAATTTCATAATTTTTGAAGCTAGTATGTGAGCTGGGCAAAAGAAAATGTGTTTGGTCAATTTTTGTTAAAATGGGTCGACCTAAAAATGGCCGTTTTTCAAACGAGCTCAGAATTCGACGAAACTGGTTTTGTTAGGACCGTATCGTCAAAACAAAGCTAGATTTATTTTGCTGGAATTTTTCGATTCAGTTTGTGGCCTTGGCAAATTGAAATGTACGTTCAAATTAAATATTGAATGTTTTATATTTTAATTTGAAAAATAACTGACTGTAACAGTCGAATTGGCCAACGAAACATATCCCATTGTGTCCGGAATGGGGGTATTTAGCTGGGGGCGACAGTCGTTGGGTTTGATTTCGAGTTCGTGTGTGGAAGGGGGTATTTTTGGAATTAAATAAATTAAAAATTAAAATAAAAAGGAGCCGACCAATCAGATCTCTTCTTCTCCATCGATCCTCCTGGCGCGAGACGGAAAAGTGCTCCCAACTTCTCTCTTCAATTTCTCCACAACCACACAACGAAATCAAGCAAACTATGATCCATTTTGAAGAGCGTCCAGAGATCTTCAAATCCATACCAACTTCAAAATTTATCGTCGAGTATTGAGGGAGATACAGCGCCGAGAAGACCCGGATTTCGCGCCGCCACCGGGATCGCTAGGGGCCGTCGATCTGACCACCGAGGGTAGCGCCGGGAAGCTCTTCCCTTCGTCTTCGACGCAGTACTGGCCGTTCGTCCTATCGCTTCACGGTTTAGCCGAAAAATTGAAACCTAGTTTCGAACGCGCAAAGAAGGTATACGGCTTACTCTATTTTCAACTGATTTTTACACTATAAAGTGTTGCAAACTTGTAAAAATCATATCTTTTTGCTATGTGATCAAAATTCGATGAAACAGGAGACACCGTGACCGTAAGGAGGCTCTCTACATTCTAGAAGAAGCCGCGGATTTTACTAATCTTCCTACGATTTTTAGCACTGCAATAACCAATGTGAGGAATCTAAACTAATTGTGTGAATGAAATCGCGTTGTATAAATTATATAAGCGAAGTGTAAATTATATACGCATTGTATACCTCATGTGCATGTGTTGTATAAGTTATATTAGCGATGTATAAATTATACAAGCGTTGAATGAGACATATATGCTTTGAATTGTGATGAAATGCAAGTGAATTATTATATTATATATATATATATATATATATATATACTCCCCTCGTCCACAGACCATGGACGATATTTATTGCTTGCGATTGACGTGATATTATATGGTATGACGAATGGTTGGAAATAATTGTTTGTGGTTGATATGATGGTTGAAAAATACCTTTGTGGTTGAAAAATACCCTCTTGTGGTTGAAACAAATTAGAATAGGATTGTGGAATTGAAAATAAAACATGCCGCCTGCGTGCGAACTAGATGCATGATCCCCATTGTCAAAAACCGCGAGGTTTTAAGGTAGAGCGAGGAGTCGTACTAGGGACGGTCCCAGTTTTAACTACCCTGCCGTTATGCTGCCGAAATTTTCTGAAATATTCATGTGTTAGAATAATTCGTTGAAATAAATTACATATGTTGTAGCGAATATTCATGTGTTGAGTTGCAATTCATTCGTTGAGTTGAAATTCATGTGTTGAATATTATTTGAATTTAAACAAATAGCTTTAGCGATAAAAATCACATTTTTATATATATACAAACAATATCGAATATTCATGTATTGAGTTGTAATTCATTCGTTGAGTTGAAATTCATGTGTTGAATATTATTTGAATTTAAACAAATAGCTTTAGCGATAAAAATCACATTTTTATATATATATACAAACTATATCGAATATTCATGTGTTGAGTTGCAATTCATTCGTTGAGTTGAAATTCTTGTGTTGAATATTATTTGAATTTAAACAAATAGCTTTAGCGATAAAAATCACATTTTTATATATATACAAACTATATAGAATATTCATGTGTTGAGTTGCAATTCGTTCGTCGATTTGAAATTCATGTGTTGAATGTTATCGTATTTTAAGATAAAATGAATAGACAATAAAAACTACCCCTTTATTGTGAATATGAAGTGTTAAAAACATTCACGTGTTGAATAAATATTTTTGACGATAAAAATATTTCTTTTATCATGTATATGCTTTGATAAAAATACACACGTGTTGAAATAAATAATAGTTCGCTAGAAATATTATTATTAGCTTTATTCTGCATATATATACATGTGTTGAACAGGAAAAATGGATTAGCTGTAGAGTAAAGAAATTATTTGCGTGTCCGACAAATAGGTAAACCTTGATGAGTTAGCTGCGCAACTTTATTATATATCAACTCCTGTGAATGCCATTGGATGCGGAGTGCTGGTTATTCTGTGTGAAATAATAAATATCGCCATAGGATAGTAACAATTAATTTTGAACTACACTACATGGCATACTTCTTGACGATAGACATACTTCATCATATTCCACATAAGCAATTGGAGCTTGTGTGACGAGGTGGAAGATTTACCATACGAGCGAGAGGCTTGTATGGCGATGACTATATACTACAGGTTGAACTGATGACTGATATGGACTATAGAAAATATAACGATAAATCCCCAGATTAATAAAAACCCCACATGGGTCTGGAGTTGACAATAATCACGTCTCTCTAGTTATTAGATACGACACATGGACTATTTATTTCCACACGGAAACGGGGTGACGAGAATTTATTCTCTGGAGTGATTATCAATACATGCTCCCTCGTAAACACCAGAATATATCACTATAAATATGTGGATGCTTTTTAGGATTTATTGGGTACCTAACACGGCCCAATAAATTTCCAAACCCCTCCCCGTACAAAGGAGGTTATGGCGAAATTTTTCGAAATATTAAGGCATTAGTGAAATATTTGAAGTGAAAACGAAGTTGAAAATATAGAATGAACTATAGTTGGAATTATAGAATGAACTATATTTATATATATAAATATAAATATAATTAAAAGGAATCGAAGCCGTGCAGTTCGTGTTTCGGAATCGTAATTTGAAACGATTAATGCGAGAAATCCGACCATCGGATTTTCCCGAAACCGCAACCGCTGGGTTCGACTTGGAAATATCTTCCCAACGGCACCAACCTTGTAAAAATCCAACGGTTGGATTGTCCGGAATGTTTAATTTAAATCCGAAGAAAAACAGCGCCAGAATCGTTTATATTTATATATAAATATAAATATAATTAAATTAAATCGAATAACGACGCTGCAGTTCGAATTTTGAAAACGTAACTTCAAACGACTAGTGTGGGAGATCCGACCGTCGGATTTTCACGAAACTGGAACCGTTGGGTTCGCTTTGGAAATATCTTCCCACTGATATAGACTTTGTAGAAATCCAACGGTTAGATTTTCTGATATGTGTAAAACAAATTAGGGGAAAAACAGCGCCAGTGCCACGGCACGACCTGAAACGTCGTTTAATTAAATATGGCCATTTTTAAATAAATAAAAATGGCGAAAAATCGTTATAAAATATTATAAGCAACATAGATTGCAAATAAACCAATTGGACTTGAATTGTTTGATATTTGATGGTTGTATGTGTTTGACACAAAAATAACACTAAAGAACTGAAAGATGGATGCCGAATAATATAACCATAGGAAGAATCGATTTAAATTCTAATGACGTGAATTATTTGAAAAGGCCGAGCTAACCCTCATTTCAAATAATTTATCGAGCGATTCGAATTGGAAAATGCAAAGACGATTCAAGACCGACGATCTTCGTATCGGTTGGATGGGCGCTACTGAGGTTCCTAACCGGAGTAGCTACCGGAAAGGGGCGGAAGTAGTAGCCGTCTGAACGCATGTGTTGATTGGACGGATATACAAGGAATTTGACGCCTCCGCTTTCGTTCAGACCCAGAACGGACTTGTAAATGGAATGTGTGTCTGACATTGGATTTTGTTCTATACTGATTGATCTCTGTTAAATATATATCTGTTTGGCGGCGGAGAATTTATTCTTTTGCTTAACGCCCTTCTCTGAGACGTACGAGCTTAGAGGCTATATATCGATGGAAATCAATCGTATGGAGTGGACTGCCTATGTGGCATGCCAAGATGCTGTGATCAAGGCTTCTGTTGCAAAGCAAAGTCTTGTGGATGATGATCAAAGCACGGTTTGCGTGGCCTGGCTTTGTGTATAGCGTGGATTCGCGAGCCTCACACCCCGGTATGAGTCAAAAATGGGATACGGACTGCAGGGAGAGCACGACGTTTCTTTCTAGCTATGGTGGTGTCAGTGACTTACCAGCCCTGACATATATATCTACTTTTCACCTTTGTGGTTGTTGGAATGCAAGGCGCCTCGATTATAGGTCTGTAAGGACCGGGAAACGTGTGTTCAGGAATAAATAATCCTCAAACGTAAGAGAGGACCGGCCCTGAAGCATCCAGGGGTTACCCAGAGTGTGTAGTCCTGAGGCATTTGCTTGAGTGTCTCGAAGCGGAGAGGAGCTTGCCCCTTGCCTCGACTCATGACGGAAATCCAATTTCCAATACGAAATAACGGACTCGATTGTAGAACTAGTATGGCGACATAGTAGATGGTAGCTATGCCGCCTATGATTGATATTTATGATGCTATTCATTTTTGAAACATATATGCACTAGTAATAATATCAAATGATTTTGCTTTATATGTATCAAGCATATTTGGCCATTATACGGTAAAACTCTATCCTCCGGCTTGCGTTGCATTGTGTGATGGGACCTGAGTCTTATAATAGCTTCATTCTTTTTAAAAAGCATTGCGTTGTTTCAAAAGAATTTACTTTGTTTTAAATGCACTAGCAATCACTGGAGTAAACTCGTTCCGCGAAAGTGGCGTGGTCCTATGATTTTCTTATTACTATTGTTTAACTATTAAATAGATTCCTCATACCAGTCCCCATGACTGACTCGTTGTTTGTTTCACTTTGCAAACGCGGGTGCCCTTATTTTCACATGGGCAGCCTAGTTCACAGGTGACAGGTTGTTTTTGGCTCTGCACTGTTGCATAGAGTGCATTTTTGGCTCATGGCGAGGCTGACTTCACCGAGATGACTTTGACATTTTCCGCCATTACTATACTTATATTACGATTCCGCCATGGGCGATGCAGACTGATTTACTTTCCGTACTTCTTATTGTATGTATATGTACCGCCTTCGGCGATGTAGACTGATACCCTTATTATGTCTCACTCCATGTATGTATTCCGCCTCTGGCGATGATGACTGATCACTTTCCTTTTTATTTACTAAGTTATATCCTACGCTATGCTATTCTGATGTTATTACATGTTGTGATTCCGCTGTCATATCCATGTAAAATTATTCTATTTATTGTTTCTGCTATTATCTGTACTCTGCTATGATGATTAATGCGTTATATTCCAATGATTATCCTTAATACCGCCCCTCGGATTTTGGGATTGTCACAGTTGGTATCAGAGCTTTGGTTAACCTTAGCTCCGGCATCTAACACATTAAACACCTCGTCAGAATAGAATCAGTAGTGTTCTAAGGCGAGTAGCTCATTAGAGATAGGATTAGCTATGTCCTAGAATGAGCTAAGCAGATTAGCAAAACAATTTGATCAGTACATCATTTCCTTTCCTTATATTCCCCTGCTTTATCATATATGAAAATTATCAAATCTGTGAGCTTGACTCTTTTCTTGCTTATACAGTATTCTCTTAGATGGCTACACGAGCAGCAGCAGCTAGAGGAGGCCGTGGAGGCCGAGGAGAAGCAACAGGAGGACGGGGGAGTATCCCCGTAGTTGTGGAAGGCCCTATTGTTCAGCCACCAGCACCCGAGGACTTTGAGCTAGACAAAGTAGCGAAGAGGTATAGGAACCTTGGGGGAAAACCCTTTACTGGCACTGGTACAGTGACCGAGGCTATAGCTTGGTTGAAGACCTGTGAGAAAATCTTTGAAGGCATGGGTATGGGAACCAACAACAAAGCACGACTAGGTATTTGGCTCCTACAGGAGGAAGCAGAGCTGTGGTGGGATGCCATTACCTCAGAGGATGCAGCAGGTACTGTCAGAACCTAGGAGCAATTCAAAACTATGTTCAATGAGAAGTTTGTACCTGAACAGGCTCTAGAGAGGATGCGAGAGCAGTTTGCTAATCTCCAGCAAGGGGATCTCTCTATCCAGGATTACCTGAATAAGTTCACCCAGTTGTCGCGCTATGCTCCAGAGCTTATTATGACTAACAAAGCAAAGAACAAGAGATTCATATTTGGGCTAAAGCGCAAGTACCATGACAGAGCTATGAGCAACATTAAACTCTCCTTCTCAGAATTGGTAGAAATGGCTTGCAATTATGAAGATATGGATGAAAGGCACGCTAGCCAAGACCGCGCCAAAAGCCAAGCTGGAAACAAGCGCAAGGCTTCAGCAGATCAACCCGAGTCTAGCATTACCGCAGCCGCTACTCAGAAACCTGGAAAGATCCCCAAAGGAAATTGCTACAATTGCGGGAAGCCAGGACATTTTTCTAATGTATGCAAAGCCCCGAGGAAACCAAAGGCAAATGACTCAGCCGAATGCTACAACTGCCATAAGAAGGGGCACTATAGCAGGAACTGTCCTCTGAAGCAGAATGCACAAGTGGCTCATGTGTATGACGGGAAGACCCCGCCAGCTACCACCGATGGATCAGGTAAACCCGACGTCTTGGGAGGTACCCTTACCATTAAAAATATTCCTGTTTCTGTACTTTTTGATACTGGTGCATCACGTAGCTTCATTTCTGGTAACATTGTTCACAAGTTAAAATTGAAACGAAGAAAACTTAAGGAACCAATTAAAGTTCAAAACCTGATAAGAGGTTCTGTTAGTCTCAGCTCGTACTGTAGAGTGCCTATCTCCTATTCTTTCTACAAGTTTCCCCATAGGTTAATCATCATGAATTTATTAGAATTCGATGTTATTCTCGATTTGGAATGGTTAACCAAATATAAGGCTAAAGTTAGATGTGCCGAACGAATCGTTAAAGTCAAAACGAAGCTTGGACCTATATGTATACCATGCCATGGCTCCGAAATTAATAGAACAGAATTTTGGTCTTCTTTAGAAGTTACTCCCCCTTCAATAGAGAAGATACCGGTCGTGAAAAACTACGCGGATGTGTTTGAAGAAGTAGAAAACTTGCCGCCGCAAAGAGAAATTGAATTTAGGATATATCTAATTCCTAACGTCCAACCAGTAGTACATCCAATAAGGAGAATGGCCCCGAAAGAAAAAGAAGAGTTAGGTAGTCAAACCCGAGAATTACTTTGGAAAGGTCTGATCAGACCGAGCTTTTCAGCTTGGGGAGCAGCAGTAGTATTTGTCCCGAAATCAGACGGTACTCTAAGACTTTGCGTTGATTACCGAGATCTCAATAAGCAGACACTGAAGAACAAATATCCCTTGCCCCGAATAGACGATCTGTTAGATCAATTAAATGGAGCAACAGTATTCTCCAGAATGGACCTAGCTACAGGTTTCCACCAATTACGTATAGCCGAGGATTGTGTTCCTTTGACAGCCTTCAGGGGTCCCGATTTATTCTACAAATGGTTAGTAATGCCGTTCGGCTTGTGTAACGCTCCGGCATACTTCGTTGATCTTATGAACAGAGTGTTCCGAGGTGTATTGAATAAATTTGCTCTAGTCTTCATCGATGACATTTTAATCTACTCCAAGTCGGAAGACGAACATGCAAGACATTTGGAACAAGTGTTGAAAATTCTAAGGAGAAATGTCTTAAAAGCTAAATTTTCTAAATGTGCCTTCTGGCAGAATGAAGTTAAGTTCCTAGGCCATGTCGTGTCAAAAGAAGGGATTGCTGTAGATCCAAGCAAAATTACAGCGATTCAGAACTGGAAACAACCTACTACCCCCACCGAAGTTCGAAGTTTCCTTGGATTGGCTAGTTACTATCGGAAATTCGTTCAGGATTTTTCAAAGATATCTGGTGTTTTGACAAAGCTTACAAAGAAGCATGAGAAATTCAAATGTACTCCCGAATGTGAAGAAGTTTTCCAGGAGCTGAAACTGAAGTTGACAACTGCTCCAGTATTGACAATTATAGAAGGCAACCAAGACTTGACTGTATGGACAGATGCTTCTATCAGAGGGCTAGGCGCAGTACAAATGCAAAAAGGCCAAGTGATCGCTTATGCCAGCCGTTAGCTGAAGCCGCATGAAAGAAACTATCCAACTCATGATCTTGAGTTATTAGCTATCGTGTTTGCTTTAAGAATTTGGAGGCATTATTTACTGGGCGAGAAGTTCGAACTATTCACCGATCACCAATCCTTGAAATATCTATTCACGCAGAAAGATCTAAATTTGAGACAACAGCGTTGGTTAGAATTCCTTGCGGCATATGATTTTGAAATTCTATACACTCCAGGGAAAGCCAATGTTGTAGCAAATGCGCTCAGCAGAAAGAATGAAATCATCGCCAGTTTTGTCATCACGTCTTCATTAATAGACAGGATCTCGACCCTTCAGAAAGACGATGAATTTTTATTCAAAGAGTCAGTCAGAGAGTCAAAGGAGGTGAATCCACAAGTTTCCGACTCGATGACAAAGGAGTTCTTAGATTAAAGGGCAGAATTTGCATCCCAAACCTTTCTGAGCTCAGAAGAGAGATACTTGATGAGTGCCACAAGTCCAAATTAAGTATCCATCCCGGTGTGAGCAAAATATATAATGATATCAAACGCACATTCTGGTGGAGAGCTTTGAAAAGGGATATTTCATTATATGTTAGTAGATGCCCCACTTGTCAGCTAGTTAAGAGTGATCAACAGAAATTGGCGGGACTATTACAACCCTTAGAAATTCCAGGATGGAAGTGGGAGCAAATTTCGATGGATTTCATCGATGGCCTGCCTCGAACTAGAAAAGGAAACGACAGTATATGGGTAATCGTAGATCGCTTCACGAAGACTGCCCATTTCATACCTGTACGATCCAACAGAACGGCTCAAAGTCTAGCACAGATTTACTTCAAAGAAATAGTTAAACTACATGGGGTGCCGCTCAATATAGTCAGTGATAGAGATCCCCTGTTTACTAGCAAATTCTGGGAAGCATTCCAGACAGAATTGGGATCCAACTTGAATCCAAGCACCGCTTATCACCCACAGACAGACGACCAAACTGAGTGGGTGAATAGAATTCTAGAAGATCTACTGCGGGCTTGCGTTATCGATTTTGGAGGCTCATGGGAAGATCACTTACATCTAGCCAAATTCTCTTACAACAATAGCTATCAAGCAAGTCTGGGAATGTCCCCATTTGAAGCATTATACAGTAGACCGTGCAGATCTCCCGCATGTTGGGTAGAACCTGGAAACAGACTTGTGTTAGGGCCCGATATGATTCAAGAAGCATCGGATAAAGTCGATTTCATTAAGAAGCGATTGAAAACCGCACAGAGCCGACAGAAAAGTTATGCTGATGCGAGAAGAAGAGATTTATCATTTGTCGTTGGCGATTATGTTTATTTAAGAGTATCTCCAATGCGAGGAGTAATCAGATTTGGCAAGACTGGGAAGTTGGCACCGAGATTTATTGGTCCCTTTCCTATACTTGAACGGATTGGAACTCTTGCATATAGGGTTTCATTACCTGATTGGTTGCCTGGTGTACATGATGTGTTCCACGTGTCTCAACTCAGAAAACATGTTCATGATCCCGATCTTGTTGTGGAAGAAGCAGCGCAACAGGATATTGACATAACTCCAGAATTAGCACTCAGAAGAGAGCCATTAAAGATAGTTGGCAAGGAAACTAGAGAGCTGAGGAGGAAAAAGATTCATCTAGTCAAAGTGCAATGGAGTAGTGATCCTAGAGACTGTACTTGGGAGACTGAGGAAAGCATTAAACAAGCCTACCCCAAATGCAGAGTAGACATCTCTAACTAACTCCGGTGCAAGGTACCTTTACAATACTTTGCATTTACATTTTGTTTCCTACTTAGCTGTTATTTCCTTTTCGAGGACGAAAAGTTTTAAGTGGGGGAGATTGTAATAACCCGGAAAATGTGAACCAATTTAAAATTTTTAAATTTGGTTATTACCAAAGAATTTGAATAGTTGAAATGGCAAATTGCAATAAAATATAGAATTGGGTATAGTATTGCAGTTTGAAATTTTGAATACAAACTTTGTCCGACTGTACCGGGTGGAAAATATAACGGATTTTAGCGAAACTGAAAATATTTAAATCTGTTTATGAATACCTTTCTAACGAATCTGAAAAATCGAAATTTCATAACGGGAATCAAAAGTTATGGCCAAATGAATTTTCAGAAAGGTCGCTATATAGCATGTATAGCCCTTGAAAATTGATATTTTGCATACGACCTCGGAATTCGACGAAACAACTTTTGTTGGGTCCGGGATTTCAAATTATTGCTAAGTTTCAAATTTCATAATTTTTGAAGCTAGTATGTGAGCTGGGCAAAAGAAAATGTGTTTGGTCAATTTCTGTTAAAATGGGTCGACCTAAAAATGGCCGTTTTTCAAACGAGCTCAGAATTCGACGAAACTGGTTTTGTTAAGACCGTATCGTCAAAACAAAGCTAGATTTATTTTGCTGGAATTTTTCGATTCAGTTTGTGGCCCTGGCAAATTGAAATGTACGTTCAAATTAAATATTGAATGTTTTATATTTTAATTTGAAAAATAACTGACTGTAACAGTCGAATTGGCCAACGAAACATATCCCATTGTGTCCGGAATAGGGGTATTTAGCTAGGGGCGACAGTCGTTGGGTTTGATTTCGAGTTCGTGTGTGGAAGGGGGTATTTTTGGAATTAAATAAATTAAAAATTAAAATAAAAAGGAGCCGACCAATCAGATCTCTTCTTCTCCATCGATCCTCCTGGCGCGAGACGGAAAAGTGCTCCCAACTTCTCTCTTCAATTTCTCCACAACCACACAACGAAATCAAGCAAACTAGGATCCATTTTGAAGAGCGTCCAGAGATCTTCAAATCCATACCAACTTCAAAATTTATCGTCGAGTATTGAGGGAGATACAGCGCCGAGAAGACCCGGATTTCGCGCCGCCGCCGGGATCGCTAGGGGCCATCGATCTGACCACCGAGGGTAGCGCCGGGAAGCTCTTCCCTTCCTCTTCGACGCAGTACTGGCCGTTCGTACTATCGCTTCACGGTTTAGCCGAAAAATTGAAACCTAGTTTCGAACGCGCAAAGGAGGTATACAGCTTACTCTATTTTCAACTGATTTTTACACTATAAAGTGTTGCAAACTTGTAAAAATCGTATCTTTTTGCTATGTGATCGAAATTCGATGAAATAGGAGACACCGTGACCGTAAGGAGGCTCTCTACATTCTAGAAGAAGCCGCGGATTTTTCTGATCTTCCTACGATTTTTAGCACTGCAATAACCAATGTGAGGAATCTAAACTAATTGTGTGAATGAAATCGCGTTGTATAAATTATATAAGCGAAGTGTAAATTATATACGCATTGTATACCTCATGTGCATGTGTTGTATAAGTTATATTAGCGATGTATAAATTATACAAGCGTTGAATGAGACATATATGCTTTGAATTGTGATGAAATGCAAGTGAATTATTATATTATATATATATATATACTCCCCTCGTCCACAGACCATGGACGATATTTATTGCTTGTGATTGACGTGATATTATATGGTATGACGAATGGTTGGAAATAATTGTTTGTGGTTGATATGATGGTTGAAAAATACCTTTGTGGTTGAAAAATACCCTCTTGTGGTTGAAACAAATTAGAATAGGATTGTGGAATTGAAAATAAAACATGCCGCCTGCGTGCGAACTAGATGCATGATCCCCATTGTCAAAAACCGCGAGGTTTTAAGGTAGAGCGAGGAGCCGTACTAGGGACGGTCCCGGTTTTAACTACCCTGCCGTTATGCTGCCGAAATTTTCTGAAATATTCATGTGTTAGAATAATTTTCATTCGTTGAAATAAATTACATATGTTGTAGCGAATATTCATGTGTTGAGTTGCAATTCATTTGTTGAGTTGAAATTCATGTGTTGAATATTATTTGAATTTAAACAAATAGCTTTAGCGATAAAAATCACAATTTTATATATATACAAACTATATCGAATATTCATGTGTTGAGTTGCAATTCATTCGTTGAGTTGAAATTCATGTGTTGAATATTATTTGAATTTAAACAAATAGCTTTAGCGATAAAAATCACATTTTTATATATATACAAACTATATCGAATATTCATGTGTTGAGTTGCAATTCATTCGTTGAGTTGAAATTCATGTGTTGAATATTATTTGAATTTAAACAAATAGCTTTAGCGATAAAAATCACATTTTTATATATATACAAACTATATAGAATATTCATGTGTTGAGTTGCAATTCCTTCGTCGATTTGAAATTCATGTGTTGAATGTTATCGTATTTTAAGATAAAATGAATAGACAATAAAAACTACCCCTTTATTGTGAATATGAAGTGTTAAAAACATTCACGTGTTGAATAAATATTTTTGACGATAAAAATATTTCTTTTATCATGTATATGCTTTGATAAAAATACACACGTGTTGAAATAAATAATAGTTCGCTAGAAATATTATTATTAGCTTTATTCTGCATATATATACATGTGTTGAACAGGAAAAATGGATTAGCTATAGAGTAAAGAAATTATTTGCGTGCCCGACAAATAGGTAAACCTTGATGAGTTGGTTGCGCAACTTTATTATATATCAACTCCTGTGAATGCCATTGGATGCGGAGTGCTGGTTATTCTGTGTGAAATAATAAATATCGCCATAGGATAGTAACAATTAATTTTGAACTACACTACATGGCAGACTTCTTGACGATAGACATACTTCATCATATTGCACATAAGCAATTGGAGCTTATGTGACGAGGTGGAAGATTTACCATACGAGCGAGAGGCTTGTATGGCGATGACTATATACTACAGGTTGAACTGATGACTGATATGGACTATAGAAAATATAACTATAAATCGCCAGATTAATAAAAACCCCACACGGGTCTGGAGTTGACAATAATCACGTCTCTCTAGTTATTAGATACGACACATGGGCTATTTATTTCCACACGGAAACGGGGTGACGAGAATTTATTCTCTGGAGTGATTATCAATACATGCTCCCTCGTAAACACCAGAATATATCACTATAAATATATGGATGCTTTTTAGGATTTATTGGGTACCTAACACGGCCCAATAAATTTCCAAACCCCTCCCCGTACAAAGGAGGTTATGGCGAAATTTTTCGAAATATTAAGGTGTTAGTGAAATATTTGAAGTGAAAACGAAGTTGAAAATATAGAATGAACTATAGTTGGAATTATAGAATGAACTATATTTATATATATAAATATAAATATAATTAAAAGGAATCGAAGCCGTGCAGTTCGTGTTTCGGAATCGTAATTTGAAACGATTAATGCGAGAAATCCGACCATCGGATTTTCCCGAAACCGCAACCGCTGGGTTCGCCTTGGAAATATCTTCCCAACGGCACCAACCTTGTAAAAATCCAACGGTTGGATTGTCCGGAATGTTTAATTTAAATCCGAAGAAAAACAGCGCCAGAATCGTTTATATTTATATATAAATATAAATATAATTAAATTAAATCGAATAACGACGCTGCAGTTCGAATTTTGAAAACGTAACTTCAAACGACTAGTGTGGGAGATCCGACCGTCGGATTTTCACGAAACTGGAACCGTTGGGTTCGCTTTGGGAATATCTTCCCACTGATATAGACTTTGTAGAAATCCAACAGTTAGATTTTCCGATATGTGTAAAACAAATTAGGGGAAAAACAGCGCCAGTGCCACGGCACGACCTGAAACGCCGTTTAATTAAATATGGCCATTTTTAAATAAATAAAAATGGCGAAAAATCGTTATAAAATATTATAAGCAACATAGATTGCAAATAAACCAATTGGACTTGAATTGTTTGATATTTGATGGTTGTATGTGTTTGACACGAAAATAACACTAAAGAACTGAAAGATGGATGCCGAATAATATAACCATAGGAAGAATCGATTTAAATTCTAATGACGTGAATTATTTGAAAAGGCCGAGCTAACCCTCATTTCAAATAATTTATTGAGCGATTCGAATTGGAAAATGCAAAGACGATTCAAGACCGACGATCTTCATATCGGTTGGATGGGCGCTACTGAGGTTCCTAACCGGAGTAGCTACCGGAAAGGGGCGGAAGTAGTAGCCGTCTGAACGCATGTGTTGATTGGACGGATATACGAGGAATTTGACGCCTCCGGTTTCGTTCAGACCCAGAACGGACTTGTAAATGGAATGTGTGTCTGACATTGGATTTTGTTCTATACTGATTGATCTCTGTTAAATATATATCTGTTTGGCGGCGGAGAATTTATTCTTTTGCTTAACGCCCTTCTCTGAGACGTACGAGCTTAGAGGCTATATATCGATGGAAATCAATCGTATGGAGTGGACTGCCTATGTGGCATGCCAAGATGTTGTGATCAAGGCTTCTGTTGCAAAGCAAAGTCTTGTGGATGATGATCAAAGCACGGTCTGCGTGGCCTGGCTTTGTGTATAGCGTGGATTCGCGAGCCTCACACCCCGGTATGAGTCAAAAACGGGATATGGACTGCAGGGAGAGCACGACGTTTCTTTCTAGCTATGGTGGTGTCATTGACTTACCAGCCCTGACATATATATCTACTTTTCACCTTTGTGGTTGTTGGAATGTGAGGCGCCTCGATTATAGGTCTGTAAGGACCGGGAAACGTGTGTTCAGGAATAAATAATCCTCAAACGTAAGAGAGGACCGGCCCTGAAGCATCCAGGGGTTACCCAGAGTGTGTAGTCCTGAGGCATTTTCTTGAGTGTCTCGAAGCGGAGAGGAGCTTGCCCCTTGCCTCGACTCATGACGGAAATCCAATTTCCAATACGAAATAACGGACTCGATTGTAGAACTAGTATGGCGACATAGTAGATGGTAGCTATGCCGCCTATGATTGATATTTATGATGCTATTCATTTTTGAAACATATATGCACTAGTAATAATATCAAATGATTTTGCTTTATACGTATCAAGCATATTTGGCCATTATAAGGTAAAACTCTATCCTTCGGCTTGCGTTGCATTGTGTGATGGTACCTGAGTCTTATAATAGCTTCATTCTTTTTAAAAAGCATTGCGTTGTTTCAAAAGAATTTACTTTGTTTTAAATGCACTAGCAATCACTGGAGTAAACCTGTTCCGCGAAAGTGGCGTGGTCCTATGATTTGCTTATTACTGTTGTTTAACTATTAAATAGATTCCTCATACCAGTCCCCATGACTGACTCGTTGTTTGTTTCACTTTGCAAACGCGGGTGCCCTTATTTTCACACGGGCAGCCTAGTTCACAGGTGACAGGTTGTTTTTGGCTCTGCACTGTTGCATAGAGTGCATTTTTGGCTCATGGCGAGGCTGACTTCACCCAGATGACTTTGACATTTTCCGCCATTACTATACTTATATTATGATTCCGCCACGGGCGATGCAGACTGATTTACTTTCCGTACTTCTTATTGTATGTATATGTACCGCCTTCGGCGATGTAGACTGATACCCTTATTATGTCTCACTGCATGTATGTATTCCGCCTCTGGCGATGATGACTGATCACTTTCCTTTTTATTTACTAAGATATATCCTACGCTATGCTATTCTGATGTTATTACATGTTGTGATTCCGCTGTCATATCCATGTAAAATTATTCTATTTATTGTTTCTGCTATTATATGTACTCTGCTATAATGATTAATGTGTTATATTCCAATGATTATCCTTAATACCGCCCCTCGGATTTTGGGATTGTCACATCCGACCAAAATTGAGTTCTATATGCTCAATTAAAGTTCGAAATATCAAATTACGAACTACGTTTATTAATTAATTTCAATTCCATTATTCCATATATTTTAAATATAAATTAATCCAATTTCCCAAATCTAACTTAATATTTCTGATTATCCCTACTCGTCGATTGTTTCATTACTCGATTATAAATTTATTTAGTACTCAATCTTCTATATTAATTTCCCGTTTCCTTTAAAAATTATATTATCTCAGTTAAGTTTATATTCCAGATTTCGGAATAAATTTCGTCGTTCCCTTTTTGAAATGATTTCTAATTTCGTCTTTATATTCATACTTGAATTTAAAATTCCAAATTATATGATGACAATTCCATCACTACATTTGTAGACATCGTTTATAAATTACTTCCTTGTTTTAGATATTAAATAAGCTTCCATTTCAATATTTTGGAATATTTTATTTACGATAACTTATAACATAGAATTCATTTTTGTATTTAATCTCAGTTTCTATTTAATACAATTCCAATATCCCTTCTGGAAATAATTTATTTTTATGAATTCGACATAGTCGAATTCAAATCATAAATCCATATGGATTTATTTTAGTGAAAATTAGGTCCCTATTTTTTAAAAGTAGCAAAAAACTGAATAAAAAAATACGAAAATTATTATTTAAATAAATTATGCATTCGACAAAAAAATCGATCAAAAAAAAATCAAAAAGCACGCAAAAAAACAGCGAAAAATGCAGTTAAATGCATAATGTTATGCAAGAATTCCAATTTCTTGCATATATATGTCCAAGTATTTCCAGAGTTGCATTCGCGTTTGATTTTTTTGCATATTTATGTGCAGGTATTGCATCATTCTTGCATGAAAAAATGCAATATTTCATAACAGTGCAACTCAGTTCATTTTTATTTGCATTCAAGTGTGCATGCGAATCCGAAACAAGCACACATGCGTGCAACATACCTACAGGCAAAATGTTAGCATAATTCCCTTTAAGCAATAATTGCATATATGTATGCAAGTATTGGCAATACTTGCATACATATATGCAACTTTTTTCTTGGCATGGACTTTTGCTATTATTTTCAGACTTTAGAAAAAAAAATCACCACTGCACTTTTTTCTGGAAGAAAATGTAGGAGGCAAAACAAAATAAGTAGCAGGCGGAACCATGAAAGTAGGTTGCGGATCCTACAAAAAAGGAGGCGGGAATCCAAAAATAGGGAGCGGGTTTATATTATAAACTATGACCGGATGTGAGCCTAATTTTGAAACTTAATAGGGACCTGTAAAAATGCACCCTTTATTTTAATTCAATTTACATTCTGAATGTCGGAATATATTTCATCGTTTTCTATTTAAAACGATTCTCAATTCCCAATTTGAATTTATATTTGAATTTAAATTCTCCAATTATCCACTGATAATTATTTTCCTTTATTTATAAACATCGTTTATAAATTCACTACTTATTAAATTACAAGAATAAACTTCATGTCCAAGAAAATGGCGACTGCTAATATTTTTGCATCTTCTTTTTCGAAATTCTAGAATTAATCCTTTGTTTTTTCTGCCATTATCTGGATTCTCTCGATCGTGTGCATAGGTAGCAAAGGTGAATCGATCATTTTTGGATACCACTTCTTCCAAAATTCGCAAGAAGGTACAGCCAAAGATAAGGAGGGAGAGATTAAACAAGGATTAGTGGTGTTTTCTTTGTGGAGAGGAAAATCATGTTGCGATGGATTGTGGAAAACAAATTCGATGTTTTCACTGCGGAATTTATGGTCATAGAAGATTCGATTTTCCTGAGATTTTTAGGGGAAAATCGCCCTTTGAGTTAGCGCATTTTAAATGTTCGATCTTTTGCCACAAAGTGCTTATTTTCTTGAATATATTCGACATGGTAAATTCTTATCAGAAAAAAGACGGGGATTATTTGCTTTTGGCTTTGGGATGGCATTTGGAAGGAATTATGGATGATGTGCTTTGGGAAAAGGTTATTTCTGTTGATACAAGATTTTTAGTGCCACTTCATTGTCGCAGCCATTAACTAAAAAGGAGCACGCATTTCGCTTTTGTATTGGATTCCTAAGATTAAGGAATATTTTTGCAAAATTTGATTCTACGAATAAGGCAAGGGGTTTGAGTATATTGGACGAGCTTTTGGGTCATTTTGATATTATCAGTTCGGTAATAAATTGTAAACCTATGTTGGAGTGTTAAAAAGTTGGACGACAGAGGGTCAATCATGGCAGTCTTATTAGGAGCATGGAGACATCAGTTTTGAGTGGTGATAATGCAGTTTTTAGGGATAAAGCGACATTGTTAAATAAGGATGATGATAGAGATTTTATGCTATTAGACCGTGATGTGCAGAAGTGTTTGGGAGATGAGAGTTTTTTAGGTCCTATTGTTGGACAGTCTCAGAAGGGGCTGAAGTGTGCTGTTAGTGTTGATCAGGTGGATAGACGGAGATCAGAGAAAGATGGAAAAGGAGTAATATTGGGGATGATTATGCAAATGTAAAAATGGGGAGATTCTCTGATGTTATCAATCCAAATGTTTTTCAGAAGAAAGTGGTGAGAAATTCTTCAACTTGGTGTCCAACAGAGGATATTGTTGTATATAATCAATATGAGATTTTGAATTCAATTGGCGATCAGAAGGTGTATGATTATATTGTGGATGAAATTGCTATAGATGGGGTGAGGAACTACACAAATTTTTCCGGAAGGAATTTATTTGCTGCTAAAAAAAGAATCTCTTTAATGTTTAGAAAGAAAGGTGGGTTAAATAAGGGTAGAAGGAAATGTGTATTAGCAGATGAAATCTTGACGTTCAATATTACAGGATCATCTTCAATCATAAAGGAGAGTGTGGGATTATCACTCAGCATGGGTATGGGTTCTTATAGAGGATTGAACCAGAATGGGAATAAGAATGTGCATGATATGATGCATGCAAGCACGCATGCAAATAATTGGAGTAGATTATTTCCAGAATGTGGCAATAGCATAAAGAGGAGGGCAGGCTTATTGACTCAGGGTTTGAATGGATGTTATGCTGATGTTTTGAATGAGCTTATTTGAAAGGATAGGACTTGAATATGGTAAAAATTTGTTGGCAGATGGGAGGTCTGTGTTTATTGATAGGATAAGAGAAGGTAAATTTATGGGAGGTCTTGGCATTAGTCATTGTCCTAAAAGGGAAGTGGTATGGAGTTTCATGGAAGAGGTATGTAATCAAATTGTTTTATCTAGAAAGAGTAGTGGTCTGAGTGATAATGGCCATGGTTATTGATATGATATGCATGTGTTGTGTGTTTATATTAGTCACGATGGTGGTAAGAATGTTCTCACTTTGTTAGCAACTGATTTGGAGGAAAATGATATACATGTTGTAGAAGGGAAGGATCAAAGTTGGGTGACATTCAATAGGGTTTGTAGAGGAAAATTGGATATGATATATAGTGAAACTGTATGTATTTGGGTTGTCAGAAAGGGGTGTAGCGTGGTCTATTTATTTTGTTCTGGGTCCACAAACTTGTTTATCTGTGTTGAGCTTTGTGAGGAATAAGAGTAATGTGGTTGTTTTGGATAGATATACTAATACAGATGAGGCATTCTCAGTAGAGGACAGATTTGAGATTTCTTCTAGCAGTGATACGAGCTCTACATCGGCTAGGAGAGGTAGACGTAAGAAAGTGGTACCTGCTAGTGGTCTTGTTCATTGCAGTGCGAGGATTAGATCTTTTGCCTCATCATCCAATGGTAGGTTCCCTGATTTGAATGCTAATGACAACACTTTGAATATGGGCTCAGGTATGGTTTTTGTTTATGGCAGTAGTTATTCACCATATGCATAGGGTAGTTTATCTACTAGGCAGTTATGCCAGCTAGCCGACGATACATTGTTTATTTTCACTGATATAGAGTTAGATGTTGAGTTCATTAGAAATAGAGAATTAGATAGGGTTAACACATTGAGATGTTGAAGTTAGTTGGTTGGAATATTAGGGGTCTAAATGACCCTTAAAAATACGATAAAGTTATAACTTTTTTTAAGGATTAACATATAGATATTTCATTATTGCAAGAGACAAAAATAGCTAATCTTGATTTAGGATTTTATAAGAGGGTAGGGGAACTCATTTCCGTATCTGGGCTTGCCTACCGGCTATTGGTAGTGCATGGGGTTTAATGATTGGTTGGAGGGAAAATCAATTTAGGCTTCTTCAGGAGATTGTAAAGAAGCATTTCCTTCATATCATATTAACATCCCTTGTAGATAATACTATTTTGGGTATTATAATGTATATGGTCCTCACACAAAAATAAAGAGGAGAATTTTGTCGGAGGAATGTACTGAATTCAGAAATCTTGTCCCTTATCAATGGATTGTGGGAGGTGACTTTAATGTCACCAGATTTTTGGGGAAGAGATCGCCTCGTAAAAGTGATTTCTCTGATATGGAAGGATTCAATGACTTATTTTTGGGCAATATTTTAATTGAAATTCCTTTAAATAA
This sequence comes from Allium sativum, assembly GCA_030737875.1. Lineage (NCBI taxonomy): Eukaryota > Viridiplantae > Streptophyta > Magnoliopsida > Asparagales > Amaryllidaceae > Allium > Allium sativum. The sequence continues at coordinate 35,224,664 of CM060912.1, forward strand.
TAGATCATTCACTTGGTCCAATGTGAGAGATGAACCATCTTTTGCATTATTAGATAGATTTTTCATTAGTAACAAGTTGAGGATAAGTTTTTTTTGTAGAGTAAAAGGTTTGCTATTTTTATATTTGGACCACTGTCCTATTATCCTTTCATGTGAATCAACTTTATCCACTAGAAATAGTTCTAAATTTGAAAAAAATGTGGCTGTTAGATTATAGCTTTTCAAATTTAGTTGCTATTAAATGGAATTCCTTATTTTATTTTAATAATTTGTATGTGGGCAATTCTGCTAAGATCTTTGTTGCGAAATTGGAAAAACTTAGATTTTCCCTAAAACGTTGGAATAAATATGTGTTTGGAAATGTTAAAACTAGGAAAGATAAGATTATGTGTGATATGTTTGATTTAGATAATATCGGTGAGAGTAAAAGACTTAATCCTAATGAGAATGATAAGCTCTGCAGCCTTAAAAATGATCTTAAATTGATTTTTGAAAAGGAGGAGGTTATGTGAAAACAGAGGGCTCGTATACAATGGATTAAAGAGGGGGATAACAATAAGAAAATTTTCCATAGTATAGCTAAAAAGAGGCATTGTAACAATTTATTCATTCTGTTTGTATTGATGACATTGAGTTGATTGTAAAAGATTTAAATGAAGCTTTTACTAATTATTATAGACATGTCTTTTTGAACTAAAGTCAAGAGAAGGATAAATATTAGATGGAATGACATTTATCCTTCTAATGCTAAGATTGATTTAGTTGATCTTGATAAGCCAATTTCCGAACAGGAGATTTGGAAGGGTATGAATGATATGCCCAGTGATAAAGCTCCTAGGCCGGATGGTTTTCATTCTTTTTTATAAATAATTTTGGGATGATTTGAATTTTGATATAATTAATTTACTTAATGATTTTTATTATTGGAATTTGTAGATAGGTAGATTTAATTTTGCTAAAGTTATTCTTATTCATAAGAAATTAGGCGCTAATAAATTAAAAGATTTTAGATCTATTTCCTTAATCAACTGCTCTGTTAAGATCATAACTAAAATTTTAGCAAATAGGTTTATTCTTAAGATGAACGATCTAACTAACTGTTCCTAAACCTCATTTATAAAAGGAAGAAACATTGTTGATGGAGTGGCCATTGTGCAAGAATATATTAACTTATGTTGTAAAAGTAATTTTTTTTGCGCTATTTTGAAATTATATTTTAAAAAGCCTTTCGATTCAGTTGATTGGGATTTTATTTATGAATTATTATTAGCTAGGGGTTTTGGTATAGTGGGTGAATTAGATTATGCTTTTACTCAACTCAGGTTGTTCTAATATTATAGTAAATGGGATAATAGGTAAGAAAATTTAGTCAAAAAGGGGAGTTAGACAAGGCGACACTTTATCGCCGCTTTTGTTTAATCTCGCTATTGATGTTTTCACCAAAATTATAAAGGGAGCGGAGAGGAGTTTTAGGGGCTATAAGTAATGGGTGTTTTAATAATGATATATCTATACTTCAATTTGTGGATGATACGTTATTATTTTCCTCTCACCTTCCCAAATATATTATTGCTTTGAAATTTATTCTTTATTGTTTTGAGATGTTTTCTAGTCTCAGAATTAATTTTGATAAAAGTTCGGTTATGGTTTTAAATGATTTTCACAGTGTAGAGAATCATGTTGCTGATACCTTAAACTGTTCAACAATGAAATTCCCTTTTGATTATTTGGGTTTTAAGATTAAGCCAAAAAAACTCAAATATGAAGATAGGGTGATCATTATTGATAAAATAAATAATAGGATATCTAGTTGGAATAACAGATTTTTATCAAGAGCAGGTAGATTAGTCCTTATCAATTCTGTGTTATCTGTTGTTCCAACATATTGGATGGTCGTTCATCATTTTCCAAAATGGATGATTGAAAAAATAGATAGAATTAGATGCAATTTTCTCTAGTGTGGAGAAAACATTGGTAGAGGGTATAAATGTTTAGTTAATTGGGAAATTTGTTGTAAATCCAATAAAGATAGGGGTCTTAGGGTTATCAATCTTTATAATTTTAACTCCTCGTTATTAGCAAAATGGTTGTGGAAGTTTAGAAACCCTGAAGTATCATCAACTTGAAAGCAAATTGTTTTTGAATTTTAGTATGATAGAGACAATATTATTTTTTATTCTAGCTATAGTTGGAATAATAGATTATCATCATTTCGGAATTCCATATTGAAGTGTTTTGATTTTTTTTTAATCTAGTGTGTAAGTTGATTATTCATTTAGGGAATATTACATTTTTTTGGCATGACTCTTGGATTACTCGTTTACCTCTAAAACAGAATTTAAAGAGCTTTTTAAGAATTACTGCTTTAAGAATGCTCTGATTGAGGATATTTATAGAGGTAGCTTAGATCCCCAATGGGAGTTCACATTTGAGAATATTTTAGATGGTTCAGTATTTTGGCAATTTGCTTTATTACGGGCTAAGCTATCTATGTATCATTTGGATAATTATGGGGATATCATCTATTGGGGCCTTGATAATAGTTTAAAGTACATTTCAAAATATATGTACAAGTTTCTTAGTTTTTCTGGTATTTCAACTCTAATATGTAAGTCAATTTGGAAGACTAACGCTCCGCCTAAGGCCACATTAAAAATATGGCTGATTATTCATAAGAAATTAAATACGGTAGAATACTTAAGGATGAAAAATATTATTTTTTATTCTAAGTGTTGTTTCTGTAATCTATTGGACGAAAATATTGATCATTTATTTTTCTCTTGTACTAAAACTTTCTTTATTTTAAATTTGGTTTTAAGAATTTTTGGTTTTAATTGTTCCAATATTTTTAGGGATTGTGATTATTATTGGAAGTCTTAGATTTGATTTTAATTTTAAAATCAGATATGTGCTAGATACTTTAGTGACTATAATTAGTTGGTTTATTTGGTTTGATAGAAATCAGAGAATGTTTCATTTTAACTCTGATTCTATAGATAAATTAATTATTACGATAGTAACTTTTAGTCTTGAATGGATGTCTAACCCTCAGTTTAAGATAAATATGGACCCTTTATGTGGTATATTTTTAGTTAAAATTAGACATAAGTCTTACTTCAAAAATCTAATTTAAGGTTATTGAAGGTTCATGAAAAATACTTGAAAATGGCGACCACAATCTGTTTCAAGGGCGACTGAAATATACAACAATATCAACTGCAAATACATCGCAAGCCTTCAGATCCAGTTGCTCCTTTTTCCTTTTTAGCCTCTGTGCCCTCCTCTGCTCAAATCTATGGGCCGCAATCGTAAATCAGATCTGAAGACGACGAGATCTAGGAGCAAATACTCTTCGGTGCCACCCGCTACAGTGACCACGTCACGACCTCCAGACAAGACTACGCCAAAAGTTCCTTCCTCTTCGAACCCTAAGCTACTGGCGAATGCTCCATATAACGTCAAGGATGTTGCTGAGTCCATTCAAGCTCTACTCATAGTTATGACAACGTTACCTCCTTCAGACCATCCGCATCAGGAAGTTGGAAAAGAAGTGTTTTGTCCCCTAATACGTCGGTTAGAGGTAATAACATTAATAAGCTGTTATCTGCAAATTTGGTGGAAAAAGGATGGAGTTAAACTAATGTTGATTTAGGAAATAATGATATAGTTGATATTGCCAATGAAAATGGTAGTGAAGTATTAAAACAAATAAATGAAATTGATAGTCTTGCAATTCTTGCAAGGACAGTATTTTCTCCTGGCACTAAAACGATTAATGATAATTTAGATGATGGCAAAGTAACTGAGAGTGTTTTGGCAAGACCAGGCAACACAATCTGTGTATTGGAAGTAGAAACAAATACAAATAACTCCTACATTCCAATACAACCTACTATGGTTGTGAACCCTGCAGCTATGAAGACTGTGCCTATTCTAGCTGAAGCTATGAAGTCAAGTAATGAAACTAAGAAGAGTGATATGTATATAGGAGCTGATGCTAAAACCATTAAATGGTCATCTCTTTTTGAGAGCGCACCACATAACATGGGTTCTTATGTTCCACAACACTTTGAACATATAGTGACTAATGGAATCAGTGCTCTCCCGTTGGAGATTATAGATTGGAGCAACTGTTTGGTAGGTTTTTTCCTCAATACTAATCACCCTCCGTATACGGTTGTTAAAGAGCATTGTGGTAAAGCATGGAAATTACGTGGCGGCTTGCAAGTCCGGTTGGATCGCTCGATGTTTTTCTTGAAATTTTCTCTTCCGGATGAGAGACTTTGTGTTCTTAGCTCTGAGCCTACCATCATTCGTGGGCATCCTTTCATTATTACCCCGTGGAGTCCAACTGTATATAGAGCCAGAGAGCAAGTCCTTTCCATTCCAGTATGGACCTACTTCTCACATATTCCCTCTGTATTACAATCATTGATAGGACTCAATTGGCTTTCCAGTTATATCGGAAAGCTTCGATGCTTTGATGCAAATACAGCTGCTAGAAACAAACTGTTTTATTCCAAAGCCCATATTGAAATAACCCCAGATAAACCGTTACCAGAATTAATAAAGGTTAAAATCACTGATGAATATGTAGCTGTAGTGCGTGTGCGCTATGGATGGACCCTAGCCATATGCAATACATGTAACTCATTTGGTCATCTTCATGATTCCTGCTCATTGAAATCTGCAACAACTTCCCCAGCTCTAGTTCCCCCTTCAGAGAGAGTACCACTTCCACGAGCACCTGTTGTGAAGTGGGTTCGAAAAGTTGTCACCCCAACGATTTTTATTCAGGACCCAGTACAGAAGAAGGCTAATCCAAGAGATGATGGTATAGTACAAGATGAAGATGTTTCTTCTGTAGAGGATGATGGTATCTACTGGATCTCTGATGATCATTGTTGGCTCCACCACAAATCTGGGATGAGATATGACCCAATAGAAGGTAATTATTATATCTATGTAAGTGATAAAGAAGATGACTTCAGAAGATTGATATATAATGTTGAAGGTGATGGTTTTGTGCTCATTTAGGAGGGTGAGCTAGGGGAGATGAACATGTCACTGTTCTATGATTCTACATGGAATTGGGAATGCGAATTTCGTAGTCCTAACCCTTGCTTTGTTCCTAACCTTGTCGTGCTCTTTTCTGAGTATGTCAACGTTATAGGATCTAGTGATAGCTCTATTTGGTCCACTGTTGGGGACTAATTATGAGCTTATCTTTTGTAGTAGCAGAAACTTCCAGTTTCTCTCCTGTATTGTATTGCTATAGTGTTCTGGCACTTCAAACCAGGTGGGGTTACTGTGCCTGTGCAGTAATCCCTTTCCTAATGCTCGTTCTAATAAAAGTGGTACGGCCACTATAAAACCGGCAAGCTTTGCCAAAAAAAAATAGACATAATATGAGTTTGTTTATTACGATTAATAAGTATTTTAATTCCAATAGAATTTATATTTGTTACTGATTCCTGATTTATATGACTATAAAAGTTGTGCTCTTGTTATCTTATAGTTTTTTATTTACACACATATATGGATATATATATGTGTGTGTGTGTGTGTGTGTGTGTGTGTGTGTGATGTTTTCTAACTTTTTTTTTAGGATACAGGAAGTTATTGTATGGTGGAGAGCTTATTGGAGTTAGACTTTGAGAGCCTGTTATTTCATTGTTTTTTCTATTCTTTTATATTTATGTTGTTTTTTTTGTTCATGGTGGGACTATTGTTTCGTATAGTAGTAGATATACTTCAATATCGGGTGGTGGTCTTGCCGGAACTCAATTTTGAAGTATGATGGGCGGTGGTTTTGTCCGGAGCTCATTTATTTACCTAACCTATACAGTTGGTTTTAGTCAGAGTTGGTTAAATATATTATAGGCTACCTGCCAGGCATGTTGGTAGCTTTTGTGGACTACATGTTTCTTTTATATGTGTGTGCGTGTGCACGCTCTCTTCTTTTTAGGATATCACACATTTTCGGTTTCAAAAAAAATTCACTACTTGTTTTCATTATTCAAAAAAAGTTAATATTTCCTAGCCCATTCGAAATTCAACTTCTATTTTGGAAAAATAGTTTTCCTTTTAAATCTCAAAATTCCTTGTTACGATATTTTAATATATCAATATTTGGGGCCAGTGATATTCAAACATCCAAAACACCCAATTATCAATCACAGGTTTTCTAACACATCATATATGATAATATATATGAAAAAAACAATACTAATTTTTTGAGGAATCCAGTTGGATCCCTCCAACTTGTTTTTCCTGCATCCACAGATGTTAAACAATATGAATAATACCCATCCTGCTTCAAGGCATGATATCGCGGTATAAAAGGTCATCCACTCTATATATCGTGGGGCGCATAGGGAAATCGACCGCTAATGGTACTGCGAGCATCCGCTAATGGTACTATGTGAAATATCCAATATATGTATTTGTATATACATACATACATACATACATATATATATATATATATAATAGCCACAACCACCAAGCTTAAATATAACTAATATATGTATATATTATACACATAATAACCACAATAATATATCCAAACAACCAACAAACAACATATAACATTATATTAAACAAATATTCGTTTATAATAAACTATAAATGAATCCAGAAAGTGAGTATACTCACCTTGATTTCTATTCGATGACTCATTCCGACTTTAAATATTAAATCCAAAGAGATTCTAAAAATCCAAAATCAACTCCAATTCGTATCTCTTGCAGCTACAAAATCCACTCTACTTGCTTCATGATTTCTTTCTTTTGACCTCGTCTATGTTTTAAATTTATTTATAAGTTACATATATATATATATATATATATATATATATATATATATATATATATAAATCAATTTAATACATCACAATGTTATTTAAATAAATTACCTAACTACCTTGCCTTCTAGCAAACAACTACCACTACAGGGTATGTGAGCAAAAGAACAATTAAAAGAACAAGACATGTCCATAAGATAGTATCATGTGTGCGTTAAAGTTTGATTATTTGCGATAATGATTCATGGAAGTTGCATTTCATAACGATTAAAAGCTGAGACAAATCTAACTTTCAAAGGAAGGCAAATACAAGAAAGTCAGTGCAATTTCTGATGATCGAAGAAAAACATAAGCCTGTAACAGGAAAACCCACATTACCATCTTCCTCCCTGTCACCTCATGCATCCCTTTCCAGGTTCTAAATTCCTCCCAACGACCACGTTCGCCAACCGCCGTTGCAACCATTGCCACTAACCTCCACGTTGCCTTCTCTTCTTGTCCATACCCATTGAGGTTTACTCGATGGCCTCCAACCATTCATGACTTCGAGCTCAAATCGCTTGCTAAATTGGAACAATCGACAATGATTATCACCTAACTCCACAAGAACACCACCAACGAAGGTCCCTGATTCACCGAACTCAACCAGCACCTCATCCCCTCCTAACCTCCTCCATGTTGACAAATATTCGAAGCCCTAGCTTCGCTGGGAACATCGATTTCACCTAAATTTTTATCACCTGCCTAGCTTTCATTCGGCGAAAGCTTTCAATGCACGATTGGATTTTTAGTTGAATTTGCGAACCTTCCGTTCGTTTTGAATTTTGAAAGAGGAATTTAGGGAGCGACATCTTTTTTTGTTTGGGGCTTTAAATTTTGCTTGTTGGAGAAACGAAATGGTAAGGGGCCATGCACGATTTATAAATTAAGAGGGAAGCTTATGGTAGGTCGGCGTATGTATGTTTTAGGGTAGGTAATTTATAAGAATTTTAATGTGATTTGAGTTTAAATTAATACGATTTGAAATAAAAAGTTTTTAATTTTATTTAAATCGATATTGATTTGATTTTTAGCTTATCCATTAAAAATATCTCGGAGTTCATAACTTAAAATCATGAAACCTACTTTAATGCAACGACACTTTTCAATGTTGTAACGCTGTTCTGAACTCAACAAAATAAATTATGAAATTTAATTCAAACATATATATAACATAACCATATTAAATCGATAAAATATTATTTAAATTTAAAAAAACTCAATTCCTCAATACTAAATTATTATTGTTATATTCAAATGGAATTTATATTAGTCATCTGAATTGTTTTTACTCAGTTTTAATTTCAAATTCAATTATTAGTCGTTTTTCGTATTACGATAATTCAATATACCTGAAATTATATCGTGTTTGATTATTAAATCGATAAACTCCATATAAAAATTCATTTATATAATCAACTCAACATTTAAAACGATATTAAATGTTTAAAATTAATTGACCAAAAATCTGGGTCATTACATCGGGCAGAGAATCATCTAACACCCCCACTGGACATCTGAAGTCACTCAACCACTGAACAATCACTCATCATCCACTGGAGAAGAGGAAGAACATCTCAATGGTAATGACCAAAATACACAAAGGCCAAAAGAAACTGGTCATCACATGATAACCAAGGCCAAAAGTGGAATTTTTAAGCCAAAAACTTACAATGTTGACATAGAAATCAAAGAACCAGGTGTAACAACCTGTATTTTTAAATAACATGTTATAACATAAACCAAGGCAGAATTAAATGATAAAATCTGAATCAAGGGAAACGGGCTATGCCATTGCATTCATCTCGGAAAAATACGCGAAATAGAGTCCGAGTTTTCGAAAATCGGAGTCCGTATGACCAAGTTATGGCCCGTCAAAGTTTTCAGAAAATTTCAAGTTCAAAAACATTTCAAATTTGAATTCAGAATTCAAATTTAGCCAAGCAGAACAGGCGGGAAAAATTCCCGCCACCCCCAAGTCGACTTGGGAGTCGACACACCCCAAGTGGTGTCGACTGCCCAGTCGACACCCCTGTCGACTTGGGTGGTCGGCCAGTTTGGCCTGGGTGCACCTGACTTGTTCCTCAAGACATGTTTGGAGGCTTGTGACGGATTTTAAAGGCTCAGATCTGAATTAGGGTTAATCCTATGGCCTAAACTAACCTAAACTTCTATAAAAGGACCCTAATACCTAGCCTAAACCATCATAAATCAATCCTACAACTAGATTATGCCAAAATGTTTAATCATGGCCTCCACCCTCTTGTCATAGTCTCCATCTTCATTCATATGAGAGTTTCTAAGCTTGTTTGAGAGTTTCTAAGTTTGATTCAAGGCCAAAGTTCAATCTTTCTTCATCAAAGCAAGGATCTTCTTCTTATTTCTCAAGGGTTTTTCATTGGAGCTTATTATTTGGGGTTTTTTTAGAGTTGCTAGTGGCTTCGTCTCAATCTTATTTTATTTTATAGGTCTTCATAGCATTGTAAGCCCTATTCTACTCTTAGATTCTAACTATGAAGTTAAATATGACATGTTGCAAGTTTGAGTTTTGGCCTAAGTATGATTTGTGCTTTGATTCTATCATGTTATGCATAGATTTATTCTATGCATGTTTGTAAAGCTATCACCTTGACTTTGTGCATAGAAAGCTATGAGCTTTGATTTGAAATGTTGCATAAAGCAACATAGAAACTCTCATAACCCTTATGTTATCTTGCATATGATGTTATATGCGAATCACTAGCTATCATCCTATGTCATTTATGACCATGTTTCACCTATTTTGCTAAAGTTCGATATCATGCATGTTTTGAGGCTTATAATGTAATATGAAAGTTTATGAACACATTTGCCTCATATGCCACCATGTTTAACTTGTGGCCAAACCTTATTAATTATGTCATGCTTCTAAAGTTCCCTCTTCAAGATCTATTTGCGTTTATGCGAACTTACATGCGATGGGGTTACGTTATGGGTAAACTAAAATGACATAAAATCATGACTTGAAAAATGACACGAAGTATGACATGTGATTATGCTTGGAACATGAACGTGAACTTGGACATGACTTCTAGAAAACATGAGAATGGCCAACTCGAGGTTGGGTTGAGTTTGTAGCATAAATCTACCCGGAACCAACCGGCTTAACTAGTGGCTACAAGCAATAGGACCCAATGTGAGTAATTGGTCATGTCGCACTAGAAACTCGAGGTTAGACTAAGTTGTGGTGTAAAGCTACCCGGACCCGCCCGGCTTAACTAGTAACCACAACAAGGTCTAATGTGAGAGGTTGGGTGCATTAAATTAATTAATGCCACATGATAGGGTTAAGTCATGGACCACTTGAATACTTAACCAATTAAACACGATGGGTTGATAGGGTTAAGTCATGAACCTTGGGTACACTTAACCGACTTGATACTTGATTGGATAGGGTTAACCACGCTTAACCCGTTAGAAACCCTAGTTACATGGTCCTTTTCACCAGTAACCCTCTTGGTTGTATCATGATACCCTAGGGAATAGGCTAGGGTGGGGCACGATTACTGGGCTGACATGTAAGCGACCAAAACGACGGCCGAGTAGGTGCGCCGGTGTAGGTTCAGGCGGACTATGGTCGTGCACATAGTCCGGAGTTGAAGAAGCAGACACGGGCACCAGTAGGTTTAGACTGTGCGTGCTTGATGTGTGTCCGTGGTTGGCACCCTAGGGCTTGATACACCCTAGGGTGGACCTAGCACAGTTTGACTACACTTCGTGATTGGGCCGTATGACACCGACACTTGACGAGTTAGGCTTTTAGGGAGCCGATCGACTAGACCGTGTTGTTGGACCTTGATTTAGGCCATCTCGTGATATTGGGCCAAGATTGGGCCAAGGGGTCACTTCTTGTTTATACTTGACATGGGTTGGAAATACTAGTACACTTGGTGCAAAACTTAACCTTGTATATGCGGTGTCACACTTGATCTATCTTGTTAACTTTTCACCATGCCAGTTATCATCCTATGTTTCATCTTTGTTTTACATGTCCAGTTAACTTTATTAGTTTTTATACTAATAGTAGGTAGGACTTACCAGTCTTTTGACTGACCCATTTTCTTTCGCGTCTTTTCTTTCGTCCCCCCCCCCCCCCCCACCCCCCCAGGTTTACAGGGCGGGAACACTAGCACCTAGCTTGGATCTTTAGCTGCTTTTCTGGATAGCTCATGTACGGTTTGGACTTGAGCATGCTATGGCTTTATTCTACTTTGGGGATAGTTACTTTATGTTTTTTTCCCAGTTTTCAGTTTATGTTTCTAGACTTTGTTTTGTGGGAAAATAATGACTAAGTACTTTGATGTAACTTGACTATGGTTTTGAAATGTTAGGTTTTACCCGCTGCTTTATTTACTCTGCTTTTACTTATATGTTCTGTCTTGTGATATTTGCATGCATGTTTACCTCGTTTAACGCCCCTCCAAAGCTAGTGCGCTTGCAAGAGAGACATTGGCGGAGGTGGGGTGTTACATTTGGTATCAGAGGGCTTTACTAGACCGGACAAAAGTTTTAAAAACCCTTTTGGAAAACTATTTTCAAAACCAATTAAGTATTTTCCAAGACAAGTCTAGTTTATTTTAAAAGGCTATTCCCCAAAAGCCTTATTTACATTTCTGATTTTCCTGTTCGCACTTTATTTGATTCTGGCGCATCGCATACTTTTATTTCTTCTGACATTGTTGAAAGTTTGCACCTAAGTACTAGTCTAGTTGAGGATCCCGTTAGTGTTTCAAATCCAATTGGGGGTTCCGCCCATCTATCTATGATTTGTATGGATTTGAGGATTTCTATCTTGACCGTAGAATTCACGTGTAATGCTTATGTTCTCGGGTTCACGGGATACGGGTTGATTTTGGGCATGGATTGGTTGTCCAGTTATGGAGCCATTCTCGATTGTGAGCATAGGGTGGTGAGGCTCATGACTCGCCTCGGTAATACCCTAGAGATTTCTTGCAACCCACTGGATCCCGTCATGTTATGTTATCTTGAATCTCTTGACTCGTCCATCGATGATCTGCAATCTGTAAGGGTGGTCCGAGAATATCCTGATGTCTTTGAGGAGGTTAAGGGGTTACCCCCTAAACGAGAGATATATTTCTGCATTTATCTTGTTGATAATGCCAAGCCAGTTTCATTGCCCGTTAGGCACATGGCCCCGCGAGAAAGAAGAGAGCTCAGTAAGCAAATCAAGGAGTTGCTTGAGAAGAATTTTATTAGGCGAAGCATTTCTGAATGGGGTGCTCCTGTGGTGTTCACTACTAAGGCGGATGGTTCGCTTCGTCTATGTGTTGATTATCGAGAGTTGAACAAGCTGACAAAGAAGAATAGGCACCCGTTACCGAGGATTGATGACCTCTTTGACCAGCTTGTTGGTGCTTCTGTTTTTTCTCAGCTCGATCTAGCCACCGGATTCCATCAGCTTAGAGTGGCTGAGGATAGTATTGATAAGACTGCGTTTAGGATTCCAGATGGATTCTTTGAATGGCTTGTCATGCCATTCGGTTTGACTAATGCACCCGCCTACTTCGTAGATTTGATGAGTAGGGTGTTCAGGGAGTTCCTTAACAAGTTTGTGGTTGTCTTCGTGGATGATATTCTGATCTTCTCAAAGGATGAGGAAGAACATGCTAGACATCTTAAGGAAGTGATGGATACGCTTAGAGCTCATCAGTTGAAAGCCAAGTTCTCCAAATGCCATTTTTGGAGAAGGGAAGTTCGGTTTCTTGGACATATAGTTTCTAAGCAAGGCATGGCGGTGGATCCCGCGAAAGTGGTTGCCGTTCAAGACTGGAAGACTCCTAGGAATGCAACCGAAGTAAGAAGCTTTCTCGGTCTGGCGGGCTGCTATAGGAAGTTCATCAGGAACTTCGCTAAGATTTCAGCCCCTCTTACTAAGTTGACGAAGAAGAACTTAGTCTTTGCATGGGACATAGAGTGTGAGCTTGCTTTTCAAAGGCTCAAGAGGGCCCTTACTACAGTTCCAGTTTTGGCATTACCCGATGGCGGTAAGATGTTTACCGTATACACCGATGCATGTGGCACGGGGTTAGGTGCTGTTCTGATGCAAGAAGGAAGAGTGATATGTTATGGGGGTAGGCAACTTAAAGTTCATGAGAAGAACTATCCCACTCATGATTTGGAGTTGGCGGCGATCGTCTTTGCACTCAAATCCTGGCGCCACTATCTTCTAGGCGAAAGGTTTGAGTTATATACTGATCACAAGTCGCTCAAGTACCTCTTCTCGCAGAAAGATCTGAATCTAAGGCAGCAAAGGTGGCTGGAATTCTTGGCATCATATGACTTCGAGATAGTTTATACCCCTGGCAAGGGTAATGTCGTGGCAGATGCGCTAAGCAGAAGAAGGTTGACTTTGAGTCCCTTGTTTGTGGAGATGAAGAGCCTAGAGTTCTTGGCAACCTTTGATTTCACAATGGCTATTGAGTCGATGACGGGTTCGTTAGCATCTCTTGAGCTTAGACCTACACTTCTTGATCAAGTAGGGACTTCGCAGAAGGAAGACCCGCAGATAGTCGAGGTCATGGACAAGTTGATTCGTGGTGAGACGTCTAGTCACCTTGCTAGATATACTATTGATGACAAGGGTTGGCTAAGGCGTGATGGAAGGCTATGCGTTCCACAAGTGGGAGACTTGGTGCATAAAGTTCTCGAAGAAGCGCATCACTCGAAGATGACTATACATCCTGGAGGAGATAAGATGTATAGGGATATGAAGCGCATTTTCTTTTGGGCTGGAATGAAGAAGGATGTGGCAGAGTATGTTTCAAAGTGCATGGTGTGCCAACAAGTGAAAGCCGAGTCGAAGAAGCCCGGTGGGCTATTACATCCATTGGAGGTCCCGCAATGGAAGTGGGAAAGTATCTCTATGGATTTTGTGGATGGATTGCCTAGGTCAAGGAAAGGGAATACGAACATATGGGTCATAGTTGACAGACTTACGAAGAGTGCTCATTTCATTCCAGTGAAGAGCAAGAGGACCGCATCATGGCTAGCATATGTTTATCTTCGAGAGATAGTGAGATTGCATGGAGTTCCTTCTAGCATAGTTAGCGATCGTGACCCAATCTTCACTAGCCAGTTCTGGAATAGTTTGCAAGAAGCGATGGGTACGCGATTGAATCTAAGTACAGCCTATCACCCCCAGACGGATGGCCAAACCGAAAGGGTGAATAGAGTGCTAGAAGATCTTTTGAGGCTTTGTGTGCTTGACTTTGGTGGTACTTGGGAAGCCCACCTTCCTCTTGTAGAGTTTGCTTATAATAATAGCTATCAAGCTAGCATAGGGATGGCACCATTTGAAGTTTTGTATGGGAGGCCGTGTAGGTCACCATCTTGTTGGTGGGAGACAACGGATATACTTATGCTTGGGCCCGATATGATACGGAACACCTCCGAGAAAGTTAAATTGGTGAGAAGACGGATGAAAACGGCCCAAGACAGGTAGAAATCCTATGCTGACAAGCGAAGGACAGATTTGGAATTCGAAGTTGGAGATATGGTTTTCGTGAAGGTTTCTCCTTTGCGTAAGGTGGTTCGTTTTGGAGCAGTTGGGAAGCTGGCACCAAGGTTCGTAGGACCCTTCCCTATCATAGAGAGAATTGAGAAGATGGCTTATAAGGTGGAATTGCCCGAGAAGCTGGCCGGAGTGCATAATGTCTTTCATGTCTTGCATCTCCGAAATTGCCTACATGAGTCCGCTGAGGTGGTTGAACCTAGCATTCTTGAAGACGTGGAGATAGAGAAAGAGGCAACCTTGAGGAGAGCACTGATTCGTATCTTGGGAACAGAGATCAAGAAGCTAAGAAATCGAGAAGTCAAATTGGTGAAGGTTCAGTGGAGTGAGGCCGAAGAGGATGCAACTTGGGAAACCGAGGAGAAGATGCGTGGGCTTTATCCATTTCTTTTTGAGGGTACATTCTCAATCTCTTTTCCTACTTAGCATATCTTTCTTTTGCTATCCATGTTTATCTTGTTATCTCGTTAACCTTGTCATGAGAACCTTAGGTAGAAACCCTTTGGATGAAACATGTATTTGAAACATGTTATGCTTGATGTTTGCAAGTGGTTGCAAGTGTTTGCAAGTGGATACTCGTGGATGCATGATACACATTAGGCACTAAGATCGGCTCACACACTTTCATATTGCATATGCATGAGTGCTTATACTTATTCATAGATGAAACTTGTTATTCTATCACGTGGATGTTGCATATGGATGAACGTTATGTGCACTCATGTAGATATTATAAATCATGCTAGGAATTTGCATACATATGGACTCATTTCACAAACATACTTTGCATTAAGGAGGTTTACTGAATCAGTAACCGTCTGATTTTCGCATTAGATAAGTACATATACACACACCTTTCGCATATGAACATACAGCATTTAGAATCTTTTAAGGACAATGACTGCACGTGGATGATGTTTTGAGTAGATGGATGATGGATGGTAGGATATGTTCTTCCTAACTTGAAGATTTCGGGGACGAAATCCTTTAAGGAGGGGAGAATGTAACAACCCGTATTTTTAAATAACATGTTATAACATAAACCAAGGCAGAATTAAATGATAAAATCTGAATCAAGGGAAACGGGCTGTGCCATTGCGTTCATCTCGGAAAAATACGCGAAATAGAGTCCGAGTTTTCGAAAATCGGAGTCCGTATGACCAAGTTATGGCCCGTCAAAGTTTTCAGAAAATTTCAAGTTCAAAAACATTTCAAATTTGAATTCAGAATTCAAATTTAGCCAAGCAGAACAGGCGGGAAAAATTCCCGCTACCCCCAAGTCGACTGGGGAGTCGACTTAGGAGTCGACACACCCCAGGTGGTGTCGACTGCCCAGTCGACACCCCTGTCGACTTGGGTGGTCGGCCAGTTTGGCCTGGGTGCACCTGACTTGTTCCTCAAGACATGTTTGGAGGCTTATGACGGATTTTAAAGGCTCAGATCTGAATTAGGGTTAATCCTATGGCCTAAACTAACCTAAACTTCTATAAAAGGACCCTAATACCTAGCCTAAACCATCATAAATCAATCCTACAACTAGATTATGCTAAAATGTTTAATCATGGCCTCCACCCTCTTGTCATAGTCTCCATCTTCATTCATATGAGAGTTTCTAAGCTTGTTTGAGAGTTTCTAAGTTTGATTCAAGGCCAAAGTTCAATCTTTCTTCATCAAAGCAAGGATCTTCTTCTTATTTCTCAAGGGTTTTTCATTGGAGCTTATTATTTGGGGGTTTTTTAGAGTTGCTAGTGGCTTCGTCTCAATCTTATTTTATTTTATAGGTCTTCATAGCATTGTAAGCCCTATTCTACTCTTAGATTCTAACTATGAAGTTAAATATGACATGTTGCAAGTTTGAGTTTTGGCCTAAGTATGATTTGTGCTTTGATTCTATCATGTTATGCATAGATTTATTCTATGCATGTTTGTAAAGCTATCACCTTGACTTTGTGCATAGAAAGCTATGAGCTTTGATTTGAAATGTTGCATAAAGCAACATAGAAACTCTCATAACCCTTATGTTATCTTGCATATGATGTTATATGCGAATCACTAGCTATCATCCTATGTCATTTATGACCATGTTTCACCTATTTTGCTAAAGTTTGATATCACGCATGTTTTGAGGCTTATAATGTAATACGCAAGTTTATGAACACATTTGCCTCATATGCCACCATGTTTAACTTGTGGCCAAACCTTATTAATTATGTCATGCTTCTAAAGTTCCCTCTTTGAGATCTATTTGCGTTTATGCGAACTTACATGCGATGGGGTTACGTTATGGGTAAACTAAAATGACATAAAATCATGACTTGAAAAATGAAACTAAATATGACATGTGATTATGCTTGGAACATGAACATGAACTTGGACATGACTTCTAGAAAACATGAGAATGGCCAACTCGAGGTTGGGTTGAGTTTATAGCATAAATCTACCCGGAACCGACCGGCTTAACTAGTGGCTACAAGCAATAGGACCCAATGTGAGTAGGTGGTCATGTCGCACTTGAAACCCGAGGTTAGACTAAGTTGTGGTGTAAAACTACCCGGACCCGCCCCGCTTAACTAGTAACCACAACAAGGTCTAATGTGAGAGGTTGGGTGCATTAAATTAATTAATGCCACATGATAGGGTTAAGTCATGGACCACTTGAATACTTAACCAATTAAACACGATGGGTTGATAGGGTTAAGTCATGAACCTTGGGTACACTTAACCGACTTGATACTTGATTGGATAGGGTTAACCACGCTTAACCCGTTAGAAACCCTAGTTACGTGGTCCTTTTCACCAGTAACCCTCTTGGTTGTATCATGATACCCTAGGGACTAGGCTAGGGTGGGGCACGATTACTGGGCTGACATGTAAGCGACCAAAACGACGGCTGAGTAGGTGCGCCGGTGTAGGTTCAGGCGGACTATGGTCGTGCACATAGTCCGGAGTTGAAGAAGCAGACACGGGCACCAGTAGGTTTAGATTGTGCGTGCTTGATGTGTGTCCGTGGTTGACACTTGATGTGTGTTCGTGATTGTATCATGATACCCTAGGGACTAGGCTAGGGTGGGGCACGATTACTGGGCTGACATGTAAGCGACCAAAACGACGGCTGAGTAGGTGCGCCGGTGTAGGTTCAGGCGGACTATGGTCGTGTACATAGTCCGGAGTTGAAGAAGCAGACACGGGCACCAGTAGGTTTAGACTGTGCGTGCTTGATGTGTGTCCGTGGTTGGCACCCTAGGGCTTGATACACCCTAGGGTGGACCTAGCACAGTTTGACTACATTCGTGATTGGGCCGTATGACACCGACACTTGACAAGTTAGGCTTTTAGGGAGCCGATCGACTAGACCGTGTTGTTGGACCTTGATTTAGGTCATCTCGTGATATTGGGCCAAGATTGGGCCAAGGGGTCACTTCTTGTTTATACTTGACATGGGTTGGAAATACTAGTACACTTGGTGCAAAACTTAACCTTGTATATGCGGTACCACACTTGATCTATCTTGTTAACTTTTCACCATGCCAGTTATCATCCTATGTTTCATCTCTGTTTTACATGTCCAGTTAACTTTATTAGTTTTTATACTAATAGTAGGTAGGACTTACCAGTCTTTTGACTGACCCATTTTCTTTCGCCTCTTTTCTTTCGTCCCCCCCCCCCCCCCCCGTTTACAGGGCGGGAACACTAGCACCTAGCTTGGATCTTTAGCTGCTTTTCTGGATAGCTCATGTACGGTTTGGACTTGAGCATGCTATGGCTTTATTCTACTTTGGGGATAGTTACTTTATGTTTTTTTCCCAGTTTTCAGTTTATGTTTCTAGACTTTGTTTTGTGGGAAAATAATGACCAAGTACTTTGATGTAACTTGACTATGGTTTTGAAATATTAGTTTTTACCCGCTGCTTTATTTACTCTGCTTTTACTTATATGTTCTGTCTTGTTATATCTGCATGCATGTTTACCTCGTTTAACGCCCCTCCAAAGCTAGTGCGCTTGCAAGAGTGACATTGGCGGAGGTGGGGTGTTACACCAGGTAACTACTATAAAGCTGTTCAACATGGAAAATGGTGATTATCAATAAGGGAGGAATTTAATGCTATAATGAATAATAACAGCTAAAGTTTAGTTCTTATGCCACAAAATAAGAATATTATTGGCTATGAATGGACCTACAAGGTCAAAAGAAATCCAAATGGCTCAATTTCTAAGTACAAGGCTAGATTAAAGGCAAAAGGCTACTCACAATAAAGTGGGTTTGATTTTAATGAAACATTTTCACCTGTGATGAAGCCTACAACCATAAGAATAGTTCTCACTATAGTCGTATATAGATTTTGGGACATAAAACATTTGGATGTTAATAATGCATTTTTAAATGGTGATTTGCAGAAGGAAGTGCTTATGGAAGGGATTCAAATAGCAAAGCATAGGAAAGCATGTGTGTAAACTCAACAAATCTATCTATGGTTTAAAGCAAGCTCCTCGAGTGAGCTAAAGTTAAAACTTTTAGACTTGGCTACATATCAACAAAATCTGACGACTCCATATTTACAAAATTCAATAAATCTAAAATCAAATTTGTGCTAATCTACGTTTGCAATTTTATCATTACAGGGAATTGTCAGGGTGAAATCAACATGCTAACAATGCACCTTGACAAAGAATTTTCAATCGAATATTTGGAAATACTCAGCTACTTCTTGGGAGTAGAAGTCAAGAGACTAACCAACAATAAAATTCAATTTCATCAAGAAAAATACATTTCTGACATGCTGATCAAGGAAAAAATGGATAAAGGAAATGCCATATATGCACCAATGGCATGTAATTTACGTTATCAAAAAATAAGAGAGAGCTAATATCAAATGACCTCAATACAGAAACATTGTCGGAGCTTTGCATTATGCTACTATTACTAGAACTGACATCACATTTAGTCTCAAAAAAGTCAGTCAATTCATGCACAACCCACCAGATCAATACTGGCAAGATGCAAAGAGGATCTTAAGATACTTAAAAGGATCATTGTTAAAGGGACTAATCCTAGAGTCATGCAAAAATATCAATATAAATGGGAATGCTAAATAAGACTCGGGATCAGATTATGATGATGGAAGATCTACATTACGATGCTGCATATTTCGAGGAAATAATCATATATTATGGTGCTAAAAAAACAACCAACGATGTCTATATCAAGTACAAAGTCTGAGTATCGTAGTGTTGCTAATACTACGACATAAATTACATAGATTGAATCTATACTACATGAACTCAGAATTAAGCCAAACAGAAAGCCAATAGTGTGGTGTGATAATCTAAGCACAGTTCTACTAAGTGCAAATCATGTTCTACATACAAGAACCAAACATATGGAACTAGATTTTTACTTTGTGCATGAAAAGGTTGTCGAAAATAAACTAATGATAGATCACATAACAACCACTCTCCAAATCAACTCACCAACCCTCTCTAGTCGTACTCGTGTCAATAGCTATGATGATTCCTCTCTATTCTAGTTGTCTGTGTCACCGAAGAACCACATCCAAGTCTGATCCGATTCTCCAGTGCGTTATGACAACTCTCTCTTTTTCCCTCTCTCAAATCTATTTGTTTTGTTTGTTACTTTGGTAGCAAAGGCTAGATAGAAGGTAGCTAAGACCAGATCTAAGCATCTGTGTGAAGAAATCTACTTACCATCTCATCTTCTATCTCGCCACCATCACAACCCTAGAAATCAATTTGGGAAAACCCTAGAAGCCAATTTGTAAGGGGAGCATTGGAGAATAAAACATTTCTCTAATACGGTTATGTATTTGTTTACTACTTTGGGCCTACGTGCCAACGAGTGTGGTCCACTAGTTAAGAAGTTAAGTAATATAAATACTGTACATTACTTCATTGATAATACACTTTTGACAATCACTTTCAATGCAAATTCTCTTCTCTACGTTCGTCGATCTCACTCAAAATACATACCAAATCATAATTCATCCAAAAAATTGATTACACTATTGTATAAATGAAGATATTACAACATTTTAAAACAACGACTCTAGCCCGTTGCAATAGAATATTTTACAACGGTTAATACTTGTTGTAAAATATATATCATTTATACAAAAACACCGTAATACAACTGACTTGACCCATAGCAATAGAATATTTTACAACGCCTATAGCCCGTCGTCCTTTTATTTCTTACAACTATTTTGGCCCCTTGCTAAATAAATATTAAATAAAAATAATAATTAGCTACATTTTCCATAAAATATTATCATAAAACAACCAAAATCACACATACAAATAACTATAAAGCTACATTTACTAAGTTTCAACACAATTCAAAAGGAGCAGATAAGTTTTTACATCTATAAAGATTTAACACATAACAGCTAGTCACAAAATACATAACAACTAATTACAAAATACAGAAACAAACAACATAAGGGAAAGTTACATATTAACAGTCAAAAGGTAAGCAAATGATTGCAATGTGAACTTGCAAAGCACAGAGATGCACATGAATGCCTCCATTTGCTGCAACCCATGTCTCATAGTCATTCTTCCCTTTGTTATCAGGATCTTTTACCTGAAATTCAAATAAGAATAAAACTATGAACAATGAAATCTTAGATTCTAGTTTTAAATAACGTAACAAAATTTACCAGTTTGGTGATTTCAATCAAAATATCATCTTTGCGGAGAAGCGCCAGCCAAAAATCCAAAACCTTGCACTGCCAATCAACAATTAAATATGCAATGGAATTTTGGCCCAGTAAATAAATTCTCCTCAACCAACTCAGTCGATCCAATATGAAATGGGAAGAGGAAAAAAGGAAGCAACTTAAATGTAATTCCAACAGCAGAAGAAGTAACTACTTGGATGATGATTACTTTTAAGAGAAAAATGAGTCTGTACTCTTTTTTCTTATCTACCTACTCTTCAATGCTTAATACAAGAACGAACGAATATTAATCCAAGGCAGAGAATAATAATTATAAAGTTTAAGGTGGCTATAGTTTATTTCAATAATAATTATTGAGTTAAGTATAAAGCCGGAGTTGGGAATCAATCAAGACACATTTAAAAGCATATACTTTAAACTGAGAAAAGTATAAAAGCCTGAGCTGGGAAAGAACAGTAATTGCTACAGGTTATTTCAATACACATAAACGAAGATAGAGAATGACTCACAGAGATGCCAATAATTAAAAGAGTCTCTTCTTCATTACTAACCAAAATACTTCAATCAAGAATTACCTACATAGAAGAAGTGCAACTAAGTAATTAAATAACAAACACAAATATTTATCACAGGAAATTAAGAGTGTCATGCAAATAACTACCTTTAAACCTCAGCATTCAGGAGAACAAACTTCCTTGATTATATAATATTAAATTTAGAGAGAGCAACATCCAAATTATTTTTCCTACAACCATTTTGCTTAATATTTCCTATTTCATTATGTCATTTTTTTTTTCTTGAATTATATCTTATGATCATATTTATGTGATATTCCTGTTACATACATAGTTTCAGCTTCAGTTTTGTTTAAAGATAAACTACATGATGATGACGTAATTCTGATATACTCATATAATATAGTACATGAAAAACTGTTTTTTGATGTTGAATTGATTAGATTAATTTGAGATTTGCAATATTCTACAATGCATATGCACTAATCCATCTTCAGCCTTTCAAAATTGTAAATCTTTAGATTCAAACTTTAAATCGCAATGAGGTTTAAATCATAAACCGCAGAGTCAAAATATTATATTTTGTGATTTTCATACTTTGAAATTTATTTTACTATTTGAACTTAAGTCTAAGACCCAATTTTTTTTATTCGTTCCTTTTTTTCTTTAAGCGAAGAAAACTCGGTTCTGATATATAATAAAGTAAACCAGTAAAACAAATACATTGCAGTAGTATAACTTATAAAAGTAACACAATAACAGAATCATAAAAGTGCCATAAACTCACCAAAACCAACAGAAGAACAGCCAACCGCCTTGCCAGAAAAAAGAACAGCCAAGCGCAACAAAGTACTTACCTGAAGTTTCTCACCTCACCAAAACCAAAGCACCAGCTCAAACAACCCTTGGCGTATTCTTAAGCCAGCCATGGAGAGGTTTCCCAATAGAATAGACAATAAACCCGATCTCTCTCATCTTCTCGACATCAAACACGTTACAACCATCAAATATAAACGCAGACTTCTACATGCTATCGGAAATCTTCTGATAGTCCAGGTTCTTTAACTCATCTCATTCCGTTAAAACAAAAATCCCACGGGCATCTTCGGTCGCATCGTAAGTATCCCAAGTCACACTCACCTGCTTAATAGTGGTCGGGCTTGTGGATTGAGGATGAATCAGATGATCCCAATCGAACTTCTTCATAGCTAAATCCCTCTGAATCTGAACCTCGGTCACTTGAGGATCGCATGTGCTGATAGTCGCCTTACCTTCCAGTAAGCCTTTGCACACATCAATCGCTGGAGTCTCACATGTATTGCCTGTATCCTTCTTGAATGCAAAGCCAAGAACAACGATCTTTATTGCTGGAAACACTATTAAAAATAGAAGACACCGCCCTGTTCACGAATCTGGACTTTTGGTTGTCGTTGATCTTGATTACCCATTTCCAGTAGTTAGCCATTTCTGGTTTCCCATTGCATTTGCATACATATACCAAGTTTAGTATGCCTTTCTGGAAACAAGACCCTCAAACCAAACACTAGCATTCAAAAGAACTTGGGTCTGATTCTACTATCTTTACCCATAGAGTATGCCACTTCGGAAACATTAGCACCAGTTGCTTCACAAAGTGCAGAAATAGCATCGACAAATGATATTCTTTGAGCTAAGAAGGCATCAACAACCAGCTTCGAAAGATTGGCAGACCATAAATTTGTTTTCATAATTCGATCTTCAGGCACCCAGTTTGCATATACTGATTTCAGGCACCCAGTTTGGATATAACGGTGTGGACCCAAGATTGTTCAACAGGTTTTTCCACCAGGTTGATCCAGCTTCCAATCAAAGATGGTTCCAGCTTCTAAAACCGCATAGCAACTATATCCGAGAGATAGAGAGGGAAGTACTTGGCCATGACATCATCGGATACCCCCCATCACTTCTATGTAGCAAATATCTCGCATGAGAGGTATGGTAGGATCCTTCCTACCATCATCAGCTTCCAAGACCAGCGGATTATGAGAGTTCCGGATAGCTTGAGAGAATGGACTTCGACATACGCAATCCAAGTCCGATTGTCATCATTCAAAAGCTAATGCTAATCTTCAAATCTAATACTTGCAACTCCAGTGCTCTGAGCGTCCATTCCAAAGTTTAAGGCAGAGCCTGCCTCTTTCCATGTCTATTTTCTGAATTCTGAACCCTAAGGAGATTGAAAGCCAATCCAGCATCACCAGAGGGGTTCTCCTGCATTTGTGGGATCGGTGCTGATCCCAAATGTGGGGTCGATACTGATTCCTCTAACCGTGGGGACAGTTGCCCCCGGTTCTAAGTTGAGTTGATGATGGTCGTTGGGTCTGCTTCTGTTGGATTATGACTTCCTGATTATCTGGGTTATCCAACCTGATTGATGAATTTTGCATCATTTCCTCTTGTCGCTTTAGCAAGCTCTCCTAGTATTTAAGGCTGTTTTGCAAGCTGTTCACCACCTAGCCCATGTCCTCTGTCAAATATAAGGAAGGATTCCCTGTAGAAGTCTCTTGACTTCCTCCTTCTGTAGTTGTATGTCGATGTTCTTCTTCCTCATCATGATTTCTTAAGCAGAGAGATTCCTTCTGGTTTAAGTAGCATCCACTTACTAGCGTGTCAAAATGTTGACACTAGATTTTGATCAATCAAGTGCGAACACCCGAATTGTATGCAAATCAGAATATAATCATGGTGTAGTCATGGATCACAACATAGTCACAGAATTATAATGGAAATGAGCAAATGAGATACAAGTATTTATATTGATTCTGCAAACCTTGGCTTACATCCACTTGAATTAATCGATTGATGATGCTTTTGATCATAAGTACGGTAAGTTGTTGTATGAATGACGAGAAAAAAATGAAGTTGTCTCCAAGGCTCGACGGAGTTTGCACACAGAGAAGAGAATATCCATTTTTTTAAACCCTCAGAGTTGTATTTATAGGTGTTAGAAGATGTTAGATCGGCAAAAAATCGCGAAGGAAGCCCATCAAAGGGGTAGGACCCAGCTCATGAAGTGGGGCCCGGGTCCCAATTTTAGGGATCGGACCTTATCTCTCGTTAGGGATTAATACTCATCCTTAGGGGTTGCACTTCAGGGGGGCAATCCCTAAGTTGGTTTTTTTTGTTAGCTTTCAACTCCAATAGACGGCTCGTCATTCTAATCTTTTGAGCTCAAGATATCGACGAAATACTGAACAACTGTCGAGTTCTAAAGTTCCGAATATCGGATATGACACACTTAGCCATATTTCTGGTCCATTCCTATTTCGAAGTCTTACCGATCCCGTATTTGGCCGGATTTCAAGTCCGATCTTGTTTGGAAATTTAGTTGATCCCTCACTCGGAGTCTTACCGATCCTGTACTTAATCAAATTCCGAGTGTTTTTTCAGCTTGTTCCAAAGGATATTTAAATGACTCCAAAGGATTGTGGATTCATATGATCATCTGTACTCGATTCCGAGCAATCCAAATGTCCAAGTCCAAATCGTAACGACCATGTTAATAGACGGATTAACAAGATGCGATATTCATTCGAATCCGCGGATGCATATACCTGATATTCGAAAGTGATTTCTAATGCAGATACAAATATGACACTGTCTACACCCGAAAGTGTATTGATATCCATACTTATGTGAATGGGAAAATGATGTCATTTCCAACGAAGTTCTAGAGAAAAAAAAAATTCTTGAAGCATTCACTATACCGAGATAGACGTGCACGACCATAAACGCACATGCTTTTAGATTGTATTTGGTTTGATGTCACAAATATTGTTCAAGAATACAAGTCGCTCTAGCATATTATGGATCTTACTCACTACGGAAAAATTTAAATCAAAATACATGTTTGTTTATGTGCAATCCTAAATATTTTTGAAAATTACTCAAAAATTATTTTAAAAAAAATTCAAGTGAGGATTATTGGAAAAACTTGTATGAACTATTTTCGAAAAATGAAAAATGATTTGAATTAATGCATTTATTGTTTAAGTCCCACATGTTGGGGTATACTGTAAGGGACTCGTATTTACATGAGTTTCTAGCTCCTAGGTTTGATCCTTTTGGGTATGAGTGGACATAAACTACACTGTCATACAGAAACTGTCCAGATCGAACCATAAAAACGATGCGGAAAACTGAACCGAATCTCGTCTCTAAAACAAATACTCCAAACTGGACCGACTCGTAATGATACGGTTCGAGTGTGATTTGAGCTGCTAACCCAACCATATTAAACTGGACCGAACCGAATACCCGCACTAGTAATCTTATGATAAAAATATAACTAACTCCTATATAATTTTTTATTTTAATAAGGCATATTTTATTTTCAGTGTACGTTGTTGTTAAATTAATAATAATCGTTATCATAAAGGAAAAGTTTATAGTTTTAGTATATTAGTTTTCAAATCATTTTTATGGATAATGCTAATTATAACCTTATTTAAGTTATCATACTTAATATTTATGCATTGATTAGCATTGATGTTTGATTAATGTACTAAAACAATTTCACTTCTTATTAAATGTAAAATCGAAATATTCATATAGTTAGAAGCTAATCTTTCGATTTAGGAAAACACTGTGTTTTTAATATTTAAGTGACACAACTTATAACTTAATAAACTAATATATAAAAGTATAATCAGAAGACTTAATTTTAATATTTAAGAGATACAACTTAGAAACTAATCTTTATTTGAGTTATCGTACTTAATTTTAATATTTGAAATTATTTCAATGAAGAAGAATTCAAATATTTAATTAAGAACTTACAAAAGTATAATCAGAAGTTAACAGTCACCGAATACAGCTTATAACTCCAACTGGATTCCCAAAAATCCAGCACCATCCAACATTCAGGGCCTGCATTGTTTTATAATATAATAAAGTCAATGAAGTTTGTAAACGACTAAATAGTTTAAAGCATCTAAACAGTAAATACCTGGTCATGCATGTGCATATTAACTGTAAAAGAATATAGAATGTTTGCATAAACCTTTCTTGCTAAATGACTGTAAAAAACTATACATGAAGTAGAGATTTTAAATCAGTTTCCTTAAGTAAAAATAATAAAAGTCAATCATTTCAGTGTCTAACATTCTTCCTTCTACCAATTAAACAAGCTCAATTAAACGTCGCTGCTTATTTCATATTTCTCTTACCATCAACTTCTACAAATGCACAAAGTCAGAAAGCTGGATATTATAAACTACAAAGCAACATGCGCGACGGTCAAATCCATAGTCCAGAAAAAGCTCATTAGAGTCCTTTTACCTAGGACGCACTTCCATGATTTCTCTGTTTGGGTACATATCCAATAATTTCACATGCATACGTGCACTTCTGTGCACTTGCCTGCACAAACATATGTGTGTACGTATGTATTTTTGTGTGTATGTATGTATGTATACACACACATAAAAAAACTGACACACTTATAATGCAGGGATGTGATGCTTCAAATTACTAAATTTTACTATGAATAAACACACTAAAAAAGAAGGCAGTGCCAAATAAAATCTTTCTGAGGTTAAGGAGTGACTGATAGCATCAAGGCTAAATTAAAGGAAAAATGCCCTAAAACTGTGTTATGTGCAGACATCCTAGCGCAAGTTGTTAGAGAAGTAACTTACTTGGTGTAAATATTTCATTAAACTACTTCCAGCCTTTTTTTTCCTCTACATAACCAAGTTTTTAAACTACATATACATCTATATATTGCATATACTATGGAATGCATGTAGCCAGGTATTTCGAGTTTATCAAACAAATATAACATATATAGAAGTAATGAATACATTGCCAAACATAGTAGTATGGTCAAAGAGTAACATTATAGCTCTTGAAAGTACCAATCATGATCAAAATGTAGGCGAAAGACTCATATGAGTTACAGCTGTAATTCATATATTAAATTTATCTTCATAATAATTTTTTGTATGACAAATATAGTAATATGTACTAATAATGCACATTAATGTATGCTAAATAATGTTGAAAACCGTAATAGTCAAGAGTCATATAGATTTCTAACAACATATCAATGCAGTCAAAAAGCAGAAGAGATGGAAAGACGTCGCTAATCAGCGAAACTACGACTTTTCTACCTGCATTTAAAAAAAAAATTCACAAGTGAAATCTGTATGTGGGAAAAATAGTCTCAGTTCAAAAGATCTAGTAGTGTTATCTTCAAATACCATAGGAATTTCACAGTGCATATTTCAGTCTTCGCCTGTTCAACTATACTGGAAAGGATGGTGTCAAATGTCAATCCTACACTAGACAGAATGTATGTATCAAAATTAAACAGCAAATGCAAACCAAATGATGTATCAACTGTTGTAGAAATGGATCCTGGCAGCTTCTTAACTTTTGATAACAGTACTATAAGCTAGATGCTAAAAGAAGAGGGCTGTTCAGTTCTGATAGTTCTCATCTTGACGATCCAGAGGCTTGAGCTTATGTTTTCAGACAAGTGAATAGTATAAATTCAGATAAAAAATTTAATGGCCTGAAATAACCTCTTCGCAATGGGAGGGAATATTGCGTACAATTGACCTTCCCATAGCCCGCTATCGTGCAGGAGCCACGTGCACTTGGGTAATATTAGGGTGCTGACAGGTGCTCAGGCTAAGATTAAAAAACAATTGTTCTTGCATTAATTAATTTTACATTTAGTTTAAAAATAAATAAAATTTGAAGAACAAGTGCAGAAATATATGTGTGCTTTTTAATTTACAACAAAGATGAACAAAACAAAAGAAATGTGTGTCATATTAAATTGTCTACAAGTGTAGTTTGATTCAATTCTAAATCTTTGAATTGTTCTTGTTAAATGATGTGTCAATAGAGTGAGATGATAGTTGTATTTGGTCTTTGTTTAAAATGATGACATACTGAATTTAGTTAAGAGGTATGTATCAATCTTGCACGTCATTTTAATTAATTAGTGCCAAATGGTAAGGCTATGTGATATGATTCGATCAAATAGCAAAATCATCTGAAGTCGTCTGCTGTAGAATCACATAACAATTTTACCAATAATCCCCACAAGAACAGGCTCCTAGTGAAAAATGATGAAACCTACTAGTATCCCTAATTATAAACTCACGATCCAAAACCCTAGATATCAATTTAATAACATTATGACAATCATCACAAACCCTAAGATTCTTTGCAATTCTTATTGGCGCATTCGGAGGAGCTTTCAACAAACCAAATGCAATGGCTAGTCTCTCGCTATGGCTACATAGCAGCTTCCTCTTATCATCCTCCTCTACATTAAGAAACACCTGCTTAGTTGAAGGCACATATCCTTCTTTACTTATCAACTCACATAGTTCCTCTAACTTATCATATATATCTTTAGTTTCCCAATATGACTTATCATGTGCACCAAATTTATAAACTTTGTCCTTCATTTCAATCCAACTAAGTCCATAGTCTTTCGATAAACCTTTTTCAACCATCATTCTCCTAATTCGTCCAGCATCGTCCCATCTTCCTAACGAAGCATATATGTTGGATAAAATCACATAATTGGTTGCATTTTTTGGTTCTAATTTGAATAGTTTGTGTGCAGTCCTCTCTCCTATATCAATGTTGTGATGCAATTGACATGCTCCTAGTAATGTTCCAAAAACACTAGGAGATGGCTTTGTATTCATGTTTTCTATAAACATCTCCGCTTCTTCTAATCTTCCTCCTCTTCCTAGCATATCCACTACGCAAGCATAATGCTCGACTCTGGGTTTGATTCTGAATTTTTCCCACATTCTGTTGAAAATTTCTAAGCCAATATCGATAAGTCCACCATGGCTACAAGCAGAAAGAATCACAACCAAAGTGATATAATTAGGCTTCAATCCCACGTCTTGCATTTTGTTAAAATATTTCAAGGCTAAGTCAAATTTACCATTCATGGAGAATCCTTCAATCATGGAGGTCCAAAGAACAACATTTCCTTCTTCAAACTTATTAAACACCTTCAAAGCGGTATTTTGATCTCCGCAGCTAGAATACATAGTAACAAGTGAAGACCCAACTATCAAATTCAAGTCATATCCATTTCGAATGACATACCCATGGATTGCCTGTCCTTTTCTTAAACAAGAAAAGAAACCACAAGCAGGTAACAGTGAAACAAGTGCGATTTCATTTGGTTTAATGGATTCTTTAAATTGCATTTCAGAAAAAATAGACATAGACTCTGAATAGTTTTCTGAAGATGAGTAGGCGAGAAGCATCGAAGACCAAGAAATGATATCCCTACTGTGCATTCTATCAAACACTTTCTTTGCTTTGTCAATATCTTTAGCAGAACCATAAGCATGAATTAATGAATTATCAACTGATACGCTTTTAACACCTATACATTTAACCAATAAAGAATGCAACTGAACTGTCAACTTATTATAGCCAGGTTCCGATGAAGCTTTAACCAATGTTGAAAATACGTAACTATCCAATTCAACGCCAAGTTCAATCATTTCACAAAAAAGATTGAAACTTTCCGTTATTGAACCCATTTTTACATACCCGCTAATCATTGAAGTCCATGTAAAGGTGTCTTGGTTCTTTTTTGGAACTCTATCAAATAATTCTCGAGCATGTTCAATGCGCCCGCATACTGAGTACAGTTTGATGAGTTTAGGCGACAAGTCTCGGTTTTTCTCAAAACCAGCTTTTTTGATTTGGGAATGAAGCTTTATGCCATGTTCTAAAGAGCGGGAATCAATGCATGACTGAAGAAGTTTGCTGAAATCCGATGAAGTAGATGGTTTAATTTGCTTGTTGGCTGTTCTTTGAAAATTTAGTTTCGGATTTTGTGAAAAATTTGAAGACAATGCTGATATACTACAAAATAGTGGACTGATCATTTGACTACATGCCATTTCCCACGGTTAATGCAGGGAAACAAAGAAAGGAATTTAAAATCGGATACAGCCACACTACCGATTCGAAATTCGGTCCTCAAGCTGATAGCAAAAGCACCGGCAGCTGGCTTGCTTTATGACATGGTATTCCTGTCACTTGGCACTTTTTGATGAGTATTGTTAATGGCACTTCAAAAATGGTTAAGGGGGTTACGTTTTGTTTTTGTTTTAAAATTTACTAGAGGGGTATTATTTAAAATAGTCCCCCTTAACAATTTATAAAATATAGACCAAAATGCATTTTTATTATTTTACTCTAATTACATTTTACTTTTTCTGTTCGTTAAACCATAATCATCTTCTTCTTCTCAGAATAAACAATTTTTCTGTCCCCTTATCCGTTTTTGGAGTGACATTAACAATACTCTTTTTTATCTAGGTTCGAAAATTCCAATCCTATTTCGAAAACTCCAAAATTTTCAGTTTAATTCTGATTTGCCCATTCCGATGTCCATTTAATAAATACACAAATTAATATGCAATACTAATAAATGTTTTCGTTAAATTATGCCATTTACATAGAGCAAACATAAGGTTCAACATAAAAAATTAATATAAAAAACTATTTCTTTGAGTATCGTATAAATCTCGTTATCTCCATCTTATGTCGCATTATAATATGATATAAAAACTTATTGTTCTATCTGATCAGAACTTCAAAATGCGTCGTATTATCAAAAGATGATGGTTCATCTTGGCTACTTGATGGTTAAACAACATATCGTTGATTTATTCCAAATAACGGATAACTTCTAGTATACTCAGATATATAATTCCTGTAACTAAGAATATTGTTAGAAGCATATCTATCATTATAGTTATGTTGATCTTCGTAATCAACGTTCAAATCTTTATTTCTCTGTCCACTATAGTTATCTGCATCTCTCCTAGGATAATTCTGAAAATATTTTTGAGAACTATCAAAAGTTGAACTAACACCGTAACCACTAGAACCAATGCCTCAACGTGCATTACCTGAATCATAAGTTGATAAACTATCGTTTCTAGCATAATGTAGATACATCATCATTATCTAACCAAGAAATATCGCTTGTATCATCAAGTAGTGGATACTCAATTTCTCTAGTTCATTCCGCAAGTGGATCCTCCACATGAGAAATGTAATCTAGGTCAATAAATTGATCAGTTGTTTGTCATCTTTTAGTGTGTCATACTATCAATCGCATATTATAATGCACAAATAACAGTTTTTCTAAATTATCAATTTTTATTCTATTTCTCATCTCCATGTGAATCAGCAAAATGTAATCAACTTCTTTCACAATTTGAAGAAGAATCTGTTTCAAAAAGAATACATGTGGCTATGCGCGTTAAATTTGGAGCAGCCTCCCAATCAATTATTGACCATCACATAGCACGGAGACATGACTTTACTGCATGTTTCGCTTTTGCGGAATCAAATATATCAAGTTTCATTCTATATTTTTTCATCAACACAACATTCAAAGATTATTTTTTATGCTATAAACAATAAAAAGAATAATAAGGAGTTTGGTAATTTGTTAATTACCTCTTTTGAAATTTCAATTTGTCATAGCAATATCAAGTATTATTTTTTCATGAACATTCGTCCATCCATTTAAAACCTCATCATCATTTATCGCGTTGTCTCCATGTTGTATATGAGGATTGAGAAAATAACCTAAAACAGATTGATAGTTCAAAGAAATATTTATATGATATGTAATTGTATAATATTTTAACAATTATAAAAAATTATTTATTGCCTGATTATGTCAATATAATTGTTTTTCCCATCTTTTATCAATTATATTCCACCACTTTTGGTACTGCTATGTACCAACCTTTTTCTTAATTGATTCCTTCACATGATCCATTGTTTCATATATATATATATATATATATTATCTCTGTCTTATCATCATTATCCACCATTGTTACAACTTGTACAAGTTGAATATGTACAAGAATAATAGCAGCAACATTGACTCAAAATTTATCATTGAGAATTAAATTAGAAACAAAAATTATTGTTTTTTAATCTTTAAGACCAAGTTTAGGAACCTTTGTGTTCCACTCTCTCGAATAAATCATTTTTCTCAAATTCTCTTTTTATGTGTATACATAATCTAATGCAATAAAATGAGTTGCGAACTTGTTCATTGTTGGTCGAATCAATTCTTTATTATTGGTTTCTCTCCTTATTGTGCTAATATGAATCATGTTATTGATTGACAGTTTGAGATAATAGTTGTTACCTTGATTTATTTTGAAATATCTTCTAGAATCAAATCAATACAATATGATGCACATGATGTCCAATATAATTTCATTCTTTTTTCTTAAGCAGCCGACCAACAACTTTGTAATTTGCTCCATTGTCAGTTACCATTTGCATAATTCTATCTTCTCTATAAATTGGCAGCATTATCCATCAGACTGCAAATATACTCAACACTTTAAAATTTATCAGTAGCTTCTATGAATTTAAGAAAGATCTTTCCTTAGGTAAAATACACAAAAAAAATTATGTATCTTTTTTTTTTTTTTATACTTCAACCATCGAACATCAACATACAACAATACACATCTCAAAAGTTGATATAAGTATCGATATGTTATTTGATTTCATCGCACTCTAAATATAAGTACGAGCGTCACGGCATGCGCTTCGCACGTGACCGCGGCATGCGCTTCGCGTGTGACCGTGGCACACACTTCGCGTGTGGATTATTCTTCCTTAAGTACTGTGTATTTTGCATACGCAAAAAAATATTTGTAGTAATGTTTGGTTTATTTTCTCATTAAATGTGCTTTATCTGTTGAGGACAAAACATATTCTTATTTCCTTTACCTTTCTAACTTCTTCCATACAACATTCACTTTTATTTACATATATATTGAGACATTCACTTTTATTTAAACATATACTGAGACATTCACTTTTCACGTTCATGGTCTCACGCAAGCAATAGGGCAATGCTCCCCCTTACTTTACTATTTAAAAGGAACACTAAACATTATTTTTCATATAACTCACGAAAAAAAAACCATAAAAAAAAAGTACAGAGGTTGAGGGCAAAGAACGCTGGTTAAACTTAAACGTGGTGCTGCCTTATTTATTACATGGGAAAAAAAAAATCACATTTTGAATGAGGCGAAGCTTCGAAAATTTAACCCAATAAATAAAAAAGTAAATCTATTGTGCGATGTATTCAATTTTTATGAGGCAGTGAGTATTGGAAAGATAGATATGAAAGAGGGGAGAATTACTTTGAAGAGCAAAGCGTAGAGGAAATGAGGAAAGAAGCGTGAAAATTAATTGGATGGTGTGCCATATTTAAAGAGGTGAATGGCTGTTTCTAGAATAGCGCATTTGCAGGGGAGGCTGACTTTTCAAATGCACGTACGCTGTTGTCAGATTTGAATAAAAATCGATAGGATTTTTTTTGGTTTGACCTACTATGCGGATGCCAATTTTCAAATGCACGTACTTTATACGCTGATGTCCCAGTACCACATTCTACTATTTATTAATGGCTAATTTATATTGTAATGCACAATAATAAATGTCGTTATTCAAATTTGAATGCCTATTTAATAATTGCCTATTTATAAACGTTACAACACTTATTTATAAATGCATATTCTTTAAAATAATTTTAATTAGAGGGTAATAGGTGAAAGTGAATAATATTGGCAATGTTAATATAAAAAGTCATAAACCAACCATAGAAGATATGAATGATGAAAGAGTTTGATTGAATTAGTGAGTGAATCTTAAAGTGTAATAATTTATTTCCTTCATAAATTAACTGATAAAAATGAATAGTACCAATCGTCAAGGTTTAATATTTATGGCTAATAGAATAAACAGTGAAACATTCAATGAAAAATGTTAAGAAAATTTGTAATATCTCAATTAACAATTTGGATACTTTTTGCATTTTCTCCAAAATAATAACATTTTTTATTGGTTAGGTAATTAATGATGATGTAATATCTTCCTTTTTATTGCTTGTTATTCCAATGAACATTGAATGCCAAGATGAATAAATTTATGTTGAATATGGGTTTTGAACATAAATGTAACAATTCTAGGAAATGTTAAGGTAGTTAAATGACATTCATTGCCTCTTCCTTTTAATTGTGGAAGAATAATTAAGTAAAGGGCATTCTCGTCGGTTCAGGTGTACACCAAAAAAGTGTGACACCAAACCTATTCCGATTATTAGTAAATGAATATGGGTTTTGAACATAAATGTAACAATTCTAGGAAATGTTAAGGTAGTTAAATGACATTCATTGCCTCTTCCTTTTAATTGTGGAAGAATAATTAAGTAAAGGGCATTCTCGTCGGTTCAGGTGTACACCAAAAAAGTGTGACACCAAACCTATTCCGATTATTAGTAAAGATATTTTTATTAATTCATGCTTGAATGACTTCTACCATATTGTCATTTAGGGACTATTTGTTGAAATTTGTGATACACAAATCACAAATGTAGGCAACAAATTATCTATGCAGATTTTTTAGAGAGATATATTGCTATATTTGTCGGATATTTAAGGCAAGGATTATTTGGTTCTTATCCAAATAGTTTTTTGACATATATGAAGGTAACTTGGGTGTCAAGAAAACTTGGGTATAAAGCAATTCACTCTATAAAAGGCCTAGTTGACATCTTAATTAGGTGTGGAAAATTTACCATTGTTCTTCATTATCTTTATCCTCAAATTGTTTAGCCATTCGATATTCTCCAACTATTTTTCAATAAGATTATTGGTTCAAGTTGTGCTTGTTTGTAACGATAGTTGAGATCGGTCGTAAATGATTTTTTATTGGTGAATCAATGAAGAGGGTGGTTGGGTGGAATATCGTGCGTTTATATTTCTGATATTGTTTGTGTTGTTGTTTGTTTTTCAATCACATCCATCTCCAAGTGATTGGGTGAAAAAATCCTGTTTTTCTGGGTGTTTTGTCAAACTTCCAATGTGCAAAACCCCAACAGTGGGTATTGGAGCTCAGATCATCGCATAACTTGGAGTGTTTGTTGGATTGAAGATTGTAGATGTTGGAGATGATGACGTTTTTGAAGATAATTATTTTGAATGGAAGAATTGGGGTATATGGAAGCCGAAGATGGAGGACGTTATATATCTCAATGATTTGCATGATCCATTGATAAAGATAGGGAGAAGCCCTCGAAAATGGATGAGGGAAAGTGGAAGAAAATAGACAAAAAGGTGATTATGTTGATTCATCAATATTTGGATGATTCCGTGTTCCACCATGTGGCTACTTTTGAATCCGCGAAGGCATTGTGGACAAATTAGTATTGCTATATGAGTCGAAGAACGCTACAAGTAAAGTTTTTCTGGCTCGAAAGCTGGACAGTTGAGGTTGGATGAGGGAAAGTCGGCTGTAAAGCATTTGAACGAGTTTTAGAATGTCGTCAATCAATTGGGAAACATGAAGGTTAATTTTGATGATGAGTTGCAGGCTCTTTTGATGATGAGTTCTCTTTTGGAAAGCTGGGAGACTTTGGTTGTTTCATTGAGTAATTTCAATGCTAATGGAACTATATCTTTAGAAACAGTTTGAAGCAGTCTTTTGAATGAGAAGCTACGGAGAAAAGGGTCAGAGTTGAAATCGGTTCAAAGTGAGGTGACAGTAGCAAGGGACTCGAAGGATACGATTTGGAAGATAAAGGGAGCCAAGGGTAAAGGTGCAATCACTTGTTTCCATTGCAAAAAGGAAGGTCACAAGCGCAATGATTGCTATTCATATATACGAGATATGAAAAGAAGAAGAAGGTGCAAGGTAATAATAATAGTGATGAGGCATAAACAGGATTTGCTGAAGATACCGAAAGAGATTCTTCATATGATGTCTTATTTAGTGTTGTGGAGCCTTGGAAGATGGATTCTGGAGCCAGTTTTCACATATGTCGAAATGTCAAAGGTTTTTCTTCGTATGAGAAAAGTATTGACATGATAAAGAAGGCCAATGGAGTAGAGATACCAATTTGTGGAGTTGAAGCTATTAGATTTCAGATGCATGATAGAGTGGTGAGAGAAGTGGCATGTGTGAGGCACGTACCCACTTATTCGCATAACATATCTCTCGGTCAGTTAGATCGCCGCGGTTGCACCTTTGAAACTCGAGGTGGAGTTTTGAAAGAGAAGAAGGGTGGTCGTGTGATGATGCGATAAGTTTTGGTAGAGGGAAACCTATATAGTTTGGTCGGTTCGGTGGTTGACAGTGGAGGACGGGTGACGGTTGAAGAACCCAATTCACAATAAGGTGGAGAGGTTAATATGATCACTGTCGACGGTCCTAAGGTGGAGGATCATGGTATCGACAAGGGTTTAGATGTTGATGATGCTCGAGGGATCCCAGGGATGAAGAGATCATGTCAAGCGGAAGACGGATGTCGAGTTGTGAAATCCACAAAGACGAGATGGAGGTCCTTGTGGTATTGCAAATGCTTTTGAAGATCGCTATTGGCGTGGTCAACGGATGAGGGAGGTGCACCATTAGTGGGAGATGGTGGAGATTTGTAATGATGTTAATTGAGGAAAGTAGGTTGAAAGTGAGAGCTAAGTTGGTTGTTGTTGAGTGGATGAGATGTTGTGATTTGGTAATAAGGTGGAGTGTTTAAATTTGTGATACGCAAATCACAATTGTGTGCAACAAATTATCTATGCAGATTTTGTGGATAGATTTATTTCTATATTTGTGGGATATTTAAGGCAAGGATTATTTGGTGCTTATCCAAATAGTTTTTTAAACATATATGAAGATAATTTTGGTGTCAATAAAACTTGGGTATGAAGTAATTCACTCTATAAAAGGCCTAGTTGACATATATATTAGGTGTGGAAATTTTGTCATTGTTCTTCATAATCTTTCACTTAAAATTGTTTAGTCATTAGATATTCTCTACCTATTTCTCAATAAGGTTACTGGTTCAAGTTGTACTTGTTTGTAACGATAGTTGAGATCAGTTGTAAACAATTTTTTATTGGTGGATCAATAAAAAGGGTGGTTGGGTGGAATATCGTGTGTTCATATTTTCGATATTGTTGGTGTTGTTGTTTGTTTTTCAATCACGTTCATCTCCAAGTGATTGGGTGAAAAAGATCCTATTGTTTTGGGTGTTTTGTTAAATTTCTGCTGCGCACAAAACCCCAACATTATTAGTAGTATTGTATAAGATATGATTAAAGTAAAAAAAAAGATATTGCATGACCTATGTGTTTTTTGGTATCTTTAATATCTTTTATTGTAGTTCTAATAGAAGGTTTAGTTCTATCTCCTCATTTTTGCACTCAGGGATCAATCCTTCCAACTGCTCATGTTGCAAAATTATCA
The DNA here is from genome assembly GCA_030737875.1 of Allium sativum. Classification (NCBI taxonomy): domain Eukaryota; kingdom Viridiplantae; phylum Streptophyta; class Magnoliopsida; order Asparagales; family Amaryllidaceae; genus Allium; species Allium sativum. The sequence goes on from CM060912.1 coordinate 35,262,629, forward strand.
TTTATTCTGATTGATTTAGAATGGTCATTGCTCTTTAGTCCGCTTAATCCTATATCTGTTCCATTTGTTCCTACACCTAACTGTTATACATGTTTATCCATAAAACTTTCTTTACTTTCTTGAAAGGCATGTCGAACCTCTATATCGTCTTCAATATCGATACCTTGATTTTACTATTCGGACAAGCTTATTAACTCTCCTTTCACGTGTTGTTTTTCGAACTTCCCTTGATTTCACTTGTTTTTCTTTTTATGCATACATTCCCGTAAAAGTGTCCGTACTTCTTTTGGAAATGGTCGGACATACTGCTACATCATCTGTTTATCCTACTGAATGTTCTTTCTTACTTGATACACCGTCATCAAAAATTACTTTATGACAACAGTTACGTTTGTTTGTTCTCTTTTTCTTTTCACTAATAACAGCCGTACAAAATTATTCCAAACAAAGTAATTTAACATTTAATTATTTAAGTGCTCACTGTGTATGTCAAGATTCTTGATATAATTTTCATAATAGCATATCAAATGATTCCCTAACCAGTACATAATCAGTTCAATGTGAAATTCGAGTAGGATCAAGTAATAGGGAAATGTACTAATGTGGAAGTGTATATGATAATAAATAATAATAGCAGTAGGGAATATAAAAGCAATAAAGTAAAATGACATTAGGGATTTTTATACAAGTTCGGAGCTCCGTCCTATGTCCAGTCTCAGACTCCTGAAATTTCGACTAAACAATAACTCTCACTTAACCCGAGAGAATATATATTACAACACCTGAGAAACAAAACATGATCTGAGCAGTAGAACATGATTTCATCTTAGTAGCCAAAGAGGACTTTTGACGTGCCTGAGCAGCGAACCAATACTTTTACTAACACAAAAGATAATTGACTCTTTGTATTCGTAATAGTATGGATATGTCACTTTTTTTTTTGAAAATAATAATATAATATAACAAAATGGGAGAATTCAGCCATTCTCCAAAGGCTCACAAAAACGGTTTCTACAACCGTGCACACAGGGATATAATAGGTACAGAAGCACCACATAACTATAGAATAACACAGGCTAAAGCCAAAAGGATAGCTCAGCCAATAATCAGCGAAGACCGATGCGGTCATCAAAGCTCCAAGCTCCGAAGAGGTCGAAAAGAAAGTCTGCCCCGATCCTCTGGGTCTCCCAGGTCTTCAAGCTCAAAAACATCCAATACGACAATCGTGGATAGCAACCGTCCAATATCCTGATCCGTATAACCTTCTGAGCCACTTGCTCCATAATATCCTCCTGAGATGTAGGAAAAGAGCAAATGCTGCTCCTGACTGATCCATCAGATCACCCGCTAGCTAATATCTGCACACTAGCAACCGATATAAGATCATGGGGAGGGGGGAGTGTTGGAATGGGGTTAAGCATTTGCAATAAACAAACCAAAGCCTAGCATAAACACAGAAACCAAAACTCAACCAATACCTGCCCTGGGAGATGCCGCAACCGATGCAACATCAAAGGCTGTAGCCCACCTCCTCGCACGGGAGCTGATAACTCCCCGGAAAGGCCTACCTCGAAATGCGAGGAATACATCGTTCCTCACTTTTCGAATAATGGTAGGAGGGTCCATAGGCACTTCATCAAACACTGCCTTATTCCGCGAGCACCAGATATGCCAGCAGACAAGGCAAGGAATCATGCGAAGAAGAATTGATCAAAATGATTTCCCAAAGATATCTGAGCACCAGAATCGCAGAAAATCTATAAGCGAGCTAGCATTACCTCGGTAACCCAGCAGGTTCCCGAAGTAATTCCAGACAGACCTGGCACAATCCCTGAAGAGAAACAAGTGAGTAGAGGATTTGGAGTTTCCAGAGCTGCAGCACCTGCACCTGGAAACCAGAGGTATGCCGATGCTCTGAAGGTTCTCATCAATAGGTAAGCCATTATGCAATGATTTCCACATGAATAGAGAAACTTTCGGGGGGATACGGACATTCCAGACACAGGAGAAAAGATGAAGCCGAGGACCCGGAGTTCTAATAGAATTCCATGTTGCCTTCATAGAGAAGGGTCTGTCGTCCCAAACAGTTCCTCCCCCATGTGCATCCGACAAGGCCTTCACGGATTGCATCCGTTTCCACGTCTCACTAGCGTAAGACGGGACACCGGTGAGATTCAAACCTTCCAACCTATGGTACTTGGCGTGGAGGAACGTCGCCCAGAGGGAGCTGTTCTATCCAATCCTCACCCAAAGCTTGCAAGCATAGGCCGAGCACATGTCCTTAGGATTACGCAGGTCTAGACCTCCCTCACTCTTCGGACAACAGATGGATTTCCAAGAAATCCAGTGGTGACGATTAGCATTGTCTTTGTTACCCCAAAAGAAAGGCGAAGCTAAGGAGCGGTAAGATCGAAAGAACGAAGCGGTGGGAGTCATAGCAGCGAAAATATGAGATCCCATAGTGTCAAGGACAGACTTAATAAGAACCAATCTACCAGCCTGAGAGAGGAGAGAAGCATTCCACTGAATGATCTTTCCCCTGACTTTGTCAGTTAAGGGATCGAAAATGGCGTTGAGCTTCCTACCTCGATATAACTCTATACCGAGGTAAGGGAGAGGAAGGGAGGCTGCCTTGAAACCAGTATAAGTCTCGATCCAGGAAGATCTGACCTCGGAAAGGTCTCTCGCGGACACGAAGCAGCTTTTAGAAGAGTTAACGAGTTGCCCTGAGCTTCTCTCGTACTGTTGAATAAACCCCAAAAGACTCCGAATAGACCGGCGACATCCATTTGTAAAAATGATGATGTCATCTGCGAAGGACAAGGAGGAGATAATAGGATAGCCCGAAGGAATGCCGAACCTATGAATTTGACCTGCTATCGTAAGAGCGTGCAGCCCTCGGATGAAAGCCTCAGCCGCAATGACAAACAGAGTAGGGCAGAGAGGGTCACCCTGTCTGAGACCCCTCCCAGATCTGAAAAAACCATTGGCCGATCCGTTTATGAGAACGGAAAACCAACAGTTGGAGATAAGTCTCCAAACCACATCTATGAGGGGTTCGGGAAACCTGAACGCCCTCAGAACCTTGATGATGAAGAACCACGACATGCGATCGTACGCCTTAGCCATATCTAGCTTAACGACCACATTTGAGTCTCTAACCTTCTTATCGATCTGAGAAATCAGCTCCTGGGCTAAAAGGACGTTATCAGTGATCAAACGTCCTTTTACAAAACCAGCCTGAGAAGAGGAAATGAGACGCTCGAGAAACGGAGCTAGTCGGGAGGTTAGAACCTTAGAAATGACCTTGTTAGAGAAATTACACAAGCTGATTGGCCGGAAATTCGAACAAGAGATAGGTTGGACGTTTTTGGGAATGAGGATCAAGTTGGTGGAGGTCCATCCCGTAGGGAGCTCTCCTCCAGAGAAGAAGGATTGGATGACAAGGCAGAAGTCCGCTTGAATAATCGGCCACACACTCCTATAGAATATCCCGTTGAAGCCATCCGACCCACTTGCACTGTCCTTGCTCAGAGCAATTACGCATGCACGTATTTCATCCGACAAAGGGGGAGCAGCAAGGCAGAGCAATCCGAGGGGAGAACCAGACGAGGGATGAAAGCGAGAAGGGATGGATTAGAAACAGACACAAAGGGAGAACTCAGGAAAGACTGGAAATGAGACAGCATAGAATCTTTGACTTATGCTGGAGTAGAGGCCAAAGAAAGATCAGGGCGTTGAATGCTGAGAATCGTAAGAAGTCTATTCTTCTTGCGAATGGAGGAATGATAAAACTTGGAGTTCGTATCTCCATCAACAATCCATTTGATCCTCCCCTTTTGACGGAGATGGTCATGTTCAATACGAAGCTCCGATGAAAAGGCTAACTGGGCCAAAGCCCAAGCTTCCTTGTTAGCAGCAGAAGGATCCTCATCAAAGGACGCTTCTGCTAGCACAAGAGTTTCTTCGGCCAGTCGAACTCGGTCGAAAATATTCTTGAAAACCAGGGTGTTCCATGACTTTAGGCACACTTTAAGCCTCTTCAACTTACGAGAGAAGACCATACACGGAGGGCCACTAATAGGGAGATTCCAGGAATCTTCCACAACACCATGGAATGAATGGTGAGATCTCCACATACTTCGAAACCTAAAAGAGGTTGGACCAGAAAGAGACAGGGAAGCACAGCTGAGAAGTAAAGGGGCATGGTCGGAGAAGGTGCGGTGGAGATGCGAAACCGAATAAGAAAAAGGGAGGCTGAAAAACCCTTTAGAGGCGAAGACTCTGTCAAGCCTGGAGAGAATGCGGTTTGGTCCATCTTGGTTATTACACCAAGAGAAGGCTGATCCCACGAAAGACCCGAGCTAAGGATAAAAGCATTGAAATCAGCAACCGCTAAGCAGTTAACGGCAATGCCCCCACGTTTTTCCGCTTGGCTGGCGACCACATTAAAGTCGCCACCCAAAGCAGAAATAAGGAAGCCCATTGAGGAAAGCGATAGAATATCAGACCAAAGAGTCAGTCTCTCTATTCTGTCGCACTTAGCATAAACCGCGGAGAAAAGAAAGGAGGAACAAAGAGAAGAGCCCGAATAAGCAATCGACAAAAGCTGATCCGAGTCGAAGATGGGGAAGACAACGACATCCTTGGACCAAAGGATCCATATCTTGTCGGAGACGTTGGCTAAGGCACCCCCGATGCCTAGCGATAAGACAGCATTGGTGAGCTCCTCTGGTCCCACTACTGGTTCCAGAAGCGCCACCAGGCTAATTGAATGCTTCCTAACGATCCGCTTGAGCCTAGCTATCGACTCAACATTACCTATCCCACGAACATTCCATATGAGAAAGTTCGCCATCAAGAAACAAGAGAGAAGACCAAAGGAGAAAGGACTTCGCAGACAACCGCTCCTCACAGATCAGGCAAAGTATAGGGTGTGGCGAGTAGATCTAACGATCTGCTCGGACGCCACTATAGAGCGTGTGCGGATGGTGCGGGGGGTACGCGGACCAAGCCGCTGCCCACGACAAGGGGCCCGACGAGCCAGCCTAACGGGAGACACGCCAGTAATAGAGGAATCAAGCGACAGACGGGCAGTACAGTCAGGCGAACAAACCGAACTAACTAGCCTAGCCGGATAAGAATTCTTAGTAAGTCGAGATAGGCGATCATTTATGATCGCTATCTCGTTCTTACTAAGAAGTGGAAAGGAGACAGAAGAACCTGCCGACGAACAAGACAAAGACACAGAAGGGGAAACCAAGGAAACCTCTGACGCAGACACAGAAACCAGATAGATAAATGTTGGGTTGCCCTAGGGAGGCAACACCAATCGCTGAATGATCTCTACCAATGCCGATCTGTCATCTGATTGACAGGCCCGCGATATTGGTAAAGTTCGCGGAAAGGGATGACGGGGATGAGCGGAAGAAATGGTTTCGGGCGACACTGAAGAGGCAACCGTCCTATAATCATCTCATTGATAATGTATAGAGTTTGATATATAAAGAATCAAGGAAGAAAGTAATTATTTATAATCACATAATGCTGAACATGAGAGTAGACAGAATATACAAACTGCTTTATAAAATCAAAAAACATAAGATTAGAATCGAGTAAATTCATTATGTTATTAAAAAACTGATTTTCGAACTCATTTATAGGGTATAAAGAATATTGTTTTTATTCGTGAAAGGTTTCAATCAAAAAATATAGACGTAACTCTTTGATTAAAAAGTTATGTCTCTTTAAAAATTCACAACCCTTTAGTTCAGCCGGCTGAAAATAAAATTTAAATATCTAGTTTTTGAAATTGGTCTGCATGTGCACAAAAAACAATATTCAACCAGTTGAATTATAGATTCAGCCATTTGAATGTTCACAAAAAAAATTTAAAAACTCAACAATCAGCCAACTTAATCTATAATTCAATCGGCTGTTGCACTTATGTTTTGTATACATGTGTATAGACTAGCTTATATTTGTATTTAAAACTTTTATATCACTATACATTTTTTCAAAAGAGACTTTAACAAGATTTTTTAACTAAAATATTGACACGAACACAACAATTAATCATGTCTTCGAATCTATTGTATTTAATCCATAATCTTCAATATTTCTCATGTAATAATCGTTAGTATACGATATTGTTGGTAAATAGTTGTCATAATCAAAATAACATAAAATAGAGGTTCTAACACAGTGCTATCAAGGTATATGATCAGTTCAATATAAAACACATAACAACCATTTATTTCTACTGCTATTTTGGACACCATATTGACACTACTAATCAGTTCACTGCTATAACCATTTATGCACTGATTACAACCATTTATGCAGTTAAAATCCATTACAACTATACCCCACCCATAATCATTTCATAAGTGTAAGTGTATAACCATTAGTGTTGCAATCAACATTAAAAAAAACCTACTTGCATGCACTGAAAATTACAATACTTCAGTCATTCCAAATCTATTACTACTCATAACAATTTGAAATAACCGATCATATTTAACCATTCAAAAATGATTATAACCAGTTAAAATTTACAAATTATGGTCCATTCAATTTATAATTACAAAGGACAATTTTGGTTCAATATTTCCAGTATTAAGCCCAATCCATTAACAATGATATCCTCTTTGTCGTTGCGCCCTTTATGTCCCAATTTGTCTGAAACTCAAAATCAACGAAGGTAGGAAAAAAAACCCGATCCAAAAATTCAATCCATAGCCTCTCATGGATGACCTCTTCATTGTACCTCCCCTTTCCTCCATCGTATGAAACCCTCCTCTCAATCCAATCATCCCTTCTTCATTTGCCTCAACCTCCATCCTGCCTCTTCCTTTCCCCTCTGTACTTGTCACTATCCTACAACCCATTTTGTTGCCATTTCCCCTTCTGTAGCCATCCCATTGCACTTGTTTTGTTCCTTCTCTTTCTACGTTCCCTCTAAACCATTCTTATCCCCTGCCTGTCCTCCTGACCCTCCTTCTTCCTCCTATCTCTAAGATCTTTTCCTTGGTTCCTGTCTCTAATCTTGTCCTTTTGTGAGCGGTCAACCGGCATGGACTCCCTTGTTTAAGAATAAACCAAGAAATGCTGGAAAGTACATTCTGGTTGATTTGACGCCATCCTTCACTGGGAGTCAATGGAGCATAAGGATGATATAATTCAAGCAAGAACATCGGTATATGGAATGAAGGCATGGTTGGTTTCTTCCTTGACAAACCACTATCATATTTGTTAGTGGTGCAATGGCTTAAAGTAATATGGAGACTGAAAGGAAACGTAAAGATGAAGTCTGATGGTATAATTTTTCTTTTCCTCTTTTCTTGTCAAAAGGATAGAATCAAAGTCTTATGAGGTGATCCAATTAAAATGAACAACATGTTAGAATTTTCTTTATTATATGATCTTTCATGATTAATGATGTACAATTCAATTGAATAGTCTTAGGATCACCGTTACTGGATATTTCACAAATAAAACGAGAGAAACTTAATATGATCTACTATTTAAGATGGCGTACCTTGATTAGCAGCAGAAGATGTAATGGTTGTCATCTTCTTTCTTTGGCTTCTAATGTTTACTCTTCTTCTCAAAATTCGGTTTCTCTCTTACCCTATTTCCTTATTTGTTTCTAGATGGAGAAGAATACAACTCTTTTTCTTAGGGAGAGAAAGGATCCAATTCTTTATATAACATTTTACTCTAAATCTGGTGCGTCCATCATATCCAGTTCAACGCTTAAAATTAATCACAGACCCAACGTTCTAAATACGAATAATCTATTTATGTCCTAATTAGTTGGGTCACATTAAGATTAGAAAATGCATAATGGAAAATGAAACATTCTATTTATGACTCAAATAATGGGATCACATTAAGATTAGAAAATGCATAATAGAAAATGAAACATTCTATTTATGACCCAATTAATGGGATCACATTAAGATTAGAAATCGCATAACATTAAAGGAAAATGAAACGTTTTATTGCAGTTTCTAATAGCATATTTATAACATTCTCCCACATGACCCGATTATTCATAATATCAAGCACTGAACATCATAGTATGATAAATTTCTGAAGGTTATGGTGGTTGTGCATTACTAATTTAATGCATTCCCTTCCATATACTACAATACCAATAATCCAACTATTTACATTCATAATTTATATAAAACAGCATAATGGTTCGCATAATGTCTTATATCATAATGATTAAACATAATATCCTTATAAGACTCTTTCTTGTTTAAAATTACATAAAGTACGGACTGCCACATTTAAACAAGGGACACATAATTGTATATCAGAAACGCATAAAAGAGCTCAGAGTGTCACACATCAATCATTATTAATACAAACAAGACCCATTCTTTGAACATGTTCCTCAAATTATTTTGGCTGTAACCCTTTCGTCAAAGGGTCTACAATCATATGTTATGTCCTGATGTGTGTGATTGACAATCTTTGTTTCTGAACCTCATCTTTCAGAATAAGATACTTTAGTTCCATATGCTTGGAACCTTTAGAGTACTTGTCGTTCTTTGAGAAAATACCGTGGTAGAGTTATTATAACAAATTTTCAATGGCTTACTAGTGGTGTCCTCAACCGTAAGTCCTGAAATAAGGTTCCAGAACCATAATGCATGAATTGTGGCTTCATAAGATGCCACAAATTCTGCCTCTATAGTAGAGGAAGCAATGATAGTTTGTTTCACACTTTTCTATGGTATGTCACCTTAAGAGAACATAAACAGGTAATCAAAAGTCGATTTTATAGTATCGATGCATCCAACAAAATCTGAATCACTATATCCAAATACCTCCAATTCATTGGATCCACTATACATGAGCATGTAATCTTTCGTTCCATGTAAGTATCTCAAAACTTTCTTTACAGCTTGCCAATATTCCCTTCCTATGTTATTTTGATACCTCCCTAACATACCGACCACAAACCTGATATTCGGTCTAGTATAGGTTTGAGCATACATTAGGCTACCAACTACAAATGCATATGGAATTGATTCCATTTCCTTTCACTCAACATCATTCTTAGGACATTGCATGAGATTGAATTTATCACCATTCTATACAAGAACTTTTCCAGATGAACACTTACTCATTCCAAATCTCTCTAGAATCCTTTCGAAATATCCTTTCTGAGACAATCCCGATATTCTTTGTGATCGATCACGAAATATTTCTATTTCAATCACATAGGATGCCTCTCCCATATCTTTCATTTCAAAGTTCATTGAGAGAAATTTCTTAGTCTCATGCAATATGCTTAAATTATTTGCAGCAAGAAAGATGTCATCAACATAAAGGACTAGATAAATAAACTTGTTCCCACTTATCTTTTGGTATAAATAGTGATCAACCGTATTTTCCTTAAAACCAAAAGACGTAATAATGGTATTGAACCATTGCCGGAATGCTTGTTTAAGTCCATATATTGACTTCTTAAGTTTACACACTAATTATTCTTTACCTTCTACAGAAAAACCCTCAGGTTGATCCATATATGCTTCCACATCAAGATCTCCATTCAAAAAGGATGTTTTCACATCTATTTGATGCAATTCCAAATCATAATGAGCTACTAATGCCATTATAATTCTTAGTGAGCCCTTTTTTGAAACAAGAGAAAATGTCTCCTTGTAGTCAACACCATCTTTCTGAGTGTAACCCTTAGCAACTAGTCTAGCTTTATACCGTTTGATATTACCACTAGATTCGTGTTTGGTTTTAAATTCCCACTTGCATTCCACTCTTTTACACCCATGTGGTAACTCAACGAGATCCCAACTTCATTCTATTGCATGGATTTCAGTTCTTCTTTCATGGCATTAATCCATTCCTTTTACTCTTTACTTTCTATAGCATACGAAAACAAACTAGGCCCTTATTGATTCCTATATCATAATTTGATTCTTTCACATAAACCACATAATCATTGGAAATAGTCGACCTACGATCTCTTTGAGATCTACTTAATGCTACTTGTGGTTCATGCGTATCAGCATTATGTATGCCATTTCCTTCAGGAAGTACTTCTTCATTTATATGATGTTCATCATCATGTTATTCTTCAACAGTTGGAACAACCTTTGGAGTAATAGTAGATGGAGGAACTATTCCAGACAATGTAACATTTACCGAAATCTGTAAAAATAAATCATTATAATGCCCGTGTGGGATTTAAAAAAATATCATTGTGAACAACCATTGTGTCACATACATACAACTAGAGTGACGTGAATATTTTTGTCATCTCCAGACCTGTGTAGGGTTTGTTATTAAATCCTGCAAATTTCTTTATATGTTATTTAAGTCCATATCAAGTCCAGTCTTCAATTGATAACCAATATGCCAATACCTGATCTCCAGTCATTTGTTCTCGTCGTATAGAATCAGCTCAATGAATGCAATATGGCTCACATCATATAAGCATCAAGTTATGCCATGCTTATGCAGTGACGTCTAATACCAGTCACTACCCTATGGAATATGTTCAATTCATCCAAAAGACCATCACACACATCCAAGTCACACATAATAGTCATAAATAAATAAATACTCAATCATCCAATGTCATTTAACGTGCCACAAAGTGTCCATCCACATGGCATGAAATGCAAGTGTCGCATGTTCACACAATGCTTCTAAAAATAAATAAATTTTGTTGCATGTTCACACAATGCTTCTAAAAGTAAATAAATTTTGTGAATAGTTCCTGTGTTGAACTAATGATAATATAAATGAACTTATATAAGCAGTGATGAACATCAATGTAACACCCCACGCCCGCTAAGGTCACTCACAAAGGGAATGCCTTAGTTTTGGTGGAGTATTTTTAGTGAGTATAGAACAGAAAAATTACAACAGGACAGATATAAGTAATACTTGAAAATTTAAAACATCATTTCATTAACAAAACATGTTTGGTTACATCACAAAACCGTAACAAGAGTCAAGTACATAATATCCATCCTGATAAAATAGAAGTACATAATCCCACTACATAGACAATAGCCATACTAGGAAAGATAAACCGAGCTTTACTTCTACGATCCAAGCCCAAAAGATAGATATAGCGGTCTGATCCAAGCCCACTAGTGCTAGGCCCACTCTGATAACCTGAGGGTTGGGAAAAAGATAAAAACAACGGGGTCAGACATAAGTCTGAGTGAGTCCTATAACCCTAACAATACAACCATTAAAGTAATTAGGGTATGACATAAATAAGGTACGGTACCTCTGGGGATAATGACTACAATAAGTAGCCCACAAAACACAGGATGTACTACGATAATCGAAACGACGTATTTATCCACCCAAGGATAATTACTAGCTTACACCACCCCAGACCCTACCCACCCAAGGGTAATTCCTACACTGCACCACACCAGTTCTACCCACCAAGAGTAATTCCTACTTAAAGGTTGATCCCACTAAAGTCTTAGAAAATATAGCTAGTAGTCTCTGGTACTTCTAGCTGACCACGTAGGTGCCGTCTGCCCCTACCTCCACTAGGTGTATAACTGACCACGTAGGTGCCGTCTGCCCCTACATTCACTAGGTGTACCTAGTAATCTTACCCAGTAGTTTCGTGTACCCCTACATAGGTGCCGTCTGCCCCTATCTTTACTAGGTGTACCCACTACTCCCCATCGATCAGCTCCCTACCGTAGATACCCGTGCTGGTCCCACAGTGGGGTGTATCACTCCCCTAAAGTGGCTACCCAATACTAACGGTGCACGGCTTTATATCTACACGATGCAACAACGGCTTATCTACCAGCCCGGGCCCACACACGCATATGAAACCCGTTGGACTTGCGTTGCCACCGCTAACCCGTTTTGGCCTCTTATAATCAAGCCCAATATGCGTGTCCCGTCACTCGACTTGGGTCGAGCCCACAAAGATACGTTTGGGATATTGGTTGAAATGGGCCCCCACAAGCTACCCACTTAAGCTTGTCAAATATCTAGTGTATCCCACTTAACCCTTTAATCATGTTTAATTACATGTTTCCACTTGGTTAAGTATTCTAATCGTATTTTCTATTGCCACCCAAGGCAACCCACTAGATTCCACATGCCACCCAAGGCAACCACCAAATTTCCTCATGCCACCCAAGGCACCCACTTAACCCCTCATGTCCCACTACATGCTATTATGGTTAAGTGTTTCTTAATTAATTAAGACCGTGATCTCCCGTAAAGACCTCCCACATTAGACTGGCTGTTATGACCGCCTGGTTAAGCCGGTAGAATCCGGGCAGTCTTACGTCATAACAGAGTCTAACCTCGTGTCTTTACCTTAATCACGTATTTAATTTATGGCTAAGACCTCTCACATTGGGCTGACATTTGTAGCAACTGGTTAAGCCGGTCGGGTCCGGGCAGTTTTACACTACAAATGAGTCCAACCTCGTGTCTTAGTCGATTAATTACACCTAATTAATCACCCCCATATTAATTATCCCTAATTAATACCAAGTTTTCCATAACATGGGTAGACCTAACTCAATAGGTAAATTCCCATGGGGTAGACCTAACTCAATAGGTAAATTCCCACTTATGGTAATTTATTTTTATGGTATGCTTAATCATACCCAAACATTCATTTATTAACATATTTACCAACCCCATCGTTCCCCACGTAAATCGTTCTCGTTACATGACATAATAAGGGGAAGATCATCACAAATATCATGGGTTTTACATACAACTTTGTCATGGGTTAAGAGGATGTCAACTTGCATATATGAGCATATATTAACCCAACTACATATAACCCAAACTTGCATATTATCATACACATGATTTGCATAACATGTTGCATATGAGTTTGCATATTATCATACACATATCTTGCATAACATGTTGAACTTGCATATAGGCATTCTCATAACTTGCATAACATGTTAAACATGCATTTAAGCATACACATAACTTGCATACGCATTTACATACTTGCATAAGCATCCACATACTTGCATAAGCATTCACATACTTGCATAAACATGAATAACTTGCATATCATGTCATTTAAGCATATACATATCTTGCATAAGCATTCATATACTCGCATAAGCATGCATAACTTGCATATCACATAAATCTTGCATTTAAACATATATATGACTTGCATAATCATCCATACACTTGCATAAGCATGCATAACTTGCATATCACTTTCAACTTGCATTTAAACATATACTTAACTTGCATATCACTTTCAACTTGCATATCTAACTTTGCTAAACATGCATGATTCCACTTATTAAATATGCATAAGTCCACTAGTTAAACATGCATATATCAACTTGTTAAACATGCATAAATCAACTTATTAAGCATGCATAAACCAACTTATCAAATATGCATAAACATAGAACAACATAGAGTAACATATCATTATACATGATTCATACTCACTAATCCGCATTTAAGACCATAAGTCTCATTACACCCAATCTACTTACTTTAACAATTGATGTTAAAGTGATAGAAACTCACCAAACTCAAGATTAGCAACCTTATGAAGTAGAATTAGTTGCTAACTATGAAGATAATGATGATTAAAGATTGATTAGAGAGGATTTAGCTTGCAACTTTCTTCTTAGATTAGTGGAGGCTTCTCTTAGGATTTAATTTGGCGGCATGAGGCCATTATTTCTATTTTTGGTAAGGATTAAGGTAGGTTTAGGGTGTATTTATAGATTAAGAGAGTGTTTTAGGCCCTTGGATTAACCCTAGATTAATTTAGGTCCATTAGATTTAGGAAATCTCTAGAACCAGCCCTCCTAGCCAGCCTGAAACCCAACCTGGTGCAACCTGGTGCACCTAGGTTCACAGAACGGTGCCACCCTGTCGACAGGCAAGTCGACAGGCATGTCGACACCCCTGTCGACAGGCCTGTCGACACCCCTGTCGACATGGGTTGGGCGGGAAGCTTCCCGCCTGACCTCGCCTGGCCCATTCCAAATCTGAATTTAAATTTAAATTTAAATTCCTAAATCTGTTTTTAGCTCTAATTTTTTTTGCAAACTTCCTTGGGCCATAACCGGGCCATACGGACTCCGATTTTCGAAAACTCGGACTCTATTTCGCGTATTTTTCCGAGACGAACGCAATAACGCAGCCCGTTACCCCCAATTCCCACGTCTGAGATTATTTATCCTGTAATTAGTGAATTTTAGTATTAACTAAAATTCGGGGTGTTACATTCTCCCCTCCTTAAAGGATTTCGTCCCCGAAATCTCTAGGCTAAGGAGAATGCATATCCTACCATCCAAACAACCATCTACTCAAACCATCAACCACGGGCATCCATTGTCCTTAAACAGTTTCTAATGATGTATGAGCATATGCAAAAAGTGTGTGTATATGTTCCCTATCTAATGTATGAACATATGCAAACCATGATAGTGCCATGCATCCATTATGTATGCGAGAAAACCCTATCGACACATACAATATCTACATGAGTGCACAATCATTCACCAAAATGCATCATCCATGCGACAACACAACCATTATACATCCATAAATATATTTTCCTACACACAATTTTATGCAATATGCAATATGAAGTGACTGAGCCGATCTAGTGCCTAGAGTGTGTGTATATGCATCCACGAGCAACCACTAGCAAACACTTGCATCCACTTGCATCCATCAACCATAACATGTCTCAAACACATGTTTCAACCATAGGTTTACCCTATCTAAAGGTCAAAGGTACTAACGAGAGGACATACTAAAGATAAGATAAGTACTAGACAAGCGATAAAGGAGAAAGTAAAGTCATACCCTCAAAAAGAAATGGGTACAATGAACGCATCTTCGCTTCCGTCTCCCAAGTCGCGTTGCTCTCATCTTCTCCACATTGCACTTTGACTAGCTGAACCTCTCGATTCCTCAATTTCCTAGTCTCTGACCCAAGGATACGAGTAGGAGCTCGTCGAATCGTCGCATCACGCTCAACCTCTACATCTCTAAGCAAGCTCGGCTCTACCACCTCTGCGGTCTCATGTAAGCACTTCCTCAGATGTGATACATGGAATACATCATGAATACCACTAAGTCTGTCGGGCAACTCCACCCTATATGCCATCCGTCCAATCCTTTCCTTGATAGGAAACGGCCCAACAAACCTTGGTGCTAACTTCCCAACGGATCCGAAGCGAACAACATTTCTCAATGGAGATACCTTAACAAAAACCATGTCCCCAACCTCAAACTCAAGATCCGTCCTTCTCTTGTCCGCATAAGATTTTTGCCTATCCTGTGCTGCTTTCATCCTTCTTCGAATCAAGTCAATCTTCTCAGAAGTCTCCCTAACCATATCGGGCCCAAGCAAGATCTTATCCGTAGATTCCCACCAACATGTAGGTGATCGACAAGGCCTTCCATAGAGAGCTTCGAAAGGAGCCATACCAATACTGGACTGAAAGCTGTTATTATATGCGAACTCCACCAATGGAAGATGCTCTTCCCATGTACCTCCAAAATCTAAGATACAAAGCCTCAAAAGGTCTTCTAGAACACGATTCACCCTCTCAGTCTGGTCGTCTGTCTGAGGATGATATGCGGTGCTCAGACACAATTGAGTCCCCACTGCTTCTTGCAAACTTCTCCAGAACTCGCTAGTGAAGATAGGATCTCGATCACTAACTATGCTAGAGGGTACCCCATGCAATCGAACTATCTCTCGAAGATATACAGAAGCTTGCCATGGAGCAGTCCTCTTGCTCTTCACAGGTATGAAATGGGCGCTCTTAGAAAGTCTATCTACCACCACCCAAATTCCTGTATTACCCTTCCTCGACCTGGGTAACCCGTCAATAAAATCCATCGAGACGCTATCCCACTTCCATTGCGGAACCTCCAATGGGTGAAGCAACCCACCTGGTCTCCTTTGCTCCGCCTTCACTTGCTGGCACACCAAACATCGAGCGACATACTCGGCCACATCTTTCTTCATACCGGCCCAGAAGAAAACCCTCTTCATGTCTTGGTACATCTTATCCCCACCAGGATGAATGGTCATCCTAGAACGGTGTGCGTCATCAAGAATAGCCTTCCTCAAACCCTCGTCTTGCGGTACACAAAGTCTACCGTCTCTACGCAAGCACCCCCTATCGTCTAGGATGTACCTACTCAAATGGCTGGACGACTCCCCCCTTATGAGCTTCTCTACTAACTCAACCAACTGTGGGTCGTCCCTCTGGGCTTCCCCAATCCGCCCCAAAAGAGTAGGCCTAACTTCCAAGGAAGCTAGCAAACCGGGTACATAATCAATGGAAGGTCTGAAATCAAACATCGAGATAAACTCCAAGCTTTGTCGTTCCACGAACAATGGACTCAAGGACAACCTCTTCCTACTCAAGGCGTCCGCCACCACGTTACCCTTGCCAGGGGTATACGATATCTCGAAGTCATAGGATGCTAAAAACTCCATCCACCTTTGCTGTCTTAAGTTTAAATCTTTCTGAGAGAACAAGTACTTCAAAGATTTATGGTCAGTGAACAACTCGAATCTCTCACCAAGAAGATAATGGCGCCATATCTTAAGCGCAAAAACAATAGCGGCCAGCTCTAGATCATGGGTAGGGTAATTTTTCTCATGTGCCCTCAACTGCCTTCCACCATAGGCTATTACCCTTCCCTCTTGCATTAAGACTGCGCCAAGTCCTGTCCCACAGGCATCGGTATAGACAACAAATGGCTTGCTCCCATCTGGCAACACTAAAACTGGAGCGGTGGTTAAAGCTCTCTTTAACCGTCGGAACGCATCATCACAATCTACGTCCCATGTGAAAACAAGACTCTTCTTTGTTAAGCGGGTTAATGGGGCTGACATCTTCGCGAAGTCTTTAATGAACTTCCTATAATAACCCGCCAAACCCAAGAAACTTCTTACTTCGGTAGCATTCTTCGGAACCTTCCAATCCTGAATTGATACTACCTTCGCGGGATCCACAGCTATCCCTTCCTTGGAGACCACGTGCCCCAAGAATCGTACTTCCTTCCTCCAGAAGTGACATTTAGAGAATTTAGCCTTAAGGCTATGTGCTCGAAGAGTCTTCAACACTTCCCCAAGATGTAGGGCATGCTCTTCTTCACTCTTAGAAAATACTAAGATATCATCCACAAAGACCACCACGAATTTATTGAGGAACTCCCTGAACACCCTACTCATCAAATCAACGAAGTATGCAGGGGCGTTCGTCAACCCAAATGGCATCACCAGCCACTCATAGAAACCATTCGGAGTTCTAAAGGCAGTCTTGTCTATGCTATCCTCAGCCACCCTCAACTGATGAAACCCCGTGGCCAAGTCCAACTGAGAAAATACTGAAGCGCCAACCAACTGATCGAAAAGATCATCTATCCTCGGCAATGGGTGTCTATTCTTCTTTGTGAGCTTGTTGAGTTCTCTATAGTCTACACAAAGTCTGAGGGACCCATCTGCCTTCGTAGCAAATACTACTGGAGCACCCCACTCAGATATGCTCCGTCTTATGAACCCCTTCTTAAGCAACTCCCCTACTTGCTTATGGAGTTCCTTCCTCTCACGAGGAGCCATGTGGTGCACTGGTAAAGATACCGGTTTAGCATTATCCACCAAATATATTCGGAAGTCAATCTCCCGCTTCGGAGGTAAGCCCTTCACCTCCTCAAACACATCCGGATATTCCCGGACCACTCTAACAGATTGTAAACTCTCGACCGAAGCGTCAAGCGATTCAAGATAACTTAGCATGACAGAGTCCATGGGATTACAAGAAATCTCGAGAGTGTTACCCAAGCGGGTCATGAGCCTAACAACTCTCCTTTCGCAATCAAGAACGACACCATTACTGGATAACCAGTCCATGCCCAAAATCAACCCATAGCCCGTGAAGCCCAATACAAAAGCATCACATCTAAACTCAATGCTAAGTATAGAAATCTTCAAACCCAAACATATCATGGACAAATA
Organism: Allium sativum; assembly: GCA_030737875.1. Taxonomy (NCBI): domain Eukaryota; kingdom Viridiplantae; phylum Streptophyta; class Magnoliopsida; order Asparagales; family Amaryllidaceae; genus Allium; species Allium sativum. The sequence goes on from CM060912.1 coordinate 35,280,651, forward strand.
AGTGGAGCCCCCAATTGGGTTTGAAACAACCAAGGGATCATCTACCAGACTGGTGTCTAAGTGCAGTAACTCAACTAATGATGATGAAATAAACGAATGCGATGCGCCTGAATCAAACAATGTACGGACAGGATGGTCAAATAGAAAAACCAGACTTTCAACGGAAATAGTCCTACCTCTCTCTTGAATCGGTGGTACCGCGAGAGCCTGTACTTGCCCCCTAGCCTGACTCGGTGCCATAAGAGCTTGCACCTGTCCTCCTGAGGTAGATCCCGTCCTTTGCCCTTTCTTAGGGCAATCCTTCACTAAATGCCCTGCTTCGCCACAGTGGAAGCAGCCGGTCTTCTTCTTCTTGCGACAATCCTTGCTTAGGTGGCCAGGTGTCCCACAATTGAAACACTTCTTCTTCTTGCTCTTGCCACCGTTGCCTTTCCCACCTTTGCCTTGCTGTTGTTGAGGTCTCTTTTGATCTCCCTTCTTCTCGGGTGCCTTATTAGCATTAGGACCCTTCTCTTCCTCATACATGAGTACCATGTCAACTAGCTTCTCAAAGGTGGCCCCCATAGGGATGTGAGTTATAGCCAACCCATGCATAGGTTCATTCAAGCCTTTCACGAACCTCAAAGCCTTCTTCTCCGGTGTATTCACCATGTCTAGGCCAAACCTTGCCAATTGATTAAACTTGTTAACATATTCCTTCACCGAAAGATTTCCTTGCTTAAGAGTCAGGAATCTTTCCATATACAAGTTTTCCTCCGCCCTTGAGAGAAACTTTGCCACAAATCTTTGCCTAAAATCCGCCCAAGAGTCAACGGGGCGTTCTCCATTAGTGACCTCCCACCAGAATGAGGCCTCTCCCTTCATTAACCAAGCAGCCAACTTGACTTTCTTCCCTTCTTCCATCTCAAAGATATCCATCAACTCTTCCACGTCCTTAAGCCAGTCTCTAGCTTCCACAAAAGTTTCAGATCCTTGAAAAGGTCTCCCTCCCATAGCTTTAAATTCCTTACAAGTCTTAGCAAAAGTATCCGTGCGAGGAGGAGGGGGAGGAGGAAGATCGGGTGCTACGGTTGGTGGAGGAACATTTGCTGGACCCGCAGTGGTGGCCCTAGCCTCCATCAATCTCCTATACCATACTGGTACCGTTACACCCTCCGGAAGATTAAGATTCTCGGCCATGCTGAAACGAAAAAGGAAAGATTCAAAACGGAGAATTCGAAGGATATAGATATGGCTATTGGGGATTATGCTTTTCTTTCAAAAACTTTTCTCTTAAAAGACATGTTTTTGAAAATATCTTTTCCAAAAATGTTTTAGAAAAATAGTTTTCTAAAAATTTTATCTGTTCCGGTAACCTTTGCTCTGATACCACGTGTAACACCCCACGCCCGCTAAGGTCACTCACAAAGGGAATGCCTTAGTTTTGGTGGAGTATTTTTAGTGAGTATAGAACAGAAAAATTACAACAGGACAGATATAAGTAATACTTGAAAATTTAAAACATCATTTCATTAACAAAACATGTTTGGTTACATCACAAAACCGTAACAAGAGTCAAGTACATAATATCCATCCTGATAAAATAGAAGTACATAATCCCACTACATAGACAATAGCCATACTAGGAAAGATAAACCGAGCTTTACTTCTACGATCCAAGCCCAAAAGATAGATATAGCGGTCTGATCCAAGCCCACTAGTGCTAGGCCCACTCTGATAACCTGAGGGTTGGGAAAAAGATAAAAACAACGGGGTCAGACATAAGTCTGAGTGAGTCCTATAACCCTAACAATACAACCATTAAAGTAATTAGGGTATGACATAAATAAGGTACGGTACCTCTGGGGATAATGACTACAATAAGTAGCCCACAAAACACAGGATGTACTACGATAATCGAAACGATGTATTTATCCACCCAAGGATAATTACTAGCTTACACCACCCCAGACCCTACCCACCCAAGGGTAATTCCTACACTGCACCACACCAGTTCTACCCACCAAGAGTAATTCCTACTTAAAGGTTGATCCCACTAAAGTCTTAGAAAATATAGCTAGTAGTCTCTGGTACTTCTAGCTGACCACGTAGGTGCCGTCTGCCCCTACCTCCACTAGGTGTATAACTGACCACGTAGGTGCCGTCTGCCCCTACATTCACTAGGTGTACCTAGTAATCTTACCCAGTAGTTTCGTGTACCCCTACATAGGTGCCGTCTACCCCTATCTTTACTAGGTGTACCCACTACTCCCCATCGATCGGCTCCTTACCGTAGATACCCGTGCTGGTCCCACAGTGGGGTGTATCACTCCCCTAAAGTGGCTACCCAATACTAACGGTGCACGACTTTATATCTACACGATGCAACAACGGCTTATCTACCAGCCCGGGCCCACACACGCATATGAAACCCATTGGACTTGCGTTGCCACCGCTAACCCGTTTTGGCCTCTTATAATCAAGCCCAATATGCGTGTCCCGTCACTCGACTTGGGTCGAGCCCACAAAGATACGTTTGGGATATTGGTTGAAATGGGCCCCCACAAGCTACCCACTTAAGCTTGTCAAATATCTAGTGTATCCCACTTAACCCTTTAATCATGTTTAATTACATGTTTCCACTTGGTTAAGTATTCTAATCGTATTTTCTATTGCCACCCAAGGCAACCCACTAGATTCCACATGCCACCCAAGGCAACCACCAAATTTCCTCATGCCACCCAAGGCACCCACTTAACCCCTCATGTCCCACTACATGCTATTATGGTTAAGTGTTTCTTAATTAATTAAGACCGTGATCTCCCGTAAAGACCTCCCACATTAGACTGGCTGTTATGACCGCCTGGTTAAGCCGGTAGAATCCGGGCAGTCTTACGTCATAACAGAGTCTAACCTCGTGTCTTTACCTTAATCACGTATTTAATTTATGGCTAAGACCTCTCACATTGGGCTGACATTTGTAGCAACTGGTTAAGCCGGTCGGGTCCGGGCAGTTTTACACTACAAATGAGTCCAACCTCGTGTCTTAGTCGATTAATTACACCTAATTAATCACCCCCATATTAATTATCCCTAATTAATATCAAGTTTTCCATAACATGGGTAGACCTAACTCAATAGGTAAATTCCCATGGGGTAGACCTAACTCAATAGGTAAATTCCCACTTATGGTAATTTATTTTTATGGTATGCTTAATCATACCCAAACATTCATTTATTAACATATTTACCAACCCCATCGTTCCCCACGTAAATCGTTCTCGTTACATGACATAATAAGGGGAAGATCATCACAAATATCATGGGTTTTACATACAACTTTGTCATGGGTTAAGAGGATGTCAACTTGCATATATGAGCATATATTAACCCAACTACATATAACCCAAACTTGCATATTATCATACACATGATTTGCATAACATGTTGCATATGAGTTTGCATATTATCATACACATATCTTGCATAACATGTTGAACTTGCATATAGGCATTCTCATAACTTGCATAACATGTTAAACATGCATTTAAGCATACACATAACTTGCATACGCATTTACATACTTGCATAAGCATCCACATACTTGCATAAGCATTCACATACTTGCATAAACATGAATAACTTGCATATCATGTCATTTAAGCATATACATATCTTGCATAAGCATTCATATACTCGCATAAGCATGCATAACTTGCATATCACATAAATCTTGCATTTAAACATATATATGACTTGCATAATCATCCATACACTTGCATAAGCATGCATAACTTGCATATCACTTTCAACTTGCATTTAAACATATACTTAACTTGCATATCACTTTCAACTTGCATATCTAACTTTGCTAAACATGCATGATTCCACTTATTAAATATGCATAAGTCCACTAGTTAAACATGCATATATCAACTTGTTAAACATGCATAAATCAACTTATTAAGCATGCATAAACCAACTTATCAAATATGCATAAACATAGAACAACATAGAGTAACATATCATTATACATGATTCATACTCACTAATCCGCATTTAAGACCATAAGTCTCATTACACCCAATCTACTTACTTTAACAATTGATGTTAAAGTGATAGAAACTCACCAAACTCAAGATTAGCAACCTTATGAAGTAGAATTAGTTGCTAACTATGAAGATAATGATGATTAAAGATTGATTAGAGAGGATTTAGCTTGCAACTTTCTTCTTAGATTAGTGGAGGCTTCTCTTAGGATTTAATTTGGCGGCATGAGGCCATTATTTCTATTTTTGGTAAGGATTAAGGTAGGTTTAGGGTGTATTTATAGATTAAGAGAGTGTTTTAGGCCCTTGGATTAACCCTAGATTAATTTAGGTCCATTAGATTTAGGAAATCTCTAGAACCAGCCCTCCTAGCCAGCCTGAAACCCAACCTGGTGCAACCTGGTGCACCCAGGTTCACAGAACGGTGCCACCCTGTCGACAGGGGTGTCGACATGCCTGTCGACTTGCCTGTCGACATGGGTTGGGCGGGAAGCTTCCCGCCTGACCCCGCCTGGCCCATTCCAAATCTGAATTTAAATTTAAATTTAAATTCCTAAATCTGTTTTTAGCTCTAATTTTTTCTGCAAACTTCCTTGGGCCATAACCGGGCCATACGGACTCCGATTTTCGAAAACTCGGACTCTATTTCGCGTATTTTTCCGAGACGAACGCAATAACGCAGCCCGTTACCCCCAATTCCCACGTCTGAGATTATTTATCCTGTAATTAGTGAATTTTAGTATTAACTAAAATTCGGGGTGTTACAATCAACAAACATGATTAAATATTTATAATCAATAACTGATAGTCAAAATAAATTCACTACATTACTCCACACATTCTAAATTTAGCAAAACTTAACTATTCACTTGCGTAACGATTGAAAATAATATTTTTACATCGTTAATCGCTTATTAACATCATAATAAATTTTTATTATCATTCCATGTTCATCATATTATTTCGCAGTTAATTTTATTTTTAACTACAACCAATTAACATTTAAATCGTTAATTTTTTAATCCAAACGAGTTACAATTTAACGATATCAATACGGTTCTATTTATATATTCCACATATCCAATCTACATCACATACATTAGTTAAAAATCACATGTTTAACTATCTAAAAATTATTTCATAACTTGATAAATTTCATTTACTAACTTACTCTAATTTTTTACTTAACAATTAATTTTAATGCAACTAAATTCTAATCTACCCCTTTCTAAAGTGAGTTTAGATTTCTCACCGAGAGTTCCGCTCCATTAAATCTTTAAATGCAAAGGAATGCGACTTTTCCGACCTTTAATGCGGCTATCCAAAGGTCCACAACACTCAAACCTTGTTCCAATTCCCTCTAACGCTCGATGGACATGAAATTAGGCATAAATGGGGGTACCCAAGGGCTAGGGTTCCCATTGTCTGGACTTATTGCAGCATAAAGACGGAGTTTTAGAAGTGGTAGCGTGGTCTAAAGGAGGTAGGAGGAGTATTAGGAGGTGTATGAAGCTTTAGGGGTAAGAAAATTGAAGTTTTGGAGGAAGAAGAGGAGGGAAAAGGGGGTTGCGCTGTCATGCACCGGGGGGGGGGGGGGGAGGATAGGTCGACGTGGGGTTGGGTGCGAAGGCTAGGGGGAGGGAGAGGAGGAGAAGGCTAGGGTTTTGGAGGCCATTAATGAAGAGATGTGGAGATAGAGAGAAATGAGGGAAAGTGAAGGGAGAATGGGAGAAAGTGGATTTATGTAGGCGTTTTATCTCTCACTCGATCTGATTACCTGACTGCTAACAATCTCCATTGCTATGAAAATTCGGATAAGATAATACATGTAATTATGAATCCAAAGAATCAAGTTTCTTCGAATTCCGAGTTCGTTTGACCTTCCATTTTATTTTTCGATCTAGCTCAAGTTAGTTTCAAAAAATGTGATTTTAGCGTACATTTTCTTCTTGCATGCTCCCACGCTAACTCCAAAAATTATAAAAATTAGGATTCTTCCATTATTTGGCAAAACAAATTTTAAAAAAAGTGTCATCGAATTCCGAGATCATCTCAATAACGTTCCTTTGTAAACTGATCGTCAGTTTCTTAACAGATGTGTTTGCCTCAAACGACCACACACTAACTCCGTTTAATGTGAAATTTGAAATCTAGCAATGATGGATTATTCCGAATCCAATAAAAAATTTCTCAGTGGATTCTGGGCTCGCTATCAAAATTTCACGTTTTAAGGGCTATGCGATGATTTAAAAATTGAATTTTTAAATTCTGATGTATTTTCCTCTAAAATTACATTTAAAATAATTTTTAAATTGGGTGTGAAATTCTGGGTTGTAACAATCTTCCCCACTTAGAAACTTTTCGTCCCCGAAAAGGAAACAACAGTGAAGTAGGAAATAAATAGTGACATAACATAAATGTACCTCTCACAGGAGCTAATCACATATGTCCACTCATCACTTGGGATAAGCCTGTTTAATGTTATCTTGTGTTTCCCATGTACAGTCTCTAGGATCTCCACTCCACTGCACTTTGACTAAATGCACCTTCTTGTTCCTTGGATTCCTGGTTTCTCTACCAATAATTTTTCTCGGGTTCTTTATGCATAGCTAAACTCGGAGTAATGTCCAATATTGGTTGTGACGCCTCTTCCACGATCAAGTCTAGATCATGTACATGCTTCTGAAGTTAAGAATTGTGAAACATATCATGCACTTCGGGCTAGCAACTGAACCCTATAAGCAAGTGTTTCCACCCTATCGAGTATAGGAAATGGACCAATATATTTAAGTGCCAACTTTCCTGTTTCTCCAAATCGAACCACTCCTCTCATCGGAGAAACTCTTATGTATACATGATCATCAACAGAAAATGATAAATATCTTCTTCTAGAATCTGAATAACTCTTTTGTCGGCTCTGGGATGCTTGCAGTCGCTTCTTAATGAAATCCACTTTATCTGAAGCTTCTCGGATCATTTCTGGACCCAATACTAATCGATTACCATGCTCTATCCAACAAGCGGGAAATCTACATGGTCTACCATACAATGCTTCAAATGGAGATAATTTCAAACTTGCTTAGTAGCTATTATTATACGAAAACTGAACCAAGTGTATGTGATCTTCCCAAGATCCTCCAAAATCGAGAATACAAGCCCGTAATAAATCTTCCAAGGCACGATTCACCCTCTCAGTCTGGCCGTCTATCCGAGGATGATATGCAGTGCTAAGATTAATCTTTGTTCCCAATTTAGATTGGAATGCTTCCTATAACTCACTAGCAAAGATCGGATCTCGATTAATAATAATTCTCCAGGGAACTCCATGCAATCTAATAATCTCTCTATCGTATATCTGGGCAAGACTCTGAGCGGTTATAGTCGATTTCACTAGGATAAAATGGGCGCTCTTCGTGAAACGATCAACAATAACTCAAATGCCGTCATTTACTTTCTTGGTTCCAGGCAAACCATTAATGAAATCCATGGAAATCTGATCCCACTTTCAATCTGGAATCTCTAATGGTTGCGATAAACCAACGACCTTCTTCTGATCGCTCTTGATTTGTTGACAAGTAGAACACCTACTAACATATATAGAAATGTCCCACTTCATTGACTCCCACCAGAATGTGCGCTTAAGATCGTGATACATCTTACTTACCACTGTATGAATACTAAGCTTAGAGTTATGGCATTCGTCTATCACTTCTCTCTTGAGCTCAAGAATATCCGGAAAAGATATATGACCTAACAATCTCAGAACCCCCTATCAATCTAGAAACTCGAGACTTCGCCTTCCTGAATTCTCTTAATAATTTTCTAAATGAAATCATTGTCCGTCTAAAGAGCAGAGATCTTCTCAATCAATGAGGGCGTAATAATAAGATTGGCGATGATTGCATTCTTTATGCTAAGTGCACAACATTGGCTTTCCTTAGAGTATACAAAATATCTAGATCGTATGCTATAAGGAATTCTAACCAACGCTGTTGTCTCAAATTCAAATCTTTCTGGGTGAATAGATATTTCAATGACTTATGATCCGTACATAAATCGAACTTCTCACCCAAAAGATAATGCCTCTATATCTTCAAAGTAATTACCATGGCTAACAGCTCTAGATCGCGAGTAACATACCTTTTCTCATGCGACTTCAACTGACGGCTAGCATAAGCAACTACTTGGCCTCCCTGCATTAAAACCTCACCTACTCCTTCATGAGAAGCATATGTATAGACAGTCAAATCCTGATTACCATCTATAATAGTCAACACTGGAGCAGTAGTCAACCTTACATTCAGCTCTTGGAAAGTTGCCTCACATTTTGTCGTCCAATTAAGCCTTGCATGCTTCTTTGTAAGCTTTGTCAATGGACTAGATGGCTTCAAAAAATCCTTAACGAATTTCCAATAATAGCCTACCAATCCTAGAAAACTTCTGACTTTTGTGGGAGTGTTAGGTTGCTTCCAATGTCAAATGGCTACAATCTTGCCTGGATCTTCTGAAATTCCTTCCTTCGATACGACATGACCGAGGAACTTCACTTCTTCTTGCTAGAATATGCATTTAGAAAATTTGTCTTTCAATACATTCTTTCTCAGAATTTCCAAAACCTTTTCCAAATGCTTCTATTCGACGCTTATCTATGAACTAGAAAAGCGCAAATTTTAAAATAAATAATGCAAGCGTACATGTGTGTAGCATACAGGTCGAACACAGGGAGGAAAAATTAAAAATTATTATTTATAGAATTTCGTGGGCGAGTTAGACAAATCTTCGAGGTTGGTTTTGAAGGCAATAAAAATTGAAACTGCGATCCGATTCAGAACAAATCTAATTGAACCGACGATCAAATCACAATTATCAATTGGAAATTAAAATGCAAAACAGATATAAAATGCAAAAATTAAAATTGCAGGAAAAGAAGAACAACAAAAAGTAAATTAGGATTGTCGTTGAAACTAATCAAACGACTAATCACTAACAAAAAATGTAAAATACAATTGGTGTTCTTCCAAAACTAATTGTGAAGACAACACCGATTGCTAAGAAAAAGAAAAATGCAGAAAAATAAAAGAGAACAAAAAACTTTATTAATGAAGAAGAAGAGAAAATATGATTCAGAATAGGATAGGATGGTGGGTACAGTGATATTACAAGGGTATTTATAGGGGATAACCAAACCCTAACCCTAATTATAAATGGGCCTAGCCATTACATCACTAATTAGTTTACAATGAGAATCTCAAATGGGCCTTAGTTAAATCTATTAAATTTTCTTCTTGGTTCTTTGACAAGCCTCCTTGATTGAGATGTGCATGGCCTTTTTATCAATCTTGTCCAACAGCAACTAGATGTGGGATCTTCATCTACAATTCTTCAAAATGTAAATATATAGCAATCTGATCTCCATTTCTCTACTTTTCTGGTTGCATGCGGGCTGGGTTGGAATATCTGTAAAAGTAATAAAACAATACCCAAGTAATATTTATTTATATACAAAAGATAAGATATAAGAGCATAAAATAAACACATTTCTATGTTAATCAAATACCCCTACACTTATCTTTTACTCGTCCTCGAGTAAAACAAGAAATGAAAAACTAAACTAGATAGGTCACACTTTCGTAGGAAGCACGATTGCATTGAGCGTATGCAACAAGCCGTTAAACCTTTAGGTGTCCCTAGTAGGACGAGTGATGTCTCGTGAGGGTTTTCAATGGATACTACCCACAAAATCCAAATGCAGTATGATATGGCTTTAATGTAACTACATGAATGCAATGGACATATGCAAATAAAAACGAAAAATGAAAACACGACTTGTTTCAGGAAAGTGGTACAACAAATTAAATTAACAATTTCTAGTCAGTTGATTTTATTTTAGATACCTCAGATTGTCACAAATTTTCAATATAAATCAAGTTTTCAAATGTTAAATTCCAGTTTGGCCATTTAGTTCGGTCGATAACATAGTGCAGCCATGAAATAGATTCTTAGTTTGCTTGGCACAGTTTGTAAAGTGGTATTCTAATTTCCTTGTGTATGGCTATTCAAATCAATAAGGTCAAGAAATGTTTGAGCATCATCGCTTATTCTCTATCTCTATAAAATTTTAAAATTTATGATTAAGTACATACACCTAACTTAAAAGACCAAGGTTTACCACCCATGCACTGCCTCGCGGACTAACGGAGAGTGGGTAAAGAGCTTGGCGGATTGTGCAGGCCAACTTTGACTTTGTCAACAACGTGTCGGTAATCCTTAGGTGTCCAATCTCATAAAATGAGACCAAGATATTCCAACGCTGACTTTGTCAACAACATGTCGGATAGAGCTTGGCGGGTTTGCACACCAACGCTTGATATACAAGCAATGTTGGATACCCTTGGATTACTATTATTATTATTGAAATTATAAGCACAAAAGAGAGTTACGCGAATTCAACTTAACATAACTTAGTTTTAAAGATTCGAAAAGACAATATAAGTATTTTAAGTCCTCCACTTATTTAAACAAAGTCTACAATATAGAATAGATTTCGTGGCCATCACCTAAGAATCTCTCAATGTACCGGTTACACTATTATCCCTCAAAATTAAACTTTTCATTATATTTTATATTCGATCTTAGCTGAGAGAAAAAAATACTATCAACTGGTTAACAATCCTTAACTTATTTTGTTGTATCAATGGGTCATGTTTAAAAAAAAATGGCATGTTAGTATGATCTAAATGCATGATGGTCCTACATGAAAAGAAAGAAAGAAAAATTAGAGAAAAATCAAAAGAATGCAATGTAGACCCCCCCCCCCCGACTAGAACTAAACATTGTCCACACTGTAAACGTTTCCTAAATTTGAAAGATCATACCCAAAGGTGAATGAGATGCAAAATGATTTGAAGAATGAAATGCAGTCTAGCTATATGTAAGAATGGATCATATGTACAATGATATATGTGTTTGCGATGCATGCGCTGCAAAGAATGCCACCAACTTTTTCCCCCACACTTGGTTCTTGCCCTATGAGTCTCATTCCCACTATGCCCAGCCATGTTTTCTAATAAGCAAAGGTTTTTGAAAAACATCTCATCTTTATACCTAGATTTATAGTTCAGTAAATGAATGTTCAGGGTCGTCCTAACATGAAGGTTTTCAACCAAGCCAGCATTCCAAAAGTAATTCATGTATTCAACAAATTTGTCAGTGTAATTTTTCAAAAATTTGTGATCGTATATAAATTTAGTGAAATTTGAAATCTGAGTGTTGTTCAAGAGTATGTGATCACATTTCTCATCATTAATTGACAACGTATTTTCGACACTAACAATTTCAAGTTCGTTTGAAATTTTCTCAAAGTTAAAATTTTCGAACTCGTGACGTGAATCCACTTCTTCCTCATTTTGCAACTCATCCTCGTACAATCCAAAGAATTCATGTTCGTTAAAATCCTTTTCCAAATTTGAATTGAAAAATTCAACATTTTTATTCTGTTCAATTCCTAGAATTTCAATTTTCTCACAGCCTGAAAGAGGAAGATCAAAATCTGAGCTTAAATCTTTTTCCTGAAAAGAAGTGAAGTCTAAATCATTTGCTGAATTGTGAACAATTTCATTTAGATTGTCATTTTCAATTTCCAAAGTTGTAATCTGAAAATTTTCAATGTCAGCAAAGAATGGATTATTTCCTGATTCATCGCATTGAATTTGATTTTGTTGCTCGAGTTGTTCTTTAAAACACGTCATTAAACAAAGAAGTTCATCAAGTTGTCTATCTTTTTCACCAAGCTGTCTATCTTGCTTTTCTACCCTCTCTCTAAGAATGTTAAGGTGATATTCTTCAGAATCGTTGATTTGAACGCTCTCGTTTTCTTGATTCTCAACATTATAGTCCACATCAATTTCACAATCAATATTATTTCCAATGAGATAGTTGTTTGAATTTTCAGAAAAATGATATTGGAAATCATTTTGATTTTGAAAATTAGGTTCATAACCAAAATTGTCGAAATTCAAGGGAAAACTACAATTTTGGTCATATTCAAGATGTGGAAATGGGTTGTTATTTTGAAGATTTTTATCGACTTGATCGAATTGAAAATCATTTTCATATCCAAAGTTATTTTCGAACTGGTTTCCAGCCCCGTATTGATGTTGATCAAAGGTATATTGGGATTCAAAGCTATTTTGATATGGATGTAGCCCATAATCGAAATTATTGAAGTTTGAATTGAAGTCGCAATTTCGATCATAACTTTGAAAATGTTGGTCATTTTGAAAATTTTGAAAATTGTTGCCATTTGGGTCGCGAAATTTTGGAAAATCTTGCTTCATGAGTTGTAATTCAAAATCATACTCTTCAAGAGGACGTCTACTCTGATTATTATCCCACTTTTCTCTCAATGATTTTTTTGAATCAGACATTTTAAAGAAATCACGACAAAACAGAAATTATTCTCACTTCAAAATAGTATAAAATACTAAACTGTGCTCTATTAATTAACTGACTCAATTAAAAGGGGGAAGAGGGTCTTATGGCTGTTCACGTATAATATAAATATTAAGGGATACGACCAATGTTTTACGGGTAGTATGCAACCTCTTTTGCTAATAGTTCAATAAATTGAACTACTATATATCCGCGATCCAATTATATGAGACAATTAACTTCACAAAACACCACTTTTCAATTATATTATTTTGCAAATCAAGTCAAGTGTTAAAATTGAAAATCGACAAGAGTGATTAATTATGGAAATTCGTTTCTCACCAACAGATTCAGAAATATCAGCCATAGAACAGTCACAAAATAATAACAGAAAATTAAAATATTGTACAAGCAAGCCGCTGCCCCTACAGAAATTTTTACAAGCAATGTCTATATTTTTTTTCCACAGCAGAGCACCTGTAGAGTTCAGAAAATCTTACAGTGGGGTATGGTTGTCCGTCCAGAATAAATGAGTAGTGCTGGGGTTTCAACTCGACTATTGTACTCAACTTGACCTCTCAATTCTTGATTTGTTTGCTTGAACCTGTTCTTTCACTTGCTTTCGCCTTTGATTTGATTTTTTTTTCTTTTTTTTTCAAAACAAACAAAAGAAAAAAAACTAAAACAAAAGAAAAAAGTAGACCAATAAAATAAAACTAAAAAAATAATAAAAAAAGAACTAAGCTAAAAGATACTAAATAATCTAACCTAACATACTTTTTTTTTCAACCTTTTTTTTTAATTAAGAAGCAAATTGAAAATAGTATGGAAAGGAGTCAAAAATAAATAAAAACAAATCACAAATAAGTTCGAAACCGTGCTAAACAAGCAAACAACTAACGCACTCAACTCACACTACGTTAACACACGCACACATTTCTGATCGAAATCTAGAAACCCTCACATCCAAAGAAAGGAAACAGATCGCACTCCCCGTTATAAACGAATGCATACCCAATAGAATTCGCACAAAATCAAGCTAAGAATCCCATACTCCAAATATAAAATTCATGCCCTTCTTCAGTACCCACAAAACTAAGAACAAAGTAAGAAGTCCAATGGCTTACTTACCAAAATAAAATAATCGGAGCAAATTATAATCAGCCGAAAGCACCTATCTCAGACGCAGTTACGGAACAAACAAGCTCGACCTGGTTTTCGATTTAGGGTTCCGTTTTCTGAATCGGGTTTTTGGATTTTCAATTTGGGTTTTCAATTGTTGTTTGAGGCGACTACGGATCGGCGATTATATGGCGTAATTTGTTGCTTGTGAATTGGTTGATCTTATGTTATTCAGATTTAGGGATTTCGAATATGGTTTGTGGTTTTTGAAAATTCAGGTATGGTTTTCGAAGGTGGGTTTTTGAGTTCGCGAATAATTGAATTGTGTTGCCGAGAGGAGCATCAATCGAATGGGTGGAAGAGGTTCTTGTGGGTTGCGATGAGTGGACTGTTGCGATCTGGATCAGCTGTGTTCAGAACTTTGGGGTTTCTGATTGGATTTGAAGATGGGTTGCTGGGTTCGTAGTTGATTCCGTGGTTAAGGTGTGAGAGTAGTGAGATGGCGATATTTGTTGTAAGGGGTCTGTTATGCGTGAGTGAGGTGCCGATGAACGTTTAGTCTAGATGAAGTGGGGTGCTGCGAATAGGAGGGGTTGATATGTGATGGTCGGAGGTGTTGTGGAGTTTCAGCTGTTTGGCAGAAGTGGTTTGTAGAAATACAAGGGGTTTGGTGAAAATGAAGGACGTGGATTTGGTGTGAGGGGAATTTTGTGGTCTGGTTTTCTAATGGTTTTGTACTGGTTGGATTTGGGCGTGAAAAGAAGATGGAAGGAGGGATGGTTGGTGATATTGGGCGACTGTTTTTGGCTTGTGTTTTAGAAGCGGATGAAGATTGGTGAACGTGTGAGCGAAGATTTTGGGGTGGTTTGGGATGTTGCTGGTACTGGTAGTTTCTGGAGTGAAGTTTGTGATGGAATACAAGACTGGAAAATGGCTTTGTGAAGGTGTTTGCTGAAGGACGGTCTGATGTAGATGAGGGAGGTGTTGAAGATGGGATTTAATATGATGGTTGCGGCACAGAGAGGAATGATGGTTAATGGGGATGGAATAAGATTGGATGGCAGGAGGGTGATGGAAGATGACGGCGAGAAGAAGAATACAGAAGAAAACAATTTTTTTTTAAAGTTGTAGAAAGAAGAAAAAGGAAAAAAAAACTAGAAGGAAAAAAAAAAAGAAATTTGGAAAGAGGATTGAAAACGGGAAACAAATTGGGTGGTATTGAAATGGAAACAGAAGGAAAGAAATCAGGCAGGGGAAGAAAAAAATAAATTGCAAAAGAAGAATCTTTTTTTTTAAGATATCAGGAAAGTAGTCAGAGATTTGGCAAGAAATTGAAAGATAAATGACAATTTTTTCCCTTGTTTAAAAGATTATCATATCAATAATAAATACCCAATCCATTAAACAAGTTTTTTTTTAATTTATAATTATACATGAAAACAAAAACAAGGAAAAAAATACTAGCACGAATCAGAAATAATATAAATAATAAAATTTAATTATTGCCTCCCCGGCAACGGCGCAAAAAACTTGTTCGACGCTTATCTATGAACTAGAAAAGCGCGAATTTTAAAATAAATATTACAAGCGTACTGGTGTGTAGCATACAGGTCGAACACAGGGAGGAAAAATTAAAAATTATTATTTATAGAATTTCGTGGGCGAGTTAGACAAATCTTCGAGGTTGGTTTTGAAGGCAATAAAAATTGAAACTGCGATCTGATTCAGAACAAATCTAATTGAATCGACGATCAAATCACAATTATCAATTGGAAATTAAAATGCAAAACAGAAATAAAATGCAGAAATTAAAATTGCAGGAAAAGGAGAACAACAAAAAGTAAATTAGGATTGTCGTTGAAACTAATCAAACGACTAATCACTAACAAAAAATGTAAAATACAATTGGTGTTCTTCCAAAACTAATTATGAAGACAACACCGATTGCTAAGAAAAAGAAAAATGCAGAAAAATAAAAGAGAACTAAAAACTTTATTAATGAAGAAGAAGAGAAAATATGATTCAGAATAGGATAGGATGGTGGCTACAATGATATTACAAGGGTATTTATAGGGGATAACCAAACCCTAACCCTAATTATAAATGGGCCTAGCCATTACATCACTAATTAGTTTACAATGAGAATCTCAAATGGGCCTTAGTTAAATCTATTAAATTTTCCTCTTGGTTCTTTAACAAGCCTCCTTGATTGATATGTGCATGGCCTTTTTATCAATCTTGTCCAACAGCAACTAGATGTGGGATCTTCATCTACGATTCTTCAAAATGTAAATATATAGCAATCTGATCTCCATTTCTCTACTTTTCTGGTTGCATGCGGGCTGGGTTGGAATATCTGTAAAAGTAATAAAACAATACCCAAGTAATATTTATTTATATACAAAAGATAAGATATAAGAGCATAAAATAAACACATTTCTATGTTAATCAGCTTCGCATGCTCACTAGCTGACTTAGAGAAGATTAAAATATCATCAATGAAAACTAGCACAAATTTATTCAAAACTCTGCGTAATACTCAATTCATCATATCAATAAAATACGCATGGGCATTACATAATCCGAACGACATTACTAACCATTCATAAAATAAGTCTGGACCTCTGAAAGTTGTCAAAGGAACACATTCTTCTGCAATCCGTAATTGATGGAAACCTGTAGCTAGGTCCATCTTTGAAAACACTCGAGTTCCATTCAAGCAATCTAATAAATCTTCAATGCATGGTAATGGATATTTATTCTTCAATGTTTTCTTGTTGAGATCATGGTAGTCTATGTATAACCTAAGAGTACCGTCTGACTTAGGAATAAATACCACGACTGCTCCCCGACTCACTCTTCCTTCTCTTTCATGTCATTTTCTGAATTGCATGCACAACTGGCCTTGCATTTGAAACTAGATTAATTTTGAAATCCATCTCTATTCGCGGAGGTAGGCTATCAACTTGTTCGAACACATCCGCATACTCTCTAACAACAAGAATATTCTCAATAGAAGTAGGAGAAACTTCAAGAGCATACCAAAATTCTTTTCTATCCGAACTTGAGCCCACACATGGTATAATAATACCCCAGGTTTGGTTTTAACTTTAACAACCCTTTCGGCGTGATTAGCTTCGGTCTCATATTTCGTCAACTAGTCCAACCCAAGTATAATATCAAATTCAGAAAGATTCATGACGATCAAATTAAAGGAAAACTAGTAAAAAGAATAAGAAACATGCACTCTACAGTATAGACAAAGAACAAGAGAACCTCCTATCGGATTGTGAACACTAGTTGATTCTTCTTCTCAATTTAAAATTTAACTTCTTAACCGTGTTACTCGAAATGAAACTTCGCTATGCTCCCGTATCAAATAATAATTTAATAGAAATACTCTTAACTGTAAGTGTACCTTCTAACACACCTGGCCTTCCCGCGCTAATAGAAGTTGCTGGAGCGCCTGCCACATTATATACATGATCCACTTCATACTTTTTCAGCAATGGACAGTACTTGATAACATGCCTTGACTTGTGGCAATTGTAGCATTCTCTGGTATCCCGAGGTTTCTGACTAGGGTCGGATTCAATTCATTGTGGCCTTTTAGGAGCATTGCATTGGTTACACCAATGCCTATACTGGTCACATTTAAAGCATTTACCCTTTGCTCTTTTATCCTCTGAGGGCTTGGCTGCTTCAATCTTGCTTGCTTCAGACTTCTTGTCGAGAAGCTTTCCCTTACTTATATCTTGGCTCCTTTACCTATCTGCTTGAGAATTCCTCTTATCGATATTCTCATATCTGCAAGCCATATCGACAACCTTAGCAAATGGAATCTCTATATAGGCTGTCACTCTGTTGTGGTACCTCCTTTGAAGACCCTCAATGAACCTCTTGTTTTTCTTAGCTGGGTTTTGAATTAGCTCTGGTCTGAGACAAGAGAGTTCATCGAACCTTTTGACATACTCATGAATAGTTCTGTCGTCTTGCTGGAGACTAGCAAACTCATCATACATTCGCTCTACTTCTTGTTGCGGGACAAAATTTTCTTCAGAAACTTCTTTAGATCTTGCCCAACTCATATCAGCTCTCGGATTACCTACTGTCACCGCTTCCCACCAGATTAGGGCCTTGTCTTTAAGTAACCAAGATGCTAAAAGCCTGTTTCTGTTATCCGCCAATCCTAGGCCTTCGAATATCCGTTCGCAAGACCTCATCCAAGCTTGAGCTTCAATTACTGTTGCGATGCCTGTGAATGGCACTTCGCCCAGGCTCTTATACTTCTTGGCGATGCCATCAAGATCAAACGGTTGCAGTGGCGGTTGCTTTGGCAATGAAACCTCATCATTAGCCTCAAATTCTACTTCCTTGAGGTTGGGTTGGTTATTAACAACGGGGATATCACCCCTTCCTTGGCCTCTACATCTTCTGCCTCGTCCACTAGTTTTCTTTTACTTCTACGAATAGTAAGAAAAGAGTCATACCAACAGAAAAGATATCTTAAGGAATTTTAAAAGCATAAAGATGTATGCACAAATAATGATGTAACGATCATGTTATATGCTATTCTAATGTACTCATTCTAGGACATTGTTAATCCTATCTCTAATGAGTTACTCATCCTAAAAACTACTGATTCTATCTCTGACGAGTTGTTTAATATGTTATACTCTAGAGCTAAGGTTTACCAAAGCTCTGATACTACCCTGACACGAACCAAACCCCCACTCCATGGTGGAAAGGTCTATGCTTGGAATACAACACATTAATCACATCAGCTGGTTATAGAACATAGCATAATACATAAAATCAGAGAATAATTTACATCATATCGTAACAGTGGAATCATAATCATCAACATCGGAGTTACACAGGTACATGATCTTACTTAGTACATAACAAGTTTCATCAAACATACAATAAGTCTACAGCTGAATCAAATATAAACATACATAAGATAATGTTTAAAAGTTCAAAAGAAAGTATAAAAAGATAAGTCTTCATCTTTAGCCAAAAGAGCACCCAATGCTACGGTGCATATCCAAAAGAAATCCCATCACCTGATCAGTAAGCTGCCCGTGGAAAAATATGGGCACCCGAGTTTGCAAGGGAAATCAAATTACGAGTCAGTTATGGGACTGGTATGAGAAATCCTACAGTTCCTTAACTTGTTTAAGATTTAGGCAAATCACAAGACCACGTCGTATGACACGGAGGATGCCAGTGCGTAAAATTAAGTAAATCAATAAACAATGCAATGTTTTCTTTTTTTAGAAAAATGAAGCCGTTATAAGACCCAAGTCACATCACACAATGCAACGCAAGCCAGAGGATAGAGTTTTACCTTATAAGGGTCAAATATGCTTGATACGTAGAAAAAAAATCATTTGGTATTAATATTAGTGTTTAAATGTTTAAAAGCAATTTTCAACATAAATGTGTCAACCTTAGACGGCATAGTACCCCATCCTATTATGTCGCCAATAGTATACAACTAAAACTGTACGATGTCGTATTGGAAATTGGATTTCCGTCACGAGTCAAGGCAAGGGATTTTGTCCTTACTAGTTTCGGGCCATTTCTAGCGGGATGCCTAGGATCAACCCACGTAACCCTTGGATCCTACAGGGCCGGTCCACTCTTATTTTTATGGATTAGTTATTCCTAAACAACATGTTTCCTGGTCCTATCAGACCTATCACTTGGCCATTGTCGACCAATCATATCCGAGGCGCTTCGCATTCCATCAACCACATAAGTAAATACGTCTGGGCTCCATACCATGACATTACTTCTAGCTAGAAAGAAACACATGCACTCCCTGCAACACTTATCCCGTTTTAGACTCATACCGAGGTGTGAGGCTCGCGAATTAACACTACAACATAAAGCTATGCTATTTTAAAGCCATGCTTTGATCATCAACCACATAACTATGCTTTTCAACAAAAGCCTTGATCACTGCATCTCAGCATGCCACATTGACAATCCATGTCGTACAACTGATGTCTATCAATATATAACTTCTAAGCTCGTACGTCTCAGAGAAGGGTGTTAAGCAAGAGAATAAATTCTCTACCACCAAACAAATATATATTTAATAGAAATCAATCAATATGTAATGAATTTCAACGTCAGACAGACCATCCATTTACAAGTTCATTCTGGGTTTAAACGAAACCTAAGCCACCTTATTCCTCATCCCATATGTCCAATACAAGAGAGAGGTCCTCACATATCCGAAAATTCAACAATTACGTCCAGACAACTACCATTATAACCCCTTCAAGGGAGCTACCCATATCCAAGGCATCAGTAGTAATCTATTCGATGTGAAGATTGCTGGTCTTGCGCCATCTTCATTATCTTCGACTTTTAGTCGTTGTTTAATTATTTGAAATGAGATTTAACTCGGTCATTTCAAATAATTCTTGCGTAAAATTCAAATTGACTTCTTTTCCATTGCTAAATCAATGGTCTTCATAATTCATTTCACTACCTTATTTAAAAGGGTTTAATCGAGAATTTAATTTGGTCGTCGAATTAAATACTCAAGT
This sequence comes from Allium sativum, assembly GCA_030737875.1. Classification (NCBI taxonomy): domain Eukaryota; kingdom Viridiplantae; phylum Streptophyta; class Magnoliopsida; order Asparagales; family Amaryllidaceae; genus Allium; species Allium sativum. The sequence continues at coordinate 35,300,794 of CM060912.1, forward strand.
CATATCTGATCCATAATTCATTTTATAAATTTTCATGCCAAATCGTACTTAACAAAATTTATTTTATGAACTAAGTAAAATTGGTTCACACATATTCTAAATCGCTTATAGAAATTTAAAACGATTTTTTGCTATTTTAATTTATATAAAAATAGCTCAATTCAGTCGAACGACATTTTAGGTCATTCAAATGCACTGGAGTTGCTTTCATTGAATTTTGAATTAAACATTTCTAAAGATCTATTCGTTGGATCTTAAAATATTTATTATCGTTGGAAAGATCTTTTCGAAACAAATTCAGTATTTCTAATTTCAGAAAAATCCAATGGTTGGATCTCCCGGTATATTCGTTTGAAATTACGAGTCGAAAACACGAACTGTCGCTGTGTGATTCGTTTAGTTTAATTTACATTTAACATATATAAATATAATTCGCTCGATGGCTTTCAAACTATTTAATTCGTCAAATATTTGGCTAACGCCTTAAATTTTCGAAAAAATCGCCATAACCTCCTTTGTATGGAGTGCTCGGAAAAACCACAACTCGCCTCAATAGGCCGCAATAAATCATCACATTTTTATATAACATGTGTAAACTGAGAGATGTTTAAAAATAAATCATCCTTATTCCCGTGTGGGATTTAAAAAAATCACTATGAACAACCTTTGTGTCACATATATATAAGTAGAGTGACGTGTATATTTTTGTCATCTCCAGACTTGTGTAGTATTTGTTATTAAATCCTGCAAATTTCTTTATATGTTAGTTATGTCCATACCAAGTCCAATCTTTATTCGATAACCAATATGCCATATACCTAATCTCCAGTCATTTGTTCTCGTTGTATAACATCAACTCAATGAATGAAATATGACTCAAATCATAAAAGCATCAAGCAACTACATGCTTATATGGGTATGCTATGCTATGCTTATGCAGTGTGGTCAAATACCTGTCATTACCCTATAATGTATGTTCAATTCATCCAAAAGACCATCACATGCATCCAAGTCACACACAGCAGTCATAAATAAATAAATAAATACTCAATCTTCCAATGTCATTTAAGGTGCCACAGAGCGTCCATCCACATGGCATGAAATGCGAGTGTCTCATGTTCACACAATTCTTCTAAAAATAAATAAATTTTGTGAATAGTTCCTTTGCTGAACTAACAAGAATACAAATGAAATTATATAAGCTGTGATGAACATCAACAAACATGATTAAATATCTCTAATCAATAATTGATAGTCAAAATAAATTCACTACATTATTCCGAACATTCTAAATTTAGCACAACTTAACTATTCACTTGCATAACGATTAAAAATAATATTTTTACATCGTCAATCACTTACTAACATCATAATAAATTTTTATTATCATTCCATGTTCATCATATTACATCACAATTAATTTTATTTTTAGCTACTACCAATTAACACTTAAATCGTTAATTTTATTTAATCCATTCGAGTTACAATTTAATGATATCGATACGGTTCTATTTACATATTTCACATATCCAATCTGCATCGCATTCATTTAAAAATCACATTTTTAACTATTTAAAAAATATTTTATAACTTGATAAATTTTATCTACTAACTTACTCTAATTGTTTAACTAACAATTAATTTTCATGCAACTAAACTTCTAATCTACCCATTTTTGAAGTGAGTTTAGATTCTCAACGAGAGTTCCACTCTACCAAATCTTTAAATGCGGAGGAATGCGACTTTGTCGACCTTTAATGTGGCTATCCAAAGGTCCACAGCACTCTATCCTTACTCTAATGCTCTCTAACGCCCGATGGAGATAAAATTAGGAACAAATGGGGCACCTAAGGCCTAGGGTTCCCGCTGTCCGGACTTATTGCGGCAAAAAGGAGGATTTTTGAAAGTGGTTGCGTGGTATAGAGGAGGTACGAGGAGTATTAGGAGGTGTATGATGCTTTGGGGGGGAGGATAAATGGAGTTTTAGAGAAAGTAGAGGAGGAGAGAGGGAGGCTGTGCTGCTGTGCGCAGGGGGTAGGCCGACGTGGGGGTAGAGGGTACGGTGCAGATGCTAGGGGGAGGGAGAGGAGGAGGCTAGGGTTTTGGAGGCCAATAATGAAGAAATATGGAGGTAGAGAGAAATAAGGAAAGTGAAGGAAGAATGGGAGAAAGTGTTTTTATGTAGGCATTTTATCTCCCACTCGATCCGATTGCCTAATTGCAAACAGTCTCTGTTTGCTACAAAATTTCAGCTTAAGATAATACACGTCATTACGAATCCAACAAATCAGGTTTTGTCAAATTCCGAGTTCGTTTGACCTTCAATTTTATTTTTCGATCTAACAAGTTAGCTTCAAAAAATGCGATTTTAGCATACATTTTCTTCTTGCATGCTCATACGCTAACTTCAAAAATTATGAAACTTAGGATTCTTCCATTATTTGACAATACGAATCCAAAAAAAATGTCGTCGAATTCCGAGATCGTATAATTAATGTTTCTTTGTAAGCTGATGATCAATTTCTTAGCAATTTTTTTTGTCTCGCATGGCCACACACTAATTCCATTTAATGTGAAATTTGAAATCTAGCAATGATTGATTATTCCAGATCCAATAAAAAATTCTTAGCGGATTCTGAGTTCGCTACCAAAATTTAACCTTTTAAGGGTTATGCGATGATTTAAAAATTGAATTTTTAAATTCCGATGCATTTTCCCCCAAAATTACATAAAGATAATTTTTAAATTGGCTGTGAAATTCCAGGTTGTTACACATCTCCTCCACGAATTTGCTTCCTTCTTCATTAAGCTAGCCGGCGTTAGTACATTGTGAAGCTATGCCTATTCGGAACCTACCTAATACGACGTTGTTCCTATCCTTGTCTCCACTTCTATAAATTTGGCCACTGCCTTCGTTTCCTTCTCAATCCAGTTCAATTCATTCTTTCGTTCTTTTTCTTCTTCTGCCGTTTGTGAAACTGAAATCCATCCTTCGTTTTAAAAAAAAGAAATTGGAATCAAAATTGAAAAAGAGAATCGTGATTTCCATACATCGCGATTCAAAACAATGGAAAATCCTGAAGCTCAATATCGTATGGAGTGATCGCATTGCAAGAGGTGATGGGATATTAATGTCGTGGTTGTACTGAGTTTTGCTAGGGGTTTTTGACCATGTTGTGGAGCGCGATGAAAGGAAGGGGTGTTGCGATTTCAGGACTTCGACGCGGGTATTGATGAATTGGAGTTCAATTTTTTCGATGGGGATTTAGGGGTTCGGCTGGTAGTTGAATAATGATAATGGAGTGTTCGAACAATGAATGTAAGGTAGATCTGAGGAATGGCAACTATAGGCAGTGTGGTGTTTGGAAATTTAATCTGTGTTTTTAGGATAATAGTTACAGGAAATGGTCAGATGTGGAAAAGTATTGACTAGACAATGAGGGTTCAAAGTTGTTGACTTTGGAGATAGGGACTACCGAATAGGGGAGTTGGTCTAAAAACGTGGGCTAATGATTTTGGAGGCATTGCAGTGAGATTGGGATGGTGATGATGAGGTCAAACTGACTGGAAATGGGAATTAGCAGTGGTATTGGGTCAATCTAAGTGGTGCAGCTTAGCTCGACAAATTGGTTATAGATAATGAAAAGGAGAGATGGTGGTTTTTCAGTGTGATATTCGATGAGATACTGAAGTGGATAGCAGTAGTTTTCGGGAGCTGTTTGGAGATTTTTCCATCAAGTGGTCAAGGAAATTTTGATAACTGTAAGGTATATTTTTTTTTACGAAATTTAAATTACATGGTAAATTAATTTTTTTGTTAACTAGTTCTTTTAAATTAACATAGCTTAATCGATAAAATAAAATAAAATAATCGTAGGTGGTAAATTTACTCTGACAACTCGGGTTGATTTGTAGCTGCGAGATACAGAATTTAGTTGGATATTCGGCACAGGAAATCGAGGTGAGTTACACTCACTCAGTTAAATTACTTGGAACTATTTTTAATAGTTCAATTTAAATTATTGCTTGTTGGGTGATAAATTGCTTGATTTAAAGTGATAATAGTATATATATATATAATATTATATTCATAGTATAGGTGATTGGGTATATATGTACATATATAATATTGATGATTGGATGTATTCTTACATATATATATATATATATATATATATATATATATATATATATATATATATATTAGCGGTTGATTTCCCTATGTGCCCCCACAATATAAATAGCGGATGACCTTCTATACCGTGATATCCTGCCTTGAAGCAGGATGAGTATTATTATTGTTGATTAACGTCTGTGGATGCAGGAAAACGGGCTGGAGGGATCCAATTGGATTCCTCGACATTTATATATTATTTTGTTTGTTCACATATGCAGTTATGATTCATGCTCTATGATATTTTTATGAAATGTTTGGATGTGTAAGTAGAGCTAGACCTTGATTTTGGATATTCTGAATGCCTCAATAATAATTGAATTTAAATAGAAATTCAGATATAAAAAAATTAAAGGAAATATTTATTTTCAAATAGGAATGCTTATTAGGAATCTGAATTAAATAAAATTTAAAATTAAATATTTGTTTAAACAAATATTTGAAAGAGGCAATTTTATAAGTGAAATTATAAAGAAGTGAAATTATTTTTCATCAAGGAATTTGAAAAAAATATGGTTTGAGTGACAATTTAGTGGAAATTTGGAAATCGGGTTTACATACTAATATTTCAAATGATTGGAATGTTCCAATTGCAAAGGCAAATATAAAGGAGATTTTTTGAGATAACTCAACAGAAGTTATAAATAAAATTTTAAACTTGAAGTTTCAAGTATGAATTTAGGTAGACTAATATAGTCAAAAATGAACTTGTATTAAGAAATATTGTTCACGAGTGAGGTGAACAGAGATGAAAGTAAATAAACTGAAAAATAGAAATTTGTTAAAAGGAAAATTAGAAAGGGTTTAAATTTCTAATTTCTAATTGGATTTAAGTCGAACTAAATTGAATAATAATATATCCCATTAAAGAATTATTTATAAGGGTTTGAATTTAATCAAACTTCACATAAGTTTTGAGATAAATATATCGTTTGAAGTGATAATGGATATTTGGAATTTATATTCATAAATGGAGCTAATAGAATTAGACACTGACTGGGAATTAGTGAGTTGAATGGCTTTCTGAGTGTCGATCTTATGTCGGTTTCGGCCTTCGGGGTTGATACTTAGGGACTTATTCTCTTACTAGTTTACGGTTAGGGACTAATAACCGTAATGAGAAATACGTTCTTAAAAGTATTTTAAATAAATGGACTAGTTTTTGAATATTCTTATATTAACATAAGAAGAGAAATGAGTATTTCAATTTATTGGAGAAATTGAGAAGTTTTAAATTAATGAATGGTTAGGGGATAAAATTATGATAAATAATAAATTAGTGAATTCAATTTTCTTTTATGGATGAATGGTTGTTTATTTGATAGTCAAATAACCGACTATCAAATCTGGCCTAATACAATTGTTGGTATGGAAAGACCGAGATCAAATTTATTTGAAAATCATTACGAATCAACTAATATGTAAATGTGGATGATGCTGATTGAAGATGGAGTAGTGAATATTGTGGATCTACATAAGCGAGAGGACTACTTATCGAATTCTATGGAGTAGCGCCTAGAAATATTCTAATGGTGATCCTGTCGTGGTTTAAATCGACGGATTGCAAGGACTACTCACTACTGATCCATTGAGTGATTCCTAGGATGTGGTAGGAGGGTGCCTTCAGTTTGTCTAGTTCCAGGACAACTTGTATGTATGGATGTCTGACAGAGTATTTCCAAAGAGATCGCATACATTGATTTCTTCAAACGTAGCATGGTTGTGGCGTGGAATGACCATTCTCTTAGGTTAACAATTATAGAATTTTTGTGGACAGTGATATCTGGCGGATCTGCCAATGTGGCATTCAAAGTGAATGGCGACCAGATGTTCTAAAAAGATAAGTTAAACCTCAAGCCTCATCTACCGGGAAATGAAAAAATTCGAGCAGGCAGCATGGTTAAGTAGGTCGCTCCCATTATGGTGTATTGTCACCATCTAGAGAATATTCATTTTTGTTCTACTTTTCATTTTTGTATCTTCCACGAACTATTATGTCGATATACCAACCGTAGGTGAAAATATATTCGATACACTCAAGAGAAATGAATGGTCGGTTATGTGTGGCCGAGTTGCAAGATGTTCTTATTGAAATCCAGTGTATTCTCTCTAGAATACACTGATCGAAAGGTTGTTCCATACCTTGTCATAGTTGGAAACCCAATCTCCAATAAGCGCCCACGACATTCTATTTTATATTATATTTTGTAGAGCGTGAAGTGCAAAAGTTCTGCTAGATGGTTATTTATTTGATTTAGACACTATTATAATATCAGAATAATTATGATTTCAAAATTGGTTTAGGTTATCATAAGGTAAAAATCATCTGCTAGTAGGTCGCTCTCTCATATATATACACTCAACTCAATCTAGGGCATTACTAACCCTATCTCTATTGAGTTACGCCACAGAGCCAAGGTAATCATTTGACCTTCAGCTCTGATACCACTGTAACGAATCGGGATTTTCGACCCAGAAAATCAACATAAAACCCATGTCAATTCTTCAGGCATCGAACATTCAAGAACATTAATAGAAAGATATTAGAGGGTGAGAATAGATAAGACAGAAAATTAGAATAGAAGAAGAAGAAGAAACATACAACATCAGAGTAACACGAATCACACAGCGGAATGAATAAAATATATTACATAACATAATATTTGAAATACAAAACTTATAATTGTATATGCATACCATTTCAGAGTACAACACTTACAACACAGCGGAAACAAACAATAGCTATATAATCCTAAAGCCTCCTGCTCTAGTTCTCCAAGTATATCTGTAAATCCCGACTACTTGACTGCCCGTACAAAATTCGGCACCCAAGAGTTTAGGGAAAACAAAACAAAATAAACTCTGGGTCAGTCATGTGACTGGTTTGAGTAAACTCCAACCATTTGTTTAACTTTTAAAATCCTTTTGAAAGAAAGGATAATCATAAGACCAATCCACACATAAACACGAATGGTTTTTACCTTACGATAACTCAAAATCATCTTTCAAAATTCATACTCTTCTGATATTATAATAATGTCTAAATCAAATAAATAGAAATCTAGTGGAACGCTTTCGTCTCACGTTCCACATATATAATATACAATCAAAAACCGCAGGCTCTTATTGGGTAATGAATTTCCAACTATGACAAGGTATGGAACCACCTTCCGATCAGTGTACTCTAGAAACGATACACTGGAGTTCAACAAGAACATCTTGTAACTCGGTCACACATGACCGACCATTCATTTCGCTTGAATGTTCCGAATATATCATCACCTTACGGTTGGTATACCAACATAAGCATTCCCGGGAGATACAGAATTGAAAGAAGTAACAAATATAAATATTCTCTAGATGGTGACAATAGGGTATGACCCACTTAGCCATGCTGCCTGCCTGATTTTTGTCATTTCCCGGTTGATGAGGCTTGAGGTCATAACATATCTTTTAATAGATCACTGCTTTATTTACTTTGAATACCACATCGTCATACCCTTCAAATCACAAATTGATTTTCCCAAAAATACCACGGGTATAAGCTAAGAGAAACGAATTCCTCCGCCACTAACGTAAATGCGTTTGAAATGATCAACTTACGCGATCTACAAAATATACTCTGTCAGACATTCGTCCATTCAAGTTGTCTTGGGACTGGACAAACCGAAGGCACTACTCCATCTTCAATTATCTCCATCATATTTGATTCGCAACATTAATGTCCATACAGAGTGGTTTCAGATAACAAATCTGATCCCGGTCTCTCCGTATTGACAACGGAAATGGTCAAAAAGTTTGATAGTCGGCTATTTAACTATCAAAGGAAAACATGTGTACAAACAACAGTCGTATTTCCAAATAGAAATCTTACCGATCAATCATCATTTCATTCCCCAATTTTCCTTTTAAATTAACTTACCATTAATTTATTTATTTCCCTATTTCCCGTTCTCATATATTCGAAAATCCTTATTTTCTAAATTTAGAAAATTTACGTTATCAACATTGGAAAACATTTCCATTTCTTATTCACGTATCACTATCTCTCTACATCTATCAGTCTCTAATTGTAAACTAGTAAGAGAACAACTTCCCAAGTATAAGCCCCGAAGGCCGAAACCAACATCAGATTGATACGTGGAAAGCCATTCAACTCAACTAATTTCCAGTCAGTTTCTAATTTCAGTAATTCCATTTAAATTCTTATTTCAAATCCCAAATTCCTTTATAAATATTCTTATCTGAAAATTATTTATTTTAATCCCTTTTTCACATCGTATGTGAATAACATTCCTTTATATAATCAAAACAGTTTGATTTCGTATTTAAAAACAATATCTCAATTCCAATTATATTTATACTTCTATTTATAGACTATTTGTAAAAATCTTATTTATAACTCCCTTTACGACTGCTACGTTCATATTCAATTTCAAATATCGGTGTTGAAATCGATTTTACTTCTCTATATACTTTCAGACTTATATTTTCAATTTATCAAATGATAAATATTTTACTTAATTTATAAAATATTATTTATAAATTAATATTCTTTATTTTACCTGTTAAAACATATTTCTATTAAATTCTACTTTAAATTTATCTTTTCCATTTATCTGTCAAAAACAGACTTCCATTTAATATTTATTTTCCACTTATTTCCTTTTATAAAATTCTATTCATTTTACAAAATACTTCCTTTTATGATATCCTATTTATTTCATATAAATATTTCCTTTTATAATATCCTATTCATTTCATATAAATATTTTTTTTTAAATTGCACTTTGAAAATTCTCATTTTACATTCCAGTATTACTTACGATATTTAAGATACCAAATAACAAGACTAGTGTCATCATAATTAATCACATATTATATATCACATCATATATCACAGTATATGAAAACAAACTGAACTATAAATATTGAGGAACCCCATGGATCCTTCCAACCTGTTTCCCTGCATCATAGATGTTAAACAATATAAATAACATCAATTTCATTTCAATATGAAATATTCTGATAAACAGAATCAATATTTGATTAACGATATATATATTACTATATCTACAATTTCAACCAATCCATTAGCAGTTCGTCCAAACATTCAACACACAACAATCAACCATCATTTATCAATTCTAAAAATACTTTATAAAAATATAAACTGATCAGAGTTAGTGAGATATGCTCACATTGACCAATCATCATTAAATAACGATAACTGTCGGTTGATTCAGACAGACAATTTATTTCGCTATAAATTGTAATGAGTTCCAATTCACTCCCAGTCAGTTCCATTTCGTCCATAGGATCCTAACGGATCTAGTTTCATCAATTTCTGATATCGTATGATAAAGTTATTACATCAAGTTTATAAATTATTTTAAATTAAAACAAAACTAATTTAATTCTTCATTGGGCCTTACTCTTTTCAGCCGGCCCAAGAACCACTCCCATCCGCGCTACCACTCTTCCTCGTTCGATCATAAACCTACTGCTCCAAATTTTTCATAGCCATAGCAGATGATATCCACGCACATCTCTCCCTCCACAGACTTCTAAAATTACAACAAAAATACCCACAAATCTCCTCTCAACTTTCTCTTTCGTCTCAGCCCATTAACACACAATCTGAACTACTCATCAAATTTCTGTCTGCACAACACTTCATCGCGAGCCAGGGAAAGTACCGAACTAAAATATCCCAGAATTTCCCAAAAAAACATAAAGGAGACGCAATGCGATCCCCTAAATCCAAAAATACTGCTCGATCATTGAATCGAAGTTTAATTCATCCAAGAAAAATTGGAACCATAGAATAAACGCATTCAGTATTTTTCTGATCTTTGAAAACAAGCATCGCACCCAATAAATTTTGTACCAGGTTGAAGAGTATACCACGAGGAATCGAAATATGTACATATGATGATTTTTCGGATTTTGTATGATTTTAAAAATGGTTTTTGAAGTAGGAATTTTCGTGTAAAAAAATAAACTGATGGAAGTGCAATTCTTTTGACCGCTGAGAAAGTATTTTAGGTTTAGGAAGGATGTTAGAGTATTTATAGGAGTAATATTTTTTTTAATCGATTATTTTATTAATTAATAATCAATCATTATCTCCTTTCACTATTTAAAAATTCCTATGATCATATAACATATCCAAATTCAACGAAAATGGACACACAGCTACAGTTAGAGATTACAGACCCAGCGAAACTTGATTTGTCGAATTTTGAGTTCGTTTGCTCACGCAGTGTATTTTTAAAGTCAAATTATCGATTGTTTTTCACATTAAAATCGCCCACGGCCACATACTGACTCCAAAATTCACAAAAATTGAAATCTAAGAATAATTTAATATTTCGGATCCAACAAAATTAGTTGCATCGAAAACAGAGCTCGTTTGTAAAAACGGCTATTTTCTAAGGCCTAAATAAACCAATTTAAATATTAATATATTTAAAAACAATTTAATTTAATATTAACAAATTAATATTATCATATATATTCACATAGAATATAATACAGCTCCAAAATATTCCTATCTGAATTTATAACTCGACATTTCAAATCCAGATTAAATCAGTATTCAATTTATATTGAAAAATCCATTTATAATATAAATAAATCGTTATAAATTATAAAGGAATTCCATGGTGACTTTTCGAAAATTTGATTTGGACACAATTCACAATCTACACAATGAAATCTTGATTTTTCTCTTCCATTAGAAAAATATATTTCACCAGCTCCGAACGTTTCTTGTTTCACAGAAATCTGATTTAAAACGGATTCTGTATATTCATTGAAACTTCGAATCGCCAAATTACGAACTACTACACCATTTCGAGCTCGATTATAATTTATATTACAGATATACGTTCAAGCTTCATTTAAATAATAAATTCGTTATTATAATTCAATTCTAAACTAAATTAAATCTTATAAATAATCCAATTCACACAATATTGCAAATTCCACTATTTGCGACTATTTCAGGAATAAATATATTGCTCTATTATTTATATTAATTAAATATTTAAATTATTAAATTAAATAACATTTAAATCTCTAAATCACTATTTAAATAATTAATTAAATTAATTATTATACCTTAAAAATACGGGACATTACATCCATTATAAGTCGGAATTCACTGAAACAAGAAATATTCGAATAAGTTGAATCGTAATTTTCTAGTGAAAGAGAAAAATCAAGATTTCGTATTTTAGACTGTGAGTTGGCCAAATCAAATTTTCAAATAGTCGACATGGAATCGTTTATAAACCATAATGATTTATTAAAAAAATAAATCGATTTTAAATCAGTTGAATATTGGTTAAACTTGAAAATGAATTATCGAGTTTAAAAAATTCAAGTTGATTTATTCTGGAGTTATATGAAATCAGTTTGTGTATATATGTAATAATAATTTATTATCAATAGATTTGTTATTTTTTAGTCGATTTATATTCTATCGAATTTAATTTTAACTTGTCATTTTAAATTAATATCTTATCTATACGATCGAATTCGGCTACAAAACTCGTTCCAGTGTGTTAATAATAGTGGTATAACCCTAGGTATAACGCTTGTTGCACGCAAATAGGGGTTCAAATTTGTAGGATATTTTAAAGTAAATTGCATCGATTAAACGAAGAAAATAAATAATAATAATAATAATATAGTGGATGACCTATTTATCTTAACACGGACTATTCATTAAAAGCTACAACCATCTCCTCCAAGAATTGGCTTCCTTCTTCTTTAAGCTGGCCGACGTTAGTACACTGTGGAGCTATGCCTATTCCTAACCTACCTAATTCGACGTTGTTCCTATCTTTCTCTCCTCTTCTATAAATTTATCCACTGCCTTCATTTCCTTCTCAAACTAGTTCAGTTCATTCTTTCATTCATTTTCTTCTTCTGTCATTTGCGAAACTGAAATCCATCCCCCGCTTAAAAAAAAGAAACCAGGTATCAAAATTGAAAAAGGGAACCCTGATTCCCATACATCGCGATTTGAAACCAAGGAAAATCTTGAAGCTCGGTATCATTTGGAGCGATTGCATTATAGGAGGAGATGGGATATTGATGTCGTGGTTATACTTAGTTTTGCCAGGGGATTTTGACCGTATTGAAGAGAGAGATGGAAGGAAGGGGTGTTGCGACTTCAGGAAATCAACCCAGGTATTGATGAACTGGAGTTCTACTTTTCTGATGAGGATTCAAGGGTTCGGTTGGTAGTTAAACGATGAGAATGGGGTGTTCGAACAATTAATGTAGGGTAGATATGAGGAATGGCAACAACAGGAAGTGTGGTGTTTAGAAACTCAATCTCTGTTTTTTGGGGATAATAGTTACTGGATATGGCCGGATGTAGAGAAGTATTGACTGGACAAATGGGGTTCGAGGTTGTTGACTTTGGAGATGGGGATTACCGAATAGGGGAGTTGATCTAAAATTATGGGCTGATGATTTCGGAGGCACTATAGTGTGATTAGGATGGTGATGGGGAGGTCAAACCGATTGGAAATGGGAATTAGCAATGGTATTGGGTCAATCTTGGTAGTGCAGCTTGGCTCGGCAAATTGGTTATATGTAATGAAAAGAAGAGACGGTGGTTATCCATGTTATATTCGATGAAATATCAAAGTGGCTAACGACAGTTTTCGGGAGTTGTTTGGAGATTTGTTCATCAAGTGGTCAAGGAAATTTCAGTAACCGTAAGGTATATTTTTTTATGAAATTTAAATTACGTAGAAAATTTATTTATTTGTTAATTTATGATAACATAGCTTAATCGTAAAAATAAAATAAAATAATCATAGGTGATAAATTTGTTCGGACAACTCGGGTAGATTCGTAGCTGCGAGATATAGAATTTAATTGGATATCCAACAAAGGAAAATCGAGGTGAGTTAAATTCACCTAGTTAAATTATTGGCAACTGTTTTTAGTAGTTCAAATTTAGATTATTTCTTGTTGGATGATAAATTGCTTGATATAAAGTGATAATAGTATATATATATATATATATATATATATATATAATATTATATTCATAGTATTGGTGGTTGAGTGTATATATGCATATATAATATTGGTGATTGGATATATTCCCGCATATATACATTAGCGAATGATTTCCCTATGCGCCACACAATTTATATAGTGCATAACCTTCTATACCGCGATATCTTGTCTTGAAGCAGGATGTGTATTATTATTATTATTATTATTATTATTATTGACTAACGTCTGTGGATGTAGGAAAACAGGTTAGAGGGATCCAACTAGATTCCTCAACATTTATTTATTATTTTGTTTGTTCACATATATGTGATTAACACATAAATATGAGTATTTTATGCTCTTATATTTTATCTTTTGTAAACAAATAAATATATATTACTCTGGGTACTTTTTGTGTGTTTTCATAGGTTGTTCAATAAATGTCTCCTTCATTCAATTAAAGACCAATGGATAAGAAAAAGCTACTTTCCCATATCAACACTATTTCAATCACAAAGGAAGTTGTAGCACACTGGTAAAAGCCTGAAAATTTGGATAGAGTGACCTGAGTTCAATCCCTATCAACCCCTATTTTTGTTAAAGAAAGGAACATGAATATATACACACCGTCTCCCTTCCTCTGAATAATATATGGACTAGTGGTATATTATATATATATATATATATATATATACACTCATGTATGTATATAACATATGCACTAATAAAGATTTGAAGAGTTGGGCATATTCTTGTCATGGAAATCAAATCATTCATTTTCAACTGCCACGTAGAAGAAGATAGATTGAATTATTGCCAAGGAAAAGCCAATCAATCTGCCATATGTCACTAATTAGAAAGAGGAAATCTGCATGGAATATCTCATGTCTATCTTCATATCTCTTTTATTTGTAAATAAATTATGTAACAACCCGTATTTTTATAACATATTAAAACAAGAAATCAAGGCAGAATTAAATTTTAAATTCAGAATCAACGGAAACGGGTTACGCCATTGCATTCGTCTCGAAATTTTACATGAAAAAGAGTCTGAATTTTCGAAAATCGGAGTCCGGATGAAGAAGTTATGGCCTGTACAAGTTTCAGAAGTTTTCAGGCAGCACTGGACCAGAAGGTCAACCATAGGGTCGACCTACCCCCCTCTCCCCAGGTCGACCATAGGGTCGACCTACCCCCCAGGTCGACCATAGTGTCGACCTCCCCCCCTTACAGGTCGACCTGGTTGGTCTGGTTTGACCCAGAACTCATTTTTGAAGCCTGAGACGTGTTTTGATGGTCTGGATTGATTCTAGGGTTAATCTAAGGGCCTAAACTAGTTGCTACACCTATAAAAACACCCTTAGACCTAAACTAATTCATATCAAATCATTCTTACACTATTATGCTGCTAAAATACCTCTTGATCATGACCACCGTCTCTAATCAATTTCTTAAGCTTTCATGCACAATCCAATTCGAAGATTTAAGCTTCTACAATGATTCAAGACAATAAATCAACAACGTTCTATTACAAATTCAGTTCCTAATTCACTAGCCATGCTCTGTAAGTGCTAGTTGCTTTTAGATTTAAACATTTAATTATAATATGGACATGAAATAAAGTGGAATTGGATCTAAGTATGTTTATCTATTCAGACCTATTTCTGTTGCTTCTTGAATCTTGAGTTTTTGAGACTTGTCTATCTTTATTCTCATGTCAAGTTCATGATCTATTCAGCCTGTTGTAAATCAGTTTTCTTAATTCATGTTGATATTATTATCAAGTTGTAATCTTCATGCCTATGATGATGTTTTTCTCTCTGGTCTTATTTTTATGCAAAATTCTATCTTCCCCTATTTATTTTCTTTTGATGAACCTAGGTCAATTTCGGACCTAGGCCTAAACTACGATATACGTGCGATGGTATACAGGGGAAATATTGGAATATTGCCTAGTGGAATATATGTGTTTGGTGGAATTGATGGCATAACATAAAAATTGGATATTACTACCATTAACATGAAACTTGATATTTGGGTATTGTCATTATAATGGTAATTGCAAGAATGGGGATTGGCATATATAATTTGATATGGATCTTGATATATATATATATATATATATATATATATAAATTTGGCATGGATCTTGATATATGTAATTTGACTAGAACTTGTTATGAGTAAATTGGTGTAAACGTAGTATACATGTAATTTTTGGGATAAAACTTGATCTATGAAAATTGGGCATAGCTTTGTAAACATGTAAATCATGAATCTTGACATATGTAAAGCGGCATGAAACTTGGTATATGTGTAAATTGGCATAAAGTTGGCATACATGTAAAACGGCATGAATTGAACATATGTAAATTTGGTAGGAATTGGGCATATGTAAAATTTACATGTAATCTAGAACTTGGGCATATGTTAATTATGTAAAATTTGGAGTTGAAACATATATGAAAATTTATGACTTGGTAGAGGTTTAATATGAACGCGCCTAAGTTGGGTTTTGGGTAGTTGGCATGTATTGTAAATAAAAGGCTATAACTTGGCATAACCTTATAGTGAATTATGATAATAATTTGGGAATACGTTTTGGGGCAAAAACGTGAATCATGAACATTTATATATATTAAACACATGAACTGATATTGGGGTTTTGGGTGGAATACGACCATTAATGAACCTTTGACACGAGGTTAGACTCGGTTTGTGGTGTAAATCTGCCCGGAATCGCCCGGCAAATCCAGTAGCCACAAAGTGTCAGTCTAATGTGAGAGGTCGAAGGTCGAATTGAAGGCGTAACGATTTATGACATGAGGTTAGACCCTGTTTGTGGTGTAAATCTGCCCGGAACCGCCCGACAAATCCAGTGGCCACAAAATGCACGGTCTAATGTGAGAGGTCATGATTCGTTCGTCATAATGAATGAATTAAGGAATACTAACCATAATAAGACGTGGGTATGGTTAGAGGGTTAGGTGGGATGACATGGAAATTTGACATGTGAATATGGACATAACCGGTATGAGTTAAGAACATGTAAAACTTATAAATGTGGGCTTAACCAACATAACTGTTAATCAGACCAATGGGTGGGTTAAGTAACATAGCTAGGCTAATGACACTTGACCGTTATAACATGACTAGCGGATGGGTTGGCTAACTTGAATAGGTTGATAACTGTTTGCGAACAAATTATACAATTGTAAACAACTGTAAAATTCGTTCGTCTTTCCTATACAACAAGGATTGTTGTAGAGGGTGTCGAACTCTGGGACCAAATTATTTTGATTAATAAATCCAATCAAGTTATCCCTAACTTTTGATTGGTGGAAAACAAAGAAAATAGCAGAAATTAAATAAAAGAGAGTTTTAACAATAAGTGAAAGCAATTAGGGGATAATGACATAGATCAGATTCATAATCATCAATAGCCAAAAGATTAACCAGATCTAATACATGTTTCTGTCACAAACATGAATCAAGGTAATAGGTTTTTAGAAACAAATATGTAAATAACGACAAGCATAGCCTATGCAGGAGCTCAGCTCTACAACCATAGACTATCAGGACAGATTCACTAATTAATTTCTAAAACCCTAAAAATAGATCTAGATCTGATAAACGTTAGATCGAACACGAATATACCCTGTGAAGGAGCATAGCTCTTAAACGACACAGGATATTAAGGTTCAGATCTAACCCTTGGTTCAGCTCTAGATCTATATACATGAATTCCTCATCCTTTGGCTATGTGATTCATATTGAATCATACTATCAGCGTCATCACCCCCTAATCAAAGGGGATTAGCTAGACATAGCTAAAGAAGAAGAGAAACAGAAAATAAATAACATGAACATAAATAAAATAAACAAAAAGTAAAAAGAAAGGGAGAGAATGATTTTATTCCAAGAAGAGAATTACAGAATAAAACCTAATGTGTTTTTACATGAAGGAGATACAATCTATTTATAGTTGCATTGACAAAGACTATTAGGCAAATTCTACAATGTGGGACTAAAGAAATAGCCCAAATAACACTTAAGCCAGTGTGAACGCAACTTTAGAGTGAGTGGTCTTTCAAATAAGCTAGTGTGAACGCAACATAAGTAACAGGCCTTCCAAGTGAGCTAATGTGAATGCAATCTGAGTCTTCATTTAGCCAAATCTTTCTAACTGAACTATATTTGCAAACGTTCTTCAAGCTTTAGACTCTTCAAGCTTTAGCAATTTTAAACTTCACTCTTTTTAAGCAAATTCTTCATGCTTTATCCCTCAAATGCTCTAAACCATGCTTCTTGTCAACAATCTGAAAACACAGCTATAAATACACAATATCAATTATTTAAAAGATAAAATAAGATAAATAAGCGGATAAAATATACACATTTACGTGTATATCAAATACCCCCACACTTATCTTTTTATTCGTCCTCGAATAAACTAAACTAAGATATGTCACACTTTCGTAGGAAACACGATTGCATTTAGCGTATGCAACAAGCCGTTAAACCTCTGGGTGTCCCCAGTAGGACGAGTGTTGTCTCGTGAGGGTTTTCAGCGGATACTACCCACAAAATCCAAAGCGTCTTATGTACGTGGATTAATCAAACAATATATTTAAGGTCTTTCACATTCCAAGGATTTCACCTAACTTCAATAATAACGGTTTAGTTCCAATTGTCCATCCCATTATTGGTGCAAAAATGAATAAGATTTTTCAAGCTGAATCGTAATTCCTTGATAACACTGTAATTGTCTTGACGGTTAAGAGCATGGTGTCAACCAAAGTTCTACACATCGACAATGTGCACCCAATCATTTATTCAACCTTTTTTTTTTTGAATAATTTTGCACCACCGTAACTGCAATGTATTGGATACGAGTTATGCATAGATGAAGGGAAATTTTTGTAAGTTCTAAAAATATTCTAGATAAGAGGGCAAGTGTATTAGTTGAATTTCAAGCTACAAAAGATAAAGTAATACTAAGGCACATATGAACATTTTTATTTCCTTTCATCTCGTCTACTACAATCCTCACTTCCAAGTACGGTATAATGGATGTGGATGGAATGGAAATGGATGTTTCATAGTCAAGAATGATGAAGACTATTTTATTCAGAGAGACTCTCTCTTTATTTCATTTTTTTTCTTTTTCTTTCTTTCTCTCTTTTTTTTTTCTTTTTTCTTTTTCACATTTTTTTTCTTCATATTTGCATGATGAATGATGAGTGGAAATGGAATGGAACGACACCATATTTTATTTCATTTGATTCCTCCTCTACTAAACAAACCCTTCATGGAAGGAAAGTTTTGTGCCCTAGTTACTCTACTTCTATAACCTTAATTCAACACACAAGTCTGGATTGATGTTATACAAAAAGCTGAAAGGAATGATAAGCAAAGTTTCGCAAGATAGATAACCCATATAAAATAAGATGTGGTATATGGTTATCCTACCTTAAAACAAGTACGGAATGGGTAGTGTAATATTGGTATAAAAAGTGACATTTTTTTTTTGACCTTTAAACAAAGCTTCTTGAGTATACCAATATAAGATAAACTTGTCGAAACATGGATGTAAATCGACTAAAACTTGGGTTTGAATAATGTGGGGTATCGAAGAAGAATGCTACAATGAGTCATTTCCCCTTAATTGGGCCAAGTGGATTTTAGAACTTACGAGTGTGAAAATTTGAGTGAGAAAAATATTATGCATGAAAACGAACTCAGAAAATCAAACAAATGTAGGTGCAAAATCCTTTTATTTCATGATTTTTTTTTTTTGATTATTTTTACTTGCACATTCTAACATGTATAACAAAGGTTGACACGCTTACTCCAGAACACGACTAACGTCTGCACAGTCTCAAGCTAGCATCTTAAAAAGACACATTACGATTCAATGAATAAATAATGTTCATTCTCATCACCCAACAATTCAACTTATCAAACATGAACCAAGGTGTTATTTATGAATTTTAAGTTAATCCTTGTTCAATGAATGACCTACTTCATAAAATTTGATTGCTGATGTAATGTAAATTCCCCCCACACTTGAGTGGGACTGTGTCCTCACAGTCGTTAATCAGACATAACTTAGTGAAAGGGAAATAAAATAAGAGAATATTTACATATGTACAAAAGAGGGTTAGTGCGTCTTACCGGATGTAATGTGGCTCATGGAGGACCATGAGCTCTTCCTCTTGGTTGGGTATTGGTTCCAAGTAAGGTTTAAGGCGTTGACCATTGACCTTAAAGGATGATCCATCAGTTGGATTCTCAATTTCTACCGCACCATACGGAAAAACAGTCCGTACATTGTAAGGTCCTGTCCATCTAGATTTTAGCTTACCCGGAAATAGATGCAGTTTTGAGTCATACAACAGAACTTTTTGACCTGGCATGAAAGTTTTACGTAAAATTGATTTATCATGAAAAACTTTTGTTCTGTCCTTGTAAATTCGTTCATTTTCATAGGCATCATTTCGAATTTCATCAAGTTCATTGAGTTGAAGCTTCCTATGTTCACCTACTTGCTCTAAATCAAGATTCAAAGTTTTTATTGCCCATAACGCCCTATGTTCTAGTTCAACTGGCAAGTGACATGGTTTACCAAAAATCAACCGATAAGGGGACATACCTAAGTTTGTTTTAAAAGCAGTGCGGTAAGCCCAAAGAGCGTCGGTTAACTTTTGGGACCAATCTTTACGATTTCGATTCACAGTTTTCTCAAGGATTTGTTTAATCTGCCTATTCGATACCTCAACCTGCCCACAAGTTTGAGGATGGTAAGGAGTGGATAACTTGTGGGTTATCGAATACTTTCTCATGAGGGCTTCAAAAGAACGATTACAGAAATGTGTCCCGTTGTCGCTGATTATTGTGCGCGGTGTGCCAAACCTAGAAAAGATGTTTTCTTTTAAGAAGCGCACAACAACCTTATTGTCGTTCGTTTTGCATGGAATAGCTTCGACCCATTTAGAAACATAGTCAACAGCCAAGAGAATATAAATGTTCCCAAAAGAATTAGGGAAGGGTCCCATGAAGTCTATACCCCACACATCAAAAATTTCGACCTCTAGAATGGGGTTTAGGGGCATCATATTCCGTTTAGAAATTTTCCCTAAGAATTGACATCGATCACAAGTTTTGCAAAATTCGTATGCGTCTTTGAAAAGGGTGGGCCAGTAGAAACCCGATTGGAGAACCTTTTCGGCTGTCTTTTTGGGACCGAAGTGACCACCGCATGCTTGGTCATGACAGAAAGAGAGGACACTGTGAATTTCAGTGTCAGGAACACATCTTCGAATGATTTGGTCGGGACAATACTTGAAAAGATAGGGGTCATCCCAATAAAAATGTTTCACTTGGGAAAAGAATTTGTGTTTATCCTGCTTAGACCAAAAAGAAAGGGTCTGCTTAGTGGCTAAGTAGTTGACAATGTCAGCAAACCAAGGATCAGTGGATAGAGAAAACAGCTGTTCATCAGGGAAATTCTCGTTGATTGGAAGAGAAGAAGACGGGGCATTTGGAAGACGAGACAAGTGGTCTGCAATAACATTGTCAGATCCCTTTTTATCCTTAATGGTAAGGTCAAATTCTTGAAGTAGAAGGATCCAACGAATGAGACGGGCCTTAGCATCCTTTTTAGAGAAAAGATACCTGAGTGCGGAATGATCGGTATAAACCGTGATGTGTGAGCCAACTAGATAAGGCCTGAATTTTTCTAGAGCGAAAACAACTGCCAAAAGTTCTTTTTCAGTGGTCGTATAATTAATTTGAGCATCGTTCAAAGTCTTACTCGCATAGTAAATGATGTGAAGAATCTTATCGATACGTTGTCCTAAGACAGCGCCAACAGCGAAATTCGAGGCATCACACATGATTTCAAAAGGCAGCTTCCAATTAGGAGAGCAAATGATCGGGGCAGAGACAAGTTCATTTTTAAGACGCTCAAAAGATGAAATGCAATCAGAATTGAAGTCGAAAGGGACATCCTTACCAAGAAGATTGGTCAAAGGTCGAGTGATTTTGCTAAAATCTTTTATAAAGCGACGGTAAAAACCAGCATGACCTAAAAAGGATCGGATGTCCTTAACTGATTTGGGAATGGGAAGATTTGAAATAACTTCGATTTTGGCTTTGTCAACTTCAATTCCTTTGTTCGAGATGACATGTCCCAAAACAATGCCATGTTTAACCATGAAGTGACACTTTTCCCAATTAAGCGTTAAGTGTTTCTCTTTACAGCGATTAAGAACAAGATCGAGATGATGTAAACACTCAGAGTAAGAATCTCCAAATATGGAAAAATCATCCATGAACACATCCAAAAATCGCTCGATCATATCAGAAAAAATGCTAATCATGCACCTCTGAAAGGTTGCAGGTGCATTACAGAGACCAAAAGGCATACGTCGGTACGCAAATGTACCAAACGGACAAGTGAAAGTGGTTTTCTCTTGGTCCTCAGGAGCGATAGGGATTTGATTATAGCCCGAGTACCCATCAAGGAAACAGTAGTACTCATGACCCGCTAGTCGTTCTAACATTTGATCGATAAATGGCAGAGGGAAATGATCCTTACGTGTTGCAGCGTTAAGTTTCCTATAGTCAATGCAAACACGCCAACCAGTCTGGGTGCGGGTTGGGATAAGCTCATTAGCTTCATTTTGGATCACGGTAATCCCTGATTTCTTAGGTACGACATGAATCGGACTAACCCATTGACTATCAGAAATCGGGTAGATGATTCCATTGTCAAGGCA
This sequence comes from Allium sativum, assembly GCA_030737875.1. Lineage (NCBI taxonomy): Eukaryota > Viridiplantae > Streptophyta > Magnoliopsida > Asparagales > Amaryllidaceae > Allium > Allium sativum. Next base: position 35,322,778 of record CM060912.1, read on the forward strand.
TTTAAGGATTTCAGCACGAACTGCTTCTTTCATGATAGGGTTTAGTCGACGTTGGGGATCACGAGTGGGTTTGGCATCATCTATAAGGTGGATTCGATGTTGGACTATCGAAGGACTAATCCCCTTAATATCAGCCATGGACCAACCAATTGCCTCCTTATTTTTCTTAAGGATGGGAAGGAGCAATTGTTCCTGCTCTAAAGTAAGGTCAGAAGCGATAATGACTGGAAAAGTTTCATTTTCTCCTAAGTAAGCATACTTAAGATGACTGGGCAACACTTTGAGTTCAGATTTTGGGGATGACTCAACCGAAGAAATTGGTTGAGGAATAGGCTCAGTCATGAGCGGCTCGATAGGAATTGAGTCAGAGACATTTTCAGAGATATCTTGAAACAAATTTTCATAATTAGACTCAATGTCAGTGTTCAGATGGTCGAGCTCAGGTTCATTATCGTGGACAGCATGGATTTCAGAAAACTGGTCCACATAAGAGTTAGGAAAGTTTTCAGTTCTGAAGATGTTTAGCTCGACAGTCATGTTACCAAAAGAAAGTTTCATAGACCCATTTCTACAGTTGATGAGAGCATTAGAGGTTGCTAAGAAGGGTCGTCCTAGAATCAAAGGGATTTGGTTTGCAGGATTGCTAACCTGTTGAGTTTCTAAGACAATAAAATCAACTGGAAAGATGAATTCGCCAATTTTGATCAACACATCCTCGATTTCGCCCACAGGTTTCTTAATTGAACGGTCAGCAAGCTGAAGGGTAACCTTGGTGGGTTTCAATTCTCCTAGCCCTAATTGGCGATAGACGGAATATGGAAGCAAGTTAACACTAGCACCTTAGTCTAGCAGGCATCTATCGATTTTCTTGTCCCCGATAGTACATGATATTGTGGGGCAGCCAGGATCTTTGTATTTCACTGGCATTGATTGGGACAAGACTTCGCTTAGAGTTGCCGCTAGAAACACTTTCTTAGGTACATGTGTATGACGTTTTTGAGTGCACATATCTTTTAGAAATTTTGCGTATTGTGGAAATTTTTGTATAATATCTAAAAGAGGAATGTTCACTTTAACTTGCTTAAATATTTCAAGGATTTTTTCTAGCTGATCCGTCTTTTTCCTAGGTCGGAGTCTATGAGGAAATGGAGCAGACAACTCAGTAGGTTGGGCTACTTGAGTTTGAGGATGGTCCTTATCAGAAATTGGCTCAATGTTTTGATCTGTGTTTGTCGAATTTTCTGTTGGGTTTTGAATATCGTCTGGTAAATCATTTGGGTCAACCACATGTTTGTCAATCTTCTTGCCAGATCTAAGAGTCGTGACAACATTCAATTGACTAACGTTCGAGTCTTGAATGATGTGAATTTGGTTAGGGTTTGAAGTCTGTCCTCTAGGGTTTTGGATGGGTTGACTTGGAAATGTACCCTTTTCCCTTTCACTTAATCTAGCGTTAAGTTGAGACATTTGTTTTTGAAGTTCACTCATTTGTTGAGTCGTGTTTTGCATGTGTGAAGTCAGTAAGTTTTGAAGATTGGTATTTGATTGGATATTTTGAGTTGTTGCTTTACCCAATTCTTCGAGAGTTTTCTCAAGTGATGTCAATCGTTTATCGTCTTGGGGAACAAAAGATTGTAGTGCTTGATTTTGAGGGGTTGGCGCAGGATTTTGGAATTGACTTTGTTGAAAGGGAGGATTCGAGGTATTATTCGAAAATGGTTGAAAAGGAGGTCGAACCAAATTCGAAGTTGCATTGTTTTGGGCCCAAGAGAAGTTAGGATGGTTTCTCCAACCTGGATTGTATGTTGGGGAGAATGGATCGTTCCTAACTTTATTAAATGCGTTGAGTTGTTCTAACGAATGTGGGCATTGGTCAGCAATGTGGTTAGGATCGTTACATTTGTAACATGAGGGCTGAGACGCTTGAGCTTGGTTTGCTTGAGTTGATGAAAGGACATTATCAAATTTGGTTAACATTGCGTCTATTTTCGCTTCTAAAGCCGTTGAGGATCCTATCGAATGAGCGTTTGATCGGGAATAAATTGATTTCTCATTAGATCATTCCCATTGAGCTGATTTTTCGGCCAAATTTTCGAGAAATTTCCAAGCAGCATCGTGATGTTGGGCTAGAAAATTTCCTTGGCACATTGATTCGAGCATAGTTTGAGAGTTATTTTCTAGTCCATCGTATAAAATTTGACAAAGAGTCCATTTTTCAAAATTATGATGTGGACATTTGACTAGAAGTTCTTTAAATCTTTCGAAATATTTTGCAAAGGATTCACCCCCAAATTGATGAAAATTAACGATTTCAGTTCGAATTTTTGATGTTTTTTCCAAGGGGTAAAATTTCTTTAAGAAAACATTCACAAATTCAGTCCAAGTTCCAATCGTATTTGAAGGCAAGCTATACAACTATTTTTCAGCATAATCGGTAAGTGCAAATGGTATTAACCTAAGTTTGATTCCATCGTCACTTAGTTGTTGAAATTTCATGGTTGCACAAACTTGTTCAAATTTGGTTAAGAAAATATAAGGATCATCACGTTCAAGATTGCCAAATTTTGGAAGAGTATTTATGTGATTCGAATGAATTTCAAAATGGTTACCCGTTGGGGCGGGCAATATGATGCAGGAAGGAATAGAAACTCGCTCGGGAAAGTATCTATCCATAAGAGTTCGAGGGGGATTTTCTTCGGCCATGGTGAAAGGGGCGTTTGTTCGAACTAGACGATTATCTGAAGGATCACGAGTCCAATGACGCATGCACTAGCGAGAAGAATAAGGGAAGATGAGGAGAGAAAAAAAAACAAATTTGAGAAGCGAATTTTTTTTTAGAGAAAAAGAATTAGACACAAAAGATCCTAATGCAATTTACAATTTCTAGAATTATATAATGACGGTTTGATTTATTTCAACAAAAGATTTCTCAGCCAGTTAACGGACAGGAGTTATCGGTGCACCAGGAATCACCCTAGCAATGCAGCCGAAGGTTTAAGTACCTTCAGAGGAACAACCGATATAATATTTACGAATCACCGTAATATTTATAAACAGTTATTACTCTGCCGTAGTCTAGACACCGAGAAATAATCCGTTTGAACTAAACCAAATTGTCAAAATATAATGAAGTCCTTAGAAAGTAAAAACAAAACTACGATGAATGCGGAATTTTTTTTTTTAATCAGTCACAGAATAGTCAATTGCAGAGATAAAATAAAAAAAACAGAATTTTTTTTTCTTTTACAAGCAAGCCGATGCCCTGTAGAAGAGTTTTACAAGCAATGTCTCTAAAATTTTTTTATTTGCAGCAGCGGTCCCTGTAGAGTTAGAAAATACTCACCTTGATCGGCAGTCCGTCCAGTGCAGTTGAGTCGCGCTAGCGCGTTCACACCCCACTTGGTGTGCAACCGCTCAAACACTGAATAGTCCGCTGTCTTTTATTGTTGTCGCCTTCTATTAATTGCCTGACTGCGCTGCGGCACGGGTCCGTCCAGTACTTTTCTGAATTATAACAAAGAATAAACAAGAGAACCTGACACCAAAGTTAAGAACTCAAAAGTCAAGATAGAAAAATAAATAAAATAAAGCTAAAGCTCGGTCTTCGGTCTACTGTAACATGGCCCGACTACCACAATACGCAAATGAAAATTCACTGGAAACTCAAAACCCCTAACACGCAAACTCGACCCAATGAACACGGGCCGAACTAGAAGCCCAACATGACTTCACTTACTATTGAAAATACCAACCTTCTCAACTCAGAAATCAGTCAATCGCCAGACATTGGCAAATTCAGTTCTCGAAACCCAAAAAAAAAAAAAACTTGCTTGTGGTTTTCAGATTTGGGTTTCTAGGGATTTGTTTTAGAAAGCGCTGCTGTTGAAGATTAGAGCGATTTAATTGCGGCGGAGTCTGGTTTGGTGGAGAAAGTCGAAGTCGATATCTGGAGTTTCGGGGATTGTGGGTTTTGAGTCTTGATTCACGATTGAGGTTGGGGTGGGTTCAGCGGACTTGTGAGAGGAATGGGTGGTGGAGCGAAATTCAGGTTTGGGAAAGTTTGGAGATGAAGATGAATGCTGAAGCTGCTGCGTTGGATGGATGATTTTCAGGGTTGTGTTGCGAGAATCGGTGGAAGGTTTTGTAGGAGAAGGGGTTTGTAGTCTTGTGAGTTGGTTTGGATTTGGGAGTTTTGTGAAGTGGTGGCACGTTTGTAGTTCACGGTGCTAGAGGAACTAGATTCTGGTCTGAAGGGGTTGGGTACTGTGATGTTTTTGAAGTGTGAGTGTGTGATTGTGAGATAGGGGAGTTTTTGCTGTAATGTTTGGGTATGTGAGCAGTGGAGAAGGTGCTATGTTGTATGAAAGGTGGTGAAGTCCGGAAAGTATTTTGGTGAACTGTTTGTAGGGAGGAGCCGTTGGGTTGTAATGGAGGACTAAGGGTGAAAGTTTGATGAAGGGGGAGTGGATGTATGTGTGAAGTAGCGTGACTGACAGGATGCTGGAAATTTGTGCGATTTGTGGGGAGGTGATGATGATGGTTTTCGGTCTGATAGGAGCGGATTTGGTCTTGCGAGAGGAGTTGCGTGAGTTTTGGTATTCGAACTGGGGCGTTGACTGTTGTGGTCTGGAGATGGAACGTGGATTCGGGTGATTGCGGTTTCAGGGCTGATTGAGGGAGTGGTTTCGTGTTTATAGAAAGGTTAGGTATGGAAGGCAGAGAGGAACTTTTGGGAACAAATGTAGAGAGCAAAGTTACATATATATATATATATATATATATATATTTGTAGAAGGAAAGAATTGTAAAATGAAAGAAATAAAAATTGTAAAGGTGAAAGAAAAAGGAAAGAAACTAAAACAAAAAGCGGCAAGAATTTTTTTTCCTTGATTTACAGATTATAGTATCAACGATGTTAATACCAAATCAGCTACTCAAGATTTTTTTCTATCTATGCTAGAAAACAAAAGGGAACAAAATAAAATACGTTTTTTTTTGTATGAAAAATAAAAATAAAATGAGAAAATGAGAAAATTATAACTCGAAGGATTTAAAAATAAAAATTATTTTGGTCCCCGGCAACGGCGCCAAAAATTTGTTTGCGAATGAATTATACAATTGTAAACAACTGTAAAATTCGTTCGTCTTTCCTAAACAACAAGGATTGTTGTAGAGGGTGTCGAACTCTGGGACCAAATTATTTTGATTAATAAATCCAATCAAGTTATCCCTAACTTTTGATTGGTGGAAAACAAAGAAAATAGCAGAAATTAAATAAAAGAGAGTTTTAACAATAAGTGAAAGCAATTAGGGGATAATGACATAGATCAGATTCATAATCATCAATAGCCAAAAGATTAACCAGATCTAATACATGTTTCTGTCACAAACATGAATCAAGATAATAGGTTTTTAGAAACAAATATGTAAATAACGACAAGCATAGCCTATGCAGGAGCTCAGCTCTACAACCATAGACTATCAGGACAGATTCACTAATTAATTTCTAAAACCCTAAAAATAGATCTAGATCTGATAAACGTTAGATCGAACACGAATATACCCTGTGAAGGAGCATAGCTCTTAAACGACACAGGATATTAAGGTTCAGATCTAACCCTTGGTTCAGCTCTAGATCTATATACATGAATTCCTCATCCTTTGGCTATGTGATTCATATTGAATCATACTATCAGCGTCATCACCCCCTAATCAAAGGGGATTAGCTAGACATAGCTAAAGAAGAAGAGAAACAGAAAATAAATAACATGAACATAAATAAAATAAACAAAAAGTAAAAAGAAAGGGAGAGAATGATTTTATTCCAAGAAGAGAATTACAGAATAAAACCTAATGTGTTTTTACATGAAGGAGATACAATCTATTTATAGTTGCATTGACAAAGACTATTAGGCAAATTCTACAATGTGGGACTAAAGAAATAGCCCAAATAACACTTAAGCCAGTGTGAACGCAACTTTAGAGTGAGTGGTCTTTCAAATAAGCTAGTGTGAACGCAACATAAGTAACAGGCCTTCCAAGTGAGCTAATGTGAATGCAATCTGAGTCTTCATTTAGCCAAATCTTTCTAACTGAACTATATTTGCAAACGTTCTTCAAGCTTTAGACTCTTCAAGCTTTAGCAATTTTAAACTTCACTCTTTTTAAGCAAATTCTTCATGCTTTATCCCTCAAATGCTCTAAACCATGCTTCTTGTCAACAATCTGAAAACACAGCTATAAATACACAATATCAATTATTTAAAAGATAAAATAAGATAAATAAGCGGATAAAATATACACATTTACGTGTATATCAATAACACCCAATCGGTATAACATGATGCGTGGTAGGGTTAAGTAAACACACGAGGGTAACACTTAACCATTATAATATGACTGGTGGAGGGGGTTAAATTAACATGCATTTAACCAATATAACGTGATGCGTGGTAAGGTTAAGTAACAACAGAGGGTAACACTTAACCGTCACAACATGATAAGTAGGTGGGCTAAGTCAATGTACACTTAACCAATATGACATGACATGCGGTGGGGTTAAGTTAACACAAGGGAGAACACTTAGCCAGTATAACAAGGCTTGCGGTAGGTTAAGTAACACAAGGAACAACACTTAACCGGTATAACATGATGTGTGGTAGGGTTAAGTAAAACAAGAGAAAACACTTAACCAACTTAACGTAATGGACGGAGAGGGTTAAGTACATATCGGGTTGGTGGGTAATATTAGTAAATATAGGCCTACAAACTTAACCATTAATAAGCACACTTGAATCGGTGGGTTAAGTACATCACGGGAAGGTGGGTAATATCTGTATATATAGGCCCACAGACTTAACCAGTAAGAAACCCTAGTAACAGGGACCCATTTCAGCAGTAACCCTAATCAGGTATCAACGGTACCCTGAAACTAGGTAGGGTGGGGCACGATTACTGGGCTGATTGTAAGCGGTCAAAGCGACGGCGGTGGGTGCAACAGTGTAGGTTCTAACGGAGTGCGGGCGTGCACACACTTCGGAGCAGATAAACAGGGCACTGGGGTCACCAGTAGTATATCCTATGCCTTCTAGAATTGCGTCGGGCCGCCACCATGGGTCTTGATACACCCCATGGTGGGACCAGCATAGGTATCTACAATCATTGGGGGCCGTATGACACACATAGGTAGCATAATCCCTAGGTTGGACCTAGGTGGCATAAACCCTAAATCCGAGAAGTGTTCAGTAGGTATCATAATCCCTAGGTTGGACCTAGGTGGCATAAATCCTGGTTGAATCTAGGAAGCGCTCGATAGAAAACCCTAGATTAGATCTAGGTAATAAATAATAGATGTACACGTGAAAGCAACCTTAATTTCGGGGATTGGGATCACGTTATGATTTTATCATTTTATATTGATTACTAGTTGGGAAACTAGTTAGGTGGTGCAGAGCAAATAGATACCATTTTAATGATGAAGCAGAGAAATCTTGCAATGCTTGATAGAAATCTTGCGAAACTATACTTAGTTCATCTTGAATGGGAACCTTGCAATGTTATACATGACAGAAATCCTATGATGTTATTCTTAGTTATCATGCCTGAAGCTTATCTTGTCGTCATGCTTATGTTTACTTTCAGTTTATTCATGCCATGTTATCTTTACCTGTTTTTATGCTGAAAGCCACTAGGACTTACTCAGTCTTTATGACTGAACCAGTTTGTTTCGCCTCTTTTTCTTTCGTTTCCCCTCCAGGTTCGCAGGGTCGGAATACAACTTAGTTCGGATCTTACCAAGCTCCAAGGCTCTTTCATGTACTGCTTGGATTTCTCTTGGCTATGGCTTGCTTTGCTTTATTGGGGAATACTACAATTTATTTTCATGCTTCTTTGTTTTTGAGCAAGACAGATATTTTAGCTATGTATTTGGGTATTGGAAGTTGATGGGATTTTATTGTAAACAATTCTATTTAATAAATGATTTAAAGTACTTCTGCTTTATTTTCCGCTGTTTTATATATGTCTGTCTTGTAATATTTCTGTTCCAGTACCCATAATGCTCCATTGAAGTTAAGGCATTCCCTTTGTGAGTGACCTTAACGGATGTGGGGTGTTACATCTGGTATCAGAGCAGAAGGTTACCAGACTGGGCAAAAGTTTTTAAAACCTTTTGAAATTATTTTCAAAACCATTTACAAAGAAGCATTTTTCAAGAAAAGTTTTATTTCTAAAGGCTATTCCCTAAAGGCCATTAGCATTATCCTTTGTTTCCTTGTTCGAATCCCTTTTCCTTTCTTTCCTCCATCTATAGTCACATTAGTTCCATCTGCGACTAATCTTATTTCAAGCTTTGTAGGGTTGTCGTGCGATGGAGGTAGTTCTCGAGAGACCTGTTAACACATTATATAAGAGGGGATAAGAGTGGTTAAGGCGAATGAGGCCCAGAACAAGAAGGTAGAAATGTTTCTATAGGAAAGTCTAGTTTATCTTTCTATCCTGTTCGTACCCTTTTTGATTATGGTACATCGCATCCTTTTAATTCTGCTTCGATAGTTGAGTCTCTGCACCTTAGTACTAGCGTAGTAGAGGATCCCATTTTATTCTCAAATCCTGTTAGGGAATCGGCTCATTTATTCATGACTTGTATGGATTTGAGAATGTCTATGCTTAGTGTTGAGTTTAGAAGTAATGCTTATGTTTTTGGGCTATAGGTTGTTTCTAGGGATGGACTGGTTTTCCAAAAATGATACCATTCTCGAATATGAAAAGAGGGTAGTTAGACTCTTGACTTGCCCCGGTAATGCCCTCGAAGTCTAATGTAACCCTTAGGGTTCTGCCATGCTTAGTTACCTAGAATCTCTTGATACATTTATTGATCCGCTCGAGTAGTGTTCGCCACTAAGGCGAATGGTTCATTTCGCTTATGAACGAGTCATAGAAAATCACCTTAGTAAGTACATTTGGCAACATGGTTGGCATTTGTTTATAATCAAGAGATAATTCATTTATGTGGAATACCTTCTAGTAAGTGAACGAGATCCGAGATTCACTAGTGAATTTTGGAGAGCTTGCATGAAACCATGAGTACGCAGTTATGTTTGGGCCGAGTATACTAGAAAAAGAATAAGTAAAAGTGGAACGAGAGGCAATAGTGGAATGAGTTCCAACTCATATTTTGGAAACAAGAATTAAGAAGCTACGAAATTGTGAAGTTAAAGACGGTGAAAGCACAATGGAGTTAAGCTCAAGGAAATGCGACTCAGAAAGATTGAAGACTAGATACGCATATCATATTTCTTTTTAAGAGTATATCCTTGATCCCTCTTTTCCTGTAGAGCTAATTTGCATGCTATCTTTCAAGTATATCCTCTTGGTCCTATTTTCAATCCCATTTCTGTTAGAAACCCCATAGGGAGGATGACTCATTTGTTAGTAATACATTTTGGGGCTTGAGGGTGTCTGTTGGGTTGACTAAACTCTTTGGGTTTTATAGGATACGAGTTGGTTTTAGGAAGGGATTTCCTTGTGACCTAAAAGGAGTCCATCATGCTTAGTTTCCTAGAATCATATATATTGGTTGGGTTGAGTAATTCTTTGGGTGTTAGCCTGATGTTGATTTCGGTCTTCGGGGCTGGTGCTTAGGGAGTTCTTCTCCAAATCAGTATATATGTGACATAGATTTCCAGTTTTGACATTGCCTAATGGGCACAAGGTTTTTACTTGCTTCTATCATTCGACTATACCTTTAGGTAGGAACAATTGGGTGTAAACATGTGTTTGAGACATGTTATGATTGATGGTTGCAAGTGGTTGCAAGTGGCTGCTAGTGGTTGCTCATGATTGCATAACACACATTAGGCACTAGATCAGCTCAGTCACATCTCATATTGCATATGCATGAGTGTTTATACTTGTTTATGGATGAAATTAAATGTGTTATCATGTGGATGTTGCATATGGATGAATGTTTGTGCACACATATAGTGTTTATGTGACTAGGACTATTTGCATACATGTTGGACTCATTGGACTGAACATATTTTGCATTAAGAAGATCAATCAGGCCTGATCATTTGCATTAGATAAGGAACATATACACACACTTTCTGCATATGTTCATACCGCATTAGAAATCTCTTAAGGACAATGAATGCCTATGATTGATGATTGAGTATATGGATGATTGGATGGTAGGACACATTCTTCTTAACTTGAAGATTTCGGGGACGAAATCCTTTAAGGAGGGGAGAATGTAACAACCTGTATTTTTATAACATATTAAAACAAGAAATCAAGGCAGAATTAAATTTTAAATTTAGAATCAAGGGAAACGGGTTACAACATTGCGTTCGTCTTGAAATTTTACATGAAATAGAGTCCGAGTTTTCGAAAATCGGAGTCCGGATGAAGAAGTATGGCTCGTACAAGTTTCAGCAGTTTTCAGGCAGCACTGGACCAGGGGGTCGACCATAGGGTCGACCTGCCCCCCCAGGTCGACCATAGGGTCGACAATAGGGTCAACCTACCCCCCAGGTCGACCATAGTGTCGACCTCCCCCCCTTACAGGTCGACCTGGTCGGTCTGGTTTGACCCAGAACTCATTTTTGAAGCCTGAGACGTGTTTTGATGGTCCGGATTGATTCTAGGGTTAATCTAAGGGCCTAAACTAGTTGCTACACCTATAAAAACACCTTAGACCTAACCTAATTCATATCAAATCATTCTTACACTATTACGCTGCTAAAATACCTCTTGATCATGACCACCGTCTCTAATCAATTTCTTAAGCTTTCATGCACAATCCACTTCGAAGATTTAAGCTTCTACAATGATTCAAGACAATAAATCAACAACGTTTTATGACAAATTCAGTTCCTAATTCACTAGCCATGCTCTGTAAGTGCTAGTTTCTTTTAGATTTAAACATTTAATTATAATATGGACATGAAATAAAGTGGAATTGGATCTAAGTATGTTTATCTATTCAGACCTATTTCTGTTGCTTCTTGAGTCTTGAGTTTTTGAGACTTGTCTATCTTTATTCTCATGTCAAGTTCATGATCTATTCAGCCTGTTGTAAATCAATTTTCTCAATTCATGTTGATATTATTTTCAAGTTATAATCTTCATGCCTATGATGATGTTTTTCTCTCTGATCTTATTTTTATGCAAAATTCTATCTTCCCCTATTTATTTTCTTTTGATGAACCTAGGTCAATTTCGGACCTAGGCCTAAACTACGATATACGTGCGATGGTATACAGGGGAAATATTGGAATATTGCCTAGTGGAATATATGTGTTTGGTGGAATTGATGGCATAACATAAAAATTGGATATTACTACCATTAACATGAAACTTGATATTTGGGTATTGTCATTATAATGGTAATTGCAAGAATGGGGATTGGCATATATAATTTGATATGGATCTTGATATATATATATATAATTTGGCATGGATCTTGATATATGAAATTTGACTAGAACTTGTTATGAGTAAATTGGTGTAAACGTAGTATACATGTAATTTTTGGGATAAAACTTGATCTATGAAAATTGGGCATAGCTTTGTAAACATGTAAATCATGAATCTTGACATATGTAAAGCGGCATGAAACTTGGTATATGTGTAAATTGGCATAAAGTTGGCATACATGTAAAACAGCATGAATTGAACGTATGTAAATTTGGTAGGATTGGGCGTATGTAAAATTTACATGTAATCTAGAACTTGGGCAGATGTTAATTATGTAAAATTTGGAGTTGAAACATATATGAAAATTTATGACTTGGTAGAGGTTTAATATGAACGCGCCTAAGTTGGGTTTTGGGTAGTTGGCATGTATTGTAAATAAAAGGCTATAACTTGGCATAACCTTATAGTGAATTATGATAATAATTTGGGAATACGTTTTGGGGGCAAAAACGTGAATCATGAACATTTCTGTATGTTAAACACATGAACTGATATTGGGGTTTTGGGTGGAATACGACCATTTATGAACCTTTGACACGAAGTTAGACTCGGTTTGTGGTGTAAATCTGCCCGGAACCGCCCGGCAAATCCAGTAGCCACAAATTGTCAGTCTAATGTGAGAGGTCGAAGGTCGAATTGTAGGCGTAACGATTTATGACACGAGGTTAGACCCAGTTTGTGGTGTAAATCTGCCCGGAACCGCCGGCAAATCCAGTGGCCACAAAATGCACGGTCTAATGTGAGAGGTCATGATTCGTTCGTCATAATGAATGAATCAAGGAATACTAACCATAATAAGACGTTGGTATGGTTAGAGGGTTAGGTGGGATGATATGGAAATTTGACATGTGAATATGGACCTAACCGGTATGAGTTAAGAACATGTAAAACTTATAAATGTGGGCTTAACCAACATAACTGTTAATCAGACCAATGGGTGGGTTAAGTAACATAGCCAGGCTAATGACACTTGACCGTTATAACATGACTAGCGGATGGGTTGAGCTAACTTGAATAGGTTGATAACACCCAATCGGTATAACCTGATGCGTGGTAGGGTTAAGTAAACACACGAGGGTAACACTTAAACCATTATAATATGGCTGGTGGAGGGGGTTAAATTAACATGCATTTAACCAATATAACGTGATGCGTGGTAAGGTTAAGTAACAATAGAGGGTAACACTTAACCGTCACAACATGATAAGTAGGTGGGCTAAGTCAATGTACACTTAACCAATATGACATGACATGCGGTGGGGTTAAGTTAACACAAGGGAGAACACTTGGCCAGTATAACAAGGCTTGCGGTAGGGTTAAGTAACACAAGGAACAACACTTAACCGATATAGCATGATGTGTGGTAGGGTTAAGTAAAACAAGAGAAAACACTTAACCAACTTAACGTAATGGACGGAGAGGGTTAAGTACATATCGGGTTGGTGGGTAATATTAGTAAATATAGGCCCACAAACTTAACCATTAATAAGCATGCTTGAATCGGTGGGTTAAGTACATCACGGGAAGGTGGGTAATATCTGTATATATATGCCCACACACTTAACCAGTAGGAAACCCCAGTAACGGGGACCCATTTCACCAGTAACCCAAATCAGGTATCAACGGTACCCTGAAACTAGGCAGGGTGGGGCACGATTACTGGGCTGATTGTAAGCAGTCAAAGCAACGGCGGTGGGTGCAACAGTGTAGATACTAACGGAGTGCGGGCGTGCACACACTTCGGAGCAGACAAACAGGGCACTGGGGGCACCATTAGTATATCCTATGCCTTCTAGAATTGCGTCGGGCCGCCACCATGGGTCTTGATACACCCCATGGTGGGACCAGCATAGGTATCTACAATCATTGGGGGCCGTATGACACACATAGGTAGCATAATCCCTAGGTTGGACCTAGGTGGCATAAACCCTAAATCCGAGAAGTGTTCAATAGGTAGCATAATCCCTAGGTTGGACCTAGGTGGCATAAATCCTGGTTGAATCTAGGAAGCGCTCGATAGAAAACCCTAGATTAGATCTAGGTAATAAATAATAGAAGTACACGTGAAAGCAACCTTAATTTCGGGGATTGGGATCATGTTATGATTTTATCATTTTATATTGATTACTAGTTGGGACACTAGTTAGGTGGTGCAGAGAAAATAAATATCATTTTAATGGTGAAGCAGAGAAATCTTGCGATGCTTGATAGAAGTCTGGCGAAACTATACTTAGTTCATCATGAATGGGAACCTTGCAATGTTATACATGACAGAAATCCTACGATGTTATTCTTAGTTATCATGCCTGTAGCTTATCTTGTCGTCATGCTTATGTTTACTTTCAGTTTATTCATGCCATGTTATCTTTACCTGTTTTTATGCTGAAAGCCACTAGGACTTACTCAGTCTTTATGACTGACCCAGTTTGTTTTACCTCTTTTTCTTTCGTTTCCCCCCTCCAGGTTCGCAGGGTGGGAATACAGCTTAATTCGGATCTTACCAAGCTCCAAGGCTTTTTCATGTACTGCTTGGATTTCTCTTGGCTATGGCTTGCTTTGCTTTATTGGGGAATACTACAATTTATTTTCATGCTTCTTTGTTTTTGAGCAAGACGGATATTTTAGCTATGTATTTGGGTATTGGAAGTTGATGGGCTTATATTGTAAACAATTCTATTTAATAAATGATTTGAAGTACTTCTACTTTATTTTCCGCTGTTTTATATATGTCTGTCTTGTAATATTTCTGTTCCAGTACCCATAATGCTCCGTTGAAGTTAAGGCATTCCCTTTGTGAGTGACCTTAACGGATGTGGGGTGTTACAAATTATTTCAAGAGATTCATTCTTGGCCCAATTATTCTCATAGAAAGGAGACTACTTCCCCTATAAATACCCATTGTATTCATTGTAAGTCACTTATTCATTTTTCTGTAACTTCTCCATTAATAAAGCTTCTTCTTTTCTTTTATTTTTCTGCAATTTTATTTTTCAAGCAGCTTGTTTTGTCCATACAATTAGATTTGGTAGAGCATAAGTTATCTATGCAATTTATTTTTCTTATTAGCGACTGACTGGAGTAGATTCAACGGTAATCCTATATTTTATTTCTGTTTTTATTTATTTCCTTTATGTAATTTTTATTTCAGTATTCTGTTTATTTTTCAATCATTGAATTTATTATAGATCCGATTAGATTCGAATCTATAGTGAATTCAATTGCATTTTTAATTTGTTTTAATTTATAATTTAGATTTGATCGTCGGTTCAATTAGATTTGTTCCGAATAAAATTGCAATTTCAGTTTTTATTGTTTTCAATCAAATCCTCTAAAATTCATCTAACTCGCCTACAAAATATATAAATAATAAAATTTATTTTTCCTTCCTGTGTTCGACCTGCATACTACACACCTGTGCACTTGCAGTTATTTATTACATAATTTGCGCTTTTCTAATCTATAGGAAAGTGTCAAATAAGTTTTGGCGCCATTGCAAGGGAGGCAATAATTAAATTTTATTATTTGTTTAATTTCTGATTCGTGTTCGTTTTTATTTTTATTTTGTTGATTTTACAAATAAAAAAGAAAAAAACTTGCATGTTTTCCAACTACATTTTTCTTTCTCTTCTACCAAATCCACACTTTCTACCATTTCTCTTCCTTTCTGCACTGAATTTTTTTTCCCATTTTCATTGATTTTTTGCTTTTTTTTTCAACTCCTTTCCATTCTTTTCCCTTTCTCCTTTTACATTGTTTACATTTTGACCTCTTTTCTTCTAATTAAAAAAATCTTTTGCAATTTTTTCCTTTCTCCTGCTTTGAATTCCTTCTGTTCTTCTGCCGCATGTCATCATCTTCACCCTCTCAACAACACACAAACCCTTTTCCTCCACAATAAACTGGTCTCGAACTAAATCATCTGACCATCCATTAGCCATCAACTTTCACATATTACAAGCATGTTTCTACCGATAACCGGCCATAACTTTGTTCACCTTCTTCACCAAAACCAAATCAACTATTTCCCCAATCTCTGTTCAAACCAGTTCGCCCAATCTTCATAGACCATCAAAATCTGATTACCTTATCTTCCTCAACAACCACAAGTCGCGACATCGATACAACACCATCTACCCAACACCAGCCTCAAGCCGGTCAACATCCATCTTCACAACAACCCCTTATACCAACAGAACTCCACTAGTTCAACGGCCTCACACCATCACTCAAATCCGTCACCTGAAATCCCACCTGAATTAACACCTCCTCTGACGAAGATCAGAAACCAAAACCGCGACATAATCTTTCAACCTTCCTTAATCTGAAAACTGTGACATAATCTTTTAACTATAAGTGTGTATTTTATGAAATTGATTCTCTCAAGGGTTTGATCACGGATATATATTAGTTCAATTTACTGAATTTCTAGCAAAAGAGGTTGTATGCTTCCCGTAAAACATTGGTTGTATCCCTTATTATTTATACTATACGTGAACGACCATACGACCCTCTTTCCCTTCGAATCGAGATTATCAACTAATAAGATATACTTGAGTACGTTATTTATTTTGTAATAAGATCTACTTGTGTCAACCATAAGTTTTGGATTTTCTATATTCAACAATGATGAGTGAGAAAAATGTTAGCCACCATAATTCTCCTAGGGGTCCTCAATAAATCAAATTTTTTATAATGAGATGGTTACAATCGAATAAATCAAAATTTTCAAAATCTCAATATTAGAATGGATAAACCTTGTCTCTTCGAGATCAATGTTACCCAACTAGGACTGTTCAACCTTCTGTTATCGTATTTCCACCAACTGAAGGAAATATTGAGCTTAAACATTCTTTTATTCAAGGGATACCAAAATTTACCGATTTTGAAAATGCTTATGAATTTCTTAGTGAATATGAATTGTATGCGTCCACAACGAAAATGCATCAATTGTCTAACGAATAAATCAAGCTAAGGCTAATTCCATTTGCATTATTTGAAAGCTCTAAAATATGGCTAATTTTCTTCTAAAACATTCCATAAGAAATTAGGATGAATTTGTCACTGAATTCTTAAAGAAGTTTTTCCCTTTCCATAAAACTCTAGAAATCTGAACTAAAATAAATCAATTTTCTCAAAATAAGGGGAAACTATTTCAAAATACTTTGAGAGATTCAACCAATATGCCAAATTCCATATGAAGGGCTAAACTATCAGACTAGAACTCAACTAGAATCAATGTGTGGAGGAGAATTTGTCTAAAACGGCCGATGAAGCTTGGGAATTCATAGAAGATTATTATGAAAAAGACTTGTAATGGGAGTCAATTGGTGTTCCCATTCATACTTCTACTAGAGGAGTGCATGTCATGGACCCAAGTCACATTCTCTTAAAAAATTGAACTCCCCAAGTTGGAGAAGGGATATCCCACTATTACTTTCAAGACCAAGCCATTGCTATAGCTCAAAATAATCCTTATTTATCCACGTATAACCCTAGTTGGAAAAATCATCCAAATTTCTAGTGGTATAATCCCAATAATGTTGCAAATCCATCTCACATGATATCGAATTTGAATTACCAAGTTCCAATCCTCAAAGTCATCAAGTTCCACCACAATACAAGCCTTCGAATCGACCCTATCGGAATTCTAACTTTCAGTCTCCTTCTTCTTCTTAGTCTTTACAAGAAATTGTTCGAATTGAGAAACAAATAAACAATCAAGATGCAAAAATCGAACAAATGATGGATATGATAAAGGAGTTAATGAAAATTAGTGAGAAAGAGAAACTGCCTAGTCTACCTGAGGTGAATCCAAAATAAAATTCTTCTAGTGTGAACTCTTGTGAGGACGAAAAACATAATTCGGTCAAGTCGGTCATCACCCTTAGATCTGGAAAAACAGTTGACAAAAATGTTTGTAGTCCCGACAATCATTCGATTTCGAGCCCAATCAAAAATCTTGACACTCTTCCGATGGCAACCAAGACCAATTACTTTGAACCTTTAAATCTCCATCTTCTTCGAATGTTGGCAATCCCAACATTTTTTTTTAATGTCGGCAGCCCCGACAATATATCTTTCTCTAATGTTGGCAACCCCAACACCCCATCTTCTATACATTTACCTCCTTCACTTCCCTTGTCAACACCTTCTTCATCGAATGACCAAGATTCCGAAATAGGACTAGTTGACGTGGTAGAAATAGTTGTTGATGACGCGACAAATTTACCAATTCAGAAAGCCTCTCATACTTCAATAGACGTATCTACTATATCTTTTAAAGAGCTTCTTGAAGATGACCTTAAAATTTTAAATGATGAATTCCAGGAATGCCTCGAAGATAACCTTAAGCCCATTTCATCAAAAGAAATCATTGTTAAATACTCAAATTTATGGGATTGTGGTAATTTTCATCTAAATGGTATAAATCACTGTCACAACCAAATTTGCATGGGGAAGATTTTGAATTCAGAAGTCATTGACAAGTCTCTTAGACCTCAAAAATTAGATACGAAATCATCATACATCATTTTCGATAGAGGCAAGTGTGGAAGGGAAAGGAAGTATCTTTTTTCACATAAAACTCACAATCATCGTACATTACATTCTACATATAATTTTCATTCGCATATAGTTGTTAAATTGCATTTCAGTTTACAAATTATTTTGCATCTCATCCACCTTTGGGTACAATCTTTCAAATTTAGGAAACGTGTTTACAGTGTGGACACTGTTTTGACCAAGTGTGGGGTGAGCCTGCATTGCTTTCTTTTCATTTTTCTTTTAAAAAAATCCTTTCTTTTCATACACGACCATCATGCTTTTTAGGTCACAGTAACATGTCAATTTTTTTTTTAAAAATACGACTCATTTTAGATTGTTACAACAAATTAAGTTAACAATTGTTAGTCAGTTGATAGTATTTTTTCTCTCAACTAAGATCGAATAAGAAATATAATGAAAAGTTGAATTACGAGCGATAACAGTGTAACTGGTACATAGAGAGATTCTTAGGTGATGGCCATGAAGTCTGCTCTAAATTGTAGTCTTTGTTTAATGAGTGGAGGACTTTAAATGCTTATATTGGCTTTTTGAATCTTTAAAACTAAGTTGTGTTAAGCTGAATTCGCGTAACTCTTTCTTCTTCATATTTTCAATAATAATAGTAATCCAAGGGTATCCAACATTGCTTGTAAATCTAGCATTAGTGCGCAAACCTGCCAAGCTCTGTCTTAACCATTATGTTTGTCTACGAGGCAGTGCATGGGTGGTATATCTTGGTCTCATTTAATGAGTTGGACACCTAAGGACTACCGACATGTTGTTGACAAAGTCAGCGTCAGTCTGTACAATCCACCAAGCTTTGTCCCGATTCCCACGTCTGGATGGTATACCTTTGTCTTTTAACTTAGGTGTGTGTAATTAATCGTAAATTTTAATTTTTATAAAGATAACGAATAAGCAATGATGCCCAGTCACTTCTTGACCTTATTGATTTGACTAGCCATACACGAGGAAATAATAATACCACCTTACGAACTGTGACAAGCAAACTATGAATTTATTTCATGACTACACTATGTTATCAACCGAACCAACTGGCCAAACTAGAGTTTAACATTGAAAACTTGAATTACGTTGAATTTTTTTGACAAGTTGAGGTATTAAAAATACAATCAACTGACTTGAAACTATTAACATATTTTGCTGTACCACTTTTCTTAAAAAGTCGTGTTTTTTTTTCATTTACATATGTAAATTGCATTCATGTAGTTGCATTAGAACCATAACATGCTGAATTTGGATTTTGTGGGTAGTATCCACTGAAAACCCTCACGAGACACCACTCGTCCTACAAGGGACACCTAGAGGTTTAACGGCTTGTTGTATACGATCAATGCAATTGTGTTTTCTATGAAAGAGTTACCTATCTTGTTTAGTTTTTCATTTTTTTTACTCAAGGACGAGTAAAAGATAAGTGTGGGGGTATTTGATTAACACAGAAATAGTTTATTTTATGCTCTTATATTTTTTTTGTAAATAAATAAATATTACTCTGGGTATTTTTGGTGTGTTTTCATAGGTTATTCAATAAATGTCTCCTTCACTCAATTAAAGACTAAATGATAAAAAAGCTATTTTCCCATATCAACACTATTTCAATCACAAAGAAAGCTATAGCACACTGGTAAAAGCCTAGAAATTTGGATAGAGTGACCTGAGGCCAATCCCTGTCAACCCCTATTTTTGTTGAAGAAAGGAACATGGATATATACACACCATCTCCCTTGCTCTGAAGAATATATGGACTAGTGGTATATATATATATATATATTCTTATGTGTGTATATAATATATGCACTAATAAAGATTTGAAGAGTTGGTATATTCTTCTCATGGAAATCTAATCAAATAATTCATTTCCAACTGCCATGTAGAAGAAGATATGATTGAATTATTGCCAAGGAAAAGCCAATCAATCTGCTACATGTCACTAATCAAAAAGACGAAATCTGCATGGAATATCTCATGTCTATCTTCATATCCCTTTTATTCGTAAATAGATTATTTTAAGAGATCCATTCTTGGCTCAATTATTCTTATAGCAAGGAGACTACATCCGCTATAAATACCCATTGTATTCATTGTAAATCGCGGATTCATTTTTCTGTAACTTCTCCATTAATAAAGATTCTTCTTTTCTTTTATTTTTCTATAATTTTATTTTTCAAGCAACTTTGTCTTGTCTATACAATTAGATTTGGTAGAACACAAGTTGGCTTTGCAATTTATTTTTCTTATTAACGATTGACCGTATGAGTAGATTCAATGGTAATCCTATTTTTTTATTTCTGTTTGTTTATTTCCTTTTTGTAATTTTTATTAAGTATTATGTTTATTTCTCTATCCTTTAATTTATTATAGGTCCAATTAGATTAGAATCTGTAGTGAAATCAATTGCATTTTTAATTTATTTTAATTGATAATTGTGATTTGATCATCGATTCAATTAGATTTGTTCTGAATCAAATTGCAATTTCAATTTTTATTATTTTCAATCAAATCCTCTAAAATTCATCTAATTCGCCCACGAAATTTATAAATAATAAAATTTAATTTTCATCATTGTGTTCAACCTGCATACTACACACCCGTGTGCTTCGAGTTATTTATTATGTTATTTTCATTTTTCTAATCTATAGGAAAGTGTCAAACAATTTGCCATTATGATTCATATCTCGTAATATTTTTATGAAATGTTTGGATGTGTAAGTGGAGCTAGATCATGATTTTGGATATTTTGAGTGCCTTAATAATAAATGAATTTAAACAGAGATTGAAATATAAAAAGAATTTTAAAGGAAATATTTATTTTCAAATAGGAATGGTTTTTTGAAATCCTAATTAAATAGAATTTAAACGTATTTTGATAGAGGCAATTTTATAAGTGACATTATAAAGAAGTAAAATTATTTTCCATCATCGAATTTGGAAAAAATATGGTTTGAGTGAGAATTTAAAGGAAAGTTGGAAATTGGGTTTATATACTAATATTTTAAATGTTTGGAATGTTCCAATTGTAAAGGAAAATACAAAGGAGATTTTTTGAGATAACTCAATAGAAATTATAAATAAAATTTTAACTTGAAGTTGCAAGTATGAATTTAGGTTTAGACTAATGTATCATGCATAACATATGTTTAGAACACACTACTAATAATATGCAGCAAAATTACTGCTAATGATGAAATAACGTTCATTATTGAAAAAAGAAAGGACATGAATGGATATGAGAAATGCTTTTATCATTTTAAATTGGAGGATATTTATGTGTATTTGTTTTGTTTATTCTATAATGATTTTTTATTTTTATTTTTACTTTTTTTGCCTTTGGAAATCGCTATTGTTGGAAAGGAAAATGAAGAAAATTGGTCTTGGTTTTTAGATCAATAAAAATGTTCAGTTGGAGTTGATCATCCTTTAGTTTTTATTTCTGATAGGCATTAGGTTTGCTTAATTGGAAAACTAAAAAGAAAGATTTATGGAAAAGACGAAATTCTTATTGCACAGATTATTGTACTTATTGTACAAGAGAAATCAAATATAATGTCATGTATATATAAAGTATTGAGAGCAATGGCTAGTACAAACTTATCCTAAAATAAAAAAATACAGGCCTAAAGCCCATTAGGCTGAGCCCATTTGCGTAAGTGGTGCCAGTTCATATTGATCGAATGAAATAAACAACTTTATTATCCTCCCTCAATTCGATCTAATGTTTTCCCGTTTTCACTTCCATTTCCACCTCCATTAGTGATTATGATCTCCTCTCTTAATCTGACAAATTTTTCAGTTGAAAGAGCTCTCATGAGAACATCAGCTCTCTGGTAGTAGGCAAGAACGTGGTAAATTACTAGCTTTCCTGCTTGCGTTCTTTCTCTGACAAAATGGAGATCGATTTCTAGGCGTTTTATCATTAAATGTTGGATTGGGTTGAGAGAAAGCGAAGCTGTGCCCCTGTTATCATGCCAGATGACCGGCTTTCGTGTTAAAGCGAACCCTAATTCATCCATCAATGATTCTATCCATGATACCTCTGTTGTTGCACTTGAAAGTGCTTTATATTTGTCTTCTATGCTGGATCTGGACGTAGTTTGTTGCTTTTTCGTGCACTATGAAATTGTGTCGGTGCCAAGCTAAACACAGTAACCAGACATGGATCTTCAATCGTCCACGTCGTTTGCCCAATCGGCTTCACTAAAGCACTGTAAGTTAAATTATTTTTTAGTTTTTAGAATTATGTCGTAGTACTTTGTTTTTACAAGTATCTTAAAACCATTTTTAATGTTATCCAATGTTCTGATAAGTTTGCGTATATTGACTAAGCTTGTTAATACTATATCATATGTCTGGATGAGTAATTGTTGCGTACTACATTGCTCCTATTATGTTTCTATATTGTTTTGCATGTTCAATAGCTTCTCCAATATGTTTAGAGAGTCATAAGTTACTTATCATTGGTGTTGGTAGATGCTTTGCATGTTGCATGTTTGCCCTATGTAGAATCTCAGAGATGTAGTTCTGTTGGGATACAAATAATTCCCTATCATTTTTCTTGAAGATTTGTATTCCAAGAAAAAAATAGTTCTCCTAGGTCTTTATTAGCAAAATTTTGATCTAACATCTGTATGATTTTGTTTATTTCTTGGTCATTATCTCCTGTTATCAACAATACATCCACATGTACCAAGATAAAAATAGTTCCCTACATGCTCTTCTTCATGTATAACGCATTGTCTGATTTGACTTGAGTAAAACCTAAATTTGATAAAGTTAACTTGAGTTTCTCATACCAAGCTCTTGGGCTTGTTTAAGTCCATGTATTGCCTTATAAAGCTTGCATACTCGCTTGTCATCATTGTTGTAGCCTTCAGGCTGCTCCATATATACTTCCTCAATTGATTCTCGATTCAGAAAAGCATTATTTACATCAAGATGCTTTACATTCCACCTTTACTTAATGAAATAGTCAAAATAATTCTAATGGCAATTGGTTTTATAACTGGGGAGGATGTTTCGTTGAAATAGAAACCAAATTGTTGTACATAGCCTTAAGCAACTAATCTGGACTTGTATTTATCAACAGACCCATCAGCTTTTCTTTTTATCTTGTCTATCCATCCAGAACCAGTGACATTCTTATATGTTGATGGTGTCACTAGTCTCCAGGCTTTATTTTTCATAAGTGCTTCATATTCTGTGTTCATAGCCTTCTTCCAATTATTTGATTTTATCGCTTGAGTAAAATTGAGTGGATCTGTTTTTGCTACTGACACATTATAAATTTAAATTTTGGGCCTAAATATACAACTTTTTGATCTA
The DNA here is from genome assembly GCA_030737875.1 of Allium sativum. Classification (NCBI taxonomy): domain Eukaryota; kingdom Viridiplantae; phylum Streptophyta; class Magnoliopsida; order Asparagales; family Amaryllidaceae; genus Allium; species Allium sativum. The sequence goes on from CM060912.1 coordinate 35,346,139, forward strand.
GTAGTCATACGATGTCCAGTATGTGGTTGATGTGCATGTTGTTGTATCCTTGCACTGATGTTTGCTTCATCACTGTTGTTACCTTCTGCGTTATCATTATCATTTCCATATATATGTTGATTAGCTTGACTTGTTTGTGTACATTCTAGGTTATTGCCTGATCTACTCGTGTGTGCACTTATTTCTGCCATATATTTCGTCTGCATGTTTGTGTTGATCATATTTTGTTGTTCACTGTCACTACCGTCTGCAAGCGTTTCAATAAAAAGAGGTCTTAACTACACATTTTTGATTGAATCTACCCCATTATTTTCACCAATGCTTGTTTGTCTCCAAAAGGAAAAACATTTTAATCAAATATCACATGTCTTGAAATATAAATTCTTCCATTTTTGTCTAAACACTTATAACCGTTTTGATTTTGAGCATAATGTGCATGGGCCTGATCGCATACTTACTTTGTGTCTATTATAATTCCTTAGACATGGAAAACACAGGCAATCATATATTTTCAGAAATTTGTAGTCTTGTCTAACATTATATATCATCTCATGTGGGGTTTGGTTATCTAATACTCTAATGGGTAACTTGTTAATAAGGAATACTGAAGTGTAGAAGGCTTCATTCTAGTATTTCATGGGTAATGAACCTTGTGATAACAATGTTTGACCGGTCTATACTATGTGTCTATATTTTCTTTCTACCAAACCGTTTTGTTTAGATGTTTGAGGGCAAGTTAATCTACATTTGATGCCTTTTTTAGCTAAATAATTAGCCTATGGCTTAAACTCTACCCCACCATTTGTTTGCATAATTTTGACACTATAATTGATTTTTTTTAACATGTGTTATGAATTTGTATAACAGTGTTGCATGTTTTAGATTTATTTTTTAGCATATATATCCAAGTATATCGCAAATAGGCATCCACAAAAGAAAGATAGTGTAACACCGCGCATTTTAACTCAAGATAATAAAATAAGGATAACTTAATTAAATGCTCAGAATTAAGTAAAACAGATAGTGCCATTGCGTCCATCTCGAAATTTTGGCCAAGATAGACACTTGGTTTGCGTAAAACAGACACATATAAAGAAGTTACGAGCGTTAGAAGTTTGTATACATATAAAGAGCTTATATGTATATATATTAAATAAATATATCCAGAAAAATCAAAAATCAGTTCAAAAATCAAAATGGCGTGCGGGAAAATTCGGAGAGAAAATGGACCGTTGGGAGTCGACCCACCAACAGGGGGGTCGACCTAGGGGTCGACCTACCAACAGGGTGTCGACCTAGGGGTCGACCCACCCGAGGTTTCAGAAAGTTCTTCTGATGTGTTCGATTCTGATATCTTAAATTTGATCTGAGGGTCCTGGTTCCTCCACTACACCTATAAATAAGACCCTAGACCTAACCCTAAACAACATAATTCGGCAGCTACGTTGGAGCTCTGCCATGGCTCTCTCTCTCTCTTCTCAAATCTATTCAGAAATTAAAATGATAGCCTAGGAGAATTATGGATTCAGATCTATAAGAGGGAATCAATGTTAATAAAAAGATTATTGAATCTTGAAAGCAAGGTAAAACTTTAAGAACTAATCTATTTAAATTATTTCTCTTTCCCTTCTCTTTTCATGAAACAATAAATCCATGGTCGTTAAGTTGTGAATCAAATTAAAGGGATAAAGTCAAACCATGGATGATATAATGGATCAAATCCAAAATTTTGGGGAAGCATGAAAGGTGAGTGGGTTTAAAATATACTTTTTGAATAATAGTACCTCTATCATTTAGCATTCTCCCAAATGAACATATTGGAAGGTTTAATTTGATGAAATGCATAATTGCGCTAAAATGGATAATTTGTTCAATTAGTTAATATATTGAGACGTACATTTACTTGAATGTTTAATAAAAATGAATACTGTTGTATAGATCCATTTTATGAACCTATGAATTGGGTAAATAATATACTATTGGAGAACTACATGTTATTTTAAATAAAGTAAATTACATGTAGGAAGACATGCAACATATATTGGGATTTGGGGCATAATTTGAAATGGGATTTTGGAACATAATATATATTATGTTTTGAGACTTTAATTTGGAGGCGCAATCTAATATGAACATAAATGGTTGAAAATTCATACATAAGGTTAGTTGAAATATTGGAAATGTTTATATGTCATAGACTTGTTAAAAATATTGGCAATAACTACCACTGTTCATATTACATATTGATTCGTCCTATTTATATACCAAAGCCCCTACCTATGTGAATTAGAATGGTTGTATGATTATATACAAAGAATTGAATAAATGAAGATGAATGCCTAGGATTACAATTAGAATTTGTAATTGCACTTATGACACGAGGTTAGGTTGCATTAGTGGTGGAAGTCTGCCCGGACCCGACCGGCATATCCAGCAGCCACCAATGTTGAACCTAATGTGAGAGGTTTAAGTGCGCAAATACGAGATGGGCTATAACACGAGGTTAAGCCCAATTTGTGGAAGAAGTCTGCCCGGACCCGACCGGCATATCCGACATCCACAAGTTGTAGGCCTAATGTGTGAGGTCTAGCCCATTATAAATCATAAATTGACATGGTAATGAACTGGAATAATTAATCTAATCTAATCCATAGGGATTGTATGAATATGAACTAAAGTTAGGGTTAAGTAAAATTGGTTGGACAGTGGGTGCGCTAAGCAAATCTGAGGGGGTGGGTAATATTTACATATAGGCCCGCGAACTTAGCCCAATAAGGTTATGTAATTAAAGACACCTTTTAGGGTAAGCATAACTTGTAGGAATGATAATCACCTATTATAAGTAAATAACATTAATGAAAATGTTGTATAATAGGTAGACTTATCCTAGGGATAAGTAGGGATTATAACTTCGGTTATAATAAACTAATAGGGAAATTGGATAACTGGTGAAATGAGTTAAGGGACACTTAATTGTAAATTAAGAAGTAGTAAATGGGGAAAACCAGAAACCAGTTGAGAAAAGGGGGAAAATATATGAAATATAAGAAATTGTGCTTAATTATAAATTAAGTAATATGTAAGCTTGAAAGTCTGAAACCCATTAATAAGAACATTTAGGCTTGTCCTAGGGACAAAAGGAAATTATAACATAGGTTATAATAAATGGGTAGAAAAACTTATTAATGGACCTTAGTTAATAAAACTAAGTTAATAAGTAAATAGTGATAAGTTGTACTGACGATGTAAAATGGAATTATGATTAAATGAGAAAGGATGAGGAAAACTTATGATATGAAATAAGTTATATTTAATCATAAATGATAAGCGAAATGTTAATTAAGAAAAATGTGAATTGGGATATACTTAATAACATATTAAGTAAAACATGTTATTGTAATGATGAAATCAAACAAGAATATAAAAGAGATTGTGGATTACAGACCTTAGGCCACAATCTAGAGAATAACATGTTGTGGGCTTATTAATAAACTTAAATGGATTAAGTTGTATGACTGAAATTAATAAGCAAGAGAACCTTGGTAATTTGAATAAGAATTCAATATGAATGGGAATAACCAAGTAAACTGGATACCTGATGAGGTGAGACAAGCGCGTAAAAGAATGTTTAGACATAGGGTCTAACAACATGCTAAAGTAAGGCGCTTAGACCAGTCCGTACGGTTGAGGGTGAATAACCCAACGGGGTAGATCATTGAGGTGTTATAAGGCACGAACGGAGCGCACATTCATCTGATTGTTCTGACGACTCCAAAGGACTCGAAGGGGAAGTACGCGGCTTTCTGAGGTACGTAAGGTGCTCCTAGTAGTCCTCTGTGCGGTGATAGATGTCTTAGGATGTGCTCGCAGAGGTTGGGTCTACGCGTAATTACTAGATGGGTGGGCCTTGACTACAGAAGTAGATATGCAGTTAGAATGCTGTGACGCGGTGACACCAGGGTGATTCGGTTGTTGCCTCAACGGGGAGGTAGAGGGTCACGACTAACGAGGATAGTAGATCGTCAGATACCTATCATCGACAGACAGTGGGATGCAAAAAGACTAGATCTAGAACCAAGATGCCATTCACCCTTCACTATCGGGGTACGGGGATGAGGGTAGATGCCAAATGGATGTTTAGATTGTTTGTTGTTAGGGCCAGTCGGTTAGCTTTTGTAGTCTTTACTAGTTGAGGGAGGGGCCGAGGTGAGGCCATAACCACCATGAAAACAGACCCTAAGTATATCTATATATAGAGGCTCTTTGAAGACGGACCTGTACAGATATGGAAAAGCTCCCGACCGAGTTCCTTGTTTCTTGTATTGCCCTGCCATGGAACTTGGTGCACATTAGAGGACGTGCGATTGAGGCATCGAGCTACAATTGAAGATACGTATGGCAGACAGTCTAGATACATGCATATCGGCTCTGGGTGGTGTATCGTAGGCTTGAGGGCATTACTTTGGTATGAATTCGGATTCGAACAAAGATGGCAGTCCGTACGTTTGCGTAGCATAGTAATGACAGATATATGCGAAACGTAATATTGTTATCCATACATCACTACGGTGTAGGATGAGGGACTGCGTATATTTCGATGGTATTCGGTGGAGACCGTGCGAGTGGGGTACTATAGGGTGTACCTCAATATTGGGGGTAGCTACATATACACTGTATTAGGTTAATCCACTGGGAAGTAAATAGATGCGACGTGTGTGTAAGCCTTGAGCGCTGTTAACCCGAGTAAACTAATAAATAAGAAAATATGATTGAATGGTATATGTAGGATTATCCAAAGTGTACAGTTTAAATCTAGCCACCAGAACTTGTGTTCTGACCCCCCTCCTCATAACATACTCGCATGTTAGATTTTTGGTAGGGACATGATAGTCTTGGATACTGGTTAGGCAGTATTATTTATGCGGTAAGGCCATATTTTAATTATATATTATTTTATCCATTCCACTGTAAGATAATTTCTAAACTCTGACATGTTTTATGTCTCTGTGTTTTCTGCAGGATACCAGAGCAAACTAATCCGAGTTTCTATAGATTGGAATTTTGAAGAAAAAAATTGGTCTGTCGAAATTGGGATTGTCACATCTGGTATCAGAGCTTAGGTTTAGGATTCCCATATAAATAGTGAGTGAACATATTTGTATTTTTAAAAATATAAATATATTATGTATATACCTAGATCCATAGAGGAAACCACTAAATAGAAAGAGCGTGATATGATAAGAAATGGGATGTTTGTTTTGTACACCAAAGGAAGGAATATGAGACCCTTAGGTAATTTGGGTGGAAAATGTACAATGTAATTTTGTATGGAAGGAAGGTGAATCCCATATAATTAGTATTTTGGGTTAGTGGGTTTGGCAATAAAACCTTATAGATTGGGAAAAGGTTAAAAAAAAGAAAAAAAATGGATTAGGAGTATATATAGTTGAGAGAATTGGCCTTGGGAGTGTAACGATTCGGATTTCGCCTGGACATAATCGATCGCTAAATTGATCAAGACTGTTCAAAACCCGAATAAGCTAACTTTGGGCATACAACACATCAGAACAAATAATAGAAGACTTTTACAAACACTATAATAATGTTACATCAGAGTACAGAATATCAGAGTACATCGATATAATAATACAACCGCGGAAGATAATTTACAATGAATTTAATACAGTGCAACGAAACCAATAAACTGATACAGCGGAAGACTATCAGTGCTCTGGACACAGCTTTAAGCCCAATACAAAATCCTGCTCAATATATCTGCAACATAAGCTACTCAACTGCCCATGTGGAAAAGAGCGCACCCGAGTTTGCAAAGTAAAACAAATTACAGGTCAGTCATGGGACTACTGGTATGAGAAATCTTTCCTAACTTATCTAACAATATGGATAATCACAGGACCACGCCGCTAACGCGGAACGGGTTTACCCCATTGGATTTCCAATGCATAAATTAATAAATTATTATTCAAAACAATGCAATGCTTTTTAGAAAAATGAAATCATTATAAGACTCAAGTCCCATCACATAATGCAACGCAAACCGGAGGATAGAGTTTTACGTTATAATGATCAAACATGCTTGATACGTAGAAAATAATATTTTAATATAATTATTAGTGTCTAATCAGTTTTAAAATACTTCAAAATGTATCAATCCTAGACGGCTTAGTACCCCATCCTACTATGTCACCATATATAAGTTTACAATCAAACCCGTAATGTCGTACTGGAAATTGGGTTTCCATCATGAGTTAGGCTAGGGACGATCTCCTTACCGATTCGAGACACTCTAGCAATGTCTCAGGACTCGGACGCTGGCGAACCCTTGGATCCTCCAAGGACAGTCCATAAATACTTTAGTGGATTAGTTATGCCTGAACACACGTTTCCCGGTCCTATTGAACCTATAATTTGGTCACTATCGACCAATATAGCCGAGGCATCTCATTCCATTATCCACATAAGTAAAATGTCAGGGCTTGCAAAACCCTGATACCACTTCTAGCTAGAAAGAAACGCATGCACTCCTTGGGTCCCTTGTCCCGTTTCTGACTCTTACCGGGGTTTGAGGCTCACGAAGTAACTCTATACACAAAGCTATGCTGAAATAGGCTATGCTTTGATCATCAACCACGATGCCCTGCTTTTCAATAAAAGCCTCGATCATTTGCATCTTGGCATGCCATATTGACAATCCACGCCATGCGATCAATAACTATCAATATATAACCTCTAAGCTTGTGTGTTTCAGAGAAGGGTGTTAAGCAAGAGAATAAATTCTCCGCCACCAAACAGATATATATTAAATATAAATCAATTCACATAGAATGAAATTCAACGTCGGACACACATCCATTTACAAGTCCATTCTGGGTCTGAACGAAACCGAAGACACCTTATTCCTCATCCCGTATGTCCAATATGGAAGAGAGGTGCTCGCTTATCCGGACAATCAACAAGTACGTCCAGACAACTACCACTTTAACCCTTTCCTAGGAGCGACCCAGTTCAGGGAATCAGTAGTCGCCCATTCGATGTGAAGATCATCGGTCTTCAATCACCATCTTCAATATCTTCGACTTTTAATCATCGTAGTAATTATTAGGAATGGGTTAAACCCGATCTTTTCGAATAACTCACATATTTTATAATCAGAAATCAAGTGCTATAAATACACCTCATAGCCTCGTTGCAATTCATAATATTCTTTTAATAAAATATTCATATTAAAAGGGAAAGATTCCCATCAATTTTATCAAAGATAAATTCTTTTAAATTTATTCTTTAATCTTCTTTTTTAAAGATTCATTAAAACTTCGATTTGATTTAAATATCAAAAATCATTGCATTATGATTATTCAACTTTTAAGAAATTAATTTTGTCTTTAACTGGGTTAAAGAACCAATGTCATTTAAAACACAGTTCACGATAAACCCAAAATCATCTTCCATTAAATATGGAATTTTCATAGAAATCAAATCAATATATAATCGATATAAATTTTCCATATTAGACTAATAATATAAATGGAATAACGGTAAACCCTTTTAAATTCCATATATAGTAATTGTCTTCTTTTACGGATGCCTATCTCGATTATTAATAAATCGAATTTCCACTCAATTCCAATTTAAAATATTAAATTGGAAAAATTGGCTTTGGAAAATTTCTTTTTAAATCTTAATAAAAAGATTTATAAATTCTAAATCATATTTTTACTGTTAATTGGGCTAAAGAATAAATGTCGTTTAAAACCCAGTTCACAATAAGCCCAATTCACATATCATTTTATTCCAATCACTAAATATAATTGGAAATTCTAATAATATTAATTAAAAGAATTATTCTTTTTATACGGGGCTTAAGAACAATGTTATTTAAGATACCATCCACGTCAACCAAAATCTAATTATTTTATTTAATTCTAATTAAATATTAATTAATTGGAAGGCTTCATTAAATCTTAATTTAAAAGATTTATTCTAGTTAATAGCTAGTTTATTTCAAAAAAAAAATTATCTTCTGTCCATCCAAAAACGGACATAGAAATCATCATTTTATTCTTCGTTGAATATTAATTTAAAATATTCGTTATTTAAAAATATTCTTTATGTAAAAATATTCTTTATGTAAAAATATTCTTTATATTACAATGTTTTTTTTTATTTTAAAGTAATCTTTATTTAAACGATATTCTGAATCAGAATGCGACTCAATCATTTACCATATAACTTCGGTTATATGGATTTCATACATCACATATATACGACAATAATGATAAATAATCATTAACCAATCCATTCACATCCAGAGCGAAATTTACAACTGTGTGAGCATTAAAATGAATAAATAACGCTCATCGCAGCCTGTCAATCCATCGTTTGACATTCAACTAAATATTGGGACTAGTGTATGTCAAATATCACCCCCAATACCCGTGTGGGGTTTTCAGACAGCAATAGTTCATCTAAATAAATAATTGGTTAATGAATTTAACCAATTTTAATTCCGCTAACAGGTTGATGATAAATAACAAACATGTTATCATATTCCTAATGCCAAATGAAAATGTATTTTACTCGCAAAATTTCCCTACATACATCTAATGTATAATTTGACAATACAAACATCACTTTGATTTGCATACAATTTCTATTGTATAATTTTACAATAAAACGTCACTTTAATTTACATACAAATTCTAATATATGTTTTGACAAATAAAATGATTCTTATATTTGCATACAAATTCTAATGTACGTTTTAACAATAAAAATGGTTCTTTATTTAACATACAAATTCTAATGTGTGTTTTAACAATAAAAATGATTCTTTATTTAACATACAAATTCTAATGTGTGTTTTAACAATAAAAATTATTCTTTACTTAACATACTAATTCTAATGTGTGTTTTAACAATAAAAATGATTCCTTCATTTTTGTTGACAATTCTATTTCAACAAATTGATTAAAAATGATCTTTTCATTTTGGTTGAAAATTCTATTTCAACAAAATGATTAAAAATGATAATTCCATATTGTTAACAACTCTTATTTTAACCAACTGAAAAAAAGTGATAATTCATATTGTTCACGATTCTAATTTAACAAAATGAATAACCAATGATAATTTTATATGTTTAACAATTCTAATTTAACAAAATGAACACAGACGATTCATTCATTTTTGTTAACAATCCTAGCTTCAAAAAAAATGACAATTCATTTTTGACAATTTTAATATAATAAAATGGCATATTTATTTACATACATTTTTCTATGTATTCTAATGAAAAATAAAAGAATAATTTATTTGCATACATTATTTTACTCAACATAACAAATGAAAATGATAATTTTATTTGTTTACAATTTCTATATAACAAAAATGATATTTTTATTTTATCACAAATCTATTTAACAAAAATGTTATTTTTTTTTGTTTTAACTCAAATCTAATTAACAAAAATTTAATTTTTTTTTTAACTCTTATCTAATTAACAAAAATGTAATTTTTGTTTTCAACCTAACTTCTTTGACAAAAATGAATATTTTTGTTTCACTAAACTTCTTCGACAAAAATGAATATTTTTGTTTCACTAAACTTCTTTGATAGAAATGAATATTCTTTTTATTTCAACTAACATGTTTGACAAAAATGAATAATTTGTTTCAACATAATCTAGTTAACAAAAATTATCATTTATGTTTAAATATTCTAATTTGAAAAAATTGACAAATTTAATGCAGCCATTGTACTCTGACTAAAATGACAATTTTAATTCAATTATTTCAATTTGTCAAAAATGACAATTTTTGTCCAATCACTCTAATTTGTCAAATTTAAAATTCTAATCCAATTATTCTTCTTCAACAAAATTTGGTATTTTTGTTTTCAATTGTTTTGTTCAACACAAACATCGTCAAATTAATAGATCTACATATTGACATCAGTTCTAGATCAAGTCACGTATCATACAAATAGAATTTAACAGTGTATAATTTAATACATCAATTCTAAATCAAATCACGAATCAGGCAAATAAAATTTAACAGTGTATAATTTAACACATCGATTCTAAATCAAATCACGAATCAGGCAAATAGAATTCAACGGTGTATAATTTAACACATCGATTCTAAATCAAATCACGAATCAGGCAAATAGAATTTAACGGTGTATAATTTAACAACATCAGTTCTAAATCAAATCACGTATGATGATTGAGTAGTTTTCATTATATAAAAGAAAAGAAATAGAATTTCTCCCTTTGATCGGAATCAGGAATTATTGAACAACACCTGTTTTAACCAAATTAAACAAGCGTTTAATTTTATTAGAAATTCCAACTGCTTCTATTTTGATTCTGGTTAGCTCTAAAATGTAGATCTGGATTTCATGATTCCGACGGAACGAAAATCATTCGATTTCGTTTCTATATGATAAAGTTATACAATTTTAAACTTTTGATTCATAAATTAACTAATAATAATTAATTATTAAATTAACTTAACCCTAATTACTATTAGCCGCCCATATGCTCCTTCTTCCTCGTACACTGTCTTCAGGATTCAAAGAACCCATCAAGCTCGATTTAAAACCCTCCTGTGCCCCATCAACGAGGCCACCAGAACTTCATCCGACCCTGCCCCTCTGGCCGCCTACGGCACGCCTCCCTACACCCTTATCCTCGCCACATTCGATCGCCACCTAGGCCCGCAAATCCAATCCGAATTCAGCACGTTTGTGTGCAAAAGTTGAGAAATCCAGGCCTTTGAATTCGATCACATCCATTGAAGATATTGATCTCATCATGGTACACAAATTTTCCTTTGAAATCAGATTTTAATTCGTTATATTTTGAGGGGAAAATGAGCATTTAAATTGGACATTTCTGTATGTTGAAATGTTCGGTGGTGGTTGGCTTTGCAAAGTGGACTAGGGTTTGGATATGTAATAATATAGGTATTTATAATATTTTAATTTTTTTTAATTCCCTAATTTCCAAAGGAAAGTCCGTTGCTACTTAATAACTTCAAATCCAGCCCAAAGAATATTTCCCCTAGCCAAATACCCCTATTCCTAACACAATGGACTAGGTCCTGTCAGCCCTTTTACTTGTCCCAGCCCACTTTCTTTATTTTAAAATATAAATCATTTAATTATTTAACTTGTTTGTACATTTTAATTTACCGGAGCCACGTATTGACTCTAAAAATTCCAGAAAAATTATTTCTAGTTATGGTTTGACAATATTGTCTTAACAAAATTAATTTCATCGAATTTGGTGACCGTTTGAAAAATGTTCATGTTCTGGTCAATCCAATTTGACTAAAATTGACAAAACACATTTTCTTTTGCCACACTCACATATTAAATCCAAAAATTATGAAAATTGGAATCTAGCAATAATTTAACATTCCGGATCCAACCAAAGTAGTTTCGTCGAAAACGGAAGTCGTTTGTAAAATGGCTATTTATACAAGCTATATATTATATTAAATTCTATAGCGACTATTCTGAATTTTAAACTGGGTATAACTTTTGATTTCCGTAACGAAATTTCAGTTTTTCAGATTCTTTGCAAAAATATTTTCAAACAGATTTAAATATTTTTGGTTTTACTAAAATCCGATTTATTTTGCATCCTGTACATTCAGTCAAAGTTCGAATTCAAATTTTCAAACTAGCGCGCTATTTCTAACTCCTTTTATAATTAAAATAAATATATTCGTTCTAACTTCGATTTGAATAAATTTTTACTCGTTATTATTTAAAATAAATTATTTAAAATATTTAAAATCCATTAAAATTTCTAAAATAAAAATATTAAATTGGTTTCAAAATTCCAGGTTCTTACAATCTCCCCCACTTAAAATCTTTTCGTCCTCGAAGAGGAACAGAGCTAAAAGTTGTTTAATTAACCAACTCAACTTTCGTTTTTTTATTGGTTTCAATAATTTTATTAGTTGATTAACTTTTATATATTCAAAATTTATATTTTCTAAGATCGGATTATATATATAATCGCAAATACGATAATTATAAACTTATCACTCCCAACTCATTCTAGGGCATTTCTAACCCCATCTCTAACGAGTTTTCTCATTCTAGCATACTATCGATCCTATTTCTAATGAGTATTATTTTTATAGGATATTTCTAATCCTACCTCTAATGAGTCTTTGTTCAGTTCTAACGAGTTGTACCCCAAAGATTTGAGCTAACCAGGGCTCTGATACCAACTATAACGATTCAGATTTCACCCCGACCTAATCGATCAAGACCGTTCAAAACCCGACTATGCTAACTTTGGGCATACTACACATCAGAACAAATAACAGAAGACTTTTATAAACATTATAATAATGTTACATCAGAGTACATCGATATAATAACACAACAGTGGAAGATAATTTACAATGAAATTAATACAGCGCAGCGGAACCAATAAACTGATACAGCGGAAGACTATCAATGCTCTGGACACAGCTTTAAGCTCCAATCCATAATCCTGCTCAATAAATCTGCAAAATAAGCTACACGACTGCTTGTGTGAAAAAGAGGGCACCCGGGTCTGCAAAGTGAAACAAACTATGGGTCAGTCATGGGATGGGTATGAGAAATCTTTCCTAACTTATCTAACAATATGGCTAATCACAGGACCACGCCGCTAACGCGGAATGGGTTTACTCCATCGGATTTTTAGTGCATAAATTAATAATTTTTTTTCAAAACAACGCAATGCTTTTTAGAAAAATGAAATCATTATAAGACTCAAGTCCAATCACACAATGCAACGCAAACCAAAGGATAGAGTTTTACCTTATAATGATCAAACTTGCTTGATACGTAGAAAATAATATTTCAATATTATTATTAGTGTCTAATCGGTTTTAAAATACTTTAAAGTAAATGTATCAATCATAGACGGCATAGTACCCCATCCTACTATGTCGCCATATATAGGTTTACAATCAAAACCGTAATGTCGTATTGGAAATTGGGTTTCCATCATGAGTCAAGGCTAGGGATGATCTCCTTACCGATTCGAGACACTCTAGCAATGTCTCAGGACTCGGACACCGGCGAGCCCTTGGATCCTCCAAGGCCGGTCCATAAATACTTTAGTGGATTAGTTATGCCTGAACACACGTTTCCCAGTCCTATTGAACCTATAATTTGGTCAGTATCGACCAATATAACCGAGGTGCCTCATTCCATCATCCGCATAAGTAAAATGTCAGGGCTTACAAAACCCTGATACCACTTCTAGCTTGAAAGAAACGCATGCACTCCCTGGGTCCCTTATCCCGTTTCTGACTCTTACTGGGTGTGAGGTTCGCGAAGTAACGCTATACACAATGCTATGCCAAAATAGGCTTTGCTTTGATTATCAACCACGAGGCCTTTCTTTTCAACAAAAGCCTCGATCATTTGCATCTTGGCATGCCGCATTGACAATCCACGCCATGCGATCAATAACTATCAATATATAACCTCTGAGCTCGTGCGTCTCGGAGAAGGGTGTTAAGCAAGAGAATAAATTCTTCGCCACCAAACATATATATATATTAAATAGAAATCAATTCACATAGAATGAAATTCAACGTCAAACACATGCCCATTTACAAGTCCGTTCCGGGTCTGAACGAAACCGGAGACACCTTATTCCTCGTCCCGTAAGTCCAATACGGAAGAGAGGTGCTCGCTTATCCGGACAATCAACAAGTACGTCCAGACAACTACCACTTTAACCCTTTCCTAGGAGCGACCCAGTTCAGGGCATCAGTAGTCACCCATTCGATGTGAAGATCGTCGGTAGTCAATCATCATCTTCAATGTCCTCGACTTTTAATAGTCGTAGTAATTATTCTGAATGGGTTAAACCTGGTAGTTCCGAATAACTCGCGTATTTTATAATTAGAAATCAAGTGCTATAAATACACCTCATACGCCTCATTTCAATTCAGAATATTCTTTTAATTAAATTTTCATATTAAAAGGGAAAGATTCCCATCAATTTTATCAAAGATAAATTCTTTTAAATTTATTATTTAATCGTCTTTTTTAAAGATTCATTAAAACTCCAATTTGATTTTAATATAAAAAATCATTGCTTTATGATTATTCAACTTTTAAGAAGTTAATCTTGTCTTTATCTGGGTTAAAGAACCAACGTCACTTAAAACACAGTTCATGATAAACCCAAAATCAATTTCCATTAAATATGGAATTTTCACAGAAATCAAATAAATATATAATCGATATAAATTTTCCGTATCAGACTAATAATATAAATGGAATACTGGCAAAGCCTTTTAAATTCCATATGTAGTAACGGTCTTCTTTTACGGAAGCCTATCTCTATTATTATCAAATTGAATTTCCACTCAATTCCAATTTAATATATTAAATTGGAAAACTTGGCTTTGAAAATTTCTTTTTAAATCTTAATAAAAATATTTATAAATTCTAAATCATATTTTTACTGCTAATTAGGCTAAAGAACAAATGTCGTTTAAAACCCGGTTCACAATAAGCCCAATTCACATATCATTTTATTCCAATCACTAAATATAATTGGAAACTCTAATAATATTAATTAAATTATTTATTCTTTCCATACGGGGGTTTAAGAACAGTATTATTTAAGACACCATCCACGACAACCAAAATCTAATTCTTTATTATTTAATTCTAATTAAATATTAATTAATTGGAAGGCTTCATTATATCTTAATTTAAAAGATTTATTCTAGTTAATAACTAGTCCATTTCAATTTTTTTTTAATCTTTTGTCCATCCAAAAACGTACATGGAAATCATCGTTTTGTTCTTCGTTGAATATTAATTCAAAAATATTCGTTATTTAAAAATATTCTTTATGTAAAAATATTCTTTATATTACAATGTTTTTTATTTCAAAGTAATCTTTATTTGAACGATATTCTGAATCAGAATGCGACTCAATCATTTACCATATAAGTTCGGTTATATGGATTTCATACATCGCATATATACGCCAATAATGATAAATAATCATTAACCAATCCATTCACATCCGGAGTGAAATTTACAACTGTGTGAGCATTAAAATGAATAAATAACGCTTATCGCAGCCTGCCAATCCATCGTTTGACATTCAACTAAATATTGGGACTAGTGTATGTCAAATATCATCCCAATACCCATGTGGGGTTTTCAGACAACAACAGTTCATCTAAATAAATAATTGGTTAATTAATTTAACCAATTTTAATTCCGCTAACATGTTGATGATAAATAACAAACATGTTATTATACTCCTAATGCCAAATGAAAATGTATTCTACTCGCAAAATTTTCCTACATGTATCTAATGTATAATTTGACAATACAAATGTCGCTTTGATTTGCATACAATTTCTATTGTATAATTTAACAATAAAATGTCACTTTGATTTACATAGAAATTCTAATGTATGTTTTGACAAATAAAATGATTCTTATATTTGCATATAAATTCTAATGTATGTTTTAACAATAAAAATGATTCTTCATTTAACATACAAATTCTAATGTGTGTTTTAACAATAAAAATGATTCTTTATTTAACATACAAATTCTAATGTGTGTTTTAACAATAAAAATGATTCTTTATTTAACATACAAATTCTAATGTGTGTTTTAACAATAAAAATGATTCTTTATTTAACATACAAATTCTAATGTGTGTTTTAACAATAAAAATGATTCTTTCATTTTTGTTGACGATTCTATTTCAACAAAATGATTAAAAATGATCCTTTTATTTTGGTTGAAAATTCTATTTCAACAAAATGATTAAAAGTGATAATTCCATATTGTTAACAATTCTTATTTTAACCAATTGAATTAAAGTGATAATTCATATTGTTCACGATTCTAATTTAATAAAATGAATAACCAATGATAATTTCATATTGTTAACAGTTCTAATTTAACAAAATGAACACAGATAATTCAATCATTTTTGTTGGCAATCCTAGTTCAACAAAATTGACAATTCATTTTTGATGATTTTAATTTAATAAAATGGCATATTTATTTACATACATTTTTCTATGTATTCTAATGACAAATAAAAGAATAATTTATTTGCATACATTATTCTATTCAACATAACAAATAAAAATGATAATTTTATTTGTTTACAATTTCTATATAACAAAAATGATAATTTTGTTTTATCACAAATCTATTTAACAAAAATGTTATTTTTTTGGTTTAACTAAAATCTAATTGACAAAAATGTAATTTTTGTTTTTACTCTTATCTAATTAACAAAAATGTAATTTTTGTTTTCAACCTAACTTCTTTGACAAAAATGAATATTTTTGTTACACTAAAATTCTTTGACAAAAATGAATAATTTGTTTCAACATAATCTAGTTAACAAAAATTATCATTTTTGTTTAAATATTCTAATTTAACAAAATTGACTAATTTAATGCAACCATTGTACTCTGACTAAAATGACAATTTTAATTCAATTATTTCAGTTTGTCAAAAATGACAATTTTTGTCCAATCACTCTAATTTGTCAAATTTAAAATTCTAATCCAATTATTCTTCTTTAACAAAAATTGGTATTTTTGTTTTTAATAGTTTTGTTCAACACAAAAATCGTCAAATTAATGGATCTACATAACGACATCAGTTCCACATCAAGTCATGTATCATACAAATAGAATTTAACAGTGTATAATTTAACACGTCAGTCCTAAATCAAATCACGAATCAGGCAAATAGAATTTAACAGTGTATAATTTAACACATCGATTCTAAATCAAATCACGAATCAGGCAAATAGAATTTAACGGCGTATAACTTAACAACATCAGTTCTAAATCAAATCATGTATGATGACTAAGTAGTTTTTTTTGAGAGAAAAATGCGTGATGACTAAGTAGTTTTCATTATATAAAAGAAAAGAAATAGAATTTCTCACCTTGATCGGATTCAGGAGTTGTTGAATAACTCCTCTTTTAACAAAATTAAACAAGCGTTTAATTTTATTAGAAATTCCAACTGCTTCTGTTTTGATTCTGGTTAGTTCTGAAATGTAGATCTGGATTTCACAATTCCAACGCACCGAAAATTGTTCGATTTCGTTTCTGTGTGATAAAGTTTTACAATTTTAAACTTTTGATTTATTAATTAACTATTGATAATTAATTATTGAATTAACTTAACCCTAATTACTGTTAGCCACCCATATGCTCCTTCTTCCTCGTTTACTGTCTTCAGGATTCAAAGAACTCATCAAGCTCGATTTAGAAACCCTCCTGCACCCCATTAACGAGGCTGCCAGAACTTCATCCGAACCTGCCCCTTCGACCGCGTACGGCACACCTCCCCACGCCCTCATCCTCGCCACATTCGATCGCCACCTGGGCCAGCAAATCCAATCCGAACTCAGCACGTTTGTGTGCAAAAATCAAGAAATCCAGGCCTTTGAATTCGATCACATCCATTGAAGATATTGATCTTATCATGCTCTACAAATTTTCCTTTGAAATCAAATTCTAATTCGTTATATTTTGAGGAAAAAAGGAGGGTTTAAATCGAACATTTCTGTGCACTGAAACGTTCGGTGGAGTTTGCCTTTGCAAAGGGGACTAGGGTTTGGATATGTTATAATATAGGTATTTATAATATTTTAATTTTTTTAATTCCCTAATTTCCAATGGAAAGCCCGTTACTACTTAATAACTTCAAATCCATCTCGAAGGATACAACCCCTAGCCAAATACCCCTATTCCGAACACTATGGACTAGGTCCCATCAGCCCGTTTGCTTGTCTCAGCCCACTTTCTTTATTTTAAAGTATAAATCATCTAATTATTTAATTTATTTGTACATTTTAATTTACCGTTGCCACGTACCGACTCTAAAAATTCCATAAAAATTATTTCTAGTTATGTTTGATAATACGGTCCTAACAAAATTAATTTCATTGAATTTGGAGACCGTTTGAAAAATGGCCATGTTCCGGTCGATCCACTTTGACTGAAATTGATAAAATACATTTTATTTTGCCACGCTCACATATTAGTTCCAAAAATTATGAAAATTGGAATCTAGCAATAATTTGACATTCCGGATCCAAAGAAAGTGGTTTCGTCGAAAACGGAAGTCGTTTATAAAATGGCTATTTATACGGGCTATATAATATATAAAATTCTATAGCGACTATTCTGAATTTTAAACTGGGTATAACTTTTGATTCCCTTTACGAAATTTCAATTTTTCAGATTCATTAAAAAGATATTTTTATACAGATTTAAATGTTTTTGGTTTTACCAAAATCCGATTTATTTTGCATCTTGTACATTCAGTCAAAGTTCAAATTCAAATTTTAAAACTACTACGCTATTTCTAACTCCTTTTATAATTAAAATAAATATATTTGTTCTAACTTCGATTTAAATAAATTTTTAGTCGTTATTATTTAAAATAAATTATTTTAAATATTTAAAATCCATTAAAATTTCTAAAATAAAATTTTTAAATTGGTTCCAAAATTCCGGGTTGTCACAGGGAGTGTCTAAGAAGGCCCAGAAGAATTGGAAACCCTCTTTGAGTCTAACCCCATTATTAACTTTTAATAACTTGAAATTATAAAAGTTTTGGGAAAAGAGGTTTACGGTGTTTTCAAGTTTTAATCTTAAAAGTTATAGTTTTAAAATGTGTAAAGTATACATATTGAGTTTTAAAGTAAAAAGGGGTATATTTTGTAAATAGTGATTTCTTGCAAACTTTATCTAAAGTAAAATTCTATCAGTAAAAGGTACATATTATAGAGCATGTATAGCTTGCTAGTTTTCTTGTTATATTTCATAACAAGAAGTTTTATAAAAGAAAGATTTGAAATTTCTATTGTTATGATAAATCCTTTTTGATAAATTATTTTAATAAGAGGATTTTGTTTGGTGGACAAAATAAGTCGTAGAAATTAGGAATAGAGTAGATGTTTGCACCTCTACCAAGGGATTGAACCAACCTTATAGGAAAGAACCAGTCGTAAACCCGATTGAGGAATAATTTCCCTTATCTACTCTAGTTTTTGTGATTTAAAAGAAAAACGAATGAATGATTTGCATTTTTTTTAAGATGACATGTTTTTGTGGTTTGGCAAAAGTAAGTTTTCATGAGGAAAATGAAAGTTTGGCACTTTTGAATTTTTGGAAGAAAATTTAAATGAAAAGAAAATCCAAACCGTGTTTTAAAAGTAGGGAGTAGGTAAGCGTTCGTGCCTAGGAAAGACGGGAAAAGTTTTGCGGCTATAAAGTAAATAGCGAAAATTATCTTAAAATAATAGTGAGTTCGCGTAAATGCGTAAGCATTGAATAGCCTAGGGTGTTGCTTGAAATAATTATTGGTACACAG
Source organism: Allium sativum (assembly GCA_030737875.1). Lineage (NCBI taxonomy): Eukaryota > Viridiplantae > Streptophyta > Magnoliopsida > Asparagales > Amaryllidaceae > Allium > Allium sativum. Next base: position 35,365,573 of record CM060912.1, read on the forward strand.
CTAGGACTAGTAGCGACTACTAGATAGAAAAGGGCAAGTAAGTGTTTAGATCCCGTTGCTAATTTTCATGTTAGGGGTAAAACCCGTTACCGCATTTCTATGGGGATCGTTCTGTTATTTTGTTGGGTAGTTAGAGTAACACCTAAACTTGTCGTGGATCCCATAGTTTGGACTTTTCTGTTTGAGGGGGACATAGTCTCGAGATTCTTGGCCCTTAGTAGTAGTTATGTAGGGTGTTTGTTCTCATGTTTTAGTTTGAAGACTAACATCTTATTTAAATTTAAACTAAGATCAGATAATTAAATAAGCTAATAAAAGGTACATCTAAAAAGGAAACAGAAAATTCAGTAAAGCAACAAAAATGGAAAATTATGCGAAAAGATGGATAAAGAAAAAAATTCCAAGATAAGATGAAAAAGAAAATCAGTAACAAAGAAAATTTTCTTATGTGGGCTGTGCTTGGATAGGAAAATAGGAGAATCTATATAAATAGTCACATAAAATCCAAGTACGATTAGAAAGAGTTTGAAAAAGAAATCGAATTCAGAAATCGAATTAGATTTTTCCATTTTCCAACTTTTTGTAACATAAGAAATCGAATTCAGAAAATTAGATTTTTCTGAAATTCGAAAAATAAAGTTGGTTGGTAGGATTATGGATGCAACAATTGGATGAACTACGCTCTTACTCAGTAAGAGTGTGGGAAAATTTGGATGAAAAAGCATTTTTGATTTTCAAAATATTGCATTCATATAGAACTGCCAGATTATTTAGGATATGAGCATCATTTTAAAAGGATTTTTGAAAATTTTGCATATACATAGAGGTACCGATTAGGCATACATGCATTATTATGTTGTACTTCACTTTGCACAAGTGCACAATGTTTGCAAAAATTGGATGCGCACATGTTGGATGTATATTATGCGAGGGGTTAGTTGATTTTACCCTTATTAAATTTCAGAGACGAAATTTCCTAAGGGTGGAAGAAGTAACACCCCACATTTTTAACTCTAGATAATAAAATAAGGATAACTTAATTAAATGCTCAGAATTAAGTGAAACGGACTACGCCATTGCGTCCGTCTTGAAATTTGGTCAAGATAGATGCTTGGTTTGCGTAAAACGGACACCGTATGAAGAAGTTATGAGCGTTAGAAGTTTGTATACGAATAAGGAGCTTATATGTATGTATATATATTAAATAAATATATCCAGAAAATTCAAAAATCGGTTCAAAATCAAAATGGCGGGCGGGAAAGTTCAGAGGGAAAATGGACCGTTGGGGGTTGACCCACCAACAGGGGTGTTGACCTAGGGGTCGACCCACCCGAGGATCCAGAAAGTTCTTCTGACATGTCCGGTTCTTATATCTTAAATTTTGATCTGAGGGTCCTAGTTCCTCCGCTTCTTCTATAAATAAGACCCTAGACCTAACCCTAAACATCATAATTCGGCGGCTACGCTGGAGCTCTGCCATAGCTCTCTCTTCTCAAATCTATTCTGAAATTAAAATGTTAGCCTAGGAGAATTATGGATTCAGATTTGGAAGAGGGAATCAACGTTAATAAAAAGATTATTGAATCTTGAAAGCAAGGTAAACCTCTAAGAACTAATCTATTTAAATTATTTCTCTTTCCCTGCTCTTTTCATGAAATAATAATCCCATGGTCATTAGGTTGTTAATCAAATTAAAGGGAACAAGGGAAACCATGGATGATAGAACGGATCAAATCCAAAATTTGGGGGAAGCATTAAAGGTGAGTGGGTTTAAAATATAATTTTTGAATATTAGTACCTCTATCGTTTGGCATTCCCCCTAATGAACATATTGGAAGGTTTAATTTGATGAAATGCATTGTTGCGCTAAAATGGATAATATGTTTAATTAGTTAATATGTTGAGATGTACATTTACTTGAATGTTTAAGAAAAATGAATATCGTTGTATAAATCCATTTTATGAACCATGAATTGGGTAAATGATACACCATTGGAGAATTACATTTTATTTTAAATAAAGTTAATTACATGTAGGAGGACATGCGACATATATTGGGATTTGGGGCATAATTTGAAATGGGATTTTGGAACATAACATATATTATGTTTTGAGACTTTAATTTGGAGGCGCAATTCGATATTAACATAAATGGTTGAAAATTCATACATAAGATTAGTTGAAATATTGGAAATGTTTATATGTCATAGACTTGTTAAAAATATTGGAAGTAACTACCACTTTTCATATTACATATTGATTTGTCCCATTTATATACCAGAGCCCTTACCTGTGTGAATTAGAATGGTTGTATGATTATATACATAGAATTGAATAAATGAAGATGAATGCCTAGAATTACAATTCGAAATTTTAATTGCACTTATGACACGAGGTTAGGTTGCATTAGTGGTGGAAGTTTGTCCAGACCCGACCAGCATACCCAACAGCACCAATGTTGAACCTAATGTGAGAGGTTTAAGTGCGCAAATAAGAGACGGGCTATGACACAAGATTAGGCCCAACTTGTGGAAGAAGTCTGACCGGACATGACCGGCATATCCAGAATCCATAAGTAGTAGGCCTAATGTGGGAGGTCTAGCCCATTATAAACCATGAATGGACATGGTAATGAACTGGATTACTTAATCTAATCTAATCCATAAGGATTGTATGAATATAAACTAAAGTTAGGGTTAAGTAAAATTGGTTGGACAATGGGTGCGCTAAGCAAATCTGCGGGGGTGGGTAATTTTTACATATAGTCCCACAAACTTAGCTCGATAAGGTTATGTAATTAAAGACACCTTTTAAGGTAAGCATAACATGTAGGAATGATAATCAGCTATTATAAGTAAATAACATTAATGAAAATTTTGTATAATAGGTAGACTTGTCCTAGGGACAAGTGGGGATTATAACATCGGTTATAATAAACTAATAGGGAAATTGGATAACTGGTGAAATGAGTTAAGGGACACTTAATTGTAAATTAAGAAGTAATAAATGGGGAAAACCAGAAACTAGTTGAGAAAAGGGGGAAATATATGAAATATAAGAAGTTGTACTTAATTATAAATTAAGTAATCTGTAAGCTTGGAAGTCTAAAACCCGTTAATAAGAATGTTTAGGCTTGTCCTAGGGACAAGAGAAAATTATACCATAGGTTATAATAAACGGGTAGAAAAACTTATTAATGAGTCTTAGTTAATCAAAATAAGTTAAAAAGTAAACAATGATAAGTTGTATTGACGATGTAAAATGGAATTATGATTAAATGAGAAATGATGAGGAAAACTTATAAAATGAAATAAGTTATATTTGATCATAAATGGTAAGCAACATGTTAATTAGAAAACATGTGAATTGGGATATACTTAATAACATATTAAATAAAACATGTTATTGTAAAGATGAAATCAAATAAGAATATAAAAGAGATTGTGGATTACAAACCTTGGGCCACAATCTAGAGAATAACATGTTGTGGGCTTATTAATAAACTTAAATGGATTAAGTTGTATGACTGTAATTAATAAGCAAGAGAAACTTGGTAATTTGAATAAGAATTCAATATAAATGGGAGTAACTAAGTAAACTGGAAACCTGATGAGGTGAGACAAGCGCTTAAAAGAATGTTTAGACATAGGGTCTAACAACATGCTAAGTAAGTCGCTTAGACCAGTCTGTACGGTTGATGGTGAATAATCCAATGGGGTAGATCATCGAGGTGTTATAAGGCACGAGGGGAGCGTACATTCATCTGATTGTTCTGACGGCTCTAAAAGACTGGAAGGGGAAGCACGCGGCTTCCTGAGGTACGTAAGGTGCTCCTAGTAGTCCTCTATGCGGTGACAAATGTCTTAGGCTGTGCTCGCATAGGTTGTGTCAGCGCGTAACTACTAGGTGGGTGGGCCTTGACTGCGAAAGTAGCTATGCAGTCAGAATGTTGTGACGCGGTGACATCAGGGTGAATCGGCGGTTGCCTCAACGGGGAGGTAGAGGGTCACGGCCAACAAGGATAGTAGCTTGTTGGATACCCATCATCGGCAACCAGTGGGATGCGAAAAGACTAGAGTTAAACCCAAGATACCATTCATCCTTCACTATCGGGGTAAGGGGTTGAGGGGAGACGCCAAATGGATGTTTGGATTGCTTGTTATTAGGGGTAGTCGCTTAGCTCTTGTAGTCTTTACTAGTTAAGGGAGGAGCCAAGGTGGGGCCATAGCCGCCGTGAAAACAGACCCTACGTATATCTGTATATAGAGGATCTTTAAAGACGGGCCTATATAGATATAGAAAAGCTCCAGACTGAGTTCCTTGTTTCTTCTATCGCCCTACCATGGAACTTGATGCACATTAGAGGATGTGCGATTGAGGCATCGAGCTACAATTGAAGATACGTATGGTCGACAGTCTAGATACATGCATGTTGGCTCTGGGTGGTGTATCGTAGGATTGAGGGAATTACTCCCGTATGAATTCAGATTTGAACAAAGATGGCAGTCTGTACATTTGCATAGCATAGTAATGACAGATATATACGGAACGTAATATTGTTATTTGTACATCACTACGACATAGGATGAGGGACTGCATATATTTCGATGGTGTTACGGTGGAGACCGTGCGAGTGGGGTACCACAGGGTGTACCTCAATATTGGGGGTTGTTACATATACACTATATTAGGTTAATCCACTGAGAAGTAAATGGTTGCGACGTGTGTGTAAGCCTTGAGCGCTGTTAACCCAAGTAGCCTAATAAATAAGAAAATATGATTGAATGGTATAGGTAGGATTATCCAAAGTATATAGTTTAATTCTAGTCACCAGAACTTGTGTTCTGACCCCCTCCTCATAACATACTCACAGGTTAGATTTCTGGCAGGGACATGATAGACTTGGATACTAGTTAGGCAGTATTATTAACACCGTAGGGCTATACTTTGATTATATTTTATCCATTCCGCTGTCAGATAATTTCTAAGCTCTGACATGTTTTATGTTTCTGTCTTTTCTGCAGGATACCAGAGCAAAACCAATCCGAGTTTCGATAGATTGGAATTTTGAAAAAAAAAATCCGGTCTATCGAAATTGGGGTTGTCACAGATAGTACTTATGTCCTTGATATGAGTTCAGTGGTGCTGGTCCCCAAAGATCAGTAGCTACAAGCTCCAACGGCTTGTTATATCTGGTTTTAGAATCACTAAAAGGAAGTTTATGGCTTTTGCCAAGCTGGCAGCGTGCGCTCGACATGTGCATTATTATTAAAAGCAGTATTATTACTACTTAAAAAAAATTTATAGTCTAAAATTAGGATGTCCAAGTCTCATATGCCATGATACAACATTACTTTGGTTAGTATTTCTATTGTAATCATTATTACTACTAGCTCTACGTTATTGCACCAGAGTTCTCCACTTGAATTTTCAGTCTTCAAGTTGTCAAATCTATAATGGCCATCATGTAATGACCTCGTAGTAATATTTCTTGGCTTAGTAAATCTTTAACTAAGCAGAATTTTGGGTGAAACTCAAAGTAAACATTGTTATCATTGGCAAATTTTGACACACTTAATGGATTTCTATTAATAGTGGTACTTTTGGTAAAGTATTTAGTTTAAGTTGTCTTTTCCCAAATCTGGTGCCTTTGCCAATATGAGTTATACCTGAAGTTTCACCATTGCCCATATGTAAAGTTTTCATATCAGAGTAGTTCTTGCTTCCAATGTTTAAAATTTGGAGACTGTTAGTGATGTGATGAGTTGCACCTGGGTCTGGGTACCATTCCTTGAAATTGTTGTCATCACCCTTGCTTGCATCATCACTGGTCATGTTTTGATTTCTATTATTATCATTACTGCTTCTGTTTGAGTTCATTGTAGCTAGATTTTCTTGTACCCCTTTCTGTGTAGAATTGCTTTGATTGTTCTGTGGCCTATTATCTGAATTATACCTAAAATAACATTTATTTTCCATGTGATCAAATTTTTGACATACTTGACACTTCCCTTGATTGTTATTATTCCATATGCCTCTTCCATGACCTCTTTGAGGATGAAATCCTCCTCCATGTGGCTGATATCCTCTTGAGAATTGGTTTTCTTGTCTGCTTGTGTTATTGTTGTTATTGGCCCCTTGTGGTTGTTTATTTTTTAATTGCAACATAATTGGCAGAAAATTCAGCTTGTGTTGCTTTTCTTTGCTCAATTCCTTCATAGGCTAGTAGAGCAGGCTGAACAAACAACAAACTAGGTCAGTCCTGTTGAGTAGCAATAACAGTTACTAGTGATTCATATTCTTTGTCTAGTCCATTAGTGATAAATAATATCTGCTCACTGTCACTTATTTTATGCCCCACAACGTTCAATTTTCACAAATATTTTAAATTTTTCCTAAATATTCCTTCATGCTTGTGTCTCCCTTTCTACAGTTTTGCAGTTCTCTTCTATACTGCATTACTCTTGCTACAGACTGAGAACTAAAGATTTGCTTGACAGTAGACCATATTTCATGAGACGTATTGCGTCCTACTATTTGTGACAATAAGTTTGAGCTTATTGATGACAGCAGCCATGATGAGAGGAGGTTGTCTTGCTTTTGGAACTTGGTGTGGTCTGAGTTTGGAGTTGTATTGCCATCTTGAATCAAAATCATGACTGGAGGAATTGCTACTATTCCAAAGATGTATTCCAGCAATCCATAACCTCTTAGAGCAATTTCAACTTGATATTTCCATAATACATAGTTGTCTTCATTAAATGACATGGTAATAATTTTACTTTTTGGCTTTATTAGGTTGTGGTTGCTGGGTGATGCACCATTATTCATGCTGCCTAATAAGGCAGATGTGACTTCATTGTCGTTGGCCATTGATGATCAGAAAAATGGGAATACGACGAGGCAGTGATTATGAAATTGCAACCTATTCTTGGAGGTAAACTATAGTCCAAAAGAGGTCCAAACGGATAGAAAAATGGATGAGAATAATGCCTGGCATGACAATTCTATGACTCTCTAGCCGCAATGACTTGCTTGGCACAATAAAATGGGGTGTTACAATCGCTTATTTCTCCAAATAAACCAGTGAGTAAGAGGTGATGCGGCAAGTTAAGAAACTAGGCATGGCACAACACTTGCGATGATCCAAAACAGATCAACTGTCCCAACGTCCAAGCTAACATTCGATGATGATAAAAAAACTGAGAAGAAAGAAAATATTTATTCCCCTTGGATCGATTGGTGAACTGGATCGGAAAAATATTTCCTTTCGGTGGTGATGGCTCTGATACTAAATTGGAAAACAGGAAAGAAAGATTTGTGGAGAAGAAGAAATTCCTATTGTAGAAATTATTTTAATTATTGTACAAGAGAAAGAAAATACAATGTCATGTATATATAAAGTATTGAGAGCAACGGCTGGTACAAACTTTTCCTAAAACAAAGAAAATACAGGCCCAAAGCCCATTAGGCTTAGCCCATTTGTTTAAGCGGTGCGGGCTCATACTGATCGAATGAAGTAAACGACTTTATTATGCTTTTAAGTATTCCTAAAGTTTTTCCAGCGATTTTCCATTCATATTGTTTGCATCATATGCAAAATAATGTTGCTTCCATTGTAAAAGGTGGAAAAGGATTGTGGGTGGCTCATATATTGGAAAGATGTGCTGTAGCTTTTACTCATGATGATTTTGAAAGAGCTATAACAAAATATAGGCAAATTGGAGGAGAAAAAGCTTTTGTGTTTCTAAAGAATAAGCCTTTTGATCACTAGGTTGATTTATTTTTCCTTGGAAATAGGTATGGTGAGAATAAATCAAATGTTGCGGAAAGCTTTTAACTCTTGGATTTTGAAAGAAAGTCATCCTATTATTACTTCTTGTTATGATGAACTCTGGATCAAGCTTATGAATCAAATGTCAAAACGTAGAGAAGAAGCTTCCAACTAGTCTAGTGTACTTTATCCTAAAATAGAGAATCGCCTATTGAAATTAAAAGAATAAGGTTTTGGTTGGAATGTTTCTTGATCTTCTAATTTTCTTTTTAAATTGCATTATCTTATTTCTCACAAAGTTGACCTTGAAAATGGGATTTGCACTTGTAGTCAGTAGAGGATTACCGGTTTTCCTTGTGTACATGCTTTGAAGCGCATTATTATATCAAGATTCAATGTTTATGATTTTGTTGAATATTATTTCACGGGCCAGGCTTATGGAGCTTCTTACTCACCTATCATTAATCCTATTCCCACCATTAATAAGAAGGATATTATTTATGAAGGGTCTTCTATTGTTCATCCTCCTAAGGCTATTGATGGAGCTGGTCGACCTAAAGTTAACAAACTTGGTGGGTTGGATGGATTTCATAGGAAGCAGAACAAGTGTGGAAAGTGCAAGAAGTTAGAGCATAATCATAGAAGTTGTCCTTTCAATGGTTGGATGTTTTTATGTTTGTTTTATGGTAGAATTAGGCTTAATATTTTTTGTTTATCTTTGTTTGAGATATCGTTGGATTATAAGAATTATTGCATCAAAGTTTATTTTACTTTTTATTTTTGCACAAATGTGATTTTTTGTTGTTGTGAAATATGATATGAGGAGTTTCATGTTTGTTGTTGAAGATGGCTAGTTTTGGATAGCTTAGGAAGGTAGTTTCATTCTAGTGGTGTTGTTTTTAGCTTTTTGAAATGGGTAAAGGTTTTGTGTGCTGGTCTTAAAGTTTAATTACTATTTTCTAGTATTATAGGAGAAGTTTATATACATTGCGCAAATGTGATTTGCAAAGGCAGCATTGAATTATGTATTTCAATTTTATTGTTTAAAAAAATAAATTGCTTTTTAATTATTTTTCAGTTCTTTTGGGTTAAGGTTTTACATTTGAGATTTATGCATGTTGCAGAGTTGAAAACTCAGGTTGTGATGTGTAAAGTCATGGCTATTTAGTATATTTCAATTTTGTTGTTTAAAAAGATAAATTTCTTTATCCTGATTTTTTACTTTTTATTCTAGTTTATTTTATTTGATCAATTTTCCATATTTGATGTATTGTAAATTTACAAGTAGATAAATTAGTAGGGGAATTTACAAGGACAAATGGTTTGAAAATTTTAAACACAAGGACAAGAGACGAAAAATTTATTCAAAATGACAAAACATAGCCCAAATTTATACAAAAGGACGATACATATGATTTTTTTTTGAAAAAAAATATTTCAAAAAATATTTTTATTTTATTTTTGCAGATTTTTATGTATCAGTTTTGCATGTAGTTGGGTATCAATTTTTGGTTTTACAGTTTTTAGATATCAGTTTTATATTGTTTATGGTATCAGTTTTACATGTAATGGTTTTACATTGTCGAATCGCAATACCTATCCATCACTGCAACTCCAATCTCCCAAATCACTCAAGCCATCCTCCTTCACCCTTAACCAAACTTAATCTCTACATCCTTGTACACATGAATAGCCCACCAACAAACCACCACCATACATCCAACAACCTCTTTATAATCTCATTAGACATCAACTGTTAAACATAAAAACCTCAAACGTATCTACAATCTCATCACACTACCAAACAGTTCAACTCCTCTCTTCTGACAACGTTTCCATCCTTCAGTGTCGATCCGTGTAAAAAAAATGTTACATGTAAAACTGATACCTACAAGTATACAAAACTGCCACCTACAAGCTGCAGGCTAAAACTGATACATTTAGACAACAAAACTGCTACCTATTAGCTGCAAAGAGCAAACTGATATCTTCAGGCATACAAAACTGATACCTAAAATCTGCAAATAAAAAAAATCAAAATATTTTTAATGATTTTTTTATTTTTTTTATGTGTATTGTCCTTTTGAATAAATTTGGACTATGTTTTGTCCTTTTAAATAAATTTTTAGTCTCTTGTCCTTATGGTTAAAATTTTCAAACAATTTTCCTTCACATTATTTTCATGTAAATTAGTTGTGCATAATGTGAAAAATGATTAAAAAAAATATCGTTTTATGTTGTTTTTATTTAGCTTAATGAATTTATACTATGAAAAATGATAAACTGATTATGCGTATAAATACATGTTGAGGCTGTAAGATAAAAGTATGGAATGTCATATAAGGTAATTGATTTCACTTAATAGGGTTTTCTTCCTTGTCTGAAAAAGATAAAAGTATCTATCTTTTGAGTACTGCTAAAAGCACCCAGATTTCTTCTTCTTAATACCATGAGTGGTATTTTGAAGTGTAAAACTAGGTGCTTTTAGCACTGCACCACCATGTGATGCTAAAAGCACCCAGTTTTACATTTCCTAATACCACTCATGGTATTAGGAATAAAAAAATTAGATGCTTTTGGCAACACACTATCTTATTAGAAAAGAATAAAAATGTATACATATTTAGTTGTTCTTTTTTATTTTGGATATTATGTACTTGTATTGTAAGTACACAGTATACAAAAAACAGTTAAAATATGACAGTATGATATAGGTCATTCTTCCAAGTTGTTCTTCATTTCCTGAAAAAGACAAAAGTATTTAACCAATATAACATTAATTTCTTAAACAATTGTAGAATATAGAGGTTATGGTTGATATATGTGCACAGGTATCACAAGCGCAAAAAAACAAAGATATGGTGGTTTCTTGTTGTACTGAAATGACTTATACTTCATGAATAATATGGTATATGAGGTAAAGAGGATCAAAACTTGTATTGATTGAACATATACAAGGTTAATGGTAGTAACATGAACAAAAAACATATTTTCATCAAGGACCAAGAGATGATTATTATTCGTTGCAGCAAGAATGAATTAACCAAGAAGGTTATGATTAACAGAATTGTAATAATAGAATGTTATACAACATGTGACAATTTGTTAGAACATTTGACAAGACCAAATGATAAGAAATTAAAGAAAAAAGGTATACAAAATTTAACAGAAGATTAATGGAATAAATGTACCAATAGAAGATTGAGATGGAATTGAAAATGTAAAGCTGCTGCCATTGAAACAAGAACCGATAGGTACTAACTGGAATTGGTGATAGCAAACAAAAAAGACAAGGTGAACTGAAATTTATAGTTGTATAGGGTAATAAGAACATGATACGAACTGAAACAAGAACTAAGAGCTATCTGCAACGATTGTCTAATTGCTAAGTTCTGTGAAATAGATAAAAATGGTAATAGAAAAGAAATGAAAGTAATGTAACAGCTTCAAATCTTTCGACACCACATTACATCGCCTGTTCATTATATATATACATACGCATAACCAGATCTTCTTCTTCTTCTTTATATACATATACGTATAATAAAGAAATGAAAGTAATGAACTAAAGTCTACAATTAGCATACATATGAGCATAACTTGTAACCCAGATACACAATAAAAATATTATATTTGAATTTTAATGAACAAATAAACAACACAAATAAAACTCATTGGCAAGCATCCTCTATGGATGACGCACGGCAAATAAGGCTATAGATGACATATAATTATAAAACATTGGCTACGTATTACATTAAAGAGAAGATACTACTATCTTAATATAATGGTAAAGTTGTCAGTGTTGTTCACAGATGGCCTTTGGTAGCACAAAACATATTATATTGCATAGAACTGTCCATATTTCATGTCATATTAAAATGTCAAAACATTGAAACCAGTCATAGTCGATGAATTAACACAGACAATTGTTTTTAACACTTCAACAATACTAATAAAATTTGAATTATAGATCAACTATGATGGTAACAATTTCAAATTACATCAATGTGCCAGAACTGAAATACTATTTTGAACTACAAATAAATTCTTATATCAAACTAAAATTATCTATGTATTAAAATCCCTAAGTGTCTAGCAGTGTACTAAAGTCATCCCTGAAGTGTCCAGTAGAACAACAAATAAATAAATCCATCACGTCTTTATGTTCAAGTCTTTAACTTGAAGAGTGGAAATTATCCAATGTCCAACAGTATGGTTCATCCTGTAATATGCGGGACACGTAATTTGTTCTTACTTTGTCAACATCTTCCTATGAAATGCTTGCAATACGATTTCTTACTTGTGCCAAGTTTCTTAAGTTCGTGATGACAAATAATCCGCAGTCATATCTGCTGTAAGAAGAAAAAATTTAGGGAGATTGAATGAGAATGAAAAATGTAAACCAAATAACTATAATTACTTAATGAATAAAAAACGAGAATACAATTTTCAAAAAAGAAAAGAAGATGAAAACACAATCTTTAAGTCCAGAAACAACATGGAAAACAAGAGAAATGCAATGAAATCAGAGTTGTTAAAAATTCAAGTACACTGCTAAATGTATGAGAACCGAATGTGTGAACAAAACATGAAATGTAAAAACAGTCTAAACTAAAATGAGGCGCCTTTTTTAAAATGTGAATAGTGAGAAGAGCAATTTTCGTTTCTAGCTTGTTTTTTTTCACTTTTAGCCTCCTTTTGCAAAATATTGCAAATATAGCCCCCTTTTAGCCACCTAAGCCTTGACCGGGCCAAGGCAAGAATACTGGCGCAATCCAGGATTGCGCTAGTACTTTTAAAAAAGATTTTTCATTTGGGGCGCAATCCAGGATTGCGCCTAGAGAGATATACAGAGAGCCTTCAGCTCTCTGTAAATTCTCTAACCTGTGGCACAATCCAGGAATGCGCCAGTAGAGAATATAGTAATTTTCTCTCGGGGCGCAATCCATGATTGCGCCTCAGGAGATTTACAGAGAGAATATAACTTTATTTTCCTTTATTTACTCATTCTCCATTTCTCATTCTTCACTTCTCTCTTAAAGAAACCAAAAGCTAAATTTAAAAACTACAGATCCTTCATTCTTATTCAACAAAATAAGAATCTTTTATTGCGGATCTAAGTGAGAAGTAAAAGAGTTTGTCTTTTGTAAGATTATCGAAAGGTATGGGTTTGTTTTTCTATTTTTTTTGTAGATCTATCCAATCTAAGTTTTTTATGAACTTGCGTTTAACGTAGAATGGCGCCGAACTATATTGCTACTATATGCTATTATGATGGAGAATTGGTTGTTGATGAACATAAATGTGGAACATATAATGGTGGATCTAGTAAACCGACAAAAGTTTTGAAAGGATCAAACTTTGTACAATTGAAGGAGGCTGTCTATAAAGCTACTAAAATTAAATCGGATGAGTTTGACATTGAGTTAGTTTGCAATTGGCCGACCGATTCGGGATCTAAGGCAATTAAAATTAGAGACGATGTCGACGTTGAAATTATGTTGTCCGCCATGTCAAAATCTATTGAATTATTTGTAATGAAAGAGAGGAGATTGTCGGCAGAGCCACATCTAACTCCAGTCGTTGCGGCTCTTGCAGCATACCATCCGAATCCGGCTATGAGCTAACCTACTTATGAGCAACAACAAATGTGTTTTGGTTGGAATCCGTTCGTGAATTTGCAACCTGGCTATCCGTATCCGACGTAGGATACTGTCCAAAATATGACTCAAGGGTAATTCGAACTATAGAATTTTCCTAGTGGATAATATAACCATTGTCTTGGGTATGATTAAAAAATTTTGTTGTATGTTTCAGTTTTTTTCGAATTACGTCGCAACACAAACTACAGCCGAACTGTCTACAAGTTACCATTGTGCTCCGATGCACCCACCGATGTTAATCACGTGAGCCAAAAGTAAGTTACTTGTATTATTGATGTAAAACTATGTCGCATAGTAAAATGTACTCAAAAATATGTCGCTTGCGTACTCAGGTATCCGACACAAGCTACCGAAGTCGAATCCAACGTAGAACCAAATATTCCAGACGTGGATATGGAAATAGATGAAACAGACCTGGACGAGTTAAATCTGGATCCTTCACTTGATAGCATGAACGTTGTTAGCCTTCCTGATAATGACACATCATGGGTTGATTCAAACAATGCTCCCCCTGAATCTTGATTTCGGAGGCAAAGACAACGCTTCGGAAGATAGTGATGATGAGGACCCGGAGACGGTGTTCGACGTACCATTGGATGATGATTTGTGCAATGCACAAATGTTGGCTAGATCCGTGGTTGCTAATATGCAATTCAACAACGAAATTTTCTCATTGGATTGCGTTTAGAATGGTTTCAAAGTCGGTATGATGTTTGAGAGCAAAAGCAAATTTCTTCCACAACTTAGTGAATGGTCAATTTGGCATGCAGTTTCGTTTAAGCTGATCCGGTCGAATATAAAGATATAACTGCTATTTGCAACATAGATCCCAGCTGCCCCTGGAGAATATGTGCCATAGGTTCTGAAAAATCACAGAAAGGTTGGTGGATTATTACAAAATACATAGCTGAACATGTTGCATAAATCCAATAGTTAACTCCAATCACAAGCAAGCAACGTCCGCGTTTTTGGTTTTGAAGATCATGCCGTTAAAGCAGATTTGAGTATTACTCCTGAGATAGTGCAAGTGTTAATAAAGGAGCAACTATTTATAAACATTGGTTATACTAAGGCATGGAGAGCATTAAGCAGAGCAATTGAAGGGATATATGGTGACTGGGCGGAGTTATATACTCCACCCTATGTCAGTATTTCGACGAACTTATAAAAGCTAATCCCGGAAGTGTTGCCTATATAGTAGCCGAACCATGCGGTGTATTTGAAAGAGCATTTTGGGCATTTGGGCCTTGCATCGAAGGATTTGTACATTGTCAATCTTTACTTTCCATAGGCGGTACACATTTATATGGTAAATTCAAAGGTACGTTACTGGTTGCGACTGCTGTAGATGCGAATGATTCCCTGTACCCTTTGGCCTATGGAATCGTTGAGGTCGAATCAGCCGATACTTGGGGTTGGTTTTTTGCGTGTATTCGAACATTCATCCATAGTGCTACCAATCAACGAATCACTTTCATTTCTGATAGGATGAAGGGAATACCGATAGCCTTAGAGGAGCATTGGAGATACCCTCACAAACATAGATATTGCTCAAGACATCTAAAAGCCAATTTTCAAGCTGCCGGATATAAAGATAAAAAGTTAACAGGTTTATTTTATGCAGCAACACGTGCATCAGAGGTGGTTGAATACAAAGGATTCTTGACGAACTTAAACTAACCAGTGTTGACGCACGTAATTTGATCGAGCGTAGTTTGTGTGGGAAGGAAGAGAACTGGGCTTTGTGCTTTGATGATGAGGGAAGATTTCATGTCATGACGACAAATGCCTTCAAAAGCTATAATGGTGTAATTAAAGGTGCACGATCATCGCCCGTCAAAGCTTTAGATGATCGCACATTTTTCCGATCAGTAGATTATTATTGTAAACAAAGAGAGCTTGGTATGTAACCGACGACTAAGTTAACCCCAAAATGGGAGTTAAAGATATGTGAAAGGGTAAATGAAGCAAGATGTTTCCGGCTTGTCCGATATAACGGAGGCGAGTGAGGAGTGATTACACATTTTGGTCACGAGCACAAAGTAATAATCGATGGAAACACATGTTCGTGTACATTTAGGACTCCTTTACTTCAACATCTTCCATGTGAACATGTAATGGCGGCTTGTTCAAATGTAACCAACGACGCTAATCTATTTCATCATGACTTCGCTTCCAAGTGGTATTCAGTCACGACAAACTACGCATCTTACAAACCGGAATTTCATCCTATTCCAAGTAAACGGTACTGGCCTGCATTCGAGGGACAGGTTCTTTTGCCTCCAATGGTGCGTAGAGCGGCTGGGAGACCTAAATCAACAAGAATTAAAGGAACCATGTGTAAACTCTCTTTTTGCTAAGAGTCTCAACGAGCAGGACCGAAGCCCAAACGCGCAACCAGATATAAGCCGCGCTTTAGGAAGACTAGCAGGAACACAGTCCGAAGAAGTCACATATCGGCCCAAGTCCAGCCTAATCAGTTTGACTGCTTACTCCGAAAGAATCGCTCTCTTAGTCGGCCGAGTATTTCGCTCCCAAGCAGAGCGCGTCGACCGATTATCTCGGGCCAGCGTGGAAACCTTCTACAAAGCCAGTCCACCTAATATCCCGATTTTCAAGGCAGTAAAGGCGGACAAACCATGTGCGGGCAAAGCTCTACTTTTGATATACCTCTCCGTGGATGCCACGTCAGCCACAACTTCCGAGGATACTATTTATGAACAATGGAATCAGCCTTCCAGCCACAATTCAAGCCAATAGATGGATTCCACGTGTCCAGGCTTTCCCGAAATGGCTGGTCCATACCGCAACAACCCAAGCAGCATTCTCCACCTATAAATACCTCTAAGCTTAAAGAAGAAAGGGACGGCTGGAGACTTTTGGAGACTCTGGAAACTCTTGGTTTTCTCTTTAACTCCATTACATCCTATAGGAGTTTGCATCTCTCAATCTCTTACAAGAGGAAGGGAAATTAATTATCTTCTTTCTCTTCTTCAAAAAGCATTGTAATTGTAATCAAAAAAGAGAAGTAATATATAAAGTTGACGTAGGCATCATCTTTGCCGAACCACTAGAATATGTGTATTCTCCCCGTTCTTTTACTTTTTATTGCATTGTTAATCTTTATTCGTGTGTTGATCACACGATTGGGGGTTGGTCGTCACTAGTAACCAACTTTTGACGTTAACACTTTGGCGCGCCAGGTAGGGGTAGCGCACCGACATCGCCATCGAACTCCTGCTTATCTCAGGTCATGGCAAACAAATGAAAGAAAGATATCCTCTCGTCCCGAAAATGCCGATGTAGCCGACACTAATGCTACAGAAGTAAGCCATGAAGTTTCCTCTCATGAGGACATGTCTCGTTTCCTTACCCGGGACGACATGGATAAAATCATGGTCGAACTCAGAGACCATATGACATCTCAAGGTAATGTCCTCGAATAACAGCAGCAGTTGACGGATCACCTTCCCGGTTGATTGGAAACAGGGTTGAATGCTTCAACATCAATTCCTCTACAGGTCGAGATTGGGAAAACAGCTGACTCTCAGTTTACTCGAAATCAGGCCACTGATCGGGCTACACCTTCATTTCTTCCTGGTTTGGTCCCACTAACCAATCCTTCACAACCAGGAATATCACTTCCAGCGACCAGCGCAGCTGTGGCCACAGAATCTCAAGAGGTGGGCGATCAAGATCTAGATCGGTTGAACACCTTGCCTCCATTCTTGGGAACATCTCGACCTATCGAACCAGTCGAACAACCTCCAGGCCCGTCAGAATCAATGCCATTCCCATTATGACCCGGGATCTTGCCACATGCCAGTCTAATCACTCTTCCATTTCAACGAAGAGTTGGAGTAACCTTCCCTTTGAACGAAGGAAACTAACCTACCATGTCGGTCCTCACCGTAGCGGAAGAAAATGCTACCGTAGACCCTCCTAACCTCGCTTCAAACGGGGGCAACCCCGGGCTCCGAATATCACATGCTCTCTTGGATCAGCCTAGACCCTTTGCTACGGGTATGGAACGACCCACGACTCATCAGGTTCCAGAGGGGCCATTTTCCCCAGAACCACCCGCCAGATCTCACCTTCCCTTATCTTCACTCAATTCTCGGAGGTCGAGCCCAGCCAACGGCCACCCTTCCGAGCATGCTTTTACCGGATCCTCGTGCAGAACCCTCTTAGGATGCAGAACTAAATTCATGGCAACGACTCCTCGGAAATGTGAGCCAGCTTGCAAGCATCGTCTGACGCTTCATTCGGGGCAACTCTTCGCAACAAGACATAGACAATGTCAATCGCAGCCCCTTCACTAGAGAAATCAGAAATTCTCAAAATCCTCCAGACTTCAGGTTCCCAGCCATCGAGCCATACAATGGCCGCACTGACCCGACCATTCACCTCATCCAAAACATGCGACATGTGGAAGTACTTGATGCATCAACCAGCTTCATGGCTAAGTGCTTTCCTCTCTTTCTCACAGATATAGCCGGTATGTGGTTTCGGCAGCTAACAACGGAGTCGATTAGTAGCTGGAATAATACTCTGGTCACCCGCTTCATCGAACAGTTTCGAATGCATATCTCTCGACCGAAAAGTGTCATGTTTTTATCTACCATCAAGCAGCGATCCGGAGAGACGCTAATATCCTTTCTCGAAAGATTAAACACAACTGTAGCTTCTGTCGATCAGCCCGAGCCATCGATGGTGCTGATGGCAGCCATCGCGGGAGTTCAGAAGAGATCAGAATTCTCAAACTCCTTAACTAGAGATCCCCCCAAAGATATAGATGATTTTTACTCCGAGGCCGAGAGATTCCTCCGACAAGAGGATGCCAGCCTTGAAATGGAGAGCCTTGAAGTTTTAGTAGCCAAAAAACAAGGTCCACTCAATGGCAATGGCCAGAATAAAGGAGGAGGTAAGGCACTGGGAAAGGATGAACGCAATGTGCGACCTCAAAATGAAAACAAATATGATCGATACACCGATCTTAATTCTTCTTTGCTCGATATCTACCTCGATATACGCGAGTCCTTGCCTACTCCAAGACCACCTCGACGAGAACCGACCCAGATGGAACTTGATTTTGGCAAGCATTGTATATTCCACAACGTAGCTGGACATAATACAAATGATTTCCGAAATCTGCGCGATCTCATCGAAGGACGAGTCTGGAAAGGGGAACTTGCTGAATATGTCAAAGATCACGCCTCGGCCATGCCACCGCGACCCTCTGCTCAAGCTCCTCAGGCTGGTCCGTGAGCTCATAGAAACGGAAAGGACCCTGAGACTAGCACTCGCAGAATTATCATTAATTATATTTTTTATCTTTTCCTTCGATGTATTTCTTTCAATAACAAGGACGCCTTGATTTTAGCTCTTGAGAATGCCCTGTAATCAATCGCTGTCCTCGTAGAATTTCTTTTCTTTGTTGCTTAGCAGTTATGAATTTTACTTTTTGTAAAAGTAGATCATGTTATGAAATCTTTAAGCCAAGCATGGATAATGCTCGCCCCCTGTTTTGTGTGGTCAGCGCGAAAGCCCACCACCATTTTAAACACTTACTCCTTTAAGTGAGCGAGGTCATATTTTCTAAATACGAGTGAGAACAACTCTCTCTTCTTTACACCACGAGCATGCATAGCTCACTAAACTAACCAACCTAGCATGAGTCGAGCATAAGAAACACTTGCCCTAAGCCGAGCATGGTTTATGCTCGCCCCTAAGCCGAGTATGGTTAATACTCGCCCTCTCTAAGCCGAGCATGGTTTATGCTTGCCCCTAAGCCGAGTATGGTTAATACTCGCCCTCTCTAAGCCGAGTTAATACTCGCCCTCTCTAAGCCGAGCATGGTTTATGCTCGCCTCTAAGCCGAGTATGGTTAATACTCGCCCTCTCTAAGACGAGCATGGTTTATGCTCGCCCCTAAGCCGAGCATGGTTGATGCTCGCCACCCTCTAAAGCCAAGTAGGATAAAATGCTCGACTCATCGCCCTCCTCCAAAACGAGGATAGTTTGTTTTGTGTTTGCAGGAACTAACCCTCGTACAAATGGCAATCATCATCTCGGCCTTAATACGGTTCCCGATGGTTGTAGGTTTTCTGGCCTTAATACGACCTGGCACAGTCGTCGGGTTTCCAGACTTAATACAACATCGGACCATCGGTTTTCTGGCCTCAATATGGTCCAGTGCGACCATAGCAGCTCGAGCGTTTGTGCTTCAGTTCGGATTTCAGAACACATCTCCCTCTGTCGATGTAGATGCATTCTGAGGGGCAAAGTGTTAACCCTCTTTTTGGCAAGATTCTCAACGAGCAGGACCGAAGCCCAAACGCGCAACCAGATATAAGCCGCGCTTTAGGAAGCCCAGCAGAGCACAGTCCGAAGCAGTAACATATCGGCCCAAGTCCAGCCTAATCAAATTGACTGCTTACTCCGAAAGAATCGCTCTCTTAATCAGCCGAGTATTTCGCTCCCAAGCAGAGCGCGTCGACCGATTATCTCGGGCCAGCGTGGAAACCTTCTACAAAGCCAGTCCACCTAATATCCCGATTTTCAAGGCAGTAAAGGCGATCAAACCATATGCGGACAAAGCTCTACTTTTGATATCCCTCTCTGTGGATGGCACGTCAGCCACAACTTCTGAGCATACTATTTATGAACAGTGGAATTAGCCTTCCAGCCGCAATTCAAGCCAATAAATGGATTCCACATTTCCAGGCTTTCCCGAAATGGCCGGACCATACCGCAACAACCTAAGCAGCATTCTCCACCTATAAATACCTCTAAGCTTAAAGAAGATAGGGACAGCTGGAGACTTCTGGAGACTCTGGAAACTCTTGGTTTTCTCTTCAACTCCATTACATCTTATAGGAGTTTGCATCTCCCAATCTCTTACAAGAGGAAGGGAAAATAATCATCTTCTTTCTCTTCTTCAAAAAGCATTGTAATTGTAATCAAAAAAAGAGAAATAATATATAAAGTGGACGTAGGCATCGTCTTTGTCGAACCACTATAAAAACTCTGTGTATGCTCCCCATTCTTTTACTTTTTATTGCATTGTTAATCTTTATTCGTGTGTTGATCACACGATTGGGGTTGATCGTCACTAGTAACCAACTTTTGACGTCAACACCGTGGATGACATGCGGGCTCCTAAAGCAAATAAATGCAGTAAGTGCAGGGTGATTGGTCATAAAAGAAGCCAATGTAGATCAGTAAATTAGGATTTTGTTTTGTAGTTTATGTTTGAACTATTTGTATTTATGTTTGAGCAATTTGTATTAATGTTTGATTGTAGAAGAACATCTTTCTTTCACGCAATAACGACAATTTGCAATGAGTTTGTATTCATCACCTTTATTCGTACATTCAAGCAATACATACATTGACTATTACATTGTCGCAAACTAATTTAGCATTTGGATACATTGGATACATTTGATACCAATGTACTACTCATTGGGATATCGTGGGAGCTGGGACTCTAAGTCCGAGTTCAATAACTTCAAACGGAAAATCTCCTTTTTGAGTCGTTCATTCTCATCCTGCATCTCCAATGCATACTCATGTCCTCCTCGGCACATCGGAGGATCAACTCACTCGCAATAGTTACAAACTCGAAAGGTGTTCGGATAAAGGAGGCTCATTTCATGGCGACTATATCTATACATCCTACGCCCTGTACTAACGCTTCTATTTTTGTTCTCAAACACACAGTAGACTGACCTGCAGTAACAAATTTTTCTTGGGATTGGCTCACCGATTGCTAGTGCTCGGTCTCGATTAACATATTTACCTCCATCCACCGCAATGAAATACTTTTGTGTTGTGCAAGGGAGATGATCTGCGAGTTCAACCATTTCGGACATTTTTGGATTGGGGCAAATTTCCTTACCCGGTCGATGAACAATTAGTGACAAAGGAGCTTGTGGCGTAGCATCCACATGATGAATGATATCATATGCTCCTGACATCAAACTTTCCCAATTCTCTTATAAAGTCTCGTCGTCAATTACCCATTCATCAATCCTACATAATGATAAAACTAAACTTGGGGAGACCCAATCGTGCAGCATTCAATGTATGAGAATAAGAGATTTATTGAACATACCTATAAATTTTAGCTAAATCCTGCTAAATAGAACAAATGCTCCAATGTTTGATTTCCAATTTTTATAAAGTAGAAGTAAAAAATGATTATAAAGTAACTTTTTGTGAAGGAATTTGGTAAAGTTTTGAGGAAGAAAGGGAAAGTGATTGGGGTGTGGTAGTTGAAGGGGAATTTAAGAGGGTTGGTGCTTCTGTAAATCTCTCGAGGCGTAATCTTGGCTTGCGCCCCAGGTTAGGGGAATTTACAGAGAGCTGAAGGCTCTCTGTATATCACTCGGGGCACAATCCTGGATTGCGCCCCAAAGGAATTTTTTTTTAAAAAAATACGGGTGCAATCCTGGATTGTGCCAGTATTCTTGCCTTGGCCCGTTCAAGGCTTACGTGACTAAAAGGGGACTATATTTGCAATATTTTGTAACAAGAGGCTAAAAGTGGAGGAAAAAAGAGGCCAGAAACGAAAAATACTCATAGTGAGAAACTAAAAAATGCAACAGTAATGATTAAAATAAAAACAAAGATGAAACTGAGTACATTTTATGCACAAAAATGCACATGTAAAAAGAGTGTATATAAAATAGGACTTTCAAATAATTGTGCTTCATTCCTGGTGTCTCTATAAACTATAAGTGGATAACCCAACAACCTGATAACGAACATACGTGACCAAAAATGAAAAACTAAAGTTAGCAATTCAACATAAACTATACATGGATGTTTGGTATGAGATTAAATATTACTTGATATTAAGAGTGGAGTTTGGGTTTGTCAGATGTTATAAATCAAATGAGATATTATTTGATATTGAGTTTTAGTTTGTGTTTACGAATTACCGTTTTGTGATAAAAGTGACCATGCTTAGTTATTGTACCGTGATGCAGCATAGCTTTATCTGGAGTAATTAGTCATTTCAAGGATATCAGTAATTAAAAGGGTGTAACAATCCATCATTATTAGAATGGTTCAAGTCGATAGTAAACTGCTCATTCAAACACAAACCAATCGGTACAAAATGTACTCAGTTTCATCTAATTTTGTCATCATTAAATGTATATTTCATGATGACGAAATTGAGTACATTTCATGAATTTTTCCTCCATTCTTAACTAAACCAAAGACATCTAGCAACACTTAGCCTCTTTTTCTCGACTAAACATGCTACTGTCATTGTAATTACATGTAGAAATAGGCCGATTGCTGTTCTTTATAGTAAAGTGATTCCTCTTGGATTTTTAGTGTATATTTTCATGAATTTGACAAAGTACTGATCATAAACAAGAAGGAAAATGAGCATTAATAGTGTCAAAAATGTTGATTGACTAGCTGGAGGTGTTTCAATATGTGGTCCTAAATCTCTGTCAATGTAGTTCCTTGTTTTATGAAAAGGGTGTTAATCTATGCAATCATTGTGCATGGTATAAAAGTTTTAGCTAGTAATTTTTTGGCAGATTATCTTTAAACTTCTACATTCAAAATGAGTAAGCATTAAATTAATAAAAAAATGAATAAATTACCATAACAAGTGAACAAAGAACAAATGTAGCGGCCCAGGAAATTCGATGCTTGAATTTTTGACGCAAGTAAGTCCCGTGTCCAAACTCGAGTACCAAACATCCAAAAAGCTAAAAGAAATAAGTTAGAGGATGAGAAAAAAGATAGGAAAGAAATATTAGAATAGAATAATAAGAAAAAGAACCAACACTACACAGAGTCTCACATCGCAGCAGAATAAAATATAATATAGAAATAAATCTATATTGAGAGCTTGAAAAATACTTACAATCATCAGAGTACATTAATACATCTAGACAGTTATAACAACCTATCCCTATATACATCACATAGCAGAATAATAAATCATACGTTTGAACTTCTCCAACTCATCTTTTGAAACTCATAGCATCTTAAACCTGAGCCTGTAGAACTCGGTCCGACCCGAGCATTGCAAATGCTATGGATTAGTCTAGTGAACTTGCGTAAGTAAATTCACTAAGTTTAAGGGTTTTCATCCAAGTTTCTTAACTTTAGGAAATCATTTTGAAAGAAAAGGATAATAGTGAGACTAGCCCACACATAAACATGCACGGTTTTTACCATACTATAACCCAAAATATTTTTGATATGAAAATCCTGTGATATTATAATAGTGTCTATCAAATAAATAACCAAATAGCAACGCTTGCATCTCATGCTCTACATACATAGTATAAAATCAAAAACTACAGAGCTCTTATTGGAGAATGGATTCCAACTATGGCAAGGTATGGGACTACCTCCCGATCAGTGTACCTTCGGAGATATATACACTAGGTTTCAAGAAGAACATCTTGCAACCCAGGCTAAACATGATCGATCACTCATTTAGCTTGAGTGGACCAAATATATCGTTATCATGGTTGGGTGCTAGCCAACTGAACCGAAAGCATACAAAAATAAGGAACAACTAAGGCATTTTATTTCCGCAGATCAGGTAATGATATACCCTTCTTGTGTGCGACCCAACTAGCCATGCGACCAACCCGATATCTTCCATTTCCCAATTGATGAGGATTTAGATTAAGCTTACCATTTTCGAACAGCACATCTCCATTCACTTTGAGTGCCGCATTGTCAGATCCGCTAGAAATCACTAATTGATTCCCATGAAAATACTCTGGGTGTTAAGCAAGAGAATAAATTCTCTGCTACCAAACTCGATACGTTTGAAGAAATCAAGGTACGTGACCCCTTTGGAAATACTCTATCAGACATCCGCCCATACAAGTCGTTCAGGAAAAGGATGAACCGAAGGCACCATCCTACCACATCCTTGGAATCGCCGTATGGATCAGTAGCAAGTAGTCCTTGCAAACCATAGGCTTCAATCATGACAGAATCACAGTATATCTTTAGCTGTAGAACAGAGATTATAAGTAGTTCTTCTATTTATGAATATCCGCGGTCTTCTATTGCTCGATCTTCAATCAGCAACTTCCCTGTTTATGTATTTGTTGGACGAAATGGTTTTCAACCATAAATTCGATCCCGGCCTTTCCGTACCAACAATCGCATGGGCCAGATTTTGATAGTTGGTTATTTAACTATCAAAACAAACAACCATGCAACCGTGAAAATAAGATGGATCCATTGGTTAACATCACTTGGCCTCTTTAATTTACTATTCGGTAATTAAAACTTCAAAAAATTTCAATTTTGGAAACATAACATTTCACTTCTTATATTAATATAAGAATGCACTCAAACCTTTTCTTTAAAATTCTCAGAAAAATAACTCATAATTATATACAATTTCCGATCTAACTCGCATTCGTAAACTACTTGCTACAACATTACTTATTACTTATTCTAGGAACAAGGTTTCTTTTATAAATTATACATTTATAAAAATTATAGCTTGGTATTCATAAAAGCAATGTCATAGATTCCATTTTCAACATCTTCTACCATTACAAACTAGTACTATATCTTGATAATAGTAAAGTCGTTCAAGTTGGGGAATTTTATTTATCTATCAAATCTTAATCGACGACATTCTTATCTCGAGATAGATAGAAATTTGTAATTTCAAAACTGATATCCTAATATTATACAACCATATTTATTTATCCCATTTAAAAACATGGTTTTATAGACCATTCTACATATTGAAAAACTCCTTCTCAAAAATTACTACTATTACTTAATTCGAAGATTAAGTAAATGCTTATTAAAAACATCTCCTTCAAATTAAATTTATTTTAAATAATTTGTCATATAACTCAGATTTTTATCACAAAATCCTATTACAAAACTCTATACAAAAATATTTTTTGCCTATTCATTTAGCCTAATTCCATTATTTAGAATGCTAATTTTAAATCAACATCTTAGTTTTACATTCCCTTTCATATACCTATTATAAAGCTCGGGTTTACTATAGAATTCGTTCATAAACTTCTTTTAAAATCTAATTGAATTTCATTACAAACTTGATAGTTTTCGTAAATGAATTCATTTAAGAAGTAATCACTTAAATTATTAATAATTAAAATAATAATAAATATTGATTTTCTTTTTAATAACTTTATTCAAAATATTTTTTATAAAATAGATTTCGAAATCCAATTTCAGTTATAAATAAATTTTATAACTCCATTCCTGTTGATTTACCTAACGGTAAATCGACATTTATAAACAATTCATTCTTAGGTCATCTACTTCCAATTACCCAACCAATATCACCCATTGGTTTATAACAAACAATCATTGAATTTGGTTTCAACAATCACAAACAAACAATTAGATTGGATTCGATAATTCATATATATATATATATATATATATATATATATATATATATATATATATAACATGAAAATAAACAACATATTTGGGGAATCCGGTTAGATCCCTCCAAACTGTCCTTCCCTGCATCCAAATAGATTACCCCAAATTCAATTCAATATGATACTAAATATATGATAGACAGGAATAAACAATTCAACTGAAAATAAACAATCAGTCAATAACAACAATCCAAACACTTTAAGCTATTAGTTTTAATGCATTTATATTATTATAAACGTAACCAACAAAGAAGCTACCTTGTTTTGAAATATAATCGTTAAAATAACAGTTTCTTTTCATTTAAATTAAGTAATCATTTATTTTAAACATCATATATAAGAATAAAAAACAAACATTCAAACAACCATTATATCATCCAATAACTAACAAAAATAGTGCACAAATATTAAACCCGACTTATAAAAATTTAAGTGGGACAACTGAGTGAGTTATACTCACTGAATTCCATGTGTCGCTTGAGCGGTTCCATTAAATAAAATGACGTTTAATTTAGCAATAAATTTCAGTAATCTTCAATTCTATCCAAGTCAGTTCCAGAATGTAGATTTCCTTACCACGATTCCAATGCAATTTATTTGGTTATATTTTGTTCACATATGCGATTGATATAAACAATACCATTATATGATTTAATTAATAATTAAATTTCTTAATTATGGTTATCAATATTATAATTACTTTTAATTAGAATACTGGTCGACTTTTCCTATATTGTTCCTTCAGCATGCCAAAAACCCTTGCAATAACACGTTTATAAGAATATAAGTTCACACTATTTAATTGTATAATAAACCCCTTAATTAAGTTTAATGATAATACTAATTAAGTTATAAGAGGATTATCGGCCGATTACGTTTGTTCCCTTTTGTATACTGCAGTTCAAAGCTTCTGAACCCACGCATCTCTTTGATTCAAAACCTATTACCGCACAGATTTATAAAATCGATGTTAATAAGGTTAAGCAACCTTCATTAAATTTTAATCTCACTTGTTACATTGTGAACACAACCAATAACTACTCTTCGTTCGTTCGTTGTTACCCACTCTGGCCTCTGCACGCCTTCGACGGTCGCTGTCGCTCAAAGATTCATGCCACCAGTAGCTTGACTGGAGGTTACCAATGAGTGCGCGCTACCCCATCGACATTCGATCCCAATCTCAAATCTACCAGTTCTACCTGTAGTCAGTTCTCGGCTCTCGAACATCCCCACGTCCTGGTGCGATTGCAACTATTCTGATAATTAGAAACCCATCGCAACGCGTAGTTTTGCAAGTCTTTCTATGCTCGACATAATCACAGTTAAACATTTTTAGGATGGGTGATTGAATTTCGAGATAGAGGAAGAGTTTCAATCGTTCCTGGCCATTAAACATAGTACGGTGGCAGCTTGGAAAGTGTTGACCACGTAGCTATGGTTGACACCTGATTTAGGGTTAAGGCTGGTTATATATAAGTGATTTTATTATTATTATTAATATACACAAAACTTACGCTGTAAGTTTCTCATAGAAATTACCTCATACGACTTCCATTTGCAACGAAAATTGACACCCTAGCCTATTTAAATATTTTGGACATGATGGTAAAGGTTACATTGAATTCTAAGGTCATTTTTGAAAATTCCTATAACGAACCAGGATTTTCAACCTCGAAAATCGACGCAACATACAATGCCGATTATTCGAGCATCGGAAATACCAGATCATTAATAGAAAGAAGCTAGAGGGTGAGAAATAAAAAGAAATAAAATTAAAATAGAAGAAGAAGAAGATCACAACAGAATAGAATCAAATAAAACACGAATTTCACAGCGGAATGAATAAAATATATTATATAACATAACTATGAAAAACAAAACTGTATTTGTACTTACATACATTATAAATTACATCATATGTGTGTGTGTGTGTGTGTATATGTATATATATCACAACGGAAATAAATGATAACTATAAACTGCTGATGCCCTTGCACAAACTATGTCTTCCATTTATCTTCATCATATTTGATTCGCAACGCTAATGCCCGTATGGAGTGGTTTTTATATAATAAATTTGATCTCGGTCTCTCCGTATTGACAATAATGAAATGGTCAAAAACTTTGATAGCTGGCTATTTAACTATCAAAGGAAAACATCCGTACAAACAACGATCTTATTTCCAAATGGAAATTATATCGATCAACCATCAATCAACATTGATCCCCTTTAAATAAATTTATTCATTTCCTCATCTCCGGTTTTTCATATTTCTTAAACCCGTTTAGCCTCTCACGATTCATGGGAAGACATTTCCATATATTCACAATTTCTTGTTTCTATATTTAGAAAATAATTGTTATCATTGAAAAGCATTCTCATTTCTTATTTTCACGCTTCACTATCCTTCCACGTCTATTTTTCCCTAACCATAAATTAGTAAGAGGAAAACTCCCTAAGTATTAACCCCTAAGGCCGAAACCAACATCAGATCAACACTCAAGGAACCATTCAACTCGACAAATCTCAAGTCAATTTATGATTGACTCTTTCATTTCTAAATTATCAATGCTTACTTACTTTCGGATTCAGTTTACGAATCTACTTCTTTAATGGAAATTACCGATTATAACAATAACATTATAGTCATCGTTATAATCCCTGCTTCCAGCATTTTAACTTCAAAATATAACTTTGACATTACTTTGAATGAATAAATAAATAATATTAATTTATTAAATAAATAAGTCTTGACATAAAAAGTAAATATCAATTACAAGTTAAAACTCCATGTATCGAGTTATTTTATAAATTCATACTTCATATTTCATTTCATAAATTCCGTTTATAAGTTATAACTTAATCTCAATTACATTTCGATTATAAATTATTGGTTTCAAACCAAATATTAACTATCTCGTCAAGTTCTGAATTATATAATATATAACTTCTAAATATAAATTATATTAATAACATTCGACATCGTCGAATTTTAATTACACATCCTAATGGTTTTATTTAATTCTATTCACATTTCGAACATTGAAATAATCTCATCGTTTCCATTTGAAACGATTTCTCAATTTCCCCTCTCTAAATTCATTCTTATATTTTCAAATTTATTTAATAATAATTATTCCACTTTATTTCTAAACATCGATTATAGATCAAACTACTTGTTTTAATATAATTAAAACAAGTTATTATATTTTAGCCCATTTGAAATTCAATTTCTATTTAAAAATAGATTTTTCCTTTTAAACCCCCAAATTCTTTTTCAATATATTTGAATATATTTTACGGTATTTAAATACCAATTATTTCAGGGTCAATCTTATTCTAACATCCCAAACACACAATAATCAACCACGGATTATTTATCACCTCATATAGCACAATATATGAAAAACAACAATTTAATTGTTGAGGAATCCTGTTGGATGCTTCTAACCTGTTTCCCTACATCCACATTGTTAATCAACATAAATATCACCAATTTCATATCAATATGAAATAATGTAATAATTAGAATCAGTATTCAACCAAAGATTTATATATATTTGCATGTAATATTTCAATCAATTAATAAGAAACTCATCCAAACAACCATCACACATCATTCAATCATTATTTATCAATGTTAAATAACATTTATAAATTTATAAAACTGGACAGAGTTAAAGAGTTTACTCACCTTGGTTGTTAATCGTTGATTACGATTAACATCGGTCGATTCAATCAAGTGTTTTATTTTGCCTAAAATCGTAACAATCTCCAAATCTTTCCCGAGTGGTTCCATTGTGTAGTCTGCGTTCTTACGATCCTAACGGATCCTGCTTTGTTGAATTTGAATAACGTATGCATAAGTTATGATAATTAGAAGTTAATATGTTATTAAAATTTAAATTAAACTTAATATATAAAATACTGAGCATCACCACATCTATTTCTCGGCCCATCTCCAAACCTATTCAACCTGCATCGCAATAAACACTGTTCTTCCTCCTCAAAATTAAAAAACTCTTAAATCCATCTACCTGCTTGAACGCGACTTCAACACTTTCTAAATCTAATGTCGTGTCGTCTCCTTTCCCTAGAGCACCACCCAACTCCTCCGTCGCACACGCGCGCTTCACCCTACTTCCACCTTCAATCCAAATTCTGACCACTCAGTTTCTTTCCCATACCAGGAAACGCGAACTGCACCAAACATCTCAACTTCGACGTACTCTCTCCTTTAGCCACCAGAGACCAAAGATCCACCACAATTAGGCTCACCTGGTGCCCCCGCCATCGCTCTAAACCTTGCCTCACTCGACCTAGATTCCTGCAACTAGCTACCAAGACCATGTCGTCACTTCCTGCGTGATTTTGACCCCCCCCCCCATACTAGCGACGCTTCCTGATGCTTACACCTCGTCAGCCTGCCGCTTCTCAGTCCAAGCCTTGCTTTTTGTACAGTCGTGAGAATGTATGTATATACTTTGGGTTTTCATGTTAATTGTTTGAGGATTTTTTTAATCTTGCGTTTTTCTTTGTAATGCCATCAAAACATTTAGCTATTTTGTCTGAAAGGGAAAATAGGAGTCCAGCTTATGTTATTAATAGTTGGAGGATACTTAAGAATTAAGGTATGTGGCATTGGTAGCCATGTTCTTAGTAGTACTTCATGTATACGATAGTGTTTGTGTTTTCCCATTATAGGTCTGCTCAAATACAGGCGGTCTGTGTGAAATTTAACAGATGTGTTTGGACGGGACGTGGTATGGATCTTGCCCAAGGTGGAAACCTTGGTTCTAAGTTCCGTTTTTACAGTATTAAGGGGAAAAAGTGAAATTTGTTGACTTACATATAACATTTGTTGTAAAAAAAACTAACAGGATGGTTTGTCTATGTTATACTTGATTTTCTCTGGTTTTTGAAAAAGTGCATAATCTGATATTCATAATCAATCAAAGATCAAAATGGTCAAGTGTAGCGCAATGCACGACTGCCAATATATCTATGTATCATGTTATAATTATAGCACTCGGCTAGAAGTTATGTGCCGTCAGATAGCTATTAAGTTATAACTTGTACAGTCTGGAAAAATATAAATTGTAGAGCTCTCAAAAGTGAATAACTATTTGCTGGCTTCTGGCATATGATTGTTGATGGTTGTAACTATCTCAATCTACAGCAATGTATAACCATTGCTCTATTTTGTAGGTTTCACGTCCAAAGAATCCATTTGCTCCAACATTACATTTTAACTATCGTTATTTTGAGACTGAAGACCAAAAGGTTATATCAAAACCGACATTTATATTAACGTTTTTTAGTATTATCCAGTTGTGATATTATAGTTTAACGTACACTCTCCCAACACCAAAAACACAGAAAACATCGTGCTTCCCTGGTTTTTCTTTCTTTAGACTGCATGATTTATGATTTTCTATACAAAATTTCATCATTTACGGATCGCTACCAATAAAATTAAAAATATCATTGAGTCGAACAATGTGCCACGATCCCAAAAACATAATAAAATAGGCAATTTAACTTATTCTGTGAAATCCAAAAAATGCTTATTTGAGGTGCAAAATACGTTGAATGAAAAGTTGCTTATTTTCCAAATTAAAAGTTATGGAAAAATTCTATAAATTATTTTAATAATACATCTTAAAAATCTTATCCAAATTCGAAATCAATAATTTATTATATTAAATAAATAATTATTGTTAATAAATGGTTCCATAGCCACTTTCTAAAAATTTGATTTGGACATAACTTACAATATGTAAGACAAAAACTTCATTTTTCTCTTCCATTAGAAAAATATAACTCGATAGATTCCAACGTTTCTCGTTTCAATGAAATTCGACTTATAATGAATCACGTATATTCATTTAAAGTTGGAAACATAATATTACAAACTATCAAGATGTTACGAGCTCGATTATAATTATATTATCATTTATACATTCGAATGTCATTTAAATAATATATTCGTTATTATAATTCAATTCTAACTAATTAATTTTAATTGAAAATATTAATTTATTCTTTCTAACAAAAAATTTCAAAAATTCTGAAATTTCTAACATCTTAAATTTTCAAAAAAATTCGCAAGCGTCTCCTTTGTACAGCTCAATCGGGATAACTACAACTCGCCTCTCTAGGCTTTCTCCAATCCAAAAGAAAATTAAATAGCCAAGCAGCATACCAAATAGGCTAATAAAAATCTCATACTTAAATAAAATATAAACTTGTACCTTTTTGTTGGGTATTCAACTCTATCTCTTTTATTTGCTACCACTTCAGCAAATACAAATGTATTCCCCATTGATCTCCACTCAATTTATCCTCAAATCAAAATATTTTGCTTACACCCAAGCCAAATCTATTTCAACTCCAAATTCTTACTCTACAATCCAAGTCCATTCCATATTATTTCTTATCCAATCCAACTTTATTTAACTTAGTTTAAGTTAAATTCTAATTTATTTATTTACCTTTACCATTTCGATCTATTTAACTTCATAAGTTAAATTTAAATTCTTGAATTCAAATTCCTGGGTTTTATTTCAAATCAGTTTGGAATCATATATATATTTACATATAATAATAGCAATTCAAAACATTTAAATTTCTAACAACTTGTTTCTTCAAAACAATTCAAACAAAATCTTTGCTAGTAATCCATCACTTAGAAATTCTAAAATGAACACTGATGATGCTACAGTCATCATCAGAATTATTTTCCAGCTATGAGTTCAATACTTTATCACTTCAAAACTCATTTTCAAACACTTTCATTTTTAAATTACTTTAAATCACCCCTCGCAATGCTTTGAAAACATTTCCAAATTTCCCTTGGATTTTAAAATTCCTATACTTTTAATCCAAAATTCAATTTTAAACACCTTTTCCAAAGCTCCAGAGTTATAAATCTAAATCTATTTTAAATTCAGATTTAATCCATCTGATTATATATATTATACGAACATGAATTCCGATTGGTTATTTATACAACCATCTCAATTATAATCTTATTCTATTATATTAACAACCAACACATCCAGTATATTATAATGATTTCAAAATATATTTTTCTTTTATATCAAAATATAATTTGGGTAAAATTATTACATTTACCCGCCTTCCAGAACATATTATGTTTGTTTATCGTATTCAAGTGTTCAAAAACCCTATTGACATTGCGGTGCCCCACCGTTGACCAGAAATCACAAGCCACTCAACCAATAAATCTTCACAACATAAACTGTTTTTAATCAATCTACAAATATGTTCACTCATATATATACTCTCAAACTCAGTCTAGGGTATTACTAGCCACATCTTTATTGAGTTATGCCATAAAGCCAAGGTAATCACTTAACCTTCAACTCAAATACCACTGTAACGAACTAGGATTTTTGACCCCCAAATTGACACAACACACAATGTAGAACATTTGAGCATCACGAATACTATATCATTAATAAAAAAAGTTAGAGGGTGAAAAATAGAAAGAAAGAATGTTAGAATAGAAGAAGAAGATCACAGCAGAACAGAATCAAAGTAAACAAGAATCTCACAACGGAATGAATAAAATATATTATATAACATAACTTCGAAATACAAAACTGTATTTGTACTTATATTCATCATTAGAGTACATCATACATACATATATATATATATATCACAACAGAAATAAACGATAGCTATAAAATGTTGAAGCCTCCTGCTCTAAGCTCTTTGAAGTATATCTAAAAATTCCTGACTACTTGACAACCCGTACAAATTTGGGCACCAAAGATATTAGGGTAAAATAAAACAAAATATACTCTGGGTAAGTTATAGGACTGATGTGAGTAAACTCCGGCCATTTGGTTTAACTTTTCAAAAATTCCTATAAATGAAAAATTAATTGTAAGACCAATCCATACATAAATACGGACGGTTTTTACCTTACGATAACCCCAAACATTCCTCTTAAAACAATATTATTCTGATATTACAATAGTGTCTAATACAAGTAAATAGCCATCTAGCAGAACGCTTGCATCTCACGCTCTATATACATGGTATACAATCAAAACACGCAGGCTCTTATTAGAGAATTAATTTCCAACTATGACAAGGTATGGAACCACCTTCCGATCAGTGTACTCTGGAGGGGATACACGGGAGTTCGACAAGAACATCTTGCAAATCGACCACACATGACCGACCATTCATTTTGCGTGAATGTTCTAAATATATTGTCACCTTATGGTTGATATACTAACATAACCATTCCCGAGAGATATTGAAGCAAAAGAAGAACAAAAATGAATATTCTCTAGATGGTCACAATATAACTTAATTGGGAACGACCCACTTAGCAATGCCGCCTACCCGATTTTTGTCATTTCCCGGTTGATGAGGCTTGAGATCATGACTTATCTTTTGGAACATCTGGCAACCAGTCACTTTGAATTCCATACTGTCAAACCAGCCAAATCACAAATTGATTTCCCAAAAAATACCATGGGTATAAAGCTAAGAGAAACGAATTCCGCTGCTACCAACTTGAACACGTTTGAAGAGATCAACTCATGCGATGTAAAACCACGTATTCTATAACAATTAAATATTAAGATAGTGCATATGTGTATATATATATGTATAGACATAAATATTTAAAACATAATAAAATAATGATAATATTTGATTACATGTAATAAAAAGAAGAAAAATATTAATGTAAATTATAATGCAATGCATGCGTTAAAAGAATGAAGAAATCAGTTGCATGTAGTGTAATATGTTGCATGCAATGATTTACAAATATTATACATCAGTAATAAAAGAAAAGTGAAAGAAATAGCTGCATGCAAAATGATAAGGTTACATGCAATGGTTTAAATAAAATATTGTAAAAAATATGAAAAGGAGGAATAAGAAAAGAACAATGATCACCATTGTTCTAAGCCTTGTTAACAAAAGCCTAAGTAGTCCAGTTGGTTAGAACTTGTGCCTTTCAAGTGAGAGGTGCAAGGTTTGGTCCACACCGGCACAATATTTTTGTTTTAAGGGAACAACTAACATAACACATGTTCTAAAGAGAAAATATGTATAAGGAAAAGCATACAAAAAAGGAAGTGTAGGAATATATATATATATATATATATATATATATATATATATATATATATGTATATGGGAATATATATATATGTATATATATGCAAATATACATATATAAATATATACATATATATATATATATATATTCACAAGAGAAATTTAATATAAGGATGCAATCAAAGAAATATGGTAAGCATTAATAATGACATAAGCATCGTTTGAATTTTGAAATCGAAATAAAAGTTGTGCGTATATATACGCGTAAAATAAGCATTGGAAGTTTTGTATACATATACGGAGATTATATGTAAATATAATATTTAAATAAATTCCAAAAATTCGAAAGTTTAAAACAAAGTTAACAAGTAAACTTCTATGCCAAAACAGCTCGTGGGACCCAAAGGGGGTCAACCTAGGGGTCGACCCACCCATGGGGGGGTCGACCCAGGGGTCCACACACCCATGGGGGGTCGACCCCACATCAGATCCGGCCAGATTCATTAAGGAATCTGGACTGTTTTCTTAACCAAATTTGTTGCTGACTCAGCATTGCGTGTACTATAAGATCCTGAACACCTATAAATAGGCTAGCAGAGCCTAACCTAAATCTCACATTTTCTGAGAAGCCACCTAAGCTCTGCCATTTTTCTTCCTCCTCAAATTCTTTAGAAAAAATAGAATAATTAGTTTAGGAAAATTCTGATTCAAGATCTGGAGGAAAAGAATGAATATTAGTAAAGGTGTTCAGAATCCTATTCGAAGTAAAGTAAATTCTTGGATTAGGTCAATTTAATTTTCTCCACTTTCTTCCCTTTTTCTTTTAGTTGAGAATTGTGGATCCATGGTTGTTTAGGTAATAAATTCAATTAGAAGAACCATGGAATGCTTGATCTAGACCAGATTCGGGATTTAGAAAGCAATTAGGTGAGTGGATTTAAAATATACCTTTTTGATAATGTTATATTTATCGTTTGACATTTCCCGTTAATATGCAATGTAAATCTGTTAGAATAATTAAAGTGTTGAAATGTTAATATGACATATTGAAATATTAATATTCATATGTTGAAACGTTAATATGTTGAAATGTAAATCTATTGAAATGTAAACTTGTTAAAAATGTGGAAAGAATTATTGTTGTATACATGCATGTTTTAATTACATGTTAACCTGTGACATATTATGTGCTTGGATCCTTAACTATTGAAATTGGGATAATTACATGTTAAATTGTTAGAATAGAATAATTACATGATTAATAGTTACATGTTATTATTTTAGAGTAGAGTTAATTACATGTTAGAAAGAACAGGCGACATGATTATAAGCTAAAATGGAATTAACATGATATTAAGTGTGACATTTAAAAATAGAATCACAGTAAAAATTGGGAAGAATGGACACACCTAAATTATATGGAAAATTTACATAAATTAGAAAACTGTAACACACTTAACACGAGGTTAAATTCAACTTGTGGTAGAAGTCTGCCCGAAACCGCCCAGAAAATCCAGCATCCACAAGTTGTTAATTTAATGTGAAGGGTCTAGTGCATAAATATACATGTAACGGTGCTAAACACGAGGTTAAATTTTGCTCATGGTAGAAGTTTGCCCGGAACCGCCCGACAAATCCAGCATCCACAAGTTGTTAATTTAATGTGAGAGGTCTAGTGCATATATATATATATATATATATATATATGAATATATGTATAAAAGGATAGAAATAAATGGCATGAATTATAATTAATGGAAATGAACGGAAGGATTGGAACGAACGGGGAATGATAATAACCTATTATAATTAATTACATTAATGAGAATGTTATATAATAGGTAGACTTGTCCTAGGGATAAGTGGAGATTATAACTTAGGTTATAATCAACGATAAATAAAATGGTATAACTTATGTAATGAAATAAGTTGCACTTAATTATAAACTAAGTAATCTGTAAATTTGAGCTTCTAAAATCCGCTGTTAAGGATTACATGTTAAAGGCCTATCCTAGAGACAAGTGGAATTATAACATAATTTATAATAAATGGAAAAGGGAACTTATTAGTATACCTTAGTTAAGAGAACTAAGTTAATAAGTAAACAACAACAAGATTTAGTGACAGTATAAGATGAAAGTATGATTAAATGAGGAATGATATGGTAAACTTATGGAATGAAATAAGTTACATTTAATCATAAACAATAAGTGACATGTTAAACAGAAACCATGTGAATTGACATATACTTAATTACATATTAAGTAGAACATGTTATTGTAACTATGGAATCGGACAATGAATTATATAAAAAGATTGTAGATTACAGATCTTGGATTACAATCTAAAGAATAACATGTTATGGGTTTATTAATAAACTTAAATAGATTAACTAAAATTAATAAGCGAGTGGAACTTGGTAACTTGAATAAGAAGTCAATATGACTGAGAATAACCAAGTTGAATGGAAATCTAAAAGGGAAGAGCAAGCGCATAATTAAATGATCAGACATAGGGTCAATAACATGTTAACCTCAGGCGCTTGGACCAGTCCGTACGTCTAAAGGTGTAACCTAACGGGATAGATCACCATGGTGTCATGAGACACATGGGAAGCGCACATTCATCTGATTATCCTGCTTGTTCTGCCTGTTGTTCTGTTGATATTCTGCTCGCTCTGAAGGACTGGAAGGGGAAGCACGCGGCTTACTGGGATGTGGAGAGTACTATTGGTAGTCCTCTGGCCGTGACAGCATGCTCCTGCGCTTACAGAGGTTAGTTCTACGTGTTTCTACCCAGTAAGTATGCCTTGATTGCCATGATAGTGGGTAATCAAAAGATTGTAGGGTGGCATAGGTGATTCGACGATCCGAGTAGCCTTGTGACTAGGCTAGGTTACGACCACTCTTGAGTAACTGACAGGTCTAACCTAGGTGATAGCAAGTCGTTGGGTACCTACCATCGACAGTCAACTTAATATGTGATGCGCGATGCGGAAAGGCGGAGAGCTAAACCAAAAGACCATAGACCTTTTGCTATCAAGGCTATGGTGAGGAACATGCCAATTAGGATTTATTGTTTTCTTTTGGGCCATATCAATAGTTCTCAATCTTGTTCGCCTTTCACTAGTTGAGGGAGGGGTCAGGTGGGACCATAGCCACTGAAAATGCAGACCTTAGCATCTGTTTATACATATATCTGAAAAGCTACTGACCAAGTTCCGTGTTTCTTATACATCCTTGCCACGGGACTCGGTGCATAGTGGTGGTTATGTGCAGCTAAGGCATCGAGTACGATTGACGATACGTATGTGGGAAAGTCTAGATACATGCATGTCTGCTCTGGGTGGTGTATCGTAGAATCGAGGGCATTACTTTGTGATGGAATCTGATTTGATCGAAGGTGGCAGTCAGTACACTTACGTAGCATGTCAATGGCATATATATGAGGAATGCAGCGCTTTTATATAGAGATCCTAAGTCACTCCGGCGTAGGATGAGGGACTGCGTATATATATGTGGCGTTACGGTAGAGACCGTGAGAGTGGGGTACCATGGGGTGTACCTTAATATTGGGGATACCTATATATATACTGTATTAGGTTAATCCAATGGGAAGTAGATGGGTACGACGTGTGGGTAAGCCTTGAGTATTGTTAACCTGAGTAACCTAATAAATAAGAAAATGTAACTGAATGGTAAATGTAGGATTATCCAAAATGTGTAGTTTAAATCCAGTCACCAGAACTTGTGTTCTGACCCCTCCTTATAACATACTCGCAGGTTAGATTTGTGGCAGAGATATGATAGCTTTGCTTACTGGTTAGGCGGTATTATTACTACGGTAAGGCTATATTTTGATTATAATATTTTTATCCATTTCGTTGTGAGATATTTTCTCAGCCTTGATATATTTTATATCTCTGTCTTTTCTATAGGATACCGGAGCAAACCAACACGAGTTTCGATATATTAGAATTTTGAAAAAAAATCGGTTTATTGGAATTCGGGTTGTTACATCTGGTATCAGAGCCTAGATTTAATATTCCTATATAAATAGTGAGTGAACGTATTTATATTTTTAAAATATAAATATATTATACATGTATACCTAGATCCATAGAGGAACCCACTAATTAGAAAGAGCATAATATGGTAAGGATTGGGATGTCTGTTTTGTACACTAAAGGAATGAATATGGAAATCTGAGACCCTTAGGTAATTTGGGTGGAAAGTGTACAATGTACCTTGTATGGAAGGAAGGTGAATCCTATATGATTAGCATTTTGGGTTAGTGGGTTTGGCAGTAACACCTTATAAATTGGAAAAGGTTAAAAAGATAAAAGTGGATTAGGAATATATAGTTAAGAGAGAATTCACATTGTGGGAGTGTCTAGGAAAGCCTAGAAAAATAAAAATAAAATTAGAAACCCACTTTGAGTCTAACCCCATTGTTAATTTTAAATAACTTAAAATTATAAAAGCTTTTGGGAAGATGGTTTATAGTGTTTTCAAGTTTTGATCTTAAAATTTACAGACTTAAATTATGTAAAGAACATATTATAAAGTACATATTGAGTTTTGATGTAAAATGGGGTATATTTTGGAAATAGTGATTTTGTAACACCCCGTAATTTTCAAGAACACTATAATGATAAACTAAATAATACTTAATTAAATATTAGGAATTAAGTAAAATGAACTACACCATTGCGTTCATCTCAGAATTTTGCTTAAGATACACTCCAGGTTTGCGTAAAATGGACATCATCTGAAGAAGATATTAAGGTTTGAAGTTTGTACACATATAAGCATAATGTATATATAACAAATCCAAATTTC
Source organism: Allium sativum (assembly GCA_030737875.1). NCBI lineage: Eukaryota > Viridiplantae > Streptophyta > Magnoliopsida > Asparagales > Amaryllidaceae > Allium > Allium sativum. The sequence continues at coordinate 35,405,409 of CM060912.1, forward strand.
GAAATCACAGAGGGGGAAAAGTGGGAGGAAATTGGCCCATTAGGGATCGACCCCGTCCCATATGGGTGTCAACCCATGGGTCGACCCCTAAACATGGGCGTCGACCCCTATGTCAACCCCGAGGTCGACCCCAATGGCCCAGCCAGATCTGGGAAGATCCTTTTCTGTGTACGTGGACTCGTTTCTTGACCAGGTTCGTTGACTTTAGGCTATAAATATGACCTCATTTCTATTGTTTTATTCGCCCAAAAACAATTGAGACAACGAGGTGCTGCCTCAACTCAGATTAAAATAGTCTATTCTTCTGCAACAATAATTACGTATTCAAGAATCTTTGCTACAACACCAACAGTCAATTTTCTGTTCTTTAGATCCAGTCATAGTAAGTTCATGTTATTTTTAGATATAAATAATTAATAGTAATCTTGGCATGTTTATAAGTTGGATCTAAACATGTGCCTGTTAGTAACCTGAATCATAGCTAAACAGATCTGCCATTACTTGTACACCCGATCCTCGGTTTACTTCTTGCATGCCTATCTTTATTATGCTCATTCTGTTAGTATGGTGATGCCTATCCTGTTAGTATGCTTACTTCTGTCATCATATGCCTATCTTTCTATTATGCCTATTCTTGTTCTCTTCTCTCCCTCTTTCCCTTTTTATTTTTATTGAGCCTAGCACTATCGCTGAAATATGCGAGCGCATGAAATTGGGAATGGTGAGGAATGTTAATTTGGGGCATAACTTATATTAAAACATGATTAGGATTTAGTCATAATTTATACCTTGATCTAAAACTTTAATTTAGGGCATAACTTGTATTTTGAATCAAACGAGGATTTGGGGCATAATCTTGGAAAAACATGAAAATTTGTTAATAATGAACATGCCTAGATTTACAACAATTAGAAACTGTAACCGCACTTAGACACGAGGTTAGATTACACTTATGGTGGAAGTCTGCCCGGAACCGCCCGGCAAATCAAGCGACCACAAGTGGTTAATTTAATATGAGGGGTCGAGTGCATAAATGTACACGTAATGGCACTAAGACACGAGGTTAAGTTCGACTTGTGGTAGAAGTCTGCCAGAACCACCCGGCTTATCCAGCATCCAAAAATAGTAGACTTAATGTGAGAGGTCTAGTACATTAATAATCCATAAGTGGATAACTCGTTAACCTGTAATACTTAACTTGTTTAAATCTGTGAGGGGTTACATGAACCTGGTAAATTGATTAGGGGTTAAGTAAATTTGCTTGAATCAGTGTGGGTTAAGTTAATCTTGTTAAATCTGTGGGGGCAGGTTATATATACGCACACACATACACTCGACAAACTTAACCTTTTTTACATGTGGGGGTTATGCAACCTTGTTAAACTGTTAGGCATAACCTGTTAAAATCCTAATAGTGAGGACGCAAGCCTTGGAGGGAAGCTTATATCATCTGTTGTGTGGGTTTCGAGTCAGTAACCCATCTTGGTATCAAACGAGAACTCCGAACTAGGTCGAGGTCGGGGCACGCTTACTGAGCTGATTATAAGAGGTCACTTATGTGAGGGTGTTGATTGCGCATTCCGACGGGGTCATGTGTGTGCATGGGTCCAGTTTTCTTAGGGAAATTAAGACGCTGTGACACCAGTAGATATAGTTGTACATCTTGAAAATAACAAGGTTGTCACTTTAGGGAGTGATACGTCCTAGTCTTGCTTGTTGGGGACTGTTATTATTGTTGGTGGTAACACCTGTCATTCCTGTTGGGCTACCTGTTATTCTTGTTGGGGGTAAAACCTATCACTTAAAGTACACCTATGTCTATCATCTTGGTCTAGTTGGGATCATCTTGTTCTTTTTATGCTAGTATTGGTGCATAGAAAAGTACTTGAGAAGCGCAATATATTCCGTCGTGTTTATTCTGTTTATCATGTTCAGTCTGTTATACCTGTCTTATGATATTGTTGCCTCTCTCATCCAGTTTATATGCGTGTCATGATGCTTTTACTTATTTATATGCTAAAAGTAACTGGACTCGCCAGACTTTATTTCTGACCCACTTTGTTTCCCCTTCCCCCTCCCCCCCCCCCCCCCAAGTTCTCAGGGTGGGAATACTTAGGCTTGATTTGGATTCTCCCTTTCATTCTGCTTGGAGCTGCTTAGATGTACCGCTTTGATTTCATGTCTTCTCTAATATGGCTATATTTATTGTGAATTATGCTTCTTTTATTACTGTACTCTGATGATTTTAGTACAAGACAGGAGTTTTAAGTTGATGTAATGGGTATTATGTATTTCAGACTTTTGATGTAACTATGTTTTGGACCACGATGTTTTCTTTTTAATAAAGTTTAAAATTCCACTGTTATTTTATATCTATCTTGTAATGTTTCTGTTTCTGTTTACCTGTAACGCTTCATGAAACTTAATGCATTCTGATATAGAGTGACATTAATGGACGTGGGGTGTCACAATTGGTATCAGAGATGAAGGTTACCGGATCTGATAAAAGATTTTGAAAATTATTTCCAAAAAGGTTTTAAAAGAAAGCATTTTCAGAAGAAATCTCTGTTTTGAAAAAAACATTCCCCAAAGCCGTACGGAATATCTTTCGATTCTCTGTTTGAATCCGTTTTTCTTTTCTTTTTCAGAATGTCTGGGGAACCAATTTTTCCCGAGGGAGTTACGATACTGGCTTGGTTCCGCATGTATCTTGAGGCTACGGCGCCTACCAAAGGCCAAGCAGACGCCGCTCCCCCTGCTGCAGCCACTGTTCCTCCTCCTCCCCCTCCGCGAGCAGATAATTTCTCCAAGATATGTAAGGACTTATGTGCTATAGGAGGCAAGCCATTCCGATGAACTGAGACTTTTGTAGAAGCGAGGAATTGGCTCAAAGAGACGGAGGATTTATTAGGGATTTTTGAGGTTTACGACCGTAGGAAGATTCAGTTGGTCGTTTAGCAGCTGAAAGATGAGGCTACATTCTGGTGGGAAGTGACACACGCAGAGCGTCCAGTTGAGACTTGGGATGATTTCCGATAGAGATTCGAAATGAAGTTTCTTTCTCAAGCCGAGCAAAGTATGCAAATCGAAAAGTTTTTGGCACTTAAGCAAGGGGCCATGTGTAACGTCCAACATTTTTATCGATTTAAATTTGAATATTTAAATTAGTTCAAATATTGAATTAGTAATTTAAATGGAATTTTATATTAGTTAAAATGAAGTTTGAAACACATGAATATATATTAAATACAAATGAGCTCGAAATGGCGCGATAATTCGAAATATTGAGTTTTGAAGTTCAGTTGAGCATACAGGATCTGTTATAAGTCGGGATTCGCTGAAACAAGAAATATTCGAATCTGTTGAACTATAATTTCGTAACAAAGGAGAAAAATCAAGATTTAGTATTTTATATTGTTAGTTACGTCCAAATCAAATTTTCAAATATTTGTTATAGAATTGTTTATAAACCATAACGATTTATTTAATAAAATAAATCGATTTTAAATCAATAGAATATTGGTTTAACGTGAAAATGAAATATCAAGTTCAAAATTTTGAGTTAGTTTATTCTGGAAACTTTAAGAATTTAGTTTGTGTATATTTATATGATAATAATAATTTATTTGTTAATTTTGTATTCGATTTATAATAAATCGAATTTAATGTTAAATTGTCAATTTAATTAAATATCTTCTCCGTACATTGAATTGGGCTACGAAACACATTCCAGTGTGTTCAGAATGGTGGTATAACCCTAGGAATAACGCTTATTGCACTCAAATAGAGGTTCGAAATCGCGTGATATTTTAAAGGGGTTGAAATCACACCGGTTAAATCAATATATAATACAAATTAATTATAGCGAACGACTTTTTAACTAGCACAGGCTATTCTACCTGATTTCAACGTCTTCTCCCTTAAAATTTCACATCTAAAATTTTCCTTCTTCCCTAAGCTTTCAATAATGGTATGCTGCAAACCTGTTCTACCCTATACCCTAGTGAATTCGACGTCGTTCTTATCCGTGTCTCCGCTTCGCTATATAAACAGCAGTGGCCTTCGATACTTCCCATCCCCAAACCAATACACTTAAATTCCTTTGATTCCTCTTTCTTCTATAAATCGCAAAAACAAAACTCCATGGCATACCTTTTCAAACCCAAATTCAAAACCATTCCCAATCATTTCCCTTTTCTTTGGTCAAATTCGAAGACTGATTCCCCAAAAACAAGTAGAATGAAAATAGAAATCGCACTTAAATTTATCGCGATTCAAAATCATGATTGTAAATCTGGAGCTTGACTCAAGAGGCGCCGCGATGAGGATGTAGCAACGAGGATAAGCGAAGTTTTCAGAAGGGGATTCTGATTTAGGTTGTTCTAGACATCGAATGGTGGTGCAGGATTACTGAAAAGGATGTAATCAAATAGGAAGGGTGTGATAGTGGGGGGATTAACAAAGCATGGTGTGATATTTTTGGGGAAGCCAATGCTTATTCTTAGGTGACTGGGGTCTTGCGTCGACGGATTAGCGAACTGGGTGGGAGGTAGTGATTTACTGATGTTGGAAAGGGAGGTGCGACAGTTGTTTGGGTGGGGATGCGATGGAGGAAAATACTATTTTTTCGATTGGGGTGATTTTCTAAAGGCCGAAATTGAAGTAGTGCTCGAACAAAATGTTTTGGGATGTCTGGATGAACTTTTATCAACTAGAGATTGATCTTTTTTGGGTGGCGACTGTGAGGAGTTTGCAGGAGGTTGCATTGCTTGGGTACAGCGAGGAGTTGTGGACCTTGTGGCTATGCTCGTTGATGGAGCAGGATGCCTTGACAATCAGGAAAGTAAGGGTTTGAGGCATTCAATGGTGATCAGATCGCTGTGATGATGGTCTTATTGTGATGAGGGTTAAATGGAAAATGATCACTATCGAAGTGGATTATGATTTTTTTTCTCTTGGAAGTGTTTGGGGGTTCGCTTCATGGGATAGTCGAGTGATTGGCATCAATAATAAGGTATATATTTTAACGAAATTTAAATTACATAAAAAATCTGTTTATTTGTTAAGTAGTTAATTTAAATAAATAAATGTTTAATCGATAGAATTTTTTAATAATTATAGGCGACAAATTTATTTGAGACAATGCGTAGCTGAGACGATATAGAAATTAATTGGATATTCAGCAAAGGAAATCGAGGTGAGTTAAAGTCACTCAGTTAAGTTATTGGGAACTATTTTTAATAGTTCAAAATTTATTGTATTGCTTGTTGGCTAATAACTTGATTGATATAAAGTGATAATAGGATATATAATAATATTATATAATAATATTGGTGATTGGTGATTAGATAATTCCTGCAGTAACATTAGCGTATGCCCGCGGTACCAATAGCGGATGATTTCCCTATGCGTCCCATAATATATATATATATAATGGATGACCTTCTATACCGCGATATCCTGCTTCGAAGCAGGATGGGTATTATTATTGTTGCCTAACATCTGTGGATGCAGGAAAAATAGTTTGGAGGGATCCAACTGGATTCCTCAACATTTATTTATTTGTTTTCACATATATGCTATGATTGATAACCTATGATAGTATATGACATGTTTGGATTGGTATTAACAAGTGGTCTTTGATTTTGATATGTTTGAATGTCAAATGTAATAGATGGATGTTAAAAAAAATTAAATAAATAAAGAAAAAAAGGAATTTTATTTTCAAATAAAATATCTATTTAGAAACCGAATTATAAATAGAATTGAACAGTAAAGGTTTATTTTAACAAATAAGAAAAGAAGTTGATTTTTGTAAGCAACATGTATGAAGAAGTGAAATTTTTATTTTTATTCAGAAAATATAATCTGAATATGAAGATAGATGGAAATTGTGTTTAAAATCGGTATTGTTAATTGATTTGAATTTTTCAAGTTCAATGGAAAATTATAAATTGGACTATATGAAATAACTCTATAATTAGAAGTAATAACGGGATTGAAACTTGAAATTTGATTTATGAAATTAGGTCTAGTATGGATTTGTATTGGATTATTATTCATGATTAAGGTGAATAAAGTGAATAAAATAAGTGGTATGGAAAATAGAAATTTAAATATGAAATGAGCTTAAAAGAAAATATTTATTTTCAAATAGAAATGTTCATTATAAGAATAATTCAAAAGTAAATATTTGTTTAAAACAAAAGGGGATTTTATAAGAAGTGGAATTATTATTATCAAGGAATTTAAGGAAAAGGTATATTATATGGAAAATTGGGAAAGAGACGGAAATCATAAAATAAACCTTTATTTTATAATAGATTGAAATTTTCCAATTTGTAAAGGAAAATATAAAGAATATTTATAGAATTTATAAATAGATATGAAACTTGAAGTTGCAAGTATGGAATCAAGTTGACTAATTAAGTCAAGTATGAATTATCTTAAGTAATATTATTCACGATTCAAGTGAATAAGGGTTTAAAGTAAATTGTTACAAGAAAATAGGGATTTACTAGAAATAAGTCGGGAAGGGTTTTAAATTATAAATTCTAATTGATTCAAGTCAAACCAATTTGAATAATATAGTCTATATTATATTGAAACAAATTATATATAATTTTTAGATAATAATTATGAATAGTAAGAATTGGCAAATGATATTTCGTGCGAATATTTTTATGGAATGAAGTTATGGAAATTTGACCAAGTTAAGTTGTAATAAACCTACAAAGATGTGTGTGAAGGTTATTTATATAAAACCTGGGTTTACATAGTTTAAACTGAAATGAGTTGATTAACGAAAAATAATATCGTTATAAATGAAACATTGTTTCAGTTTAGAAATAAAACATGTAGCAAATATTTTGAAAATTGTATCTTCGACAAGGAGATAGCAAATGGTTTGTAAATCATATTTAAGTAAAATATTTGAAATAGTGATAAGTTAAGATAAATATCTCGTTTCAATCGATAATGAATAATTGGAATTTTATTCGTTAGAAGTTAAGGAAATTAGAAACTGATTGGAGATTAGTGAGTTGAACGGTTTTCTGAGTATCGATCTGATTTTGGTTACGGCCTTCAAGGTTGATACTTAGGGAATTATTCTCTTACTAGTTTACGGTTAGAGACTAACGACCGAGTTGAGAAATATGTGCTTAAAAGGATTTTAAAATGAAAGGGGCTTTTGAATATTCTTATATATTAATATAAGAAGAGAAATAAGTGTTCCAAATATTAGGAAAGAAGATGAGTTAAATTTAACGAATAAAGAGGCTAAAATGACAATGAATATTAAATCAATGAATTAAATTTTCTTTTATTGATGAATGGTTGTTTTATTTGATAGTTAAATAACCAACTATCAAATCTGGCCTATACGATTGTTAGTAAATTAAGACCGGGATCGAATTTATTTGAAAACCATTCCGAACTAACTAATACGTAACTTGGAATATACGGATTGAAGATAGAGAAATGAAGACCATTGATCTTCACAAGTGAGAGGACTACTTATCGAATTCTCTGGAGTCTCCCCCGGATATATTTTGATGGTGATCTTGTCATGGTTGAAATCGACGGATTGCTAGGACTTCTCGCTACTGATCCATAGGGTGATTCCTAGGATGCGGTAGGAGAGTGCCTTCGGTTTGTCTAGTCCCAGGACAACTTGTATGGACAAATGTTTGATAGAGTATTTCTAAAGGACCACGTACGTTGATTTCCTCAAATGTATTTCTGTTGATGGCAAAGAAGACACCTTCTCTTAAACACCAGAATATTTTTGTGGGCGTCAATTAGTGATATCTGACGGATCTAACGATGTGGCATTCAAAGTGAATCAAGCCTTACCACCACGAAATGATAAAAATCGGGCAGGCAGCATGGCTATGCGGGTCGCCCCCATTAGGGTGTATTGTCACCTTCTAGAGAATATTCATATTTGTTACTTCTTTTCGCTTCTGTTTCTCCCGGGAACGGTTATGTTGGTACCAACCGTAAGGTGACAATATATTCGATACACTCAAGAGAAAAGAGTGGTCAGTCATGTGTGGCTGAGTTGCAAGATGTTCCTGTTGAAATCCAATGTATCCCCTCTAAATTACACTGAACGTAAGGTGGTTCCATACCTTGTCATAGTTGGAAATTCAATCTACAACAAGCGCCCGCGGTTTTCGAATTTATATTACATATGCAGAGCATGAAATGCAAGTGTTTTGCGAGATGATTATTTGTTTGATTTAGACACTATCATAATATCAGGATAAATTATGATTTTAAAACCGGTTTGGATTATCGTAAGGTAAAACCCGTCTGTGTTTATGTGTGGGCTGGTCTTACGATTATCCTTTTCTTTCGAAATGATTTTTAACTTTAAAATCAAGTTGGATGCTACCAATAATTTAGTGAGTTTTTCTCACGCTGGTTCACCAGACCGACCTGTGCGTTTGTAATGCTCAGGTCAGACCAAGTTGGATCAGACCGAGATGTACAGGTTTAGGGAAAGATGATATGGACTTCAGGAGACAAGTTGGAGGAGTTCAGATGTATGATATATTATTCTGCTATATGTTGCAAATGAGGACAGACTTTTATAACTGTCCAGATGTACTCTGACAATTGTAAGTACTATTTCAAGTTTTTAAAAAAAGATCTATTTCGGTATTATATTTTATTCCACTACGATATGAGACTCTGTGTATTGTTTTTAATTGATTCTTCTTCCTTTTTCTTCTATTCTAATTTTTCTTTCTTTCTTATCTCACCCTCTAACTTCTTTCTTTAACATTTGGATTTTTTGTTTGTGACAAAAATTCAAACATAGAATTTTCTGGTTCGTTGCAGTGGTATCAGAGCAATGGTTTATGATTAACCTTGGCTCTGTGGCATAAATCAATCGAGATGGGGTTAGTAATACCCTAGACTGAGTTGAGTATATATATATATATATATATATATATATATATATATATATATAAAAGAGTGCGTATTTGTATATTTTATAAAAATATTTTGTGTTGTGTCACTTGATCGGTTCAATTTTGAACTGCCAACTAATGTGATATTGTTTTGTAAAGGGGTTAAATGAAATAATTTTGCCTAAATTATATTTTTGAATAGAAAAGAAATAATTCTATCAAATTATTATTGATATTTTATTACTTGATTGTTTGAATATAATTCAAATGAAAAATGAATGGTATTATGGAATTGAACTGGTTTAATATAACCAGAGGAAGATGAAATGAATGATTTTTGAAATAAAAAATCAGAACGGGAAGCTAAAGAAAACAAATTCCAGTATAATGAATTGAATGAATTAAAACTTGGCTGAAAAGTAAGTTAAACATAGTTGGATTGAAATTGAAACCATATTAAACTAAAACAAAGTATTAAACCTATATGGAATAAAAATCCTTGAATTCAAGTTGAAATATAATTAAATCAAACATTGATGATCTAAAAATAACTCGACGCATACAATTTGAATGTATCGAGTGAAATAAGAAGTAAATTAAGATAAATCAAATTCGAATGGTAATAATTGAATCTGACTTGAAATATTATCCAATTAAGTTGGCTAAGGAATTGAGTTTTGAAATAGAAGTAAATGTGTGTGTGTTGAATAGTTAATGTAAACTTGAGTTGAATAGAAAAATGAACCATGGATCAAGTTAAGTTTAATTGAACTTGGAACTCAAGTGTAAATTCAAATGGACTTGTGAATTGGAAATAAAATCCGGAACTTGGATTATAATTGAAACTCGAATTACTTATAAGAAAATGTATATATATTTGAATATGCTTGTTTTTAAGTATCACGATTTGAGCAAGAAAAAAATTAATGGATGAATTGATGATTTAGAAGAATGAAGTTCAGTGGATTGTAATCGAATAGGAATGGATATGTATGTGATTATACAGGTTTATTAGATAGGAGCAAGTGTTAGGGATAAATATGGGTTGCCCGACAAAAAGGTACATGTTTAATTTATTATGAGATTTTATGATCCTATTTGGCAAGCCACTTGGCTTTTTAATTTTCTTTTTGATTGGGGAAGGCCCAGAGAGGCATTTTGTTGTTGTACCGATTAGCCCGTACAAAGGAGGTGTTGGTGAAATTTTTCGAAAATTTAAGGAGTTAGAAATTTTTTCAGCATTTCGAAAATTTTTGTTAACAAAAAGTTAATTGAAGTTAAGGATTTATGATGGAATTTGGAAACTAGTAAGTTGGTAGAGTAGTAAGGATATTGAAGTAAGTGTCGAATTGCATGAGTTAATTATGAGAAGTTAATAAGGTATAGCTACATTTCCTACTTAGTAATTTCGGGGACAATTTTTTTTTAAGGGGAATGAATGTAACATCCCACATTTTTCTCAATTTAAATTTGAATATTTAAATTAGTTCAAATATTGAATTCATAATATAAATGGAATTTAATATTAATTAAAACGAAGTTTGAAACGTATAAATATATATTAAATATAAACGAGCTCGAAATGGCGTAGTAGTTAGTAAGTGTACAGAATCCGTTATAAGTCATATTTCGTGGAAACAAGAAATATTCGAATCTGTTGAACTATAATTTTGTAATAAAAGAGAAAAATCAAGATTTCGTATTTTATATTGTCAGTTATGTCCAAATAAAATTTTCAAATAGTCGTTATAGAATCGTTTATAAACCATAACGATTTATTTAATAAAATAAATCGATTTTAAATCAATAGAATATTGGTTTAACGTGAAATGAAATATCAAGTTCAAAATTTTGAGTTAGTTTATTCTGGAAACTTTATGAATTCAGTTTGTGTATATTTATATGATAATAATAATTTATTTGTTATTTTGGAATCGATTTATATTAAATCGAATTTAATGTTAAATCATCAGTTTAATTTAATATCTTCTCCTACAATCGAATTGGGCTACGAAACACGTTCCAGTGTGTTCAGAATGGTGGTATAACTCTAGGAATAACGCTGGTTGCACTCAAATAGGGATTCGAAATCGCGTGATATTTTAAAGGGGTTGAAATCACGCCAGTCAAATCAATATATAATATAAATTAATTATAGGGGATGAATTTTCCACTAGCATAGGCTATTCTGTCTGATTTCATCGTATTCTCCCATTAAATTTCACATCTAAAATTTTCCTTCTTCCCTAAGCTTTCAGTACTGGTACGCTGCAAATTTGTTATACCTTATACCTTACTGAATTTGACGTCATTCTTATCTGTGTCTCTGCTTCCCTATATAAACAGCAGTGGCCTTCGATACTTCAATTCCCCAAACCAATACACATCAATTCCTTTGATTCCTCTTTTTCTGTAAATCGCAAAAACAAAACTCCATGGTATACCTTTTCAAACCCAAATTCAAAACCATTCCAATTCGTTCCCCTTTTCCTTGGTCAAATTCGAAGACCGATTCCCTAGAAATAAGTAGAACGGAAATAGAAATCACACTTAAATTCATTGCGATTCAAAATCAAGATTGTAAATCTGGAGCTTGACTCAAGAGGCGCCGCTATAAGGATGTGGAATGAGATGACCTGAACTTCCACGTGAAGGAAAGCACAAATTGCTTTGAGAACATGACAAATCATAACACAAACAGAAGAACATTTCATTGTTTATTACAACAATTCCATCAGAATACAAGAATATACAGAGTATGAATAAGGATTACACATTTGATAATTATCAGAGGTTTAAATACATTACATAGCAGTGGAAAATATAACAAAAAACAACTGAAAGAGATAAACGGATACAGAGCTTTCTGAATATCGTTCCAGCTGTAAACCAGGATCCTGTAAATATAAATCTACAAAACCAAAACTACTAGTTGCCCGTGTGGAAAATAGGGGCACCCAGAGTTTAGGTTAAAACAGTAAACTCCAGGTCAGTCATGTGACTGGTGTGAGAACTAAAACAGTTATTTAAAACTTTACTTTAAATCAGATATATCAAGGGACCACGCCTTATAACACGGAACGGGTTTCCTCCTAAGAATACTAGTGCATATAATAAAACAGCGCAATGCTTTTTGGAAAAATGAAGCTATTATAAGACCCAGGTCCTATCACACAATGCAACGCAAGCCGTGGGATAGGGTTTTCCCTTACAATAGCCAAATATGCTTGGTACGTTAAAACAAATCATTTGATACTATTATAAGTGCGTAGTGTATAAAACAACTTCAAAAATAAATATATATCCTAGGCGGCATGGGTACCATATATCATGTCGCCAATACTAGGCTCTACAATCAAAACCGCAATTGTCACATATCAGAAGTTGGATTTCCGTCATGAACCAAGGCAAGGCGCAATCCTACCGTTTCGGGACAATCTAGCCCATGTCTCAGGACTAAGCCGCAACTGTACCTAAGCAACTTGCAGGGCCGGTCTACACTAAGTGCAATGGTGAATTAATATTTCTGAGCAAGCGTTTCCCTGCCCTATGGGGCGTAAATGAGCCAAATGACTCCATCGGCCCGGATTGACCGATATAACCAAGGCACCTCGTTATCCATCAAGTAATAAGCAACATATGCAACATCCACATGAGTAAAGTGTCAGAGCCAGTAAAACGCTGACACCACTCCTATATAGAAGGAAACACAATGCCCTCCTTGTCGTTCTCTCACATTTTTGGTTCATACCGGGGTATGAGGCTCACGAATTAACGCTACACAAAGCTATGCTATATTAAAGCTGTGATTTGATTATCAACCACAAGACTTTGCTTTTCAACAGAAGCCTTGATCATTTGCATCTCAACATGCCACACAGGCAATTCACACCATGCGACTGATGTCTATCAATATATAACCTGTAATACCCCACGTCCATTAATGTCACTCACAAAGGGAATGCACTAACTTCTATGGAGCGTTTTAAGTGAGTATAGAATAGAAACTTAACAACAAGACAGATATAAACAATACTTAAAAATTTAAAACTTTATTCATTGCAGCGGTAAACACATAGGTTTGATTACATCATCAAAAATCAAAGTCAAAGTACATAGTACCCATCTTGACTAAATCAGAATACATAAATTGAAAGACATAACCCCAGTACAAAATAGCCATAAATAAGAGAGGCTGAAATTTTACTTCAGCGATCCAAGCAACTTCTAAAAGAAGAGATACAGCTGTCCAAAATCAAGCTCCACTGGTGCTAGTTCCAACCTGAGCACCTAGGAGGGGAGGAAGAAAAGAGGTGGAAACAAAGGGGGTCAGACATAAAGTCTGGCGAGTGCGATAACTTTAACAATATAATTACCAAAATTACTAGGCTAAGGCATAAGTTGGAAAATAAGGAAATGACTGTGAAAAATTGAGTATGGCAGAGTAAACGAGGAAATAAGATGAACAAAGATAACGTTAAAGTCGCACCTAGACCACTATAAGATAATTACTATACTGCACCATCACTACTATACTGCACCACCACCAGTCACCCAAAGGTTGATCCCGCCTACAGAACTTAATAATGATAATGGTAGTTTCGTGCACCCCTAGCTGCCTTCATAGGTGCCGCCTGCCCCTATCTCCACTAGGTGTACCCACTACCCCAATGCGATCGGCTCCCTAACTCGTAGATACCCGTGCTGGCCCCACAGTGGGGTGTATCACTCCCCAAAGTGGCAACTCGATACAACCAACAATGCACAGTTTATACCTACATGATGCAACAACGTCTTACCTACCAGCCCGGGTCCACACACGCATATGAACCCGTTGGACTTGCGTTGCCACCGCTAACCCAGTTTGGCCTCTTACAATCAAGCCCAGTATGCGTGTCCCGTCCTAGACTTGGGTCGAGCCCACAAATATACGTATGGGTTACTGGTTGAAACGGGCCCCCATTACTTGACACAAGCTATCCACTTAAGCTTGGTCCCCTCTAGTACATCCCACTTAACCCTCTCCCTATTCATGTTCACTTTCATGTTTCAATTTTGGTTAAGTGTTTCTAATCGTATTTCAAATGCCACCCAAGGCACCCACTAAATTCCACTTGCCACCCAAGGCACCCACTTAACCCCCTCATGTCCCACTACATGTTTATCTGATTAAGTGTTTCTTAATTCATTAAGACCGTAACCTCATAAAGACCACCCACATTAGACTAGCATTTGTGGCAGCTGGATTTACTGGGCGGGTCTGGGCAGTCTTACACCACAAACGAGCCTAACCTCGTGCTTTACAACTGTTACGCATTTAATTTATGCCTAAGACCCCCACATTAGATTGGCATTTGTGGCAGCTGGATTTGCCGGGCGGGTCCGGGCAGTCTTACACCACAAAAGAGCCTAACCTCGTGTCTTAGACGATTAATTACACAAAATTAATTATTCCCCTAATTTGAATTAATTTCCCTATTCAAATTATCAATTAATTCCAAATTTAACTATGGCCATAATTGACTCAATTATGTCCATCTATTTATAGTCTGCAAAATCATACCAATTATCTTCACATATTTATTTTATGCCATTTAAGGCATTTATGCCAATTCTCAATATTAAATCTTTTAATATTATCCCCTTTACCCCACGTTGTACGTTCGTTCGTTTAACGTAAAATATACGTTAGATTGAATAGTCTAACTCATGGAATAAAGAGAAAACATCACAACATACATATAATTAAAACTAGATCTAAGCATAAGGGGTGAACTTGCATGTATGAATGATGTTCTACATTTAAAACTTGCATAAGCCGAAGTTACAACTTGCATAAAACTACATATGTCATAGATCCAAATCTAGAGGTGTAAACTTGTTTAGGTAATGATCACAACTTGCATAAATCATGTATCTCATAGATCTACATCTAAAGGTGTAAACTTGCATAGGCAATAACCACTAACTTGCATAACATGACTCATATTCCAAACTCATATATTTATATAAACTTGCATATGTGATTTATGCAACATAACAATGGTGTAAACTTACATCTAAACATGTAAACTAGCATGTAGAATTTAGCATATAACTCACACATGTCATAGCCTAACTTTAGATCTAAAATAGATGTCATGAAACATGTAAGGTTATACATAATTTTCACTAACTTGCATATGATTCATGTCTAAATCAATATCTAAACTTGCATACATACATATGATTTATCATATGAATCAACATAACCAAACTAGCATATGATCAACATGATGATTTGATTATACATTAGCCAATCATAGAATTACAACATAGATGATAGCATCATAACTTTACAACATAGATGATAACATCACAACATACATCACAATTTTACAACATAAATAATAACATGCGGTCAATAATTCACATCATATCCATATAATCCACATCATAACTCAATCCAATTAAATTGCTAATTATTTTATTAAAAAAATCGAACTCACAACTCAAATAAGGTC
This sequence comes from Allium sativum, assembly GCA_030737875.1. NCBI lineage: Eukaryota > Viridiplantae > Streptophyta > Magnoliopsida > Asparagales > Amaryllidaceae > Allium > Allium sativum. The sequence goes on from CM060912.1 coordinate 35,420,836, forward strand.
TTGAGTTCTGAAATCTGAGTTCTAAAGATGAATTAGATTTCCTTTGAAGTAGATTCGTTGTTAGAGTTTAATAGAATTGAATTTGATTTGCTTTCTTCTTCTCCGATTGGTGGCGGTTATTCTAGGTTGCAAGGTGACGGCATGGAGGCCATGAATCTAATTTTTAATTTGATTTTAGGGTTTGAGTCTACATGTCTTTTTATAGAGTTTAGGATTGATTTAAGCCGTCCGACCAACCCTTAATTAATCCCAACCAATCAGAGCAGATCAAAAACCCTAATGAGTCAGCACACAGTCACAAACAGGTCATCAATCAAATCTGCCCATGGGGGGGGGGGGGGGGGCAGGTCGACCCTATGGTCAACCTGGTCAGGGTAGGTCGACCCCCAGGTCGACCTGGCCATCGGCGGGAATTTTCCCGCCCAGTGTGTTTGACTCTGAAATTTGAATTTTCTGAAATCTGTTTTGAATTTCTGAAACTTCCGATGGCCATAACTTCTTCATACGAAGTCCAATTCACGCAAACTTGGACTCTATCTCAACCAGAATTCCGAGACGAACACAATGGCGCAACCCATTTCCTTTAATTCACACATCTGAGATTAGTTATTCTTTAATTTGTGAACATTAATATTAACAGAAATACGGGGTGTTACATTCTCCCCTCCTTAAAGGATTTCGCCCCCAAAATCTCCAAGTTAAGGAGAATGCATATCCTAACATCCAAACAACCATCTACTCAACCATCAAACACGGGCATCCATTGTCCTTATAAAATGTTGTATGAACATATGCAAGAAGTGTGTGTATATGTTCTCTATCTAATGCAAAATCAGGCGGTCTACTGATTCAGTTGACCTCCTTAATGCAAACCATGATAGTGTCATGCGTCCATTATGTATGTGAAAGAATCCTATCGACACATATTATTTCTACATGTGTGCACAACCATTCACCAAAATGCAACATCCATATGATAGCACAACCATTATACATCCACTAATTAAATATGCACACACATTTATATGCAATATGAAGTGACTGAGCCGATCTGGTGCCTAAAGTGTGTGTATATGCATCCATGAGCAACCAATAGAAAACACTTGCATCCGCATGCATCCATCATACATAACAGGTCTTAAACACATGTTTCAACCATAGGACAAACCTATCTAAAGGTCAAAGATGCTAGCGAGAGGACACACTAAAGATAAGATAAGTACAAGCTAAGCGATAAAGGAGAAATGAAAAGGCATACCCTTGAAAAGAAAAGGGTACAATGAACGCATCTTTCTTCCGTCTCCCAAGTAGTGTTGCTCTCATCATCTCCCCATTCCACTTTGAATAGCCTGACCTCTCGATTCCTCAACTTCTTAATCTCCGACCCAAGAATGCACGTAAGAGCTCGTCGCATCGTCGCATCACGCTCTATCTCCACCTCTCTAAGCATGCTCGGATCTACCACTTTCGCGGTCTCGTGCAAGCACTTCCTCAAATGTGATACATGGAATACATCGTGTACACCACTAAGTCTCTCGGGCAACTCCACTCTATACGCCATCTGTCCAATCCTCTCCTTAATAGGAAATGGCCCTACGAACCTTAGTGCTAACTTCCCAACGGACCCAAAGCAAACCACATTCCGTAATGGAGACACTTTGACAAAGACCATGTCCCCAATATCAAACTTAAGATCTGTCCTCCTCTTGTCCGCATAAGATTTCTGCCTATCTTGCGCTGTCTTCATCCTCCTTCGAATAAAATCGATCTTTTCCGAAGTCTCTCTAATCATGTCGGGCCCAAGCAAGATCTTATCTGTAGATTCCCACCAACATGCAGGCGAACGACACGGCCGTCCATAAAGAGCCTCGAACGGTGCCATGCCATTGCCAGACTGAAAGCTATTATTATATGAGAACTCCACCAACGGAAGATGTTCCTCCCATGTACCTCCGAAGTCTAAGACACACAACCTCAATAGGTCCTCTAGAATACGATTCACCCTCTCGGTCTGGCCGTCCGTCTGAGGATGATATGTGGTGCTCAAACATAACTGAGTCCCTACCACCTCTTGCAAGCTCTTCCAAAACTCGCTAGTAAAGATAGGATCGCGGTCGCTCACCATGCTAGAAGGAACACAGTGCAAACGAACTATCTCTCGAATGTATACGGAGGCTAAACATGGAGCAGTCCTCTTACTCTTCATGGGAATGAAATGGGCGCTCTTAGTAAGTTTGTTTACCACGACCCAAATCCCCGTATTACCCTTCCTCGATCTTGCTAACCCATCAATAATGTCCATCGAGACACTTTCCCACTTCCATTGTGGGACCTCCAATGGATGAAGTAACCCAACAGGTTTCTTTTGCTCTGCCTTTACTTGTTGGCACATCCCTCTTCATGCCGGCCCAAAAGTAAACTCGTCTCATGTCCATGTACATCTTGTCCCCACCGAGATGGATGGTCATCTTCGAACGATGTGCATCATCAGGAATGGTCTTCCTCAAATTCGCGTCCCATGGTACACAAAGTCTATCGTCCCTACGTAACCAACCCTTATCATCTAGGGTATACCTACTGAGAGGCTCGATGACTCCCTCCTTTTGAGCTTCTCTACTAACTCAACCAACTGTGGGTCATCTGGCTGTGCCTCACCAATCCATCCCAAAAGCGTAGGTCTGACCTCTAAGGATGCCAGTAAACAGTGAACAAGGTCAATGGAAGGTCTAAAGTCAAACGTAGAGATGAACTCTAAGCTTCGCCGCTCAACAAACAACGGACTCAAGGACAACCTTTTTCTACTTAAGGCGTCTGCCACCACGTTACCCTTGCCAGGGGTATATGTTATCTCGAAATCGTAGGACTCTAAGAATTCGATCCACCTTTGCTGCCTTAAGTTCAAGTCCTTCTGAGAGAACAAGTATTTTAGTGATTTGTGGTCAGTGAACAATTCGAATTTTTCGCCAAGAAGATAATGGCGCCAAGACTTAAGCGCGAAAACAATAGCGGCCGACTCTAGGTCATGTGTAGGGTAATTTCTCTCATGCACTCTCAACCGCCTTCCACCATATGCTATTACCCTTCCCTCTTGCACTAAGACTGCGCCTAGTCCTGTCCCATAAGCATCGGTATAAACGATAAATGGCTTACTCCCATCTAGCAACACTAAGACTGGTGGTCAAAGTTCTCTTTAAACGTTGGAACGCATCATCATAATCTACGTCCCATGTGAAAACTAGGTTCTTCTTCGTCAAACGTGTTAATAGGGCTGATATTTTTGCGAAATCTTTGATAAACTTCCTATAGTAGCCAGCCAACCCTAAGAAACTCCTCACCTCGGTAGCATTTTTAGGGACCTTCCAATCTTGGATGGCCACTACCTTCGCGGGATCCACAGCTATCCCTTCTTTGAAAACCACGTGCCCTAAGAATCGCACTTCCTTTCTCCAAAAGTGACATTTAGAAAATTTAGCTTTAAGGCTATGCGCTCGAAGTGTCTCCAACACTTCCCTAAGATGTAGGGCATGCTCTTCCTCGCTCTTAGAAAAGATCAAGATGTCGTCCACAAAGACTACCACGAATTTATTAAGGTACTCCCTAAACACCCTACTCACCAAGTCAACAAAGTATGCGGGGGCGTTTGTCAAACCGAAGGGCATCACAAGCCACTCGAAGAAGCCGTCTGGAGTCCTAAAGGTTGTCTTGTCTATGCTAGCCTCAGCCACTCACAACTGATGGAAACCCGTGGCTAAGTCCAACTGCGAAAACACTGAGGCGCCAACTAACTGATCGAAGAGATCGTCAATCCTCGGCAGTGGGTGTCTATTCTTCTTAGTAAGCTTATTAATTTCTCTATAGTCCACACAAAGTCTAAGGGACCCATCTTCCTTCATGGAAAATACTACTGGAGCACCCCACTCTGATATACTACGTCTGATGAACCCCTTCTCAAGCAATTCTTTCACTTTCTTACTGAGTTCTTCTCTCTCTCTTGGAGTCATGTGGCGCACTGGTAATGCAACTGGCTTTGCATTATCTACTAGATATATTCGAAAGTCTATCTCACGTTTGGGGGTAAACCCCTAACCTCATCGAAGACATCAACATATTCATGGACTATACGAACAGAATGTAAATCATCATCGGATGCGTCAAGGGGTTCTAGGTAGCTAGACATTACTGGACCTCTAGGGTCACAAGAAATATCAAGGGTCTTTCCACAACGAGTCAACAATCTAACTACCCTTCTTTCACAATCTAGGATGGCCCCATATCTAGTTAGCCAATCCATACCTAGAATCAAGCCGTAACCCATGAAGCCAACAACAAAGGCGTTGCATTCAAACCCAACGCCCAAGATAGACACTCTCAAATCCCAACAAATCATAGAAAGATGAGCCAAACCACCAATAGGATTTGAGACTACTAAGGGATCGGTAACTAGACTAGTATCTAGGTGCAGTTTTTCAACTAATGATGTAGAGATAAACGAATGTGATGCGCCAGAATCGAATAAAGTATGGATAGGATGATCAAACACAAAAACTAAACTTTCAAAGGAAATTGCTCTACCTCGTTCTTGCAGCGGTGGGACCACGAGAGCCTGAACTTGCCCCCTTGCCTTCCCTAGTGCCATAAGAGCCTGCACATGTCCTCCCGAGGTAGACCCTGCCCTCTGCCCTTTCCTTGGGCAGTCCTTAATCAGATGTCCCGCTTCGCCACAGTGGAAACAACCAGTCTTCTTTTTCTTCCTACAATCTTTGCTTAGATGGCCGGGTGTCCCACAGTTAAAGCATCTTTTCTTTCCATTGCCATTGTTGCCTTTGCCACCTTTCTTGTTCTGTTGTTGCTGTTGCGGTTTCTTTTGATCCCCTTTCTTCTCGAGTGCTTATTAGCATTGGCGCCCTTCTCCTCTTCATGCATAAGCGCCATGTCAACTAGTCTCTCAAAGGTAGCCCCCATGGGAATGTGGGTCATAGCTAACCCATGAAGCGACTCATTCAAACCTTTAACAAATCTTAGGGCCTTCTTTTCTGGAGTATTCACCAAGTCCAAGCCAAATCTCGTCAACTGATTGAACTTGTTGACGTATTCTTTCATTGATAGATTCCCTTGCTTCAATGCCAAAAACCTTTCCATGTAAAAATTCTCTTCAGCTAGTGAGAGAAACTTTTATTCAAACGTCCACCTGAAATCTGGCCGCGTATCAACTGAACGCTCTCCGTTAGTGACTTCCCACCAAAATGAGGCCTCATCCTTCATCAACCAAGCAACCAATTGGACCTTCTTATAGTCGTCCAAGTCGAAAATGCCGAACAGGTCCTCCACTTCTTTCAACCAATTTCTAGCTTCAATGAACGTTTCAGACCCACTAAAAGATTTTCCACCCATCGAACGAAAGTCTTTACATATCTTGGAGAAAGTATCTCCACGCAGAGGAATGACTGGAGCTGGGGGAGGAGGTGGAGAAACGTTGGCCGGACCCGCGGTAGCGGCCCTAGCCTCGAGATACTGACGAAACCAACAGGGTACATGAACACCCTCTGGTATCTCAGATGCTCCAGACATGCTGAAATGAAAAAGGAAAGATTCAATACAGAAGAACTGAAGGAAAGATATATGGCTCTTGGGGTTATGCTTTCTAAAATAAGCTTTTCTCTGGAAAATACTTTCCTTAAAACATACTTTTGAAGGTACTTCTTTATAAAAGTGGTTTTGAAAAATAGCTTTTCAAAATTCATATCTGTTCTGCTAACCTTCAGCTCTGATACCACGTGTAACACCCCACGTCCATTAATGTCACTCACAAAGGGAATACATTAACTTCTATGGAGCGTTTTAAGTGAGTATAGAATAGAAACTTAACAACAAGACATATATAAATAGTACTTAAAAATTTAAAACTTTATTCATTGCAGCGGTAAACACATAGGTTTGATTACATCATCAAAAACCAAAGTCAAAGTACATAGTATCCATCTTGACTAAATCAGGGTACATAAATTGAAAGACATAACCCCAGTACAAAATAGCCATAAATAAGAGAGGCTGAACTTTTACTTCAGCGATCCAAGCAACTTCTAAAAGCAGAGATACAGCTGTCCAAAATTAAGCTCTACTGGTGCTAGTTCCAACCTGAGCACCTTGGGGGGAATGAAGAAAAGAGGAGGAAACAAAGGGGTTCAGACATAAAGTCTGGCGAGTGCGATAATTTTAACAATATAATTACCAAAATAACTAGGCTAAGGCATAAGTTGGAAAATAAGGAAATGACTGTGAACAATTGAGTAAAGCAGAGCAAACGAGGAAATAAGATGAGCAAAGATAACGTTAAAGGCGCACCTAGACCACTATAAGATAACTATTATACTGCACCACCACTAATATACAGCACCACCACCAGTCACCCTAAGGTTGATCCCGCCTACAGAACTTAATAATGATAATGGTAGTTTCGTGCACCCCTAGCTGCCTTCATAGGTGCCGCTTGCCCCTATCTCCACTAGGTGTACCCACTACCCCCATGCGATCGGCTCCCTAACTCGTAGATACCTGTGCTGGCCACACAGTGGGGTGTATCACTCCCCAAAGTGGCAACCCGATACAACCAATAATGCACGGCTTATACCTACACGATGCAACAACGTCTTACCTACCAGCCCAAGTCCACACACGCATATGAACCCGTTGGACTTGCGTTGCCACCGCTAACCCGGTTTGGCCTCTTACAGTCAAGCCCAATATGTGTGTCCCGTCCTCGACTTGGGTTGAGCCCACAAAGATACGTATGGGTTACTGGTTGAAATGGGCCCCCATTACTTGACACAAGCTATCCACCTAAGCTTGGTCCCCTCTAGTACATCCCACTTAACCCTCTCCCTATTCATGTTCACTTACATGTTTCAATTTTGGTTAAGTGTTTCTAATCGTATTTCAAATGCCACCCAAGGCACCCACTAAATTCCACATGCTACCCAACGCACCCACTTAACCCCCTCATGTCCCACTACATGTTTATCTGGTTAAGTGTTTCTTAATTCATTAAGACCGTAACCTCATAAAGACCTCCCACATTAGACTGGCATTTGTGGCAGCGGGATTTGTCGGGCGGGTCCGGGCAGTCTTACACCATAAAAGAGCCTAACCTCGTGTCTTTTCAACTGTTACGCATTTAATTTATGCCTAAGACCTCCCATATTAGACTGGCATTTGTGGCAGCTTGATTTGCCGGGCGGGTTCGGGCAGTCTTACCCCACAAAAGAGCCTAACCTCGTGTCTTAGACGATTAATTACACAAAATTAATTATTCCCCCAATTTGAATTAATTTCCGTATTAAAATTATCAATTAATTCCAAATTTAACTATGGCCATGATTGACTCAATTATGTCCATCTATTTATGGTATGCAAAATCATACCAATTTTCTTCACATATTTATTTTATGCCATTTAAGGCATTTATGCCAATTCTCAATATTAAATCTTTTAATATTATCCCCTTTACCCTCACGTTGTACGTTCGTTCGTTTAACGTAAAATATACGTTAGACTCGAATAGTCTAACTCATGGAATAAAGAGAAAACATCACAACATACATATAATTAAAACTAGATCTAAACATAAGGGGTGAACTTGCATGTGTGAATGATGTTCTACATCTAAAACTTGCATAGGCCAAAGTTACAACTTGCATAAAACTACATATGTCATAGATCCAAATCTAAAGGTGTAAACTTGTTTAGGTAATGATCACAACTTGCATAAATCATGTATGTCATATATCTATATCTAAAGGTGTAAACTTGCATAGGCAATAACACAAACTTGCATAACATGATTCATATTCCAAACTCATATATTTATATAAACTTGCATATGTGATTTATGCAACATAACAATGGTGTAAACTTACATCTAAACATGTAAACTAGCATGTAGAATTTAGAATATAACTCACACATGTCACAACCTAACTTTACATCTAAAATTGATGTCATGAAACATGTAAGGTTATACATAATTTTCACTAACTTGCATATGAATCATGTCTAAATCAATATCTAAACTTGCATACATACATATGATTTATCATATGAATCAACATAACCAAACTAGCATATGAACAACATGATGATTTGATTATACATAAGCCAATCATAGAATTACAACATAGATGATAGCATCATAACTTTACAACATAGATGATAACATCACAACATACATCATAATTTTACAACATAAATAATAACATGCGGTCAATAATTCACTTCATGTCCATATAATCCACATCATAACTCAGTCCAATTAAATTGCTAATTATTTTATTAAAGAAATCAAACTCACATCTCAAAGAAGGTCTTGAGTTCTGAAATCTGAGTTCTGAAGTTGAATTAGCTTTCCTTTGAAGTAGATTCGTTGTTAGAGTTGAATAGAATTGAATTTGATTTGCTTTCTTCCTCTCCAATTAGTGGCGGCTATTCTAGGTTGCAAGCTGACGGCATGGAGGCCATGAATCTAATTTTTAATTTGATTTTTGGTTTTGAGTCTACATATCTTTTTATAGAGTTTGGGATTGATTTAAGCCATCCGATCAACCCAGAATTAATCCCAGCCAATCAGAGCAGATCAGAAACCCTAATGAGTCAGCACACAGTCACAAATAGGTCATCAATCAAATCTGCCCGGAGGGGCAGGTCGACCCTATGGTCGACCTGGTCAGGGTAGGTCGACCCCTAGGTTGACCTGGCCCTGGCGGGAATTTTCCTGCCTAGCCTGTTTGACTATGAAATTTGAATTTTCTAAAATCTGTTTGGAATTTTCTGAAACTTCTGATGGCCATAACTCCTTCATACGAAGTCCAATTCAAGCAAACTCGGACTCGATCTCAACCAGAATTCCGAGACGAACACAATGGCATAACCCGTTTCCCTTAATTCTCACATCTGAGATTGGTCATTCTTTAATTTGTGAACATTAATATTAACAGAAATACAGGGTGTTACATAACCTCTGAGCTCGTGCGTCCTAGAGAAGGGCGTTAAGCAAAAGAATAACTCCTCTGCCGCCAAACAGATATATATTTAATAGAAATCAATCACATAGAACACAATTCAATGTCAGAAACACATCCATTTACAAATTCATTCTGGGTCTGAACGAAATCGTAGGCACCTTATTCCTCCCCCATATGTCCAATACATGGGAGAGGCCCTCGCATATCCATCGATCTCCAAGTACTTCTAGACGATCACCACTTATTACCTCGTCTTGGGTGTACGGCCCAAATCAAGACATCAGTAATCATCCAAATGATGTGAAGACCTCTGGTCTTCAACCACCATCTTCATCCTCGATATATCGTTGAATCAGTTATTCAGAATGGGATAAACTCGGTCTTTCTGAACAACTCGCGTATATAATAAACAAGTGCTATAAAAACACAACATACGCCTCATTCCAATCCAAAATATTCCTTTATTCAAATATTCTTATACTTTGGGAAAGTGTGACAGCCCGCCCCGCACTAGCCTGCATTTCCTCCGAAAGTGCGCTGTACACATGCCCGACTAGCACGGGACGGTCGTCAGAAGAAAGAAAAGAAGGGAATGAACTAATCAAGGAACCTGTAGGATGTCTCACAGCGCATGGGATAAAATATAATAATAACATACTTGACATAAAACAGGCAAGACAGTACATAAGCTGATAACTAATAATCAATGTCAACACCAGAGCAGCGGAAATCCAAATACAGCTTATTACAACCTTCCAAATTTACTGTCTCTAACAAAAGAAAACTAAAGTAGAAGATGCACCACCAATGCCCAAGCAGTGATCTTCAACAACACAGGGAGAATACTATATATATTACGTGGAAGCCTCCTGCTCGTCTCCGGATCATCTACCCGTGCATCACCAGCTAACCTGTCTCTAGTCTGCTCGTGTGAGCACCCAGAGTAGTAAGAGGAGACATAAAACTCTGGGTCAGACATAAAGCCTGGTATGAGCGATAAGCATCTAAACAGAGTAATAACAGGTATACTAAACCATACCTGAACCTGCAACCAAAGAGTTAGTACCACATACCGTACAATGCTCTAAGGTGCCATAATAAATAGTGTAAGAATACGGGGGTGGGGTGTGTATGTCAACAATCAAGCATAACAACCATCCTTATGTCTCTCACTCAGTGCGTAAAGTATACGATATCTACCACTTTGGAACACTAGACAAACTGAGGCAACGACGAATCCCGACTTGTAGAAACCCTGCTGTGACCAAGCCAAACACTTGGAGTCATGACCATACATTTCAATGATCCACTTCATTGGTCGTAGCCCTTGGTTCTACCGATGCCATAATGGCCCTGAATCCGCCTTCGTACCTCCTACCATAGTTGTCCAATGCTATAGACGTCGATAACCCCTTGGCACGCGTCCCGCAGCAAAACCCAACCATGAAGCGAACTCGTTGATTCCCATCTGAATCTTGAGCTCTAACTTCTCATTTGGGCTTCCTTTGCATCTCGGGTTTCAGTCATCACCCTCCGGATCGGTCTTCATCCTGTTCGTAACTTCCTGGTTCGGTTCGCAGTCACCAGCTCGTAGCCATCAACCTCGGATCGGTTCGGATCATCCTTCACGCTCGGGTCGGATCGTGGAAGCCTTCCTCAGGTCGGGTCGGTTCAAGTTCCCCATCTCCATCGGATCGTGATCCTCAGGTCGTGGCGGCCCCCTCCAGTGCATAACTCCGGTTCGGGTCATCTCGTGGTGCTCGGTTCGGTTCGAAAGTGACTACACGGGTCGGGTCGGAGTCTCCAAGTCGCATCGCCATCACTGGTTCGGGTCGCACTTTCTGGTCACGAGGGATTCAGATCGTGCAAGCGGGTCGGATCGTGGCGTGGTGCTACGATTCAAGATCTCCTTTGGTCATCATCTCGTGGAGGGGGTTCGGGTAGTACAGCCTCCATCGATTCGTGCTCACCATCTTTCAGCGGATCGGGTCGGAGTCCTTACATCGGTTCGGTTCGGGTCTCCCTTATCCGATCCGATCCGGTTAGATACCCTGCAGTTTTCTGCAACTTTCCAGCAACTGTTTATACGCCTCTCGACGGCGTTTTCGACCAATCTAACTATTGGAATCAATCACAAAGCATACCAAAGAGTCATAGTAACATATAACAGCAACCACAAGCAACAAACAACAATTTAAATGAATCAAAATGGATCAAAAGTGGCCAAAACCTCACATTTTCCTATAATCCCTCTTAATCATGTTTAAGCATACGATTAGCCCAAATTTCTAACAGAGCCTTAAAACATTATTTTAGAATTTTAAGAATTTTTCCAGAATTTACTTACGTATAAATTCGCTAATCTTCACTAATTACCCTTAATTAACTGTAATTAGTGTCAAAACGATGCTATCACTCACCTTTGCCACAATAAAACTTCCAAATCTGAAGTGAACCTCTAATTTGCTCGAATTCCAATATATAACAGCAGCTCTACCTCGGTCCTTGTGTTAATCCTCCTTGATTTGATGCCTCTAAGCCTTAATTCTTGATTAGGAAGTGATTTTGGGTGTTTTAGAGAGGTTTAGAGAGTGGAGGCCATGGCTAGGTTAAGGGGAATGAAAGTGGCGGCTGGAAAATGTCTAAAGAAATGTTTTCTAACCCTAATCAGCCCCTATATACTCCTAAACCCGAAATTCCCCTTTGGGCCTAGCTGTTAATCACCCGGTTAAGCCCAATTAAGCTGTTTTTCACCATCTGAAACTTGTTTCAGCCATATCTCCCAAACGGTGAGTCCGTTTGGCTAATGTGACCACTCTACGGAAAGAGAAACCATCATCCGGAGCCAATGGAAGTGGTTTCAGGTCAAAATTCCTTTCCAGTCAAAAGTTATGGCCAAAACAGTGCCAACTAGGGGTAAAATGGTCATTTAAAAATCGGGAAAAATCATGAACATGGGAAATGACCCCAATAGTCGTCCCCCAAAGTTACATGACCATACGACTTCGTATGTGAAAGAAATAAATATTCTACGATCCTATGATGCGTAGAATGCGGGTCGTTACACTCTCCCCCCCTTAAGAAATTTCGCCCCCGAAATTCCTTAACCCAAAACATACAAAGGATCCCGCATGCCTAACAACCACATACAACAATCAATCATGCAAAACAAGCGAACAAGCCTATCCTAGCATGCGGAAAACTAAATCGAAGTCAAAATCTTACCAGGCAAAGAGTTCTGGGTGTGACTTCCTAATGTTCTCCTCTGTCTCCCAAGTACAATCATTCTCGTCCTCGCCCCACTGAACCTTGACTAACTTTACCGCCTTCCTTCGAAGTTGCTTAATGTCGTGCTCGACAATACGGGCCGGCTTGCGGTTCCCAACCGCCTCGGGTTCTACTTCGAAGTCCTCTAACTGATCAGGTGAAATAGTCATATCTGAGTCGTGAACGAACTTCCTTAGTTGGGAAACATGAAATACGTTGTGAACTCCCGCCATCTTCTCCGGTAAGTCAATTCTATATGCTAAATTCCCGACTAGCTCAAGAACAGGGAATGGGCCAACAAACCTTGGTGCCAACTTGCCTCTCCTGCCAAATCGTATTACGCTCTTCAACGGAGAAATCTTGACAAACACCAAGTCGCCAACGGAGAATTTTAAGTCTCTTCTCCTCTTATCAGCATAACTCTTCTGCCTATCTTGGGCAGCCTTCATTCGTTGTTGAATGATCTTGATCTTATCTGAAGTTTCCCTCACCACATCTGGTCCAAGCATAAACTTCTCGCCAGTCTCTATCCAACATGATGGTGAGTTACACGGCCTTCCGTACAAAGCTTCAAACGGAGCCATACCGATACTGGATTGGTAACTATTATTATATGCAAACTCTACTAGATGCAAATGGTCATCCCATGATCCACCAAAATCCAATATACATGCTCTCAAGAGATCTTCCAAAATACGATTCACCCTCTCCGTCTGACCGTCGGTCTGAGGATGATATGCGGTACTGAGATGTAACTCTGACCCTAGAGCCTCTTGTAAGCTCTTCCAAAACCCACTAGTGAACAACGGGTCTCGGTCGCTCACGATGCTTTTAGGTACTCCATGAAATCTCACTACCCACTTCATATACAATTCGGCTAACTTAGCTGCCGTTCTGGTCGATTTGACTGGTATAAACCTTGCGCTTTTAGTCAGTCGATCTACAATTACCCAAATGCTGCCATATCCCGATCTAGTCCTTGGTAAACCATCGATGAAATCCATCGAGACTTGCTCCCATTTCCATTCGGGAATTTCTAAGGGCTGTAACAAACCACTAGGCTTCTTTTGCTCGGCCTTAACTAGCTGGCAATTCATGCATTTGGATATAAACTTCCCAACGTCTCTTTTCATCCCTTCCCAGTAGTAAGTCTGCTTCATATCTCGATACATCTTATTACCACCGGGGTGTATAGTTAGCTTTGAGTGATGACATTCTCTAAGCACTTCATCCCTCAATCCATTGACATTGGGTACAACAAGCTTTCCATTCTTTCTAAGCCATCTATCTCGATCAAGCCCATACTTGTTCATCTCCTCATCGATACACATCTCTAACTTGGAGATGATTTCCAATAGGTTAGGATCGTCCCTCTGACTAGAGCCGATCCGCTCAATCAAAGTGGGTCTAATCGTCAAACTTGCTAACATTTCTGGATCCAATTCGCACTTTGGTCTGAAATCAAACCCCGCGATAAACTCCAGTTGCTTCCATTCAAGGAACATAGCCCCTAAGCTGGCATGTCTTCTACTCAATGCATCAGCCACCGCATTGCCCTTTCCCGGTGTGTATGCGATGTCAAAATCATAGGAAGCTAAGAACTCTAACCATCTCTGCTGACGGAGATTCAGATCTTTCTGAGAGAAGAGATACTTTAACGACTTATGATCTGTAAACAGCTCAAATCTTTCTCCCAAGAGATAGTGTCTCCACATCTTTAACGCGAACACGATCGCTGCCAATTCTAAATCATGGGTAGGGTATCTTCTCTCGTGCGGTTTCAATTGCCGACTTGCGTAAGCTATAACCCTACCGCCTTGCATCAATACAGCACCCAGTTCGGTACCACAGGCATCCGTGTATACCGTCATCTCTTCATCCCCTTTAGGAATGACTAACACTGGTGCGCTTGTCAACTTGTCCTTTAGACTTTTAAATGCATCCTCGCACCTTTCATCCCAGACAAAAGCTTGATTCTTCTTGGTCAACTGGGTCAATGGTGCTGCTATCTTGGAGAAACCTTGGATAAACTTACGATAATATCCCGCTAACCCCAAGAAACTTCTTACATCTGTTGCATTCTTGGGCGTAGGCCAATCCTGTACCGTAGCCACCTTTGCCGGGTCCACGGCAATACCATTCTCTGATACAACATGGCCCAAGAACCTCACTTCCCTCTTCCAGAAGTGACACTTCGAAAACTTTGCTTTCAATTGGTGTTTTCTCAAGACCTCCATCACTACTCTTAAATGTTCCTTGTGTTCTTCCTCTGTCCTCGAATAGACCAAAATATCATCAACGAACACAAGGACAAACTTATTCAACTGATCTCTGAATACCCTATTCATAAGATCCACAAAATATGCTGGGGCATTGGTCGGCCCGAATGGCATGACCAACCACTCATAAAATCCAGACGGCGTCCGAAATGCCGTTTTAGCTATACTCTCAGCTTCCACTCTAAGCTGATGAAAACCTGTCGCGAGATCCAACTGAGAAAATACTCTCGTGCCACTCAACTGATCGAACAAATCATCTATCCGCGGTAGAGGATACTTGTTCTTCCTCGTCACTTTATTCAACTCGCGGTAGTCTACACACAAACGAAGGGAACCATCTGCCTTGGTAGCAAACACAACTGGTGCTCCCCATTCAGAAACACTCCTTCTGATAAATCCCTTCTTCAAAAGATCGCTGACTTGCACCTCGAGCTCTCGCTGCTCTCTTGGTGCCATACGACGAAGTGGCATCACTATAGGCCTGGCATCCTTTACCAAATCAATATGAAACTCAATCTCTCGGTGTGGTGGAAGTCCGGTCACTTCTTCGAAAACATCCGGATACTGGCCAACCACGGGCAAACCTGACAACTCACTATGCGGAATGTCGAGGGAGTTTAGAAAACTAGCCAATACCCCCTTACTGGGTAGACCACCAAACACTATCCTCCGCCCATCATCCGCTCTAGCTGTCACCAACAAGCCCTCACAGTCTACCACCACCCCGTATCTTTGGAGCCAATCTACTCCCAAAATAATGCCAAACCCAGTAAAGCCCAAAACAAAGCAATCACAAACAAACATGCATCCATGACTCGATAAGACCACACTACGACAAATCATGCTAAGGCTAGTCGAACCACCAATCGGGTTCGTCACCACTAAAGGTCTATCGACAATCTCGGGCTCCAATCCCAACCTATCTACCAGGTCACTAGATATGAAAGAACTGGAAGCTCCGGTATCAAACAAAACTCTAACAGGAACATCATAAACAGAAAGCATACCTTGAATGACGACATTCTTTCCCTTCTCCGCCGCAGTTGGGGCATTCGACGAAGAAGGAATAGCATTAAGGGCATATGCTTTCACCATTTGCTTTTCCTTAGGAGGCTGTGGACACTTGTCCTTGTGATGTCCCATTTGGCCACAGTTGAAGCACTTCCTATCCGCTGGCTTGGCCCGACAATTACTAGCATAATGGCCCTTCTTACCACAGCTGAAGCACTCAACATCTTGCTTATTCTTTTTCTTCTGGCCATCCTTAGCTTGATTCTGTTTTCTCTTGTTCTGGGAACCACCCTTGCCTCCACCACTTGCTTGTGGCTTTGGCTCATCTGCGGATGCAACCTCAGTCTTCGGCTTAGGGTAGAGACTTTCTGATCTTAATGCTTTCCCCACAATCGATTCAAACGTCTCATCGATGTGGTTAATAAGTTTTTCCCCCAAGTACTGATCCAAACCAGTTATGAATTTCTCATTCTTTTTCTCGGCAGTATCAATAAGAGATAACCCATACTTCGACAAAGTCTCGAATTCAGCAATGTACTCCGAGACAGCTCTGCCATTCTGCTTGAGTTCCAAGAATTTCTTAAACAGCACTGACTTCTGAGCAGCTGGAATGAACTTCTCGCTAAAGCGAGCTTTAAACTGCTCCCAAGTAATCTGATCTTCCGGAGTGGCTGCCTTTATAGCATTCCACCAATTCATTGCCCGCCCTTGCAGCTGACGGGACGCTAGATTTCTCTTCATCGCATCCTCGATACCCAAATCCTCGAAGATACGTTCGCAACTATCCACCCAATCCTGAACATCCGTAGCCGACTCCGTTCCGTGGAACGGCTTCCCACCAAGGCTAGTATAATCCTTATTCAGCTTGGCGAAGTCGACTCTTGGCGCCTGCACCATTGGACCACCACCATTTCCACCATTGGGAGCTGCCCTCTGTACATCTCTAAGCATCTCTCTCATGAGGTCAGTAAACATCGTCCTCATGTCAGCAGCATTCCTATTATTGG
The DNA here is from genome assembly GCA_030737875.1 of Allium sativum. NCBI lineage: Eukaryota > Viridiplantae > Streptophyta > Magnoliopsida > Asparagales > Amaryllidaceae > Allium > Allium sativum. The sequence goes on from CM060912.1 coordinate 35,437,414, forward strand.
CTCCCCTACCAGCACCTCTAGTATATCGGCTCATCGTCAATCTGAAAAAGGAAACGATTAACGACTCCATAGTGGTGCTAGTGCAGTACGACTTCATCCTTATACTACTAATAGTATATATATATATAGCTTTTAAAAACCAAAGTAATCACAAATACGCTCTCTCGTATACGTATATTATCTCTCCCTGATAGCTTCCCTAGGTTAACTACGCAACCTAGAGCTCTGATACCAAGGGTGACAGCCCGCCCCGCACCAGCCTGCATTTCCTCCGAAAGTGCGCTGTACACATGCCCGACTAGCACGGGACGGTCGTCAGAAGAAAGAAAAGAAGGGAATGAACTAATCAAGGAACCTGTAGGATGTCTCACAGCGCATGGGATAAAATATAATAATAACATACTTGACATAAAACAGGCAAGACAGTACATAAGCTGATAACTAATAATCAATGTCAACACCAGAGCAGCGGAAATCCAAATACAGCTTATTACAACCTTCCAAATTTACTGTCTCTAACAAAAGAAAACTAAAGTAGAAGATGCACCACCAATGCCCAAGCAGTGATCTTCAACAACACAGGGAGAATACTATATATATTACGTGGAAGCCTCCTGCTCGTCTCCGGATCATCTACCCGTGCATCACCAGCTAACCTGTCTCTAGTCTGCTCGTGTGAGCACCCAGAGTAATAAGTGGAGACATAAAACTCTGGGTCAGACATAAAGCCTGGTATGAGCGATAAGCATCTAAACAGAGTAATAACAGGTATACTAAACCATACCTGAACCTGGACCTGCAACCAAAGAGTTAGTACCACATACTGTACAATGCTCTAAGGTGCCATAATAAATAGTGTAAGAATACGGGGGTGGGGTGTGTATGTCAACAATCAAGCATAACAACCATCCTTATGTCTCTCACTCAGTGCGTAAAGTATACGATATCTACCACTTTGGAACACTAGACAAACTGAGGCAACGACGAATCCCGACTTGTAGAAACCCTGCTGTGACCAAGCCAAACACTTGGAGTCATGACCATACATTTCAATGATCCACTTCATTGGTCGTAGCCCTTGGTTCTACCGATGCCATAATGGCCCTGAATCCGCCTTCGTACCTCCTACCATAGTGGTCCAAAGCTATAGACGTCGATAACCCCTTGGCACGCGTCCCGCAGCAAAACCCAACCATGAAGCGAACTCGTTGATTCCCATCTGAATCTTGAGCTCTAACTTCTCATTTGGGCTTCCTTTGCATCTCGGGTTTCAGTCATCACCCTCCGGATCGGTCTTCATCCTGTTCGTAACTTCCTGGTTCGGTTCGCAGTCACCAGCTCGTAGCCATCAACCTCGGATCGGTTCGGATCATCCTTCACGCTCGGGTCGGATCGTGGAAGCCTTCCTCAGGTCGGGTCGGTTCAAGTTCCCCATCTCCATCGGATCGTGATCCTCAGGTCGTGGCGGCCCCCTCCAGTGCATAACTCCAGTTCGGGTCGTCTCGTGGTGCTCGGTTCGGTTCGAAAGTGACTACACGGGTCGGGTCGGAGTCTCCAAGTCGCATCGCCATCACTGGTTCGGGTCGCACTTTCTGGTCACGAGGGATTCGGATCGTGCAAGTGGGTCGGATCGTGGCGTGGTGCTACGATTCAAGATCTCCTTTGGTCATCATCTCGTGGAGGGGGTTCGGGTAGTACAGCCTCCATCGATTCGTGCTCACCATCTTTCAGCGGATCGGGTCGGAGTCCTTACATCGGTTCGGTTCGGGTCTCCCTTATCCGATCCGATCCGGTTAGATACCCTGCAGTTTTCTGCAACTTTCCAGCAACTGTTTATACGCCTCTCGACGGCGTTTTCGACCAATCTAACTATTGGAATCAATCACAAAGCATACCAAAGAGTCATAGCAACATATAACAGCAACCACAAGCAACAAACAACAATTTAAATGAATCAAAATGGATCAAAAGTGGCCAAAACCTCACATTTTCCTATAATCCCTCTTAATCATGTTTAAGCATACGATTAGCAAAACACATCGAAATTAACCCAAATTTCTAACAGAGCCTTAAAACATTATTTTAGAATTTTAAGAATTTTTCCAGAATTTACTTACGTATAAATTCGCTAATCTTCACTAATTACCCTTAATTAACTGTAATTAGTGTCAAAACGATGCTATCACTCACCTTTGCCACAATAAAACTTCCAAATCTGAAGTGAACCTCTGATTTGCTCGAATTCCAATATATAACAGCAGCTCTACCTCGGTCCTTGTGTTAATCCTCCTTGATTTGATGCCTCTAAGCCTTAATTCTTGATTAGGAAGTGATTTTGGGTGTTTTAGAGAGGTTTAGAGAGTGGAGGCCATGGCTAGGTTAAGGGGAATGAAAGTGGCGGCTGGAAAATGTCTAAAGAAATGTTTTCTAACCCTAATCAGCCCCTATATACTCCTAAACCCGAAATTCCCCTTTGGGCCTAGCTGTTAATCACCCGGTTAAGCCCAATTAAGCTGTTTTTCACCATCTGAAACTTGTTTCAGCCATATCTCCCAAAAGGTGAGTCCGTTTGGCTAATGTGACCACTCTACGGAAAGAGAAACCATCATCCGGAGCCAATGGAAGTGGTTTCAGGTCAAAATTCCTTTCCAGTCAAAAGTTATGGCCAAAACAGTGCCAACTAGGGGTAAAATGGTCATTTAAAAATCGGGAAAAATCATGAACATGGGAAATGACCCCAATAGTCGTCCCCCAAAGTTACATGACCATACGACTTCGTATGTGAAAGAAATAAATATTCTACGATCCTATGATGCGTAGAACGCGGGTCGTTACAGAAAGGTTCCCATTAATTTTATCAAAGATAAATTCTTTAAATTTACTCTTTAATCTTCCTTTGGATATCATTTCAATCTAATTAAAGATGCATTAAAACTCCACTTGGTTTAATCTTCCCAAAAATCAATATTAACGATTGTTTAACTTGGGAAATCATATCCTGTCTTTAACTGGGTTAAAGAGCCATTGTCATTTAAAACACGGTTCACGATAAACCCAAAATCACATTCCATTCCAATAGCTTTTTACTGTAAATTAGCAAGTGAACAATTCCCTAAGTATTAACCCCAAAGGCCAAAACCAACATCAGATCAATACCCAGGAAACCATTCAACTTAACTAATCTCTAGTTAGTTTCTTATTTTCTTAACTCCATTGGGTCTAAGAATAGTATTACTAAAGATACCATTCACGACAACCCAAAATCACATTCCATTAACACTGGAATCTTCATGGAAAAGAAGTCGATATATAATCGATATCAATCCCCATATCCGACTAATAATATAAATGGAATAATGGCAAAGCCTTTTAAATTCCATAGGTATTAACAGTCTTCCTCCACAGAATTTCATTTCGATTATTATCAATCGAATTCCAATTTAATATATTAAATTGGAAAACGTTGCTTTGGAAAATTCCTGCGAAATCTTAATAAAAAGATTTATGAATTCCAAATCACATTTCACTGTAAATCGGGTTAAAGAACGAATGTCGTTTAAAAAAACAACAGTTCACAATAAACCCAATTCACATTCCATCAGTCTGTAACCGTAAATTAGTAAGAGAACAATTCCCTAAGTATTAACCCCGAAGGCCGAAACCAACATCAGATCAATACCCAGGAAACCATTCAACTTAACTAATCTCCAGTCAGTTTCTAATTTTCTTAACTCCATTGGGTTTAAGAACAGTATTATTAAAGATGCCATTCACGACAACCCAAAATCCAATTTGATATTAAATACAAGGCTCTGAATAGAAAATATATCGGCTTATATTCAATATCAAATTCTGAAACCAACAAATATCGTATTGGAATAACGATATATATATATATATATATATATATATATATATATATATATATATCTTCCAAATTCCTCCACAATATTCGTATAATTATGAAATCCAACATCAAAATATTCCGAGGATAATTTCGATTCAAATCCATTCCAATTCATATATTGGAAATTCTGGTTATTTTTAAAACCATTCCAAACCCAATTTATTTATTTTAAAAAATATTGGATTTATTATTCTATTTCAAAACTAGTTCATTTCGATAAAAGTATATTTTTATTTTTTCAAATATGGAATTTTTCATCCCAATTCTTTCCAAATCATTTATTATTATTTTACACAAATTATTGATATTTTTAATAATTTTATCAAGGCCCATACAGTCGATTTCCATAAACGGCCATCGAACTGCACTTACAACGACATTTTCCAAATTTGATTTGGACATAATTCCAAATCCAACCATTAGATTTCTAATTTCTTGTATTCATTAGAAATCTCTTTTCGATACAAACCCAACGGCCCTGGTTTTAGGAGAATCCTATGGTCAGATCACCCGTAATGTCCGTTCGAAGTCAATGGTCGAAATTCACGAACTACCGCAGCACGACGCATTCTATTCAGCCATTATATTATATATGTTATATATATAATATATATTTCGTCGATTTCCATTTAAAATGTATTTTATAAATCGTTTTAAATTCGTTTTCAAAACCATTTCAACTTCATATTCAATTTCTAATTAAAATTGAATATTCCATATCATCGATATATAAATAATAGTATTTTCAAAACATTAGATTTTGAAATCCATTCCTTTTCGATATTCATTATAAAAATGAATAAAATCGATATAAATATCGTTCACGTCAAAATGGCATTAATCTAATCAACACGGCTTTATATATTTAAATATTTTCGTGTCCATCCCAAATCGGACATCAAAATCAGATTTTGATCTTTTACTAAATATTATTTGAAAATATTCCTTATTTTAAAATAATCGTTATTTTAAAATATTCATTCTTTCTGAACTGGAATTGGACACAGCCAATTACTATATAATGTGATTTATATGGATTTCAAACACACATGTACACAACAGCAATCAAACACAGTCATCCATCATCCAAAGTGCATTTTACACTGCATAAGCATCAAATATAAATATTCAATGCATACAACAGTTGTCAGTCAATCGATCGACATACAACTAATTATTGGGATTAGTGTATGTCCAATATCATCCCAATACCCGTGTGGGGTTTCAATCAACAAATAATGAATTTTATTTGTGTAGTTGGGCGATGTGTAAAATTTATCGTCCCAATCAATATCAGTCAACTGTGTGTACATAAACAAATCGTCCGATTTGTTTTTGAATATTACTTATTTCATATACATGTTAAAAATTATATTTTTAACTATAAAATATTTTATTCCATTCCACATCACAATCAATTTTCACAACAGAATCAAATCAAAAAAACAAGTCGCCCATGGTCTGTGGACAACGGGTATCGGGTGCTGCTAAGCACCGTCTGCATCCTAGTACATATTTCAATAAGGAAATAAAATAAAAGTGAGAAGTTCTCACCTTTGGGATCCACTTCTCTATTCCTTATCTCTGAACGGTTTGAATTCAGATTTTTTTTCCGACGGTACCATCGCAATCTGTATCACGCAGTTTATTATTAAAATCACATTTTTATATTATAAAAATTATATTTTTATAATTCTGTTTTCCATATCTTTATAACATTAATTCTTATATAAAAATTGTATTTTCATACCAAGAGAATTCATAAAAAAAATCACATCTTTATTTCGCTTCCTATATGAAAATCTAATCTTACTATTGTTAAAAATCTCAACTTTCTATAGTTAAAAAACCTCAACTTTCTATAGTTTTGTTCATATCAAAATCATGTGTTTCTCTTCATAAAGATTAAATCTTTAATTTGCTACATACGTATAAAAAGATCTCATTTTTATAATCTTGCTTTCAACATAAAAATCATATTTTTTATTAATATACGTATATAAAAATCCTATCTATTTATAATAAAAAATCCAACTTTTTATAAATAAAAATTCAAACTTTTTATGCTATCCATATAAATATACTAAAAATAAAATTCAATTTGAATTTATATATAAAAAAAGCTGAGAACAAAACAAGGTTATATACCTTTTATATTCGTAGGGCTCCATAGTGGACTAACTGTCGGGGGGTGGAGGTGGTCGGACTGCTGTCGGCGGCGGATTTGCTTAGATGGCCGGAGGCGGGGGTTCAGGGTGGCCGGCGGTGGAGTGGTGGGGATCTGCGGTAGTTTGGGTTTAGGTTCACTCGAGTTAGGCGAGAGGAGGAAAGGAGAAGGCGGAGGGGAAGAAGGGGGTGGCTAAGGGAGATGACGGCGCTGCGGTGGAGGCCCACCAGCGGTGGCATGTCGACGTGAGGTGAGTGGCTAGGGTTGGAGGATACAACATTTTTTTTCTTTTATTTCTTCAGATCGGGAAAAATGAACGGGGAGGGGGGTTAAGTTGAAGAGGGGTTGACTTTTTAATTTTTTTTAATTATATATTTAATTTATTTAATCTCAAAAAGGTTATCTTTCCATTCGAACTTTGATTCAAACCCAACGTCTATCGTCCCTAGCTAGCTACCCCCATTCCGAACACATTGGGATATGTATCATAAGCCAATTCGACAATTTCAATCAGTTTCCGTTTGAATTAAAATATAAATCAATATATTGAATTTTAAACGTACATTTCACTTCACCGAGGCCACAAACGGACTCTGAAAATTGTAGAAAAATTATTTCTAGCTTCGTATTGACGATACGGTCCTAACAAAACTAATTTCATCAAACTTGAAGGCCGTTTGTAAAATGGCCATTTTCCAGTCGATTAAATTTGACTGAAAGTGACAAAACACGTTTTCTTTTGCCACGCTCGCATATTGATTCAGAAAATTATGAATTTTGGAATCTAGCAATAACTTGACATTCCGGATCCAACAAAAGTGGTTTCGTCGAAAACGGAGGTCGTTTGCAAAATTTTCATTTTTAACCGCCAAAATTCCATAGCGACTATTCTGAATTTTCAACTGGGCATAACTTTTTATTCCCACTATGAAATTTCAATTTTTTGGATTCTTTGAAAGATATTTTCAATTAGATTCTAATATTTTTGGTTTCGCTAAATCCGGTTTATTTTGAATCCTATACACTCATTTGAAATTTGAAATCGAAATTTCAAACTACCGCGCCGTTTTCAATTCCTTTTATAATTAAAATAAATATTTATATTCTAATGTCGATTTATATAAATATATATGTTCTAATTCTATACAAAATAAATTTGTCATCATAATTATTTAAAATAATTCATTTTAAATATTCATCAAAATTGCCAAAATAAAATTTTTAAATTGGTTCGGATTTCTGGGTTATACAATCTCCCCTACTTAAAAGCTTTTCGTCCTCGAAAAGGAACGGAGCTAAAAGTTATTTTACAAACCAACTCAACTTTCAGTTTGGCTTTCATTCTTCAACTTTTCAGTTCCTAAGAATTTTCCAGTTCTTCAAAAATTTGGCTAACACCCTAAATTTTTGAAAAATTTCGCCATAACCTCATGGGAGCACCTGGAAAATACCCAAACCACCACACAGGCCCTCTCATCTCAAAAAGAAAAAGAAAAAGCCAATCGGCTCATAAAATCATCCAAACCAAAGAAATTAGTAAACATGTACCTATTTGTCGGGCATACAATTTTATTCCTCTGCTCTAGCCTCCTTGCTATGACCTGTTCAATGTATATATATGTGCATGCATGCAATTTCAAAAAAAAAATTCAATACAGTTCAACATTTGATACAATTTGGCCTAAGTTTACCTTTCTTTTATATGTTGGTTTAAATAAATAATCACTTAACACAACTATCAATCAGTTAGTGAATTAATGTTTCAAATACATAATTTTGATACATATAGAAAAAATCATGTTTTTGATGCAAATTCACAACAATAAACCCTATCTAGTTTTGGTTCTCACATCAGCCAATTGGAAATATATAAATATCACACCTTTGAAACTCGAACACAAACGACTGATGTTGTACAGTCATCAATAGTTTCATCCCCGGCGACTAGAGTGTGATTCTATATCTATCCAGTATTTTAAAACTTCAAATACACATGGATCAGACGTATACGCAAAGTCTTTATATACTTGATTGTCCAAATCAATACAAAAATAATATTCAAATGCAAATAATTGATTTAAATTTTTAAAACAAAAAATTGTTTTCATCTTTATTTGAAAACAACTATCTTCCGACTCATTCTAGGATACTACTAATCCCATCTCTAACGAGTCATTCTCATTGGATATTAGTGATCCAATCTCTGATGAGTTCTTTTGTTTGGTTCTAACGTGTCTTGTTCTCCGAGCTCTATAAACCAAAGCTCCGATACCAAAATGAGATGACCCGAAATTCCCTGTGAAGGAAAGCATAAATTGCATTGAGAACACGACAAATTAGAACACAAACAGAAGAACATTTCATTGTTTATTACAACAATTCCATCAGAATACAAGAATATGCAGAATATGAATAAAGATTACACATTTGATAATTGTCAGAGGTTTAAATACATTACATAGCAGCGAAAAATAATACAAAAACACAACTGAAGAGATAAACGGATACAGAGCTTCCCGAATATCGTTCCAGCTGTAAACCAGGATACTGTTAATATAAATCTGCAAAACCAAAACTACTAGCTGCCCATGTGAAAAATAGGGGCACCCAGAGTTTAGATTAAAACAATAAACTCCAGGTCAGTCATGTGACTGGTGTGAGAACTAAAACAGTTATTTAAAACTTTACTTTAAATCAGATATATCAAGGGACCACGCCATATAACATAGAATGGGTTTCCTCCCAAGAACATGAGTGCATATAACAAAATAGCGCAATGCTTTTTGGAAAAATGAAGCTGCTATAAGACCCAGGTCCTATCACATAATGCAATGCAAGCCGGGGGATAGGGTTTTCCCTTATAATAGCCAAACATGCTCGGCACGTTAAAACAAATCATTTGATACTATTATAAGTGCATAGTGTACAAAACAACTTCAAAAATAAATGTATCAATCATAGGCAGCATGGGTACCATATATCATGTCGCCAATACTAGGCTCTACAATCAAAACTGCAAATATCACGTATTGGAAGTTGGATTTCTATCATGAACCAAGGCAAGGTGCAATCCTACAGTTTTGAGACAATCTAGCCCATGTCTCTGGACTCAGCCGCAACTGTACCTAGGCAACATGCAGGGCCGGTCCACACTAAGTGCAATGGTGAATTAATAATTCCTGAGCTTGCGTTTCCCCGCCCTTTGGGGCGTAAATGAGCCAAATGACTCCATCAGCTCCGGATCGACCGATATAACCGAGGCGCCTCGCTATCCATCAAGTAATAAGCAACATATGCAACGTACACATGAGTAAAATGTTAGGGCTGGTAAAACGCGGACATCACTCCTATCTAGAAGGAAACACAGTGCCCTCCCTGCCATCCTCTCCCGTTTCTAATTCATACCGGGGTGTGAGGCTCGCGAATTAACGCTACACAAAGTTATGCTATATTAAAGTCGTGCTTTGATCATCAACCACAAGGCTTTGCTTTTCAATAGTAGTCTTGGTCATTTGCATCTCAACATGCCACACAGGCAATTCACGCCATGCAACTGATGTCTATCGATATATAACCTCTGGGCTCGTACGTTCCAGAGAAGAGCGTTAAGCAAGAGAATAAATTATCTGCCGCCAAACAGATATATATTTAATAGAAATCAATCACACAGAATAAAATCCAATGTCGGACACACATCCATTTACAAATTTGTTCTAGGTCTGAACGAAACCGGAGGCACCTTATTCCTCCCCCGTATGTCCAATACAGGGGAGAGGCCCTCGCATATCCATCGATCTCCAAGTACATCTGGTCGATCACCACTTATTACCTCGTCTTGGGTGTACGGCCCAAATCAAGACATCAGTAATCATCCAAACGATGTGAAGACCTATGGTCTTTAACAACCATCTTCATCCTCGACATATCGTTGAATCAGTTATTCAGAATGGGACAAACTCAGTCTTTCTGAACAACTCGCGTATATAATAAACAAGTGCTATAAAAACACAACATACACCTCATTCCAATCCAGAATATTCCTTTATTCAAATATTCTTATACTTTGGGAAAGGTTCCCATTGATTTTATCAAAGCTAAATTCATTAAATTTATTCTTTAATCTTCCTTTGGGTATCATTTCAATCTAACTAAAGATGCATTAAAACTCCACTTGGTTTTAATCTTCCCAAAAATCATTATTAACGATCGTTTAACTTGTGAAATCATATCCTCTCTTTAACTGGGTTAAAGAACCAATGTCATTTAAAACACGGTTCACAATAAACCCAAAATCACATTCCATTCCATCAGCTTTTAACCGTAAATTAGCAAGTGAACAATTCCCTATGTATTAACCCCGAAGGCCGAAACCAACATCAGATCAATACCCAGGAAACCATTCAACTTAACTAATCTCCAGTTAGTTTCTGATTTTCTTAACTCCATTAGGTCTAAGAACGGTATTATTAAAGATACCATTCACGACAACCCAAAATCACATTCCATTAACACTGGAATCTTCATGGAAAACAAATCGATATCAATCTCCATATCCGATTAATAATGTAAATGGAATAATGGCAAAGCCTTTTAAATTACATATGTATTTACAGTCTTCCTCCATAGAATTTCATTTCGATTATTATCAATCAAATTCCATTCAATTCCAATTTAATATATTAAATTGGAAAACGTTACTTGGGAAAATTACTGCTAAATCTTAATAAAAAGATTTATAAATTCCAAATCATAATTCACTGTAAATCGGGTCACAGAACGAATGTCGTTAAAAAAACACAGTTCACAATAAACCCAATTCACATTCCATCAGTCTCTAACCGTAAATTAGTAAGAGACAATTCCCTAAGTATTAACCCCGAAGGCCGAAACCAACATCAGATCAATACCTAGGAAATCATTCAACTTAACTAATCTCCAGTCAGTTTCAAATTTTCTTAACTCCGTTGGGTTTATGAATATTATTATTAAAGATACCATTCACGACAACCCAAAGTCCAATTTGATATTAAATACAAGGCTCCGAATAGAAAATATATTGGCTTATATTCAATATAAAATTCTGAAACCAACAAATATCGTATTGGAATAACGATATATATGTCTTCCAAATTCCTCCACAATATCCGTATAATCATGAAATCCAACATCGAAATATTCCGAGAATAATTTCGATTCAAATCCATTCCAATTCATATATTGGAAATTCTGGTTATTTTTAAAACCATTTCAAACCCAATTTATTTATTTTAAAAAATATTGGATTTATTATTCTATTTCAAAACTAGTTCATTTCAATAAAAATATATTTTTATCTTTTCAAATATGAATTTTTTTATCCTAATTCTCTCCAAAACATTTATTATGATTTTATACAAATTATTGATATTTTTAATAATTTATCAAGGCCCGTACAGTCGATTTCCATAAACGGCCATCGAACTGCACTTACAACGACCTTTTCCAAATTTGATTCGGATATAATTCCAAATCCAACCGTTAGACTACTAATTTCTTGTATTCATTAGAAATTTGTTTTCGATATGATCCCAACAGTTCCAGTTTTAGGAGAATCTGACGGTCGGATCTCCCGTAATGTCCGTTCGAAGTCAACGGTCAAAATTCGCGAACTGCCGCAGCGCGACGCATTCTATTCAGGCCATTATATTATATATATAATTATATAATATATATTTCATCGATTTCCATTTAAAACGTATTTTATAAATCGTTTTAAATTCTTTTTCAAAACGATTTCAACTTCATATTCAATTTCTAATCAAAATTGAATATTCCATATCATCGATATATAAATGATAGTATTTTCAAAACATGAGATATTGAAATCCATTCCTTTTCGATATTCATTATAAAAATGAATATCGTTCATGTCAAATGGCATTAATCTAATCAACACGTCTTTATATATTTAAATATTTTCATGTCCATCCCAAATCGGACATCAAAATCAGATTTTGATCTTTTACTGGATATTATTTGAAAATATTCCTTATTTTAAAATAATTGTTATTTTAAAATATTCATTCTTTCTGAACTGGAATCGGACACAGTCAATTACCATATAATGTGATTTATATGGATTTCATACACACATGTACACAACAGCAATCAGACACAGTCAACCATCATTCAAAGTGCATTCTACACTGCATAAGCATAAAATATAAATATTCAACGCTTACAACAACTTGTCAATCAATCGATCGATATACAACTAATTATTGGGATTAGTGTATGTCTAATATCATCCCAACACCCATGTGGGTTTTAAATTAACAAATAACGAATTTTATTTGTGTAGTTGGGCGATGTGTAAAATTTATCGTCCCAATCAATATCAGTCAAATGTGTGTACATAAACAAATCATCCGATTTGTTTATGAATATTTATTTATTTCATATACATGTTAAAAATTATATTTTTATTTATAAAATACTTATAACTATAAAATATTTTATTCCATTCCACATCATAATCAATTTTCTCAACACAATCAAATCAAACAAACAAGTCGCCCATAGTCTATGGACAACGCGTGTCGGGTGCTGCTAAGCACCGTCTGCATCCTAGTATATATTTCAACTAGAAAATAAAATTAAAGTGAGAAGTTCTCACCTTTGGGATCCACTTCTCCAATCCTTATCTTTGAACGGTTTGAATTCGAATTTGTTTTCCGGCAGTACCATCGCAATCTGTATCACGCAGTTTATTATTAAAAATCACATTTTTATATTATAAAAATTAAATTTTTATAATTAAATTTTCCATATCTTTATAACGTTAATTCTTATATAAAAATCGTATTTTTATACAAAGAGAATTCATATAAAAAAATCACATCTTTATTTCGCTTCCTATATAAAAATCTAATCTTTCTATTGTTAAAAATCTCAAGTTTCTAAAGTTAAAAAACCTCAACTTTCTATAGTTTTGTTCATATCAAAATCATGTCTTTCTCTTCATAAAGTTTAAATCTTTAATTCGCTACATATATATATAAAAAAAGATCTCATCTTTATAATTTCGCTTTCAACACAAAAATCATATTTTTTTATTAACATACATATATAAAAATCCTATCTTTTTATAATAAAAAAATCTAACTTTTTATAAATAAAAATTCTAACTCTTTATGCTATTCATATGAATGTACTAAAAATAAAATTCAATTTGAATTCATATATAAAAAAACTGAGAACAAAACAAGGTTATATACCATTTATATTCGCAGGGGCTCCACAGTGGACTAAATGTCGGGGGTGGAGGCGACCGGACTACTGTCGGCGGCGAAGTTGCTTAGATGGCCGGAGGCGGGGGTTCAGGGTGGCCGGCGGTGGAGTGGTGGGCGTCTGCTTTAGTTTGGGTTCGAGTTCACTCAAGTTAGGCGAGAGGAGGAAAGGAGAAGGCGGAGGGGAAGAAGGGGGTGGCAAGGGGAGATGGCGGTGCTGCGGTGGTGGCCCACCAGCGGTGGCGCGTCGACGCGAGGGGAGCCGCTAGGGTTAGAGGTTACGATGTTTTTTTTCTTTTATTTCTTCAGATCGGGAAAAATGAACGGGGAGGGGGGTTAAGTTGAAGAGGGGGTGACTTTTTGATTTTTTTAATTATATATTTAATTTATTTAATCTCAAAAAGGTTATCTTTCCATTTGAACTCTGGGTCAAACCCAACGACTGTCGTCCCTAACTAATTAACCCCATTTCGAACACAATAGGATATGTATCGTAAGCCAATTCGACCATTTCAATCAGTCTCCATTTAAATTAAAATATATATCATTATATTGAATTTTAAACGTACATTTCACTTTACCATGGCCAAATACAGACTCTGAAAATTCTAGAAAAAATATTTCTAGCTCCGTATTGACGACATGGTCCTAACAAAACTATTTTTGTCATATTTTAAGGTTGTTTGAAAAATGGCCATTTTCCGGTCGATTAAATTTGACTAAAACTAACAAAACACGTTTTCTTTTGGCACGCTCGCATATTGATTCAGAAAATTATGAATTTTGGAATCTAGCAATAACATGACATCCCAGATCCAACTTAAGCTATTTCGTCGAAAATGGAGGTCGTTTGCAAAATTTCCATTTTTAAGGGCCAAAATTCCATAGCGACTATTCTGAATTTTCAACTGGGCATAACTTTTTATTCCCGCTATGAAATTTCAATTTTTTGGATTCGTTGGAAAGATATTTTCAATTAGATTCTAATATTTTTGGTTTATCTAAAATCTGGTTTATTTTGAATCCTATACATTCATTTGAAATTTGAAATCGAAATTTCAAACTATCGCGCCATTTTCAATTCCTTTTATAATTGAAATAAATATTTATATTCTAACGTCGATTTATATAAATATATACATTCTAATTCTATTCAAAATAAATTTCTCGTCGTAATTATTTAAAATAATTCATTTTAAATATTCAAAATTCATCAAAATTGCCAAAATAAAATTTTTAAATTAGTTCGAATTTTCCAGGTTATTACATGAAAATGAGGATAGGCGAAGTTTTCAGAAGGGGATTCAGATTTGGGTTGTACTGGAGATCGAATGGAGGTGTGTGATTATTGGAGGGGATGTAATCAAATAGGAAGGGTGTGATAGTGAGGGGATTAGCAGAGCACGGTGTGATATTTTTGGGGAAGCCGATGCTTATTTTTGGGTGACTGGGGTCTAGCGTCAATGGATAAGCGAACTGGGTGAGAGGTAGTGATTTACTGATATTGGAAAGGGAGGTACGATAGTTGTTTGGGGAGGGATGCGATGGAGGAGAATACTGTTTTTCAATTGGGGTGATGTTATGAAGACCGAAATTGAAGTAGTTCTCAAACAAAATGTTTTTGGGATGTCTAGATGGACTATTATCAACTGGAGATTGATCTTTGTTGGGTGGAGATGGTGAGGAGTTTGCATGAGGTCGCGTTGCTTGGTTATAGTAAGGAGTTATGGATCTTGTGGCTATGCCACTTGATGGAGGAGGCTGACTTAACAATCAGAATAGTAAGGGTTTGAAGCATTTAATGGTGATCAGATCACGGTGATGAGGGTTTGATGGAAAATGATCATGGTCGAAGTGGATTAGGATTATTTTCTCTTGGAAGTGTTCGGGGGTTTGCTTCATGGGATAGTCGAGTGATTAGTATAAATAATAAGGTATACATTTTAACGAAATTTAAATTACACAAAAAATCTGTTTATTTGTTAAGTAGTTAATTTAAATAAATAAACGTTTAATTGATAGATAAAATTTAATAATCATAGGCGATAAATTTATTCGAGACAATGCGTAGCTGAGACGATACAGAAATTAATTGGATATTCAGCCAAGGAAATTGAGGTGAGTTATACTCACTCAGTTAAATTATTGGGAAACATTTTTAATAGTTCAAATTTTATTTTATTGATTGTTGACTGATAACTTGATTGATATAAAGTGATAATAGTATACATAATAATATTATATAATAATATTGGTGACTGGTGATTAGATAATTCCCACAGTACCATTAGCGGATGCCCATAGTACCATTAGTGGATGATTTCCCTATGCGCCCCACAATATATATAGTGGATGACCTTCTATACCATGATGTCCTGCCTCGAAGCAGGATGGGTATTATTATTGTTGCCTAACATCTGTGGATGCAGGGAAAACAAGTTGGAGGGATCCAACTGGATTCCTCAACATTTTTTTTTTTTTTTTCGCATATATGTTATGATTGATAACCTGTGATAGTACATGACATGTTTGGATGGGTATTAATAAGTGGACTTTGATTTTGATATGTTTGATTGTCAAAAATAATAGATGGATGTTAAAACAAAATTTAAATAAATAAAAGTGTAAAAAGGGAATTTTATTTTCAAATAAAATATTTATTTAGAAACCGAATTATAAATAGAATTGAACTGTAAAGCTTTATTTTAACAAATATGATAAGAAGTTGATTTTTGTAAGCAACATGTATGAAGAAATGAAATTTTTATTTTTATTCAGAAAATATAATTTGAATATGAAGATAGATGGAAATTGGGTTTAAAATCGGTATTGTTAATATATTTGAATTTTTCAAGTTCAATGAAAATTTATAAATTGGACTATATGAAATAACTCTATAATTAGAAGTAATAACGGGAGTGAAACTTGAAATTTGATTTATGAAATCAGGTCTAGTATGGATATGTATTGAATTATTACTCACGATCAAGGTGAATAAAGATAATAAAGTAAGTGGTGTGGAAAATATAAATTTAAATATGAAATGAGCTTAAAAGAAAATATTTTATTTTCAAATAGAAATGTTCATTATAAGAATAATTCAAAAGTAAATATTTGATTTAAACAAAAGGGGATTTTATAAGAAGTGGAATTATTATTATCAAGGAATTTAAGGAAAAAGTAAATTATGTGGAAAGTTGGGAAAGAGATGGAAATCGTAAAATAAACCGTTATTTTATAATAGATTGAAATCTTCCAATTTGTAAAGGAAAATATAAAGAAGATTTATAGAATTTATAAATAGATATGAAACTCGAAGTTGCAAGTATGGAATCAAGTTGACTAATTAAATCAAGTATGAATTGTCTTAAGTAACATTATTCACGATTCAAGTGAGTAAGGGTTTGAAGTATATTGTTACAAAAAATAGGGACTTAATAGAAATAAGTCGGGAAGGGTTTTAAATTATAAATTATAAATTCTAATTGATTCAAGACAAACTAATTTGAATAATATAGTCTATATTATATTAATGAATTTTACATAAGATTTTTAGATAATAATTATGAATAGTAAGAACTGGCAAATGATATTTCATATGAATATTTTTATGGAATGAAGTTATGGAAATTTTACTAAGTTAAGTTATAATAAACCTATAAAGATGTGTATGAGGATTATTTATATAAAACCTTGGTTTACAAAGGTTAAACCAATATTGAGTTGATTAATAGAAAATAATATTGTTGTAAATGAAACTTTGTTTCAGTTTAGAAATAAAAAGACGTGTAGAAAATATTTCGAAAATTGTTTCTTCGATAATGGCGATAGCAAATGGTTTGCAAATCATATTTAAGTAAAATATTTGAAATAGTGACAAGTTGAGATAAATATCTCGTTTCAAGCGGTAATGAATAATTGGAATTTTTATTCGTTAGAAGTTATGAAATGAAGTTAAGGAAATTAGAAACTAACTGGAGATTAGTGAGTTGATTGGTTTTCAGAGTATCGATCTGATGTTGATTTCGGCCTTCGGGGTTGATACTTAGGGAATTATTCTCTTACTAGTTTACGGTTAGAGACTAATGACCGAATTGAGAAATACGTGCTTAAAAGGGTTTTAAAATGAAAGGGACTTTTGAATATTCTTATATATTAATATAACAAGAGAAATTAATATTCCAAATATTGGGAAAGAAGAGAAGTTAAATTTAACGAATAAAGAGGCTAAAATGATAATGTATATTAACTCAATGAATTTAATTTTCTATTATGGATGAATGGTTGTTTTTATTTGATAGTTAAATAACAAACTATCAAATCTGGCCTATACGATTGTTAGCATGGAAAGATTGGGATCGAATTTATTCGAAAATCATTCCGAACTAACAAATACATAAATGTAGACTATACGGATTGAAGATAGAGCAGTGAAGACCATTGATATTCATAAGTGAGTGGACTACTTATTGACTTCTCTGGAGTCGTGCCCAGAAATATTTTTTGATAGTGATCATGTCATGGTTGAAACTAACGGATTGCAAGGACTTCTCGCTACTGATCCAAAGGGTGATTTCTAAGATGTTGTAGGAGAGTCCTTCTGTTTGTCCAGTTCTAGGACAACTTGTATGGATGAATGTCTGACAGATTATTTCCAAAGGACCACGTACGTTGATTTCCTCAACGTATTTCTGTTGATGGCGGAGAAGACACATTCTGTTAAACACCAGAATATTTTTGTGGGCTTCAATTAGTGATATCTGACGGATCTAACGATGTGGCATTCAAAGTGAATGGTGGCCAGACGACCTAGAAATATAATTTTAAACCTCAAGCCTTATAACTGGGAAATGACAAAAATCGAGCAGGCAACATGGCTATGTGGGTCGCCCCCATTAGAGTGTATTGTCACCATCTAGAGAATATTCATATTTGTTACTTCTTTTTGCTTCTGTATCTCCTGAGAACGATTATCTTGGTACCAACCGTAAGTTGACAATATATTCGATCATGTGTGGCTGAGTTGCAAGATGTTCTTATTGAACTCCAGTGTATCCCCTCTAGAGTACACTGATTAGAAGGTGGTTCCATACCTTGTCATAGTTGGAAATTCAATCTCTAATAAGAGCCCATGGTTTTCAGTTTTATATTATATTTGTAGAGCGTGAGATGCAAGCTATCTGCTAGATAATTATTTATTTGATTTAGACGCTATCATAATATCAGAATAAATTATAGTTTCAAGAATGGTTTGGGTTATCGTAAGGTAAAAACCTTCTATGTTTATGTGTGGGTTGGTCTTGCGATTATCCTTTTCTTTTGAAATGATTTTTAACTTTAAAATCAAATTGGCTGCTACCAATAATTTAGTGAGTTTTCTTACGCTGGTTCACCAGACTGACCTGTGCGTTTGTAATGCTCAGGTCAGACCAAATTAGGTCAGACTGAGTTGTATAGGTTCAGGATAAGACGATACGGGCTTCAAGAGACAAGCTAGAGGAGTTCAGATGTATGATATATTATTCTTTTGTGTGTTGTAAATGAGGATAGACTGTTGTAGCTATCCAGATATACTCTAATAATTGTAAGTACTATTTCAAGTTTTTAAATAAAGATTTATTTCGGTATTATATTTTGTTCTGCTGCGATGTGAGACTCTGTGTATTGTGTTTAGTTGATTCTTCTTCCTTTTTCTTCTATTCTAATTTTTCTTTCTTTCTTATCTCACCCTCTAACTTCTTTCTTTAATATTCTGGATTTTCGGTACTCGATTTTGGACACAGGATATATTTTTGTTGAAAATTCGAGCATCAAATTTTCTGGTTCGTTACACCATGTCCGTCAAAGAGTATGTTAATAAATTCAATCAATTGGTGAGGTGTGGAGCTAGTGAATACCCCACACAAGAAAGATTTGAGTTTTGCTAGAGGATTGGATGAACCCCTTCATGGGTTGGCTATGTCTCATATTCCAATGGGAGCAACTTTTGAGAAACTCGTTGATATGGCATTGATGCACGATGAAGATAAAGATGGATAGAAGGAGGCTAAGAATGATGAAACACAATACATGATAGTATGGACCAAAAAAGAACAACAACAACAACAAAAGAAGGGCGAAATGAACGATATAGCTTGAGATAAGAGGAAATATTATAATTGCGAATGCGAGGGTCATTTGGTCAAAGACTGGAAAAGAAAGAAGAATGCTTGTTTCCATTGTGGAGAAGTCAGACACTATTCTAAAGAGTACCCGAAGAAGCAAGGACAAGGCCAAAGGGCAGGATCTTCCGGAGGGCAGGTGCATACTCTCATGGTCGGTGTACTAGATAGAGGTAGGAAAGTTTCTGTTGAAGGTTTGATTTCTCTTTCCAATCATCCTGTTAGAACTCTTTTTGATTCTGGCGCTTCGGATTTTTTATATCTGATTCTGTGGTTGAGTCTCCGCACCTTGGTACTAGTATGGTTTTGGATCCCGTTGTTGTCTCAAACTCCATTGGGGGTACAACTCATTTATCTATGATTTGTCGAGGTTTAAGAATATCTGTGTTGGGCATCCAATTTGAATGCGACACATATGTGCTTGGTTTCATGGGCAATGGCTTGATTCTAGGGATGAGTTTTCTAGCCATGTATGGTGCCATTCTGGATTGTGAGAGAAGGGTCGTTAGACTTTGACTTGCCATGGGAGGACACTCGAGATTTCTTGTGACCCTAAAGGGTCTGTCAAGCTTAGTTTCCTAGAGTCGCTTGATGCATCTATCGATGATCCATGATCTGTACCAGTATTTTGTGAGTATCCTGATGTTTTTGAGGAGGTTTGGGGCTTACCTCTGAGGCGCGAGATTGATTTCCGTATATACTTGGTGGACAATGCAAAGCCAGTTGTATTACCTGTGCGCTATATGGCTCCGAGAGAAAGGAGGGAGCTCAGCAAGCAAGTATGGGAGCTACTTGAGAAAGGGTTTATTACATGAAGCATATTTGAATGGGGTGCTCTAGTAGTATTCGCCACTAAGGAAAATGGTTCGCTTCGCTTATGTGTGGAATACAGAGAGTTAAATAAACTCACGAAGAAAAATGGGCACCAACTTAGGAGGATAGATGATTTGTTTGACCAACTTGTTGGTGCATCTGTTTTCTCCTAGTTAGACTTGGCCATAGGATTTCATTAGTTGAGGGTGGCCGAGGACAGTATAGACAAGACTGCTTTTTAGAACTCCAGATGGTTACTTTGAGGGGCTCATAATGCCTTTTGGGTTGACGAATGCACCCACCTATTTTGTGGATCTAATGCGTAGGGTGTTTCAGGAGTTCCTAAATAAGTTTATTGCGGTCTTTGTTGATGACATCTTCATTTTTTCGAAGAGCAAGGAAGAGCATGCCCGATATTCAACGGAGGTTTTGAAAACTCTCCGCGCGCACCAGCTTAAGGCGAAATTCTCCAAATGTCATTTTTGGAGAAAATAAGTGAGATTTCTAGGGCATGTGGTCTTTAAGGATGGGATGGCAGTAGATCCCGCGAAAGTAGTTGCAGTTCAAGATTGGCAGATTCCAAAGAATGCAACGGAGGTTAGGAGCATTCTTGGTTTAGCGGGCTATTATAGGAAGTCATTAAGGACTTCGCAAAGATATTAGCCCCACTCACCAGACTGACGAAGAAGAATCTGACATTTTCATGGGGTATAGACTGTGAGGGTGCTTTCTAGCGATTGAAAGGGCTCTGACAACAGCCACAGTCTCGACTTTGCTTGATGGGAACAAGGTATTCACAGTATACACTAATGCATGTGGTACAGGGCTAGGTGCAGTTTTGATGCAAGAGGGAAGGGTAGTATGTTATAGAGGTAGGTAGTTAAGAGTTCATGAGAAGAACTACCCTACCCATGACTTAGAGTTAGCTGCCATAGTATTCATGCTTAAGACTTGGCGCCATTACCTACTTGGAGAGAAGTTTGAGTTGTATACCGATCATAAATCTCTCAAGTACTTGTTCTTGCAGAAGGATCTCAATTTGAGGCAACATATATGGATGGAGTTCCTAGCATCCTATGACTTTGAGATAGCTTATACCCCTGGCAAGGGTAATGGGGTGGCGGACGCATTGAGTAGGCAAAGGATGACCTTGAGTCCTCTATTTGTAGAGAGGCAAAGCTTGGAGTTTATATCGACTTTTGATTTTAGACCCTCCGCCGAGTTCACACCTGGTGTATTGGCATCATTAGAGGTGAGACCGACTTTATTGGATCAGATAGGAACTTCGTAGCGAGAGGACCAATAGATAATGGATATCTTGGATACGCTCAGTAGAGGGGAGACTTCCAGTCACCTCAGTAGATATTCCATGGATGATAGGGGATGGATGCGATGAGATGGAAGGCTTTGTGTTTCGTGGGCTGGAAGTTTGTTGAATACAGTCCTTGAGGAAGCCCATCATTCTAGGATGACTATCCGTCCAGGCGGTGATAAGATGTATAGAGATATGAAGAGGGTTTTCTTTTGGGCCGAGATGAAGAAAGATGTAGCGGAGTTTGTTTCTCGATGTTTGATATGCCAGCAAGTCAAGGCTGAGCAAAGGAAACCCGGAGGTTTACTTCATCCTTTGGAAGTCCCACGGTGGAAGTTGGAGAGCATCTCTATGGATTTCATTGATGGTTTGCCTAAATTGAGGAAAGGCAATATCAATATTTGGGTTATAGTCGACAGGCTTACTAAAAGCACTTATTTCATTCCTGTTAAGAGTAAGAGGATGGAAGCATGGTTGACAGCAGTTTATCTTCGTGAGATAGTCCGTCTACATGGAGTACCTTCCAGTATTGTGAGTGATCTAACCCCATTTTCACTAGTGAGTTTTGGAGGAGCTTACAAAAGGCATTAGGTACACAATTGTGTTTGAGCAGCGCTTATCGCCCTCGGACCGATGGATAGACGAAGACAGTGAATATAGTTCTTGAGGATATTTTAAGACTATGTATCCTAGACATCAGTGGGACTTGGAAAGAGCATCTTCCTTTGGTAGAGTTTGCCTACAACAACAGTTATCAAGCTAGTATTGGCATGGAACCCTTCGAGGCATTATACGGACAACCCTGTAGATCACCGACTTGTTGGTGGGAGTCTACAGAAAGGCTTGTACTTGGACTTGAGATGATTAGAGAAACTTCAAAAAAGATTGATCTTACTCGAAGGCGCATGAAGACAGCCTAAGACAGAAAGAAGTCCTATGCAGATAAGAGAAGGACCGATATTGAGTTTGAAGTAGGAGACATGGTTTTCATCAAGGTATCACCTTTGAGTAATGTGGTTCATTTTGGATCTGTAGGGAAATTGGCACCAAGATTTGTAGGGCCATTTCCCATAACAAAAAGGATTGGCTGAATGGCCTATAGAGTAAAGCTACCAGAGAGACTGTCCGGTGTTCATGATGTTTTCCACATTTCTCATTTACGGAAGTGCTTGCATGATACCGCAAAAGTAATTGAGTAGGGTATACTTGAGGAAGTAGAGGTGGAATGGGAGAGTTCCTACCCGTATTCTTGGATCAGAGGTTAACAAGCCATGCAACCGAGAAGTCAAGTTGATGAAAGTTCAATAGGGAGAAGACCCCGAGAATGCAACTTGGGAGACTGAGGACAAGATTCACGCATTGTACCTTTTTCTTTTCAAGGGTATGTTCTTAACTTCTTTTTCCAAAGATTTTATTCGTAGTTGTTTCTATCGTTTAAGTATATCCAATCGATAGAATCTTCGACCTTTAGTTAGGGAACCCATGGATGTAAACAAGTGTTTGAAGCATGTTATGTTTGATGGATGCAAGTATTTGTAAGTGGTTTCTTGTGGATGCATATACATACACATTAGGCACTAGATCGACTCAATCACTCTCATACTGCATATGGATGTGTTTGCATATTTTTCTTCTTTTAATGGATGAAAGTGGGTGTATCATCATATGGATGTTGCATTTGGATGAATGATTGTGCACACATATAGAACTTATATGTTATAGAAGGATTATTTGCATACATGTTGGATTCATGGCATTAACATACATTGCCTTAATGAGGTCGACTGAATCAGTAGACCGCCTGATCTTTCGCAATATTATAGGGACATATACGCACACCTTTGCCCATGATCATATAAGCATTAGAACTCTTTTAAGGACAATGGATGTCTGTGATTGGTGGATGAGTAGATGGAAGATGGATGATGGATGTTAGGATATACATTCTTCATAACTTGGATATTTTCGGGACGAAATCCTTTAAGTATGGGAGAATGTAACACCCCGTAATTTTCAAGAACACTATAATAATAAACTAAATAATACTTAATTAAATATTGGGAATTAAGTAAAATGGCTACACCATTGCGTTCGTCTCGGAATTCTACTTAAGATAGGCTTCGAGTTTGCGTAAAATGGACATCGTATGAAGAAGATATTAAGGTTTGAAGTTTGTACACATATAGGCATAATATATATATATATATATAACAAATTCGGAATTTGAAATCACAGAGCGGGAAAAGTGGAGGGAAATCAACTCGTTAGGGGTCGGCCCCTACATAGGGGTATCGACCCCTACACAGGGGTATCGACCCCTATGTCGACCTTGGGGTCGACCCCAGCCAGATCTGGGCAGATCCTTTTCTGTGTACGTGGACTCGTTTCTTGACCAGATTCGTTGACTATAGGCTATAAATAAGACCTCATTTCTGTTGTTTCATTCACCCAAAAATAATGGAGACAACGAGTTGCTTCCCCAACTCAGATTAAAATAGCCTATTCTTCTGCAACAACAATTTATATGAATTCAAGAATCTCTGCTACAACACTAACAGTCAATTCTCTGTTCTTTAGATCCAGTCATAGTGAGTTCATGATATTTTTAGATATAAACAATTAATAGTAATCTTGACATGTTTATGAGTTGGATCTAAACCTGTGCCTGTTAGTAACCTGAATCATAACTAAACAGATTAGCCATTACTTGTACACCTGATCCTTTGCTTAGTTCTTGCATGCCTATCTTTATTATGCTCATTTTATTGGTATGCCTAATCATGTCACCATATGCATATCCTATTAGTATGCTAACTTCTGTCATCATATGCCTGTATTGCTATTATGCCTATTTATTTTCTCTTCTCTCCCTAGTTCCCTTTTTATTTTTATAGCCTGGCTACCTTTGAGCCTAGGCCTATAGATGAAATATGTGAGCACACGAAATTGGGAACGGTGGGGAATGTTAATTTGGGCATAACTTATATTAAAAAATGATTGGGATTTGGGCATAATTTATACCTTGATCTAAAACTTTAATTTGGAGCATAACTTGTATTGTGAATCAAACTGGGATTTGGGGAATAATCTTAGATAAATATGAAAATTGGTTAATAATGAACATGCCTAGATTTAGACTAATTCGTAAATATAACCGCACTTACACACGAGGTTAGATTGCACTTATGGTAGAAGTCTGCTCGGAACCGCTCGGCAAATCCAGCGTCCAAGTGGTTAATCTAACGTGAGGGTTCGAGTGCATAAATGTACACATAATGGTACTAACACTACACCATACAGGCTATTCTGCAACACCCAAGTGCGGACATTTCGCAACGGCTTAGGGTCGTTGCAATATCCAGCATATCCAGCATCCACAAGTAGTAGAAGTCTGACTTGGAGTAGAAGTCCGCCCGGAACCGCCCAACATATCCAGCATCCACAAGTACTAGACGTAATGTGAGAGGTCTAGTCCATTAATAAGCCATAAGTGGATAACTAGTTAACATATAATACTTAACCTATTTAAATTTGTGAAGGGTTACATGAACCAATTAAATTGATTAGGGGTTAAGTAAACTTGCTTAAATCAGTGGGGGTTAAGTTAATTTTGTTAAATCTGTGGGGGCGGGTTATATATATATGTGTGTGTGTGTGTGTGTGTGTGTGTGTGTGTGTGTGTGTGTACTTGACAAACATAACCTGGTTTACATGTGGGGGTTATGCAACCTTGTTAAACCGTTAGTCATAACCTGTTAAAATCCTAGTAGTGGGGATGCAAGCCTTGAAGGGAAGCTTGTATCAAATGAGTACTCCGAACTAGGTCGGGGCACGCTTATTGAGCTGATTATAAGAGGTCACTTGTGTGAGGGTATTGATGGCACATTCCGACAGGGGCATGTGCGTGCATGGGTCCGGTTTTCTTGGGGAAATTAAGACGTTGTAACATCAGTAGATATGGTTGTTCATCTTGAAAATAATGGGCTTGCCACTTTAGGGAGTGATACATCCTACTATGGGGCAAGCATACGGTATTACGGGATTGGGAGCCGATCGATTGGGGGTAGAAATTAGGGTACATCTAGTCTTTCTTGTTTGGAGCCTGTTATTATTGTTGGGGGTACCACCTATCATTCCTATTAGGCTACCTGTTACTCTTGTTGGGGTAAAACCTATCACTAAAAGTACACCTAAGTCTACCATCTTGTTCTAGTTAGGATCATCTTGTTCTTGTTATGCTAGTATTGGTGCAAAGAAAAGTACTTGAGAAGCACACTTTATTCCATCATGTTTATTCTGTTTTTCCTGTTCAGTCTGTTATACCCGTCTTATGTTATTGTTATCTCTCTCATCTAGTTTATATGCCTATCATGATGCTTTTACTTATTTATATGCTAGAAGTAACTAGACTCACCATACTTTATGTCTGACCCATTTTGTTTCCCCTTTTCTCTCTTCTGTTCCCCCCAGGTTCTTAGGCTTGTTTTGGATTCTCTCTTTCATTCTGCTTGGAGCTTCTTATATGTACAGCATTGATTTCATGTCTTCTCTGATATGGCTATATTTACAGGGAACTATGCTTCTTTTAATACTATACTCTGATGATTTTAGTACAAGACAGAAGTATTAAGTTGATGTAATGGGTATTCTGTATTTCAGACTTATGATGTAACTATATTTTGGACCACGATGTTTTTTGTTTAATAAAGTTTTAAACTCCGCTGTTATTTTATATCTATCGTGTAACGTTTCTGTTTACCTATAACACTTCGCGAAACTTAATGCATTCTGATAAAGAGTGACATTAACGGATGTGGCGTGTCATATATTTCTTGCGTAAATTTTGTCTAAATTAAAATTCTCTCATAAAAAGGTGCACATTATAGAGCATGTACAACTCTATAGTTTTCTTGTTATATTGCATGAAAGGATTAAACATAAAAACTTAGAAAATATTGCATTTTGTTAAAATTTTCAATAAAGAAAGTTTTGAATTCTCTATTCTTTTGCCAATCATTTTGATAAATTGTTTCAAAGGAGAATATTTTGTTGGGTGGACAAAATAAGTTGTAGAAATTAGGAATAGATTAGATGTTTGCACCTTGTAGTAAGTAACTGAACCAACCTTGTTGGTAAGAACAAGTTATAAACCCGATTGAGAAATAGTTGTGCTTACCTACTCCAGTTTTTGTGATTTGAAAAAAAAAAAAGATTTACATTTTTTTATATAAAATGACATGTTTTATGGTTTGGCAAAAGTAAGTTTTAGTGAGGAAAATAAAAATTTGATACTTTTAACTTTTGAAAGAAAAGAGAAATACAAAGGCCAAATCGTGTTTTAAAAGTGAGGATTAGTGCCTAGGGAAGATGGGAAAAGTTTTGAGGCTATGAAGTAGATAGCGAGAATTGTCTTGTCTTGGAATAATGGTAAGTTCTCGTAGAATGCGTAAGCATTGAAAAGCCTAGGGTGTTGCTTAAAATTTTTGTTAGTGCACAGCAAGGACTGGTGGTGTCTACTAGACAATAGACGACAAGTAAGTATTTACATCCTGTTGTTTGAATTTTTCGGAGGGGGCATAGTCCTGAGATTCTTGGCCCTTAGCATTAGATATGTATAGCGTCTGTTTTCCTGTTTTAGTTGAAGGACTAAAATTCTTATTTAAAATTAAACTTAGATCAGAGGATTAAGTTAAATAAGCTAAGAAAAGAGTAATGGCGTAACTAAAGAGGAAATAACAAATTCAGTAAAGCAACAAACATGACAGTTAAAAAAAGGTGGAAAATTCTAAGAAAAGACGGATAAGAATAAAATTTCCAAGATAAGATGAAAAAGAAAATCAGTAACAAAGAAAAATTTCTTATGTGGGCTGTGCTGGATAGGAAAATAGGAATCTTTATAAATAGCTTCATAAAATCCAAGTACGGTTTGAAAAAGGTCGAAAAAGAAAAACGGAAGACGTGAAGTTTTTCGTTTTCCACCTTTTTGTAACATAAGAAATCGAATTTAGAAGATTAGATTTTTTTTTTGAAATTCGGAAAATAAAGTTGCTTGGTAGGGTTTTGGATGAAAAAATTGGACGAACTACGCTCTTGGTCAGTAATAGTGTAGGAAAATGTAGATGAAAAAGCATTTATGATCTTCAAAATATTACATTCATGTGGAACTGTCAGTATATTTAGAATGTGAGCATCATGTTTTTATAAGATTTTTGAAAATTTTGCATATATATAGGAGGTACCGCTTAGGCATACGAGTATTATTATGTTGTAGTACACTTTGCACAAGTGCACAATATTTGCAAAAAAATTATGCACACATGATGGATGGATATTATGCGAGGGGTTATTTGATTTTTACCCTTATCAAATTTCGGGGACGAAATTTCCTAAGGGTGGGAGAATGTAACACCCCGCATTTTATACCACTTAAATATTTTAATAACGCACATGTATGTGTATATGCATAGACATAAATATTTAAAAGAAGAATAAAATAATGATAATATATGATTGTATGTAATAAAAAGAAGAAAAGGATTAATGTAAATAATACTGAAATGCATGCGTTAAAAGAATGAAGAAATCAGCTACATGTAGTGTAATACGTGGCATGCAATAATTTAAAAATATTATACATTAATAATAAAAGAAAAGGTGAAAGAAAAAGATGCATGCAAAATGATAAGGTTGCATGCAATGGTTTAAATAAAATGTTGTAACAAATATGAAATGGAATAAGTAAGAACAATGACCACCATTGTTCTAAGCCTTGTTAACAAAAGCCTAAGTAGTCCAATTGGTTAGAACATGTGGCTTTCAAGTGAGAGGTGCAAGGTTCGATCCCAGCCGACACCATATTTTTGTTTTAAGGGAATGACTAAAATAACACATGTTCTAAAGAGAAAATATGTATAAGGAAATGCATACATATAAGGAAGTGTAGAAAAATATATGTATATGAGAATATATATATGTAAATACGTGCAAAAATATATATATTCAAAAGATAAATTCAATATAAGGCAGCAATCAAAGAAATATGGTAAGCATTAATAATGACATAAGCACCGTTTGAATTTTAAAATCGAAATAAAAGTTGTGCGTATATATATATACGCGTAAAATAAGCATTGGATGTTTTGTATACATATAAGGAGATTATACATAAATATAATATTTAAATAAATTCTAGAAATTCATTCGTTCAAATCAAAGTTAACAAATAAACTTCTGTGCCAAAACAGCTCATGGGACCCATAGGGGGTCGTCCCAGGGGTCGACACACCTATAGGGGGGTCGACCCATGGGTCGACCCTACCTAAGATCAAGCCAAATTCATTAATGAATCTGGATTGTTTTTGTAACCAAATTTGTTGCTGACTCTATACGATAAGATCCTGAACACCTATAAATATGCTAGCAGGGCCTACCCTAAATCTCACATTTTCTGAGAAGCCGCCTAAGCTCTGCCATTCTTCTTCCTCCTCAATTTTCTTCAAAAAAAATAGAATAATTAGTTTAAGAAAATTCTGATTCAGGATCTAGAGGAAAAGAATGAATATTAATAAACAAGGTATTCTGAATCCTATTCGAAGTAAGGTAAATTCTTGGATCTGGTCAATTTAATTTTCTCCTCTTTCTTCCCTTTTTCTTTTAGGTAAGAATTATGGATCCATGCTTGTTTAGGTTCTAAATTCAGTTAGGAGGACCATGGAATGCTATATCTGGACCAGATTCAGGATTTGGAAAGCAATTAGGTGAGTGGATTTAAAATATAACTTTTTGATAATGGTATATTTATCATTTGACATTCCTAGTTAATATGCAATGTAAATCTTCTAGAATGATTAAAGTGTTAAAATGTTAAAATAACATGTTGAAATATTAATATTCATATGTTGAAACATTAATATGTTGAAATGTAAATCTGTTGAAATGTAAACTTGTTAAAAACGTGGAAATAATTACTGTTGTATATATGCATGTTTTAATTACATGTTAACCTGTGACATATTATGTCCTTGGACCCTTAACTGTAGAAATTGTGATAATTACATGTTAAATTGTTAGATAAGAATAATTACATGATTGATAGTTACATGTTATTATTTTAGTATAGAGTTAATTACATGTTAGAAAGAACATGTGACATGATTATAAGTCAAAATGGAATTAACATGATATTAAGTGTGACATGTAAAAATAGAACTACAGTAAAAATTGGGAAGAATGGACATGCCTAAATTATATGGGAAATTTATAAAAATTAGAAAACTATAACGCACTTAGACATGAGGTTAAATTCAACCTGTGGTAGAATTCTGCCTTGAACCGCCCAGCAAATCCAGCATCCACAAGTTGTTAATTTAATATGAGGGGTCTAGTGCGTAAATATACATGTAATGGTGCTAAGACACGAGGCTAAATTCAACTTGTGGTAGAAGTCTGCCCGGAACCGCCCAACAATTCCATCATCCACAAGTTGTTATTTTAATATGAGAGGTCTAGTGCATAAACATATATATGTGTGTGTGTGTGTGTGTGTATGTATGAATATATGTATAAAAGGATAGAAATAAATGGCATTAATTATAATTAAAGGAAATGAATGGAATTGAATCGAAGTTACAATAGTAAAAAGGATTGAAATCAACGAGGTATGATAATAACCTATTATAATTAATTACATTGATGAGAATGATATATAATAGGTAGACTTGTCCTAGGGACAAGTGGACATTATAATCTAGGTTATAATAAACGATAAAGAAAATGGGATAACTTATGTAATGAAATAAGTTGTACTTAATTATAAATTAAATAATTATAAACTTAAGAATCTGAAATCTACTAATAAGGATAACATGTCAAAGGCTTGTCCTAGGGACAAGTGGAAATTATAACATAAGCTATAATAAATGGAAAAGGGAACTTATTAGTAAACCTTAGTTAAGAGAACTAAGCTAATAAGTAAACAACAACAACAAGTTGTAGGGACAGTATAAGATGAAATTATGATTAAATGAGGAAGGATACGGTAAACTTATGGAATGAAATAAATAATATTTAATCATAAACATTAAGTGACATGTTAAACAGAAACCATGTGAATTGAGATATACTTAATTACATATTAAGTAGAACATGTTATTATAACTATTGAATCAGACAATGAATTATATTAAAAGATTGTAGACTACATACCTTGGATTACAATCTAGAAAATAACATGTTATGGGCTTATTAATAAACTTAAATGGATCAAGTTATAACTGAAATTAATAAGCGAGAGGAACTTGGTAACTGGAATAAGAAGTCAATATGACTGGGAATAACCAAGTTGAATGGAAATCTGAATGGGAAGAGCAAGCATGTAATTAAATGATTAGACATAGGGTCTAATAACATGTTAACCTAAGGCGCTTGGACCAGTCCGTATGTCTGAAGGTAAATAACCAACGGGGTAATTCATCGTGGTGTCATGAGACACGAGGGGAGCGCACGTCCATCTGATTATACTGCTTGTTCTGGCTATTGTTCTATTGATATTCTGCTGGTTGCGAAGGAGTGGAAGGGGAAGCACACGACTTTTTGGGACGTGGAGGGTACTCGTGGTAGTCCTCTGTGTTGTGACAGCATCCTCCTATGCTCACAGAGGTTAGGTCTACGCATTTCTACCCTGTGAGTATGCCTTGATTGCCATGATAGTGGGCAATCAAAAGACTTTACGGCGACATAGGTGATTCGACGATCTGAGTAGCCTTGTGACTAGGTTAGGTTATGACCAACCTTGAGTAACTGACAGGTCTAACCAGGGTGATAGCAAGTCATCGGGTACCTACCATCGACAGTCAACTTGATACGTGATGCGCGATGCGAAAAGGCAGAGAGCTAAACCAAAAGACCATAGACCTTTTTCTGTTAAGGCTATGGGTAAGGAATAGGACAATTAGGGTTTGTTGTTTGCTCTTTGTTCAGATTAGTAGTTCTCAATCTTGTTCGCCTTTCACTAGTTGAGGGAGGGGTCAGGTCGGACCATAGCCACTGAAAATGCAGACCTTAGCATCTGTTTATACAAATATCTGAAAAGCTACTGACCGAGTTCTGTGTTTCTTGTACAGCCCTGCCATGGGACTTGGTGCACATTGAAGGTAATGTATGGTTAAGGCATCGAGTACGATTAACGATATATACGTAGGAGAGTCTAAATACATGCATGTCTGCTCTGGGTGGTGTATCGCAGACTCGAGGGCATTACTCTGTGGTGGAATCCAATTCGATCGAAGGTGGCAGTCAATAAGCTTACGTAGCATGGTAATGGAATATATATGTGGAACATAGCGATGTTATATAGAGGTCCGTACGTCACTCTGACGTAGGATGAGGGACTGCGTATATTTTTAGGGCGTTATGGTGGACAACGTGCGAGTGGGGTACCATATGGTGTACCTTAATATTGGGGGTAACTACGTATATACTATTTTAGGTTGATCCACTTGGGAGTAGATGGGTACGACGTATGCGTAAACCTTGAGTGTTGTTAACCCAAGTAACCTAATAAACAAGAAAATGTGACTGAACGGTATATATAGGACTATCCAAAATGTGTAGATTAAATCCAGTCATCAGAACTAGTGTTCTGACCCCCTCCTTATAACATACTCGCAGGTTAAATTTGTGGCAGAGATATGATAGCTTTGGATACTGGTTAGGAGGTATTATTACTACGGTAAGGCTATATTTTGATTATATTATATTTTATCCATTCCGTTGTAAGATGTTTTCTGAGCTCTGATATATTTTATATCTCTTTCTTTTCTGTAGGATACCAGAGCAAACCAACACGAGTTTTGATAGATTAGAATTTTGAAAAAAAAAATCGGTTTGTCAGAATTCGGGTTGTTACATGCGATCTATTAGTTATACTCTATCAGACATTCATCCATACATGTTGTTCTCAGATTGGACAAACCGAATGCACTATTCTGTAAATCCATCTTAGACAATTTCTACCTAGGATTGCCATAACAGCTCTTGCACGAACTGTATCTCAATTTATCTTCATCATATTTGATTCGCAACGCAAATGCCTCTATGGAGTGGTTTTTAGATAATAAATTTGATCCTGGTCTCTCCGTATTAACAATAATAAAATGGTCAAAAACTTTGATAGCTGGCTTTTTGACTATCAAAGGAAAACATCCATACAAACAACGATCTTATTTCCAAATGGAAATTATATCGATCAACCATCAATCAACACTGATCCCCTTTAAATAAATTTATCATTAATTTATTCATTTCCTTATCTCTGGTTTTTCATATTTCTTAAACCCGTTTAGCCTCTCACGATTCAGGGAAAGACATTTCCATATATTCACAATTTCTTATTTCTATATTTAGAAAATAACTGTTATCATTGAAAAGCATTCTCATTTATTATTTTCACGCTTCATTATCCTTCCACACCTATTTGTCCCTAACTGTAAATTAGTAAGAGAAAAGCTCCCTAAGTATTAACCCTGAAAGCCGAAACCAACATCAGATCAACACTCAAGGAACCATTCAACTCGAAAAATCTCAAGTCAGTTTCTGATTAACTCTTTCATTTCTAAATTATCATCACTTACTCGACTCTCAGATTCAGTTTACGAATCTACTTCTTTAATGGAAATTACTGATTATAACGATAACATTATAGTCATCATTATAATCCCTGCTTCCAGCATTTTAACTTCAAAATATAACTTTGACATTACTTTGAATGGATAAATAAATAATATTTAATTTATTAAATAAATAAATCTTGACTTAAAAAGTAAATACCAATTACAGGTTAAAACTCCATCTATCGAGTTATTTTATAAATGTGTACTTCATATTTCATTTCATAAATTATGTTTATAAGTTATAACCTAATCTCAATTACATATTCGATTATAAATTATTGGTTTCATACCAAATATCAACTACCATGTCAAGTTCTGAATTATATAATATATAATTTCTAAAAATAAATTATATTAATAACATTCGACATCGTCAAATTTTAATTACACATCCTTACGGTTTTATTTAGTTCTATTGGAAAACTCATTTGCATGGATGAGATGATAGAAAAGTTGGAACGGTTACAGTATGCCAAATGTCTAATAGAAATTAAACCCGATAGTGAACCTGTTGATGACTTTCTAGTCACTACACCTGATATGGTGGAACTCAGAGAATCAGGGTCAAATATGTATGGAGACCTATGTTGTGTACTAAATGCAAAGTATTTGGGCATGATGTGGAGACCTGTGAAAGGAATAATACTGTGATAAGAAGACAAAGAGATACCTAGAAGCCAAACTATAACGTTAATCAAAACCAGATGCAACAGCAGGTGATCCTCGCTAACAAGAACAATGGGTTTGTTAACCACAAAGAAAAATAGCAGGGTACTAGCATTACTCAACAGAGGAGTATGGTGCCAAACAGAGTCCAATTATGGCAGAGAGTTGAGAGCCGCAAAAACAGAATCAGCTACAATGCCACTAGAAATAAAAGCACTTTTGGTGCTTATATGGGAAATGCTATGAAATCTCAAGGGCAAAGGAAGAATGAGGCTAATACGAGTTCGAAAGGAAATACTTTAGAGGAAGGGTAAATACCGCAACAAGAATTACAGTCTGAAGGCAAAGATCTAGAAAAGGGGGAAACGACCATGCTAAGTAATACGAGTGAAACGCATGAAAATTATGCGTGGAATAAGGCGAGTACTAGCAACCAATTTACGAGCCAACAGAATTTAAATGAAGAAATAACAGACAATGTCAACGTGCACATTGCTTACAAGGAAACATCTGGGAGGCAGGGTAATGTTGAAGGCAAAGACTCAATAATTACGAATATGGAGAATCAGGATAAAGTGAATGATAGTGTATGCAATCACTCTAAAAGAAGCAGTATGAATAAATATAAGCTGACAGCTGATGATCTTGTCAATCTTGACGATGAAAATCAACTTCATCCTTTGATGCATAACTTGTTTTCAATAGCAGGGGTTTTAAACACAAGTTGTCTGGCAGCTGAGGAAATCTTGTCAGGGAAGATACATGAAGAAGATCCTCAGTTATTAACGCTTCAAGAACACAAAGAGAAAAATGAACCCAATGAAATCTCACCCAATATTGTTAATTCAGTGGAGAAGAATTCTAAAGCTAAAGAACAACATGAGTCAGCACAACGAGAGGAGAAGGTCTTAGCCTCAGAGGTAGTTAGTGAAATCAAAGACAAATCTCCTTCAAGCAGTAACATGTGCATTATTTCACCCCCTCCAGGGCATAGAGCTCTTCAAGAATCATTGCATTTTGAAAATGGTAAAAACTTCAAAGACATGCAACTCTCTGTTGGCTTTAAACTTGGTATTCAAAATGCAATGGAATCTTCCCTCACAAAGAACAAAAAGTGATTTCAGAAGCTCCCCAGGTCCAGACCAGATCTATGGCAAATAGTGCTAATAAAAATGTAGAATTTTTTAATGATGCAAAACATTTGTGCATGGAACATTAGAGGCGCCCATAATGACCTCAAACTCGATCATTGTAAACTGATGATAAGAAAATATAACTTGAGTGCCATTGCTATTCTCGAAACTAAATTAAATGAAGTCAAGTCTAGGAGAGCTCCCAGTTATGTGAACCATAACTGGAGTATGGTACACAACTTATCTGATGCAAGTTATGGTAGGATTCTATTGATTTATGACCCGACAATATATAGCATCTCCACTATCAATTCATCCAACCAACACTTTCACTGTTTATTATGCCACATTCCCACTGCATTTTCATTTTACTGCACCTTTGTCTATGCATGTAACACTGTAGTGGCTAGAGATTCCCTATACAACATGTTACCTTCTCTTAAGGAGCCTAGTGTTCCTTGGTTAGTATGTGGGGACTTTAATACTCCCTTTAAATTATCTGATAGGGTTGGGGGTTCGCCGGTTTCGCTGAACGAAATCAGGTCTATTAATAAGGCTGTTAGTAATTCTGACTTAACTGAAATTAAAGCCTTTGGGCCTGAGTATACGTTGAAAATTGCAAACATCATGGCACTAGAACTTTTTCGAAAATTGATCATGCTTTTACTAACCCTAGTGCTCATGACAGCTGGCCTACACTTTATAATGAGCTTTTGTTACCTATTTTGTCTGATCACTCTCCCCAGCTTTTACATCTTAGTAATCATATTAATGTAAGAAGACCATGTTTCAAGTTTTTTAATGCTTGGATCCATGAAGCTGATTTTAATGAGCTAGTTTTGAATTCTTGGACTGCTAACACTTTCGGAAATCCTATGTTCTCCTTACATAAAAAGCTTACAAGCTTTGAAAGATGTTTGAAACCATGGGCTAAGAACAGATTTGGAGGTGGCAAATTGCTTTCTACGTCACTGCTTCACCAGCTCACGCATATTCAGAAACTAATGCTTAATGACCCAACGAATAGTGTTAATTCTCAACTGGAATCCGAGCTATCTCTTAAGCATGTTAATGCCCTCCAATCTGAAGTGCAAATGAAGAAACAAAAGTCTAGAGTCCGCTGGTTTGAAGATGGTGACGGTAACACGGCATATTTCCATGTAGTGCTGAAAGCTAACCAGAAAAGGCAGGACATACACTCGGTGATGGATATGGAAGGGCAGGCATTTTCTAATATTAAGGATATTCAGAATGCGTTTGTAAGTTACTTTGCGAAACTTTTTGGGAATGTTAACATCTTCAATCCTCTCTTAGATGAAATCAACTCATATTTACTTCCTAAAATCAATTCATAGCAAAGTGATATGTTAATTGCGCCTGTGAGCGATGCTGAAATTCATGATGCTATCTTCTCCTTAAATTGTAACTCGTGCGGTGGACCTGAAGGGTTCAATGCAAAGTTCAACCAACATTCATGGACAATTACAAAAAAATGATGCGAATAAGGCTGTCAAACAACTTTTCTATAGAGCTAATATGTTTGGATCTTTTAATAACACTATTATTGCTCTCATTCCTAAGATTAAAAATGCCAAGAATGTTAATGACTAGGCCTATTTCCTGTTGCAATACGATTTACAAATGTATTTCCAAAATCTTAGCTGCCCGGCTAAAATTAGTTTTACCTTATGTGATATCTTACAATCAAGCGGCGTTTCTTCATAATCGTAGTATTCTAGATAATATCCTATTAGCCCATGAGTTAATAAAGGGATATAAAACTAAACATATCTCTCCGAGAAATATGATTAAACTTGACATTAAAAAGGCTTTTGACTCGTCAGTGGTAATCCGTTATTCGCATATTAAGTTATATGAATTTCCCATCTTTATTTAACGCTTGGATTTATGAATGTATCAGTTATGTACATTATTCTGTGAATGTGAATGGCAACCTCGCTGGTTTTTTTGGTAGTAAGCAAGGATTACGCCAAGGGGACCCTATATCCCTGTACCTTTTTATAGTGGTCATGCAACTTCTCGTGGGCATGTTAAACAATCTTGTTGATGAAAAACTGTTTGCATTACACCCTAAATGCAAGAACCCAGAATTACTGCTCTCATGTTTGCCGATGATTTGATCATTTTTTGTAAACCTGATGATGCGACTTTGATCAATCTAATGGCAACTCTCGATCTATTTTATAAGATGACTGGTTTGAAAATGACAAATCTGAGATCATGATAGGGGGGTCGGTGACACTCGTAAGCAACAAATTCATACTTTAATTGGGCTGAGAACGAGTGGCACTAATGCTTCCTATCTAGGACTACCCCTCACAACATCTAGGATTACTACATCTCAATGTTTGCCTCTTTACGATAAAATTACTAGCAAACTTGATTGTTGGTCATCTAATTTGATTAATCAGGCGGGTAGGATCACGCTTGTTAAGTCCGTGATCATTGCTATGCAAGTTTATTGGGCGAGAACTTTTGTTCTCCCTCAAAAATTTCTATCCATGATCAAGACGGATTTTATGAGGTTCATATGGAAAGGCAATATACATTTTAAATACTTGGTGCCTATTGCTTTCAAACCACTTGAGAAACCCATTAATAAGGGCGGTCTTGGTATCCATAACATCATCCTGTGGAACCAGGCGGCTTTTATGAAGCACATCAATGACATTGTTTGCGGTAAGCACAGTTTATGGGTTCAATGGTCAGGTGAGCATGTTTTAAAAGGTAACTCTTTTTGGACACTGACTATAAAACAAAATTTCAGTTGGTCATGGAAGAGTTTATTGAAACTCAGAGCTAAACTTTCCCTCTTTTTAAATATGGTTGTAACACTTTTGAGTATGCAAGGTTTTGGGATGATCCTTAGGTCGATTACGGATTTATTAATGACAAAGTAGTTTACATGGAAAAAAATGAACACATGAATATCGCTAAACAGTACGGTGAGTGCGGTTGTTACGGGCTCTTGTATCAGTCTTCCACCTACCACTAATCTGAGCGTCAGAGCACTCTGGCACAAGATTTTGGCGGCATATCAAACCGGCTTCAGCAACACAACTGCTAACTGGAAGTGCAAAGGTGAGATGTATCGTATTAATAAAATGTATTACACTCTGCTTGGTACTTCACCATTGTTAACATGCAGACGGCACAAGGCAGTGTGGTGCAGTGACAACAATGTCAAGGAGAATCTGATTTTGTGGAAAACCATTGCTGGAGCGCTTCTCACCATGGAAAAACTAGCTAATCTTGGGATGGACCTGGATAAGAGCTGTGCGTTTTGCAACAGCCACGATGAAAGCTTGAGCCACCTCTTCTTTGACTGTGCAGTGACGTGCAATTTATGGACTGAAGCTTTATACCAACTAGGTGATCATACTTATACGGAACGAGCACAAGTGAGTGGGATAGAATCTGCAACAAAATCAGAGGCAAACAACCGCGTGCAAGAATCTTTTGCTACATACTTAAGAAGATTATCAGTAACGTGTGGCGACAGCGCAATGTGCATATTTTTGATGCAGCTAACTGCATGAATTATAGGCAATGGAAGCAGTTTGTTTGGCATGATATCAGAGAAGGACTGAAGTACCTCAAATTTACTTTCGATCCTGGAATTTTTGGCTAAGCGCTCTGCTTGCCTTGTTCATATGTGTTTTGTAGTAGGTTTGTTAGTCTTTGTTATACATTGTCGTCTCCGTTGCTCTCTTTTTTGTTGTTGTTTCTATCCCTGTACACCTTTGTATTCGTCTTTGGTATATCAATAAAATGGTAGGGGGCCATTTAACCCCCGTCGGCTTTGACAAAAAAAATCGAAATAATATTATCGCTTCCGTTTGAAACGATTTCCCAATTTCCCTTTTCTAAATCCACTCGTATATTTCCAAATTTATTTAATAATAATTATTCCACTTTATTTCTAAACATCGTTTATAACTCAAACTATTTGTTTTAATATAATTAAAACAACTTATTATATTTTAGTCCATTCGAAATTCAATTTTTATTTAAAAATAGATTTTTCTTTTTTAAAACCCTAAATTCTTTTTCAATATATTCAAATATATTTTTTGGTATTTAAATACCAATTATTTCAAGGTCAATGTTATTTGAACATCCCAAACTCACAATGATCAACCACGGATTATTTATCACATCATATAACGCAATATATGAAAAACAACAATATAATTGTTGACGAATCCAGTTGGATCCCTCCAACTTATTTCCCTGCATTCACGGATGTTAATCAACATAAATATCACCAATTTCATACCAAGTTGAAATATTGTAATAATTAGAATCTGTATTCAACCAACGATTTATATATATATATATATATAACTGTATATATTATTTTAACCAATTAATAAGCAATTCATCCAAACAACAATCACACATCATTTAATCATTATTTATCAATATTAAATAACATTTATAAAATTATAAAACCGGATAGAGTTAACGAGTTTACTCACCTTGGTCGTTAATCGTTGAATATGATTAACGCCGATTGATTCAATCGAGTGTTTTAATTTGCTAAAAATCGTAACGATCTCTAAATCTCTTCAGATTGATTCCATTGTGTAGCCTGCATATTTATGATCCTAACGGATCCATTTTTATTGAAAATATGCATAAGTTATGATATTTAGAAGTTAATATGTTATTAAAATTTAAATTAAACTTAATATTATTAAATACTGGGCTTTACCACTTCTATTTCTTGGCCCATCTCCAAGCTTATTCAGCCCGCACCACAATAAACACTATTCTTCCTCCTCAAAATAAAAAAAACTCGTAAATCATTCTAACTGCTCGAACGCGACATCATCAATCTCTACATCCATTGTCGCGCCATCTCCGTTACTTAAAGCACCACCCAATTCCGCCGTCGCAAATGCGCGCTTCACCCCCTTCCACCTTTGATCCAAATTCCGAACACTTGATTGCTTTCCCGTACCAAGAAATGCAAACTGCACCAAACATCTAAACTACGCCATACTCTCTACTCCGGCAACCGAAGTCCAAACATCCACCACCATCAGGCTCGCATGGCCTCCCCCTACCATCGCTCTAAACCTTGCCTCACTCGACCCAGATTCCTGCCACCAGGAACAAAGATCTTGTCGCCCCTTCCTGCGCGATTTTAGCAACCACACTAGCGACACTTCTTGATGCTTACACACCGTCGGCCTACCACTTCACAGTTCAATCCTTGCTTGATGTACAGTCGTGCGAATGTATGTATATACTTTGGGTTTTCATATTAATTCTTTGAGGATTTTTTTAATCTTGCGTTTTTTGGAAAGCCATCAAAACATTCAGCTATTTTGTCTAAAAGGGAAAAATAGGGGTCCAGCTTAAGTTATTTATAGTTGGAGGATGCTTAGGAATTAAGGTATTTGGCATAGGTAGCCATGTTCTTAGTAGTACTTCATGTATATGGTAGGGTTTGTGTTTTCCCATCATAGGTCTGATCAAATATAGGTGATCTATGTGAAATATAACAACTGTGTTTGGACGGGACGGAGTACGAATCTTGCCCAAGATGGAAACCTTAATTTTAAGGTTCGTTTTTACGGTATTGAGGGAAAAAGTGAACTTTTGACTTACATATAGCATCTGTTGTAAAAAATTTAACATGATGATTTTGTTTAAGTTATACTTGATTTACTCTTGTTTTTTGAAAAAGTTCATAATTTTATATTCATATGCCTTACTCATTGTACATATTTGCGAATATCGATCAAAGATCAAAATGGTCAGGTGTAGCGCAATGCACAACTCCCGATATATTTATGTATCATGTTATAATTATAGCACTCGACTAGAAGTTATGCGCCATTAGATAGCTATTAAGTTATAACTTGTATAATCTAGAAAATATAAATTGTGGAGCACTCACTAGTGAATAACTATATGTTTGCTTTTGCATATGATTGTTGATAGCTGTAACTATCTCTATCTATACCCATTGCACTATTTTGTTGGTTTTACATCCAAAGAATCCATTTGCTCCAACATTACATTTTGATTATCGTTATTTTGAGATGGAGGACCAAAAGGTTATATCAAAACCAACATTAATATTATTGTTGTTCAGTATTATCCACTTGTTATATTATAGTTTAATGTTCACTGTCACAACACCAAAAACACAGAAATCATCGTGCTTCCATGGTTTTTCTTTCTTTAGACTACATGATTTATGCTAATCTACACAAAATTTCATCACTTACGAATCGCTACCAACAAAATTAAAATTATCATTGAGTCGAGCAATGCGCCACGATTAAAAAAACATAATAGGATAGACAACTTAACTTATTTTGAGAAATCCTAAAATTCTGATTTGAGGTGGAAAATACGTTGAATGAAAAGTTTCTTATTTTCCAAATTAAAAATTATGTAAAAATTCTATAAATTATTTTAATAATACGTCTTAAAAATCTTATCCAAATTCGAAACCAATATTTTATTATATTTAATAAATCTTTA
The DNA here is from genome assembly GCA_030737875.1 of Allium sativum. Lineage (NCBI taxonomy): Eukaryota > Viridiplantae > Streptophyta > Magnoliopsida > Asparagales > Amaryllidaceae > Allium > Allium sativum. Next base: position 35,479,035 of record CM060912.1, read on the forward strand.
TGGTTTATAAACGGTTCCGTAACAACTTTTTGAAAATTTGATTTGGATATAACTTACAATATATAAGATGAAATCTTCATTTTTCTCTTCATTAGAAAAATATAACTCAATAGATTCCAACATTTTTTGTTTCAAGGAAATCCGTGTCAGACCTTACGTTTTTGATGACGACAAACAATATACACATAAATCATATGTTTAATGCAGGAACTATACAAGGAAGAGATACACAAGGGAAGAATCAAGATTATAAGGATACTTAATCATTAAGAGTATATTTCTCTCGTATAATTAGATAGATTGAATGTAAAGTCTCATTGATCAAATATGAGAATTCAGTGTGTCTGGGCATAAACAGACGTCTGTCCTTAATATAGACAGATGTCTGACTATAAGATAGGATTTCTTCCTAACTCAGCACAGACGTCTGTCATATTCAAGACAGACGTCTGTCTGAAGCCTCGGGTTGCAATCCAATCTTACAGAGACGTCTGTCACGTTACTTGACAGACGTTTGTACGAGTATTTTGAACATTTAGAATACACATACAGACGTCTGTCCAACAAGAGACAGACGTCTGAGCGGATACAGACGCTCTACAAACAGGCACCTTTTCAAACTGTCGTATCTTCTCTAAATCAGTTTTTCCAAAAGATGTCCTCTTTCAAAATGAAGAGTTTTGATTTATCTTTGCTCAAAAATTACAACACTTGATAACAACTCTTCATCTATTATAAATACATCTAAGATCAAGATCTAAAATCACTGATTCTTCTTTCTAGATCTATAATCTATTTTCTGAGAAACTCTCTAATTTTATTGGTTAACAATTCTCTATTCAAGCATTTCAAAATCCTTCTATATTCTCTTAGTTCTTCAACAATCATATCTAATCAAGGAGACTATAGGAGCTATTTGTATACAACAGTCAAAATCAATGCTTAAGGAACACAAGTTTGTCAAAAGATATTCTTACTGTAACTCTATTCCTCCGGGCAAAGTGAGGGAAGTTTTTCTGTGAACAAAGAAAAGGCCGAAGGAGAGCTTCGGGACAAGACGTAGGACGGGAGGTCTGAAACAGGATAAAATATCGGTACGATTATTTTTTATTTTACCTTTACTGCTTAACATTGCATCCTTAATACTTACAACTGTTTAGACTATCATACGATCCTATTATAGACTTTCAATTGGTATCGGAGCTTGGTTATGACAAATAACAGTAATTTGTGTTTGTTTCATTGTATTTAATATGGCAAGTAATAGTGTTAGTAACATTTTTCAAGAAGGACAATGTAACACCCCGTATTTCTGTTAATATTAATATTCACAAATTAAAGAATAACCAATCTCAGATATGAGAATTAAGGTAAAAGGGTTGCGCCATTGTGTTCATCTCGGAATTCTGTTTGAGATAGAGTCCAATTTTGCGCGAATTGGACTTCGTATGAAGAAGTTATGGCCATCGGAAGTTTTAGAAAATTCAAAACAGATTTCAAAAAATTCAAATTTCAGAGTCAAACAGGCTAGACGGGAAATTTCCCGCCAGGGCCAGGTCGACCATAGGGTCGACCTGGGGGTCGACCTACCCTGACCAGGTCGACCATTGGGCCGACCTGGTGGTCGACCTCCCCCCCCCCCCCCGGGCAGATTTGATTAGTGACCTGTTAATGACTGTGTGCTGACTCATTAGGGTTTCTGATCTTCTCCGATTGGCTGGGATTAATTCTGGGTTGATCGGACGGCCTAAACTAATCCTAAACTCTATAAAAACATCTATAGACTCAAACCCTAAAATCAAATTAAAATTAGATTCATGGCCTCCATGCCGTCACCTAGCAATCTAGAATAGCTGCCACCAATTAGAGAGGAAGAAAGCAAATCAAATTCAATTCTATTCAACTCTAACAATGAATCTACTTCAAAGGAAAGATAATACAACTTCAGAACTCAGAATTCAGAACTCAACACCTTCTTTGAGTTGTGAGTTCGATTTCTTTAATAAAATAATTAGCAATTTAATTGGATTGAGTTATGATGCAGATCATATGGCTATGTTGTGAATTATTGACCGCATGTTATTATTTATGTTGTAAAATTGTGATGTTATCATTTATGTTGTAAATTCTATGATGATTATCATATATGTTGTAAAAGTTGTGATGTTATCATCTATGTTGTAATTTTATACTTGACCAATTCATGATGATGTTTCATATGCTAGTTTGGTTATGTTGGTTCATATGATAAATCATATGTATGTATGCAAGTTTAGGTGTTGATTTAGATGTGGATCATATGCAATTTAGTAAAGATTATGTATAACTTTACATGTTTCATGACATCTACTTTAGATCTAAAGTTAGGTTATGACATGTGTGAGTTATATGCTAAATTCTACATGCTAGTTTACATGTTTATATGTAAGTTTACACCATTGTTATGTTGCATAAATCACATATGCAAGTTTATATAAATATATGAGTTTGGAATATGAATCATGTTATGCAAGTTTGTGGTTATTGCCTATGCAAGTTTACACCTTTAGATGTAGATCTATGACATACATGATTTATGCAAGTTGTGACCATTACCTAAACAAGTTTACACCTTTAGATTTGGATCTATGACATATGTAGTTTTATGCAAGTTGTAACTTTGGCCTATGCAAGTTTTAGATGTAGAATATCATTTACACATGCAAGTTCACCCCTTATGTTTAGATCTATTTTTAATTATATGTATGTTGTGATGTTTTCTCTTTATTCCATGAGTTAGACTATTCGAGTCTAACGTATATTTTACGTTAAGCGAACAAACGTACAATGTGGGGTAATGGGATAATATTAAAAGATTTAATGTCGAGAATTGGCGTAAATGCCTTAAAAGGCAAAAAATAAATTTGTGATGAAAATTGGTATGATTTTCGATACGTAAATAGATGGACATAATTGTGTCAATTATGGCCATAGTTAAATTTGGAATTTGAAAAGGGAAATTAATTCAAATTGGGGAATGATTAATTAGGTGTAATTAATCGTCTAAGACAGAGGTTAGGCTCTTTTGTGGTGTAAGACTGCCCGGACCCGCCCGGCAAATCCAGCTGCCACAAATGCCAATCTAATGTGGGAGGTCTTAGGCATAAACTAAATGCGTAACAGTCGTAAAGACACGAGGTCAGGCTCTTTTGTGGTGTAAGACTGCCCGGACCCGCCCAGCAAATCCAGTTGCCACAAATGCCAGTCTAATGTAAGAGGTCTTTATAAGATTACGGTCTTAATGAATTAAGAAACACTTAACCAGATAAATATGTAGTGAGACAAGAGGGGGTTAAGTGGGTTCCTTGGGTGGCATTTGAAATAACGATTAGAAACACTTAACCAAAATTGAAACATGTAAGTGAACATGAATAAGAAGAGGGTTAAGTGGGATGTACTAGAGGGGACCAAGCTTAGGTAGATAGCTTGTGTCAAGTAGTGGGGGCCCGTTTCAACTAGTAACCCATACGTATCTTTGTGGGCTCGACCCAAGTCGAGGACGGGACACGCGTACTGGGCATGACTGGAAGAGGCCAAAAAGGGTTAGCAGTGGCAACGCAAGTCCAACGGGTTCATATGCGTGTGTGGGTTCGGGCTGGTAGGTAAGACGTTGTTGCATCGTATAGGTATAAGCCATGCATTATTGGTGGTATCAGGTTGCCACTTTGGGGAGTGATACACCCCACTGTGGGGCCAGCACGGGTATCTACGAGTTAGGGAGCCGATCGCATGGGGGTAGTGGGTACACCTAGTGGAGATAGGGGAAGGCGACACCTATGAAGGCAACTAGGGGCGCACGAAACTACCATTGTCATTATTAAGTTCTGTAGGTGGGATCAACCTTAGGGTGACTAGTGGTGGTGCAGTATAGTAATTATCTTATAGTGGTTTAGGTGCGCTTTAACGTTATCTTAGTTCAATCTTGTTTCCTTATTTACTCTGTCTTACTCAATTGTTCACAGTCATTTCTTTATTTTCCAACTTATGCCTTAGCCTAATTATTTTGGTAATTGTATTGTTAAAGTTATCGCACTTGCCTGACAGTATGTCTGACCCCCTTTTGTTTCCTCCTCTTTTCTTCCTCCCCCCCCCCCCCCCCCCAGGTGCTCAGGTTGGAACTAGCACCAGTAGAGCTTGATTTTGGATAGCTATATCTCTGCTTTTAGAAGTTGCTTGGATCGCTGAAGTAAAGTTCAGCCTCTCTTATTTATGGCTATTTTGTACTAGGGTTATGTCTTTCAATTTATGTACTTTGAGTTGGTCAAGATGGATATTATGTACTTTGACTCTGGTTTTGATGATGTAATCAAACTTATGTATTTTCCGCTGCAATGAAATAAAGTTTTAAAGTTTTAGTACTGTTTATATCTGTCTTGTTGTTAAGTTTCCGTTCTGTACACACTTAAAATGATCCGTGAAAGTAAATGCATTCCCTTTGTGAGTGACATTAATGGACGTGGGGTGTTACACGTGGTATCAGAGCTGAAGGTTACCAGAACAGATATGAATTTTGAAAAACTGTTTTTGAAAAACAAGTTTTATAAAGAAGTACCTTCAAAAGCATGTTTTAAGGAAAGTATTTTCAAGAGAAAGGCTTATTTTAGAAAGCATAACCCCAAGAGCTATATATCTTTCCTTCGTTTCTTTTGTATTGAATCTTTCCTTTTTCGTTTCAGCATGTCTGGAATTCCCGAGATACCCGAGGGGATACCAATACCAGGATGATTTAGGAGGTATTTGGAGACCAGGGCCGCCACCGCGGGTCAAGTAAATGCTCCTCCTCCTCGTGTCGATACTTTTGCGAAGATATGTAAGGACTTTCGAGCAATGGGTGGAGAACATTTTCACGGGACGGAGACATTTGTTGAAGCTCGTAATTGGCTAAAGGAGGTGGAAGAATTGTTTGGGATCTTTGAAGTGGATGATGGAAGAAAGGTCCAGTTAGCTGCCTGGCTAATGAAGGATGAGGCCTCGTTTTGGTAGGAGGTTACTAATGGAGAACGTCCAGTTGATACTTGGCCAGATTTTAGGCGGAGGTTTGAGGCGAAGTTTCTCTCACGGGCTGAAGAGAATCTATACATGGAAAGATTTTTGGCGTTGAAGCAAGCGAATCTATTAGTGAAAGAATACGTCAACAAGTTCAATCAGTTGGCGAGATTTGGCTTGGACTTTGTGAATACACCAGAAAAGAAGGCCCTGAGGTTTGTTAAGGGTTTGAATGAGCCGCTTCATGGGTTAGCTATGACCCACATCCCCATGGGAGCTACATTTGAGAGACTAGTTGACATGGCGCTTATGCATGAAGAGGAGAAGGGCGCCAATGCTAATAAGGCACCCGAGAAGAAAGGGGATTAAATGAAGCCGCAACAGCAACAACAAAACAAGAAAGGTGGTAAAGGCAACAATGGTAAGGGAAAGAAAAGATGTTTTAACTGTGGGACACCAAGCCTTCTAAGCAAATATTATAGGAAGAAAAAGAAGACTGGCTGTTTCCACTGTGGCGAAGCGGGACATCTGATTAAGGACAACCCAAGGAAAGGGCAAAGGGCAGGGTCTACCTCAGGAGGACAGGTGCAGGCTCTTATGGAAACAGGGCAGGCAAGGGGGCAAGTTCAGGCTCTCGTGGTCCCACCGCTGCAAGAACGTGGTAGAGCAATTTCCGTTGAAAGTTTAGTTCTTCTGTTTGATCATCCTGTCCGTACTTTATTCAATTCTGGCGCATCACATTCGTTTATCTCTACATCATTTGTTGAAACACTGCACCTAGATACTAGTTTAGTTACAGATCCCTTAGTAGTCTCAAATCTTGTTGGTGGTTCGGCTCATCTTTCTATGATTTGTCGGGATTTGAGAGTGTTTATCTTGGGCGTTGAGTTTGAATGCAACGCCTTTGTTCTTGGCTTCATGGGCTACGACTTGATTCTAGGTATGGATTGGCTAACTAGATATGGGGTCATCCTAGATTGTGAAAGAAGGGTAGTTAGATTGTTGACTCGTTGTGGAAAGACCCTTGATATTTCTTGTGACCCTAGAGGTCCAGTAATGCTTAGCTGCCTAGAATCCCTTGACGCATCCGATGATGACTTACATTATGTTCGTATAGTCCATGAATATGTTGATGTCTTTGATGAGGTGAGGGGTTTACCCCCAAAACGTGAGATAGACTTTCGAATATATCTAGTAGATAATGCAAATCCAGTTGCATTGCCAGTGCGCCACATGGCTCTAAGAGAGAGAAGAGAACTCAGTAAGCAAGTGAAGGAGTTGCTCGAGAAGGGGTTCATAAGACGTGGTATATCAGAGTGGGGTGCTCCAGTAGTATTTGCCACGAAGGCGGATGGGTCCCTTAGACTTTGTGTGGACTATAGAGAACTTAATAAGCTTACTAAGAAGAATAGACACCCACTGCCGAGGATTGACGATCTCTTCAATCAGTTAGTTGGCGCCTCAGTGTTTTCGCAGTTGGACTTAGCCACTGGTTTCCATCAGTTGAGAGTGGCTGAGGATAGCATAGACAATACTGCCTTTAGGACTCCAGACGGTTTCTTTGAGTGGCTTGTGATGCCCTTCGGTTTGACAAACGCCCCCGCATACTTTGTTGACTTGATGAGTAGGGTGTTTAGGGAGTACCTTAATATATTCGTGGTAGTCTTTGTGGACGACATCTTGATCTTTTCTAAAAGCGAGGAAGAGCATGCCCTACATCTTAGGGAAGTGTTGGAGACCCTTCGAGCGCATAGCCTTAAACCTAAATTTTCTAAATGTCACTTTTGGAGGAAGGAAGTGTGATTCTTAGGACACGTGGCTTCCAAAGAAGGGATAGCTGTGGATCCCGCAAAGGTAGTGGCCATCCAAGATTGGAAGGTTCCTAAAAATGCTACCGATGTGAGGAGTTTCTTAGGGTTGGCTGGCTACTATAGGAAGTTTATCAAAGACTTCGCAAAAATATTAGCCCCATTAACACGCTTGACGAAGAAGAACCTAGTTTTTACATGGGACATAGATTGTGATGATGCGTTCCAACGTTTAAAGAGATCTTTGACCACAGCCCCAGTCTTAGTGCTGCCAGTTTGGAGTAAGCCATTTACCATTTATACCGATGCTTGTGGGACAGGACTAGGCGCAGTCTTAATGCATGAGGGAAGGGTAATAGCCTATGGTGGAAGGCAGTTGAGAGTGCATGAGAGAAATTACCCTACACATGACCTAGAGTTGGCCGCTATTGTTTTTGCGCTTAAGTCTTGGCGCCATTATCTTCTTGGCGAAAAATTCAAATTGTTCACTGACCACAAATCGCTAAAATACTTGTTCTCTCAGAAGGACTTGAACTGGAGGCAGCAAAGGTGGATGGAATTCTTAGCATCCTACGACTTCGAAATAGCATACACCCTGGTAAGGGTAACGTGGTGGCAGACGCCTTAAGTAGGAAAAGGTTGTCCTTGAGTCCGTTGTTTGTTGAGCGGCGAAGCCTAGAGTTCATCTCTACGTTTGACTTTAGACCTTCCATTGACTTTGTACCCGGTTTGCTAGCATCCTTAGAGATCAGACCTACGCTTTTGGGATGGATTAGTGAGGCACGGCGAGATGACCCACTGTTGGTTGAGTTAGTAAAGAAGCTTAAAAGAGGGGAGTTATCGAGCCATATCCGTAGGTATACCCTTGATGATAAAGGTTGGTTACGTAGGGACGGTAGACTTTGTGTACCATGGGATGAGAATTTGAGGAAGACCATTCTTGATGATGCACATCGTTCGAAGATGACTATCCATCCCGGCGGGGACAAGATGTACATGGACATGAGACGAGTTTACTTTTGGACCGGCATGAAGAGGGATGTGGCCGAGTTTGTCGCTAGATGCTTGGTATGCCAACAAGTAAAAGCAGAGCAAAATAAGCCCGGTGGATTGCTTCACCCATTGGAGATCCCACAATGGAAGTGGGATAGTGTCTCGATGGACTTTGTTGATGGGTTACCGAGATCGAGGAAGGGTAATACGGGGATTTGGGTTGTGGTAGACAGACTTACTAAGAGCGCCCATTTCATTCCCGTAAAGAGTAAGAGGACTGCTCCATGGTTAGCCTCCGTATACATTCGAGAGATAGTTCGTTTGCACAGTGTTCCTTCTAGCATAGTAAGCGACCGCGATCCTATCTTCACTAGCGAGTTTTGGAAGAGCTTGCAAGAGGCGGTAGGGACTCAGTTATGTTTGAGCACCGCATATCATCCTCAGACGGACGGCCATACCGAGAGGGTGAATCGTATTCTAGAGGACTTATTGAGGTTGTGTGTCTTAGACTTTGGAGGTACACGGGAGGAACATCTTCCGTTGGTAGAGTTTGCATATAATAATAGCTTTCAGTCTAGCATTGGCATGGCACCGTTCGAGGCTCTTTATGGACGGCCGTGTCGTTCGCCTACATGTTGGTGGGAGTCTACAGATAAGATCTTGCTTGGGCCCGATATGATTAGAGAGACTTCGGAAAAGATCGATTTGATTCGAAGGAGGATGAAGACGACGCAAGATAGGCAGAAATCTTATGCGGACAAGAGGAGGACAGATCTTGAGTTTGATATTGGGGACATGGTCTTTGTCAAGGTGTTTCCATTACGGAATGTGGTTCGCTTTAGGTCCGTTGGGAAGTTAGCACCAAGGTTCGTAGGGTCGTTTCCTATTAAGAGAGGATTGGACAGATGGCGTATAAAGTGGAGTTGCCCGAGAGAATTAGTGGTGTAAATGACGTATTCCAGGAAGTGCCTGCACGAGACCGCAGATGTGGTAGAGCCGAGCTTGCTTAGAGAGGTGGAGATAGAGCGTGATGCGACGATTCGACGAGCTCCTACGTTAATTCTTGGGTCGGTGGTTAAGAAGTTGAGAAATCGAGAGGTCAGACTAGTCAAAGTGCAATGGGGAGATGATGAGAGCAACGCTACTTGGGAGACGGAAGAGAAGATGCATTCATTGTACACTTTTCTTTTCGAGGGTATGTCTTTTAATTTCTCCTTTATCGCTTAGCTTGTACTTATCTTATCTTTAGTATGTCCTCTCGCTAGTATCCTTGACCTTTAGATAGGATAGTCCTATGGTTGAAACATGTGTTTGAGACATGTTATGTATGATGGATGCATGTGGATGCAAGTGTTTGCTGGTGGTTGCTCGTGGATACATATACACACACTTTAGGCACTAGATCGGCTCAGTCACTTCATATTGCATGTTGCATATAAATGTGTGCATATTTAAGTTAATGGATGTATAATGGTTGTGCTATCATATGGATGTTGGATTTTGGTGAATGGTTGTGTACACATGTAGAAATAATATGTATCAACAAGATTCTTTTGCATACATAATGGACGCATGGCACTGTCATGGTTTGCATTTAGGAGGTCAACTGAATCAGTAGACCGCCTGATTTTGCATTAGATAGAGAGCATATACACACACTTTTTTGCATATGTTCATACATCATTAGAAATTTTATAAGGACAATGGATGTCTGTGTTTGATGGTCGAGTAGATGGTTGTTTGGATGTTAGGATATGCATTCTCCATAACTTGGAGATTTCGGGGGCGAAATCCTTTAAGGAGGGGAGAATGTAACACCCCGTATTTCTGTTAATATTAATATTCATAAATTAAAGAATAACTAATCTTAGATGTGAGAATTAAGGTAAACGGGTTGCGCCATTGTGTTTGTCTCGTAATTCTGGTTGAGATAGAGTCCGAGTTTGCGTGAATTGGATTTCGTATGAAGAAGTTATGGCCATCGGAAGTTTCAGAAAATTCAAAACAGATTTCAGAAAATTCAAATTTCAGAGTCAAACAGGCTAGGCGGGAAATTTCCCGCCAGGGCCAGATCGACCTGGGGGTCGACCTACCCTGACCAGGTCGACCATAGGGTCGACCTGCTCCCCCTCCCCCGGGCAGATTTGATTAGGGACCTGTTAATGACTGTGTGCTGACTCATTAGGGTTTTTGATCTGTTCTGATTGGCTGGGATTAATTCTGGGTTGATCGGACGGCCTAAACTAATCCTAAACTCTATAAAAACACCTATAGACTCAACCCTAAAATCAAATTAAAATTAGATTCATGGCTTCCATGCCGTCACCTAGCAACCTAGAATAGCCGCCACCAAATAGAGAGGAAGAAAGCAAATCAAATTCAATTCTATTCAACTCTAACAACGAATCTACTTTAAAGGAAAGCTAATACAACTTCAGAACTCAGAATTCAGAACTCAAGACCTTCTTTGAGTTGTGAGTTTGATTTCTTTAATAAAATAATTAGCAATTTAATTGGATTGAGTTATGATACGGATCATATGGCTATGTTGTGAATTATTGACCACATGTTATTATTTATGTTGTAAAATTGTGATGTTATCATTTATGTTGTAAATTCTATGATGATAGGTAAGACATGAGGTTAGGTTCTTTTGTGGTGCAAGTCCAACAGGTTCATATGCGTTTGTGGGCTTGGGCTGATAGGTAAGACGTTGTTGCATCGTGTAGGTATAAGCCGTGCATTATTGGTGGTATCGGATTGCCACTTTGGGGAGTGATACACCCCACTGTGGGGCCAACACGGGTATCTACGAGTTAGGGAGCCGATCGCATGGGGGTAGTGGGTACACCTAGTGGAGATAGGGGAAGGCGACACCTATGAAGGCAACTAGGGGTGCACGAAACTACCATTATCATTATTAAGTTCTGTAGGCGGGATCAACCTTAGGGTGACTAGTGGTGGTGCAGTATAGTAATTATCTTATAGTTGTTTAGGTGTGCTTTAACGTTATCTTAGTTCAATCTTGTTTCCTTATTTACTCTGTCTTACTCAATTGTTCACAGTCATTTCCTTATTTTCCAACTTATGCCTTGGCCTAGTTATTTTGGTAATTGTATTGTTAAAGTTATCGCACTCGCCAGACTTTATGTCTGACCCCCTTTGTTTCCTCCCCTTTTCTTCCTTCCCTCCCCCCCCCCCCCCCAACCCCAGGTGCTCAGGTTGGAACTAGCACCGGTGGAGCTTGATTTTGGACAGCTATATCTCTGCTTTTAGAAGTTGCTTGGATCGCTGAAGTAAAGTTCAGTCTCTCTTATTTATGACTATTTTGTACTGGGGTTATGTCTTTCAATTTATGTACTTTGAGTTGGTCAAGATGGATATTATGTACTTTGACTCTGGTTTTGATGATGTAATCAAACTTATGTATTTTCCGCTGCAATGAAATAAAGTTTTAAAGTTTTAGTACTGTTTATATCTGTCTTGTTGTTAAGTTTCTGTTCTATACACACTTAAAATGCTCCATGAAAGTTAATGCATTCCCTTTGTGAGTGGCATTAATGGACGTGGGGTGTTACAGACAATCTACACAAAGACCTCCACTATTTAATGGGTCTAATTATGCATACTGGTCAACACGTATGAGAATTTTTATGGAAGCTAATGGTTTAAAAATATGGGCTGCTACTCAAAAGAAATATGAATCACCAATCACTGAATTAAGTACTTGGACTGATGTTCAAAAAGCAGCAGCATCAAATAATTCAAAAGCCATGAATGTGTTATTTTGTGCATTAGCTAAAAATGAGTTTTCACGAGTAATGATGTGCACTACTGCTTATAATATATGGAGAACTCTACAAATCATTCATGAAGGTACTACTAAAGTAAAACAAACCAAGATATCGATCTTACAAAATCAGCTTTCATCTTTTAAAATGAAGGCAGGTGAAAATATTAGTGATATGTATACTAGATTTCAAACTATTCAACATGATTTAATGGCTCTTGGAGTTAAGTTTACCGACTTCAATCTAGTCACACGTATTTTGAATTCTTTGACTAATGAGTGGGAAAGAAAAATTTTAGCCATAAAAGAGGCTAACGATCTTTCTCAACTTAAAGTTGAGGAATTAATAGGAAATCTTCTGCCCTATGAGGCTAACTTGCGGGTTAGGAAAGAATAGAATGTTGAAAAGAAGAATATAGCTTTTCAAGCAAACAATGAAGATTTAGACTTGGATGAAGAAGAGATAGTATTCATAGCAAAGAATTACAACAAATTCAAGAAGTTCAGAAAAATGACGAAATTTCAAAAGAGCGATAAACCAAATTTTACTAATCAGACCTTGGTCAAATGCTTTAATTGTGATGAGTATGGTCACATAAAGATGGAATGCCCAAAGAATGATAAGAAGAAACAAAAATTTGAGAAATTTAAAAAGAAAAAAAGAGCTTTTCAAGTCACATGGGATGATTCAGATACATCTTCCTCGGAAAGTTAAAGTGAAAGCGACTCAGAACAAGCAAATGTATGTTTTATGGCTGATATTGATGAGGTATCCAAGACAAAACAAAAGGAGAAATGGATATTGGATAGTGGCTGCTCCAAGCACATGACAGGAAATGTAAACATGCTTTCAAATATAAAGTACATGGATGGTGGCACTGTTACATTCGGAGACAATTCAAAAGGCTATGTCATTGGCATTAGTGAAGTCATAAATACTGGTATATCTAACTCTCCTATTATTTCTAATGTTTTATTAGTTAAAAAAATCTAAAACATAATCTCTTAAGCATAAGCCAACTTTGTGCTAAAAAAATTCAAATAAGTTTTGAAAAGTATAAATGTAACATTTTTGATGAGCATAAAAATTTAATTTTTGAAGGTATTAGAAAAAGAAACATATATTTTTTGAACATGAAATCAAAGAAGAAGACAAATTTATGTCTATCCGTTAACCATGAAGATCCATGGTTATGGCATAAAAGATATTGCCACATAAATTTTAAGAATATTAATAAACTAGCAAAAAAGGAGTTAGTTAGAGGCTTACCAAAATTAATTTCAAAGTAAAAATCTATGTGATGATCGTCAGATTGGCAAACCTAAAAAGAGCTCTTTCAAATTAAAGAATAAAATTTCTACAAGACAACCCTTAGAATTATTGCATTTAGATCTTTTTGGTCCTACTCAAACTCGTTCACTAAACCATAATAAAAATGTTTTTGTTATTGTAGATGATTTTTCTAGATATACTTGGACCTTATTTTTAAAACATAAAAGTGATACTTTTGCATTATTTAAAATTTTCGCTAAACTAATAATGAATTTATTTGATTTAAAAATTAAAAAGATTAGAAGTGATCATGGAGGAGAATTTGAAAATGATCCTTTTAAAGAATTTTGTAACAAGAAAGGAATTAGTCATAATTTTTCAATTCCGCAAACACCACAACAAAATGGTGTTACAGAAAAAAAAATCGAACTTTACAAGAATGTGCCGAACCCTTTTAAATAGTAGTAACTTACCAAAATCCTTTTGGGATGAAGCAGTAGCTACGGCTTGTTATGTTCTTAAAGAGTAACCCTTCGACCATTAATGAAAAATACATGTTATGAAATACTTTATGGCAAGAAACCAAGTGCCTCGTATTTCAAAACCTTTGGATCAAAATGTTTTATATTAAATACAAAAGATAATCTTGAAAAATTTGATCCAAAAGAAGATAAAGGAATTTTTATTGGATATTCTGATAGAAGTAAGGCTTACAGAATTTTTAATAAAAGAACAATTCTACTGAGGAAAGTTTACATGTTTCTTTTGATGAAAATTTTCAAAATAATAATAAAATTTCTGATGAAGAAGAAAATGAATTACAAAATAACACTAACATTAATCAACCAGAAACTAATTCTACTCTAAGATCACTTCCTCATATTTAAAAGATCATTCTACAAATAATATTATTGGAGACTTAAATTCAAGAGTTTCTACTAGACATCAACTTAATCAAATGAGTCACGTTGCTTTTATTTCATGTTTTGAACCTAAAAACTATAAGGAAGCAGCCAATGATGAATCATGGATTTTCGCAATGCAAGAAGAACTTAATCAATTTGAAAGAAATGAAGTGTGGGAATTAGTCCCTCGACCAACAGAACAATCAATAGTTGGAACAAAATGGATCTACAAAAATAAATCTGATGAAAATGGAAATATAATTCGTAATAAAGCTCGACTGGTTGCACAAGGATATAATCAAGAAGAAGGAATTGATTATGAAGAAACCTTCGCCCCTGTAGCATGTCTAGAAGCAATTCGTATTTTTTTAGCTTTTGCATTTCATCATAATATAAAATTGTTTCAAATGGATGTAAAAAGTGCATTTTTAAATGGTTATATAAAAGAACAAGTTTATGTTGAAAAACCTCCACTTTTTATACACGAACAATTTCCTAATCATGTTTACAAATTAAAAAAGGCTTTGTATGGTTTAAACAAGCACCTCGTGCTTGATATGAAAGGTTAAAATCAAATTTAATAAATTCCGGATTTGAAATTGGAAAAGTAGACACAGCCCTTTTTATTAAAAAAAATTCAAAAAGACATTTTAATTATCCAAATTTATGTTGACGACGTCATCTTCGGATCAACAAATGAACTTTTATGTAACGAATTTCCAGACATAATGAAAAATAATTTGAAATTTCACACATGGGTAAACTAAATTTTTTCTTAGGATTACAAATTAAACAACTCGAAAATGGAATTTTTCTAAACCAAGAAAAATATTGTAGCAATCTCTTAAAAAGATTTAACATGGAAAATACATCAGGGAAACCAACACCTATGAGCACTACTGCTCATTTAGAAAAGATGAAGATGGAAAAGACTTTGATCAAAAATTATATCTTAGTATTATCGGTTCACTCTTATATCTCACTGCGAGTAGACCAGACATCATGATGAGTGTCTGCCTGTGTGCACGGTTTCAAGCTCAACCAAAAGAATCGCACTATAAAGTTGTAAAACGAATCTTAAGATACTTAACCAAAACAAATGATTATGGACTTTTTTATCCTACAGGTAGTTCTTTTGATCTAGTGTCATACAGTGATGCAGATTTCGGAGGATGTAAGTCCGATAGAAAAAACACTAGTGGTACGTGTCACTTTATAGGTCAATCTCTGGTATCATGGTTTAGTAAAAAAAACTCTGTTTCACTTTCAACTTGCGAAGCAGAATATATATCAGCAGCCTTAACATGTGCTCAAATAATTTATATGCAATAAACATTAAGGGATTTTGGAAAACTAATTACAAATTCAACAATTTTCTGCGACAACACAAAAGTGCCATAAATTTATCAAAAAATCCAATCAACCACTCTAGAACTAAATATATTGACATTCGACACCATTTCCTACGTGATCATCTTGAAAAAGGTAATATTTCTTTGGAATTTGTTAATACTAACAAACAAATTGCGGACATTTTTACCAAACCATTAAATGAAACCACTTTTATTAATTTACATAGAGAATTAGGTATATGCACTCTCTCTGATATATAAATTTTATTCTCACCATGTTTTTCTCTCTACCATACCTTTTTCAATGGTTTTTCTAATTCATCTTATGCATTTTTTAAGGAATAAATATAGTAAAACTTTACCTGTAAATAACTTCTGCTAAAATAAGTTTTCATTACAAAAACAATGTCTAATAAGTCCTCTTCAATTAACATCACCTTCACCACCGATAGCTCCGCTGACACTCTACATGATCAAACTCCTACATCTAAACATGAACCGGTTTACAAGTGGAAAGATTATCGGACTGGCTTTACACCGGATTCTGAAAGAACGAAACGGGATTTGTTAACTTAACCAGATACCAAAAGGAAAATTGATGACATTCATCATTATCAACAGGAACAACTCAAACTTCAAAAAGAGCTTTACTTCGAACAGAAAACCTCTTCTACTATATTGGCATACCTATGACAAGTTGCTTTAAAGTTCTGTAGCTCTAAACTAAAAGATGTTTGCGAACCTCTTTCACGACCGGTTAATCCACTGGATCCATCATCCTCTTATCGTACGTCACACGATCCAGTCAACCGATGGACTTCTCCAACAAGACCACCTTTCTCACTGAATCGCTAGTCTGATCAAAATGAAAACTTGAATTCATGTTTTATGTTTCATGAATAACATGCATTGTCATGATGCATTAGTATGACTATTTATTTCATTCTTTGTTTGTACTTTTTCAGTATGAAAATAAAGAAATTTTTCTGAACAAATTAAAAACAGACGTCTGTCAAATAGATAAACAGACGTCTGTCAAATAGATAAACAGACGTCTGTACAAAGTTTACAAACCTTTCTACATTTTATCTCAGCACAGACGTCTGCCAATATTATGTCAGACGTCTGTTAACCCTCTCGGGTTTCAAAAACAAACAGAACAGATGTCTGTAACTCCTCTCCACAGACGTCTGATTACCTGATTATAATCTTTTTTGTTCTAACTCGGCTCAGACGTCTGTCAGCAATCCAACAGACATCTGACATAGCTCTCTGGAAACCCTTTGTCTAAACACAGACGTCTGGCACAAAGCATGACAGACGTCTGAAACCCTCTGAAACCGTTTTTTAAAACCTCCACCTATATATTATCTTTTACCATATCACTTTTTATTCCTTACTTTTACCGTTCTATCCACTCAAACCCTAAATCCCCAAATTCAACTTCTTCAAATCCATGGCTCCTAAAATGGAAAAAGCTTCCAATAAACACAAAAAGACTACTGAAGGATCCTCCTCTCAATAAGAAACTCCTAATTATGCAATTGATCAGCAAATTGAAGGATGGATGAAAGCTTCCGATAGCCTACAAATTTTGGATTCACTGAAGAAGAAATCAATTCACACAGGGCCTTTCTATCCTTTGAGACAATTAACTCATTACGATGTTAATGAAACTCTGTCTCGTGCAAATTTAACTCAACTTTTCAATTATGATGCCAATCAAGGTATGATTGATTCTCAAGTACTATACTTGTTTTTCATCAACTTGTGCTTGCCTTCAATTTGGTCTCCACCAGATCCTGATAATTGGATTTGGTCTTTAGCATATGGCCAACTAATTACAATCAATATTGATATGATCGGTCAAATTTTGGGAACATAATCTACTGGTACTCGTTTGCAAGATATTCCCGACATGCGGTATAAACCTAGGGATAGAACTACCAATCTAATATGGCAAGATCATTGCCTAAAGATGACTCTATCTAATTTTCGCCCTAGGCCACGTATCATAAATCGTATGCTTATTAACACAGTCATGCCACGTCTTAGAAGCCATGAGCAAGTGTATCCTAACGATCATAAAGCTTTGTATGCTATCTTTGGAAACACTCGAGTAAATTGGGCACTATTTATTTTTGAGCAAATTAGAGATTTTTGGACCCTATCCAAACGAATTATACCATATGGTGCATATCTTATGAGAATTTTCAGGTCACAAGGAATAAATCTATCTTTCCATATATCCAGAAAAAGAAGTAGAGAAGAGTGGCATACGATTTGCTGCTTTAATGCACTTACCCGATCGCCCTCCACGAATCATTCCCTTTGAACAATGGCAAGCACAACAAAACCAACCTCAACAACCGGTACAACCTCAAAGATGACAACGACCCGAAACTAGCGAACCAACCGAATATCACTCTGATCCGGATATCCAGGAAACGAGACTAGATATTGGACAAGGGGAAGTATACATGATGTTACTTTACAGAATCAACGATTACATTCATTAAATCAAAAAAAAATTAGGTACAAAGGTGACAAGGCTAGAACGCTCTTTCTCCACACGTATGACAAAAGCTGAAAACACTTCGGATAAAATTGTGCACTCTCTTGGAAAATTTTGTTGTAAAATTCGTGGTCGTTCATCCTCCTCCCAATCATCATCAGCATCACCTACTCCTCCGTCTGTACCCCTTATAAGAGACATACCACCTGAATCCAGCACACGACAACAATCTCCTCTTGAACATGCTCCTGGAAAGGAAACAACAACTGCCTCCGACGATGAGGAAGATAATGACTGGGCTCCTTACGTTGATCCCGGTACTACTCAGCATGCTTTTCATGGACTTTCCATTCATGAGAATATAAGTTATAACGACGAATCTCAATGGGAATATTACGGAAATCCGTCCACTGATCTATGGGGATACTTTACGGAGTCCTTGGAATTTTATTTATCTCTCTTTAAGTATGCATTATGGTTTGTACTTTAATTTTATTTTCATTTGGCACACTATGACTTCTGTTTGATCTTGTATGTTGACATCTATGATTTGTTTGCTATCACTATGTCTTTCTATATTTTTGATAATGCCAAAAGGGGGAGAACAAGGGGTATCATCAATTCAGGGGGAGCTTGACATGCATATGTTTGTCATCATCAAAAAGGGGGAGAATGTCAGACCTTACGTTTTTATGATGACAAACAATATACACATAAATCATATGTTTAATGCAGGAACTATACAAGGAAGAGATACACAAGGGAAGAATCAAGATTACAAGGATACTTAGTCATAAAGAGTATATTTCTCTCGTATAATTAGATAGATTGAATATAAAGTCTCCTTGATCAAATATCAGAATTTAGTGTGTCTGGGCATAAACAGACGTCTGTCCTTAATATAGACAGACGTCTGACTGCAAGATAGGATTTCTTCCTAACTCAGCATAAACGTCTGTCCTATTCAAGACAGACGTCTGTCTGAAGCCTCGGGTTGCAATCCAATCTTACAGAGACGTCTGTCTGTACGTGTATTTTGAACATTCAAAATACACATACAGACGTCTGTCCTATAAGAAACAGATGTCTAAGTGGATACAGACGCTCTACAAACAGGCACCTTTGCAAACTTCTGTATCTTCTCTAAATCAGTTTTTCCAAAAGATGTCCTCTTTCAAAATGAAGAGTTTTGATTTCTCTTTACTCAAAAATTACAATACTTGATAACAACTCTTCATCTATTATAAATACATCTAAGATCAAGATCTAAAATCACCGATTCTTCTTTCTAGATCTATAATCTATTTTCTGAGAAACTCTCTAATTTCATTGCTTAACAATTCTCTATTCAAGCATTTCAAAATCCTTCTATATTCTCTTTGTTCTTCAACAATCATATCTAATCAAGGAGACTATAGGAGCTATTTGTATACAGCAGTCAAAATCAGTGTTTAAGGAATACAAGTTTGTCAAAAGATATTCTTACTGTAAGCCTATTCCTCCGGGCGAAGTGAGGGAAGTTATTCTGTGAACAAAGAAAAGGCCGAAGGGGAGCTTCGGGACTGGACATAGGACGGGAGGTCCGAACCAGCATAAAATATTGGTGTGATTATTTTTTATTTTACCTTTACTGCTTAACATTGCATCATCCTAATACTTGCAACTGTTTAGACTATCATACGATCCTATTATAGACTTTCAATCAGACTTATAATGAATCATATATATTCATTTAAAGTTGAAAACGTAATACGAACTACCACGATGTTATGAACTCGATTATAATTATATTATAATTTATACATTCAAATGTCATTTAAATAATATATTCGCTATTATAATTCAATTCTAACTGAATTATATCCTTCAAATTATTCAATTCACACAATATTGCAATTTCAACTATCTACGACTATTTCGAAAATTAAATTTATTATTCCACTATTTATATTAATTAAATATTCAAAATATTTTAATTTAAACCATTTAAATTATCAAACCAATATATTAAAATAATTAAATTAATTAATTATCATACCATGAAAATTCTGGGACGTTACAATTCCTTTATAAACACACGAGGTGAATCGATACGCGTTTAAAATTTTCATGATAACATATTAACTCCAGAAATCTTTAACCTTGGAATCTTACAACAATAATTCATTACGGGTTTATCAAAATTTGTTTCACTACAATAAAACACTGATTTTGCAGTGGAAAAATCTATCGCTAAACCCTCGGTAAAGGCCTGTTAGCGACGGATTTGCAGCAGAATGCGGTTATCGCTAAAAAACACGTCGGTATTTTAGGCTTAATTTTACGATGGAAATTAACGTCGATTCTCCATCACTTCACTGTCATTTTCAGATATATTATCATTTCATTTTAAAATATTTCACCGACGTTTTGCCGACGAATATATATAACATAATAAAATCAGTAAATATTTTTTCGTCGTTAAATGCACACTATTTAGCGAGGGATTACCGATGGAAATATATAGCAAACATTTTACATTCTAGGTATTCGTCGGTAAATCCTAGCTATATAGCAATGGATTACCGACGGAAATATATAGCAAACATTTTACAGCATTTATAACCATCAATCTAGACATCAAATACATTAATTTCAACAATACTCAACATTCAATACTCATCGTGCAATGAAACATATATACATATCAACTAGAAAAATTAATGTCACAAAACATTATATAACAATAAAAAATGGTACAATAATTGATAAAATATTCACATAACACCCAACATTCGTAACATTATCTGATACAACTAAAAACTAATGTCACATAAACAAAAATTATGCTTACATAGTTGATGGATCTATGCATCATAAAGTCTAAAGTTCAACAAAAAAAAATGAAGAAGAAAAACTTGCACATACTACAAATATAAATCTTGTTTCAGGGCAATATATGCGCAATGGTCGAATGATAGGTCTTTGTATTTTGTCATCCGAAATAGATCTAAAATGTTTTGTAGTGTCGTTTGGATAGTCTTCAACACAAGCTTTTCCCTTTTGTAGTCTGTAACAAGATGTAAAACTTCAATTAATTGAACTAATTATAGATTTATTACCACAAAGAAGTTAATGATTCATTTTCATATCATGATTATGAGACCAAGGCAATCTGCGGATGAACTTGCCATTTAGGTGAATACGATAGTATTTCCGTTATATAATGTAGCACCTGGTATATTAAATAGTTTAATGCACTACAAAAAATTGATTTAATAGGTTATGCCATGTAGTATTTTTCCAGACAATTTGAGTACATCTGCATTAGTATTTATAGCAACTCATCCCTAGGGATGTGTTTCTATGTAAGTGTTTATGTGAAATGCCTAGGCACATTCTATAACCTACGTATAGCAGTTTATGTGAACACTTGGCATTTACTCCAAATACTCCAAACAAAGATATTGCTTATATTGATGGTGAGGAAATTTAAAAGCAGATTCAATATTGAAACCCAATGATGCCCTTCTAGTGTGAAATACTAACATCATCATAAAATTACCAAATGCCGAGTATTAACTAAAAAATGTTTGGTGCAACAAAATTATAATGCTTACCATATATGTATAGTTTACTCTTCTTTTACTTTAAGTCGCAACTCCCTCCTTCGCATCCTGACATTAAAAGGTTCAAGAAGCATGCTCTTTACAGCCTTTTTCATGAACCACTTGCACCAACTAATTTCATACCCTTCCTAGCCTTTAATTTCCTAAACCACTTGTATCAACTAATGTCACGCTCTTCTTTTACTTTAAGTGCTTTTTCTTGAACCACTTGTACAAACTACTTTTATGCTCTTTGCTACCTTTAATTTGATGTTGAAATTCCTTAATTTGATGATGCCTGGTCTTAAAGGGTAATGAAACTCAATGCCTCTCATCTTGATTAACCCTTCTACTTTTAGTATTTTCTCCCCAATGTCGCTTTGAATGCCTTTCTTTGTATCTAAAACTTCGAAGACATGAGCTGCCATTTGATTGCCTTTGATTATATCAGGAGCCATTGATATAGTTTCTCCCATGGCTAATGCAATCACTATTTGAACCATGAATGCTTTCATTACTGAACGGAAGCTTGCTAACTCTTTTCCGATGAGTACTAAATCGTACATGTAAAAACAAACAATTGTTTAAAAAAAGGAATATGTATTCAAACGGTATGTCAAATCTTTAGTTCATTTTATTTAATTGTGGGAACCCAGTAGCATCATAACAAAGCATTTACATGTTATGCATACGCATGAATTACTTTTGAGCATTAATGGTGAAAATATATAAATGTAATAAATTTTCAGTTTAGCATATCGTTCTATAGATTCCGGATTCCGGATTCACAGATTGATGAAAGCCCTGCTTGACTCATATTGAAATTATTAAACAACCTGCTATAAGAAAAATAACTTAAAATTATATTTTAGCATCAAGTTTATGTGCATATATGCACAAAGTGCACATATAATGTTCTAAACCTCTCAGACTGATTCTATCCACTGACCACTTTTGAAAATGGTCGCGATGTTTGAGTTATGTGTATAATATTTCCCACATAGATACATCAAGCCTCAAATGCATTAAAAATAATCACAAACCTTGTGAAAGAAAAAGAGTGATGGTGCCACAAGGCCAAGTCATATGAAGAAAAGAGAAATAACTGTGAAACTGATACGCATCAACATTAATGGTGCACAGGATGCAAATGGCGCCATAAAGTTAGCTTTTACCTTTTTTAGTATTTGTTTTCCCGCCTAGAAGTTGTTGTAGGAGTAGCACTAGTGTCCACATGCCAAAATTTATTATGTTCTAGCTATATATGTACCTCAGTATTATGATAAATGATATAGAAAAATATTGCAAAGTCTCTCTGGTTCTATTTTCTTCTTCTTCGTGCCACTCTTCTTCTCTTTTATCTTCTATTCTCTCTTTATTTTCCAGATCCAAACCAATATCTGTATCAGTTGGTGCTTTCACCGATTGTTCTCTCCTCCTCTATCTTAATTCTCTTCTTTGTTCAGATCAACTCTTCTCTTAGTTCACCTTTACCTACCTTCTTCGTCCATCTCTCAATTCTTTTCCTCATTTCACCAAGTTATCGCTGAAATCATGGCCGACACCACTCTCAACCACCCTCAGGTTATCCCTGAAATCAAAGCAACATTACCATCATCATACCCCATTAAACGCCTTACCTACTTGGAGATGCAGCAGCTCCGAGACCGAGGATTATGCCTCAACTGCAACAACATAGACACTCCTAGCCATCGCTGTCTTGTTAAGAGAATCGTTCTGGTACTACCCGATGAAGATCCATGTACCGAGCAGCAACCTATGGAGTCATTCTGCCAACCACCGCAGTTCGGATCTGCTACATCAGCAGCGGCGGCAGCTGGATCACCTCCCCTTATTGCTCCAGCAAATACGGCTGCAGTTGGAACAATTTCAATAGGTCCAGCAACCATCAGTGCTACTGCAAAAAATGTTCCAGCAACGTTGACATCCGCTCAGCCTATGACCTCGGAAATACAACACACAATCACTGTGATGGAAGCCGAACCACGTAAAATTCCGGATGCAATTCAAACAGCAGTTGTCATAGATCAGCAGGGAGGTATTATTTTCTTTTCTCAGAAGACTGTTGCTAAAATCGATTTTGAAACTCTCCAAAGCCCATTGGAAATGTTTATTGATCAGCTGGGAAAGAAAAACAGTGATGCACCGCTGATTTCTCATTTGGATGATGGAGTGAAGATGCAATTTGGCTATCAAAATCCTTTTGCATGGATCGAACAATATGGGCATAAACTGTTTGAAGTTATGCTTGAAAGGGATGCCAAGAGGATTTGTGAAAGGACAGTATTCATTTTTGATCCCGGTGGTGACATATTTGATGCTAAAATTTTCTTTAATATATAGGTCTAACCATGTCGTAGCTGAATAAAGGGTTAAGACAAGAAAATGCTTAATAAGTTGCTAAGTGTTTTTCCGACCTTGAGGACAAGGTCGTTTTCGAGCGGTGGGTAATGATACGCGTATTACAATAGCCAAAAGGAATGCAGGAATGAAGAAAAGAGGGGATAGACAAATACGGTTACAAGAATCACATGCAGACCTGCTGGAATTATCCTTTTTCTCTTTTTGTATTTAGAAATTTACCTTTCTGTTATTAGTATGCAAATTAGATATAATAGTAGGTTCTAGAATAGCCACGTCAGCAAGTTGTTACAAGGTATTCTATATATGTACCTGAATCGAAATGAATGGATATAGAAAAGTTATTCAAAATGTCTCTCTTATTCTATTTCTTCAACTTTGCAGAATGTCCTTCTTTCTCCCAGTCTTCTTTTTAATACTAAATTCCTCTCTGTTTCTTTCTTAATCAACATATCCCACCAATATCCGTATCAATTGGTGCTTTCACCGATTTTTCTCTCCTCCTCTATCTTAATTCTCTTCTTTGTTCAGATCAACTCTTCTCTTAGTTCACCTTTACCTACCTTCTTCGTCCATCTCTCAATTCTTTTCCTCATTTCACCAAGTTATCGCTGAAATCATGGGCGACACCACTCTCATCCACCCTCAGGTTATCCCTGAAATCAAAGCAACATTACCATCATCATACCCCATTAAACGCCTTACCTACTTGGAGATGCAGCAGCTCCGAGACCGAGGATTATGCCTCAACTGCAACAACATAGACACTCCTAGCCATCGCTGTCTTGTTAAGAGAATCGTTCTGGTACAACCCGATGAAGATCCATGTACCGAGCAGCAACCTATGGAGTCATTCTACCAGCCACCTCAGTCCGAACCTGTCAACAACCAGCACTTGCAACCCAATCAAGCCGAACCTAATATAGGAGATTCAGGCCTGAATGGTGAGAAGTTGCAACCACCTGATAATTCGGAAATCATCTCGCAGCCATCAAATTTGTATTCAATAGAGATGCTTGATCCAAATGCTGTTGCGACACATTTACCAGTTTATCCTCCGACCACTACTGGATCTGCACGTCTTTTCTCTATTTCAGGTTACTATAGTCATAAGCCTGTAGTTCTAGCTGGTTTTGAAACTCTCCCAAGCCCATTAGATATTTCTATTAATCAGCTAGGAAAGATTAGCAATGGTGCACTGCCAGTTTGCAATTTAGATGATGTAATCAAAATGCAATTTGGCTGCCAAACTCTTTTTGCAATGATCGAACAGTATGCCTATAAACTGTTTGATATAATGCTTGGAAGGAATGCCAAGAAGATTTGTGAAAGAACAATATTCATGTTTGATCCGGGTGGGCAAATGAAGTTGAAAGATTGTTTGCGCCAGCTTATGACCTTGAGGACAAGGTCAGTTTCAAGGCTTCGGCAATGATACGCATCAACATTAATGGTGCACAGGATGCAAATGGCGCCATAAAGTTAGCTTTTACTTTTTTTAGTATTTGTTTTCCCGCCTAGAAGTTGTTGTAGGAGTAGCACTAGTGTCCACATGCCAAAATTTGTTATGTTCTAGCTATATATGTACCTCAGTATTATGATAAATGATATAGAAAAATATTGCAAAGTCTCTCTGGTTCTGTTTTCTTCTTCTTCGTGCCACTCTTCTTCTCTTTTATCTTCTATTCTCTCTTTATTTTCCAGATCCAAACCAATATCCGTATCAGAAACATCATAGAAAATGCATGTGGCTTGACCACATGAAAAGATTGCTTAGAAGGTTCCATAAGCTCCTTCTCATACATATCAGTTACTTTCTTTTCCTAGCAAAATGCCTCTACTGATCTGAAGTTATCGGCAGCCTGAACCGCGAGCATGTTTACTTTAAAGTGAGCCTTTTCCAAGTTTCCACTGAATCCTTTCATAAAAAGTTTTTATTAAGAAAAAAGGGTTCAATTTCATAAATTGAATATATAATGGTACTCTCGTGTAGTTAATCACAAAGACAAATACGTACACCTTAGGAATATGTCTGCTGGTCGTTATTGGACAAGTAGCCAACACTATGAAAGTTATTCTCTAATTAATGATGAAAGCATTAATGAATGATGCCACTACCATCACTGTATTTTGAAAAAGAATTTCTGAGCGATTTACTATGATAGCCTTGAGTAGAGTTGCATCAGCTTCAAGCCGAGATGACAATATTATGCTGTTATGAGTTGATTCATTAAGCCATACAATTTATCAGAGTAGAGTTGCATCATCTTCAAGCCGAGATGACAATATTGTGCTGTTATGAGTTGATTCATCATGCCATACAATTTATCAGCATTACTGGAAAAATTGTAACCTATTAGCAATCACAATTAATCCAAGCATTTATGTTGGTTTATTTACGAATTCTGTGACAAACTATTGTAGTAACTGAAATTAATCGTTAGCCGTGAAACAAATTCAAGTTGAAAAAAAAAAATCTACTTCCTCGAAAACTTTGGACTTACAATTATTAAAACGCGTTCTATCATAAACCAATGCTTAGTCGTGTTTTTGAACATATAGTAGGGTTTTTAATTCTATTCACGATAATGATTTAAATCAGATTAGAAATAATACAAAATATATACTATACCGCAACACAAAGTATGAAACATATGATTTCACTATTCTTATAACGCATAGGCTGTCATGAATGTGAAGTTAGGCTTCTATAAAATTAATATATTTTGCATCTACTCTTTTTCCATATCTCTTTTTTAACTTCACATCTTTGATGTAATAGGACGGTATCTGTGATGGATGAATGAAAAAAATTGACTTCTCAAAATGGAAGGTGCTCATACCATGGTGTAAGTGTATTTCAATAATAATATATCAATGTTGTGGTAGCGTGGTAGTGTTCTTTCATGACTATGACGAACTCTCAAGTGTAGAACCTCACCCACTTAGAGATGACCAAAAAGTCTTCTTCGAGAGGGACAAATATGAGTTATTATTTAATTAAGCATGTTATTGGCCTTACGATTTCAAGTACAATTTGGATATATAATTTGCATAGGATAACAATATTACAGCAAATATATGCAAATTAACAGTCACTCTTTTTAAAAGAGATATCCTATCTGAATTACAGAATACGGTAAATATTAACCATTCAAAATAAATATAATTACAAAAGTATATACGGGCTTCAGCTGTCCATACTAGACAAATATAATGGAACAGCAGATTGTGTTTACAATATTACATATTAGCAATGGTTTTTGGATTTATAAATATTTCGGAATTGAACATACGATCAGGATAGGTCTCTGATTCCAAAAGCAATTTAAAATACTGTTCGCTGTCTTTTGTCGTATTTACTGTAGTTAACTATGTGAATACATGTGCCTTTTTTAATCTTGTGAACCATTTCCCAACAAGCAAAATAGTCCACTTTAATAAATGATTGTTGTTAGAAACATAAAATAGTTATATTTTATCTCGCTGACATTCGACTAAGTTTTGATCCAGCAAGTTAATAGGGAAAAATTCTATTTCCCATTACCCCAATATTGAACTAATTACTATGCAATCAATTAAGCATGTTTCTACGTTGGCAAAACAAGATAAACTCAATTCCATTATATATTTGAGGGTTATTGAAATGACAATATAATGATTAGATTTGAACAATCACTATGAATGGAAGGATGTTGCTAATAGAAGGAAAAAAGTCTGGGTCCAAAAATCTGTAGGTGAGCAACAAAATGCCAATGAAAACAAGCAAGAATTTACAAAAGTGGAAAGTGGTTTGAAGGGGAAGAAGTCGGATGAGAAAAGACAAGATTTGGACGGGGTCATTATAATTGATGAGGCGGGTGTAGTGCATGAAAAGTGTGATATTCAAATAGATGACGTGGAGAGTGCTGATGTTCGTTCAGCAGATTATGCTAATGGCGCAACAACTCAGGGCAAAGGAAAGCAAGTGACTGTCAGTAATGATCCTCAATTGGACGGTTTTCAGTTGCATAACACCTTCTCTGTACTTGAAGGCATGACACAGGACATTAATGAGGACACGCACAATGATCATGGTGCATCCTCTTCAAAGACTAATCCTTCATCTAACCATTCACCCTTGTTTCAAGTCCCAGATAACTCAAAGTTTAGCTGCAAACTTCTCTCAAATGCTCCTGCGTCCTCACCTTATAGCCACCTCTCTACCCCCCCCCCCCCCCCCCCCGCATATTATCCTTCCTTCGCCGCTGATAGGTCAAAGCAATTCGCCCATGCTTAAAGAGGACATCTCATGCGCCCAAGGTAGTAAAAAGAAAAAGCGAGGTAGAAAGAAAAAATCATTGACAGAAATTGTTGCTGAGTTGGAGGATCTTAATGATGGCAAGGAGTTTTCTTCTCTTGACATTATGCCTTCTTCTAACAACAAAATTCCATCCAAAAGGCACACGCGAAAACATCCCGCCCCACTCACTAGCCCTCTTAAATTATGATGTTGAACAATATCGCCTTTTGGAATATTAGAGGACTACATTTGGAATCAAAACAATGTGATATTCATGCATTCATTAGAAGATATAACATTCAGATTATTTGCCTCTCGGAAACTAAACTAGATTTGAATTTGACAAAGAAAGCTGCTGTAAATATTTCCTTTAGGTGGAACTTTGACCATAATCTTGACCATGCTCAATATGGTAGACTTCTCACTCTGTGGGACCCATCCATCTTCCACCTGACAAAACTTGCCTCATCTGACCAATTTGTTCATTTCTTTTGCACTCACTTATCCTTAAACTCTCGCTTCTTTCTTACCTCGGTCTATGCTCAGAACAATGCATCTTTGAGACAATCCTTTCTTGATAATTTGCCTTCTTTGAATCCGAATCTTCCTTGGATTGTTGGAGGAGACTTCAATTGCATGCACTCCTCCACACATAAATCTGGTGGTATCCCTCTCTCTTTCAAAGAGATTTCTCCTCTTAATCAAGCTCTGATCAGTTCTTGTCTTACCCCTTTAAACTTTTCTGGTTTTGAGTTTACATGGTCTAATCGTAGTAGATCTGGACTTCCTACTCGTTGCAAATTAGATCATATCTTTGTTAACATTCATTTTATAAACACCTGGCATGATTCCTTCTATCAAGCTCTCCCTCCTTCTCTCTCAGACCACAGTCCTCTTCTTTTTCGCTGGGGAAATGTTAATGCCATTAGCAAGGGAGGTTCCTCTTTTAAATTTTTTAATCACTGGACTAAACATGTTGACTTTTTTAATATTTTAGCGCAGGTCTGGAATCAGCAAGCCCCTTGTGACCCCTTGCAGACACTCATGGCTAAACTCAGAATTCTTAAATTACATCTCAAAGCTTGGTCCGCGTACACTTTTGGCTCTGGAGCTAAACAATCTACAAGCATAAGAGAAGAGTTATTCAAAGTACAGCAAGACCTTACTCACTCGCCTAATAATGCATCTTTGATTAGAGCTGAGGATCAATTGCAAAGTGCCTTGAAGCGTGCTTTAAATCTTGAACTTGAAGGTCTGAAACAGAATGCATATGTAAGAAGAGAAAAGGAAGCGGATAGAAATACTAAATACTTTCATGACTCAATCAAGATAAAGAGATATAAGGACTCAATCTTCTCTATCGAGGATATGAATGGTATTGAGCACAATTCTGATGATGGTATTGACAATGCCTTTGTAGAATATTTTTCATCTATCCTTGCATCTCCTTTGCCAACATATGATGTGCGACCTCTTTTCAATATTGTTGTCCCCTCTCTCTCTGAGGAAGAATCTCATCGCCTAATTACTCTTGTTGATGGCTCAGAAATTAAAGCTGCTGTTTTTAGCTTGGATTCAAATAGTTGTGGCGGACCAGATGGTTTCAATGCTCACTTCTTGCAACAATGCTGGTCACAGATTGGTGTAGACATAATTGGTGCAGTTCAACATTTCTTTATGAGTAACTCATTACCCTTAAGCCTGAATGCGACAGCCATTGCACTTATTCCAAAGATTGACTCCCCTGCATCAGTCGCTGATTTTCGGCCGATATCCTGTTGTAACATTGTCTATAAAGTTATTTCTAAAATCTTAGCGATGAGGATGCAGTGTGTTCTACCAACAATTATTTCTCCAAATCAATCAGCATACATAAAAGGAAGGTCTATTAGTGACAATATTCTGATTACACAGGAGCTTTTGCATGGCTATAGGAGGAAAGGCATTTCCCCCAGATGTATGATTAAGTTGGACATTAAAAAGGCTTTTGATTCGGTCACTTGGCAAGCCATTTTGGCTGTGATGTCTCGCATGAACTTTCCAAAACCTTTTATTGCATGGATATATTCCTGTATTTCGACACCTACTTACTCTATCATAAGGAATGGAAAATTGCATGGCTATTTCAAAGGCACTAGAGGAGTAAGGCAAGGAGATCCAATTTCTGCATATTTGTTTATCATCATTATGGAATTGCTGAACTCCCTTATTATTGAGCAAATTACAAGTGGTAACCTTGAGCTTCATCCAAAATGTAAGAGACCCTTAATTTCTCATTTGCTTTTTGCTGATGATCTTATCATCTTTACTAAGCCATCTCTCCACAACATTCAATGCATCTTTGGTATTCTTGAGCGGTTTTATAGTATTACAGGACTTCGTATCAACATTAACAAATCGCATATTTTGATTGCTGGAGTTACGTCTGAAAGGAAAATGGAAATAATATCATTTTCAGGACTTGCTGAATTGCCTGCTAATTCTTTTTACCTAGGAGTGCCTTTAATTTGTTCCAGGATTACAAAGCAGCAGTGCATGCCCCTATATGAGAAAATCATCAGTAAATTGTTGCAGTGGCCTAGTTGTCGTCTGTCTCAGGCAGGTAGGCTCACTATAGTCCAGTCAATAGCAAATGCCATGACAACTTATTGGTCAAGACACTACATCCTACCCACTAAGCTCATTGATATGATTGTAAGTGCTTTAAATAAATTTTTATGGCATGGTGATCCTTATTCTAAAAAGACGATTCCTTTTGCTTTCAACAAACTTTATGATGATAAAAAGTATGGCGGTCTTGGAATAACAAATCTTCTTGTGTGGAATAAAGCAGCCATTTCTGTCTACTTTGAAAAATTGTTTGCAAAGGAGAAAGGTTTATGGGCATTGTGGGTACATAATAATTTGATTGGAGATAGGAATTTTTGGTCTATGTCAATACCGCAAAGCTGCAGTTGGACCTGGCGTAATATTCTGAAGCTAAGAGACACTTTCAAGCCTTTCATCCAATGTAACTATCGAATTATTCCTCACCTTTCTTTTTGGCATAGTCCATGGGCTAGACCGGGTCTAATTTTGAGTGAGATTGTTGATTATAATACCATGTTGAACTCGGGCATTCCGCAAACTGCATTTGTTACTGATTACATCCATGATGGCGCTCTTTTGCTACCTTACTCCAGCTCGTCTGTTTTGCGGAATATTTGGAGAGAGATTAGTGTTAACTTTGCATTTGCAGGTAATAAAGAAACACAATGGTGTGGTAAAGATCATTCTATTAAACATGTTTACAACTTGATGCTATCACATCGACAAACGTTTCCATGGCATAAAAGAATTTGGAATTGTGGAAGTTCTGCTAAGGAAAATCTCCTACTTTGGAAAATTATGGCGAATGCTATAAATACTAAGAGTAAGCTTTTTAATTATGGCATTGCACCTGATGATGTATGTGTTTTATGCAAGTCGTATGCTGAGACAAACGATCACATCTTTTTTGAGTGTCCACTTGTACATGTTATTTGGTCTAGATTGCTTGCTGCTAATGGTTTCCATAAGCCTTCTTCATCTAGTCGTATTGAATGGTACAACATATATAAAGCTACCAGGTGGAAGACCAGGAGAACATGCATTTTGTTGAAGCTTATGAAAAAGTTTATGTATGAAATTTGGACTGAACGGAATAATCGGATTTTTGGAGACCACATGAGGAATGCTGATCAGCTTTGCATGACTGTTCTCAGAAAGTTTACAAAATCTACCAGATTGTCCTTGTGATTCTCTTAAGTTACTGTATAGCACGTTATAGTTTTCTTCTTTTGGTATAATGCTTTAGGATGTAATGCTGTAAATGTTCTGTGAATAATAAATTTCTTTTTGCCTTTCAAAAAAAAAAAAAAAATGTACACAGATTTGGACAAACCTTCCTCTTAAAATCTAGAAACCCGAATTTTGGTTTCTGATATGAGAAGGGAACCCTTCCATGTCTTGAGTCTTTGTACATGTTTTGTTTAGTCTCTCAACATTATATATAAAAAAATATTAAAACAAAAATTAACTTTTTTTTTCAAGAATCAAAATTGGTGGTTTCAGAAATGTAACGTGTTTATTTTGGTTATGGCAACTTGTTATCAGTTTCATTCCATATATGTGTGCAGTTTGAGTGTTACATTAGGAATGGCTTAAAAAATTGTTTAACAACAAAATTCAGTAATATATCAATGTATTTTTTAATTCTAAGTTTAACAACTATATCTCCAGCTAATCAAGTAATTTTTTTCTTGCGGGTTGTTGGCGAAGGTCTGCTTAACCAATCCTCTAAGTATAATCAATGATCAAGAAAAAATATGATAGATTAAGCTTAATGAATTGGCATTTCTATGTGAAAGCATTATTTGCCTATATGTCAACCGGAATGTTTTTTTCCTTTTCATTTTCTTACAACAATCCCATGTAAGTTGTACACATATACCAAGTTGAAATTTTCAAAGAAAATAAATGTATAGGTGGATCGATGGACAGAATAGTTTGTAAATGGTGTCTCTCTTCTTGTGCTATATAGACAAATAGTCTACTCATCTTGATATATTGTGTACACTCATACAATGTTTGCTTTTTTTTGCCAACGAATATCCTGCAGTAACCTACAACTTTAGTTATTTTCTTAAGATTAAGACATATGCCAAGTCTTCTAAGCCATTGATACTGTACTCCAATCTGTTGCGTTATTGTGACTTGTGCATGTTTGTACAATCAACTTTGCTACAATACCCGAAGTAGTCAAAGGTGTTTCAACCGAATAAGAGAGAAAAATATGGGATCCTACATCCTAATTTTAAGGCTGAATTCAAACAATTATGGTGGTCCTTGCATTTTTATCTTACATTTCGGGTATTTCAGTCGATTTTCATTCGGGTAAAATAGCATTTTTGTTGTATAATATATGAAAATGGTAGCTGCATGATTTAATTTAATTGT
Source organism: Allium sativum (assembly GCA_030737875.1). Taxonomy (NCBI): domain Eukaryota; kingdom Viridiplantae; phylum Streptophyta; class Magnoliopsida; order Asparagales; family Amaryllidaceae; genus Allium; species Allium sativum. Next base: position 35,511,924 of record CM060912.1, read on the forward strand.
GTTATTATTCGCGCCTCATTTTTCTCTTTCGACCACCACACTGTTCAGCTGTTCACCATCGAACGGCGTACTCTCCAAAAAGTACACTTCGGCTGCCAAACGAAATTGTGTGGTGATCGGAAGAGCGAAGTGGGTTGTGAATAGCAGCACACTAATTTAGTTGTTATCACTTTTGCATTAATGACAAACTTTTAATTCTACTACTTTACATGGTCCTATTGCCTCATCTGTGATCACACACTGCTACAAGCCCTTACTTTATACACCAAGTGCTTATGCCTACACAAAAGCGTCTTCAACTGCTATGTTAACAATTTTCTGCAAGCTTTACAAAACAAAAAGAGAAAAAAACACAATAATCAAACATGATTACATGTAAAACTAATTTGTGCCATCTACCACCACAACAGAAGAACACAATGACACAATCTAAATTATAAAAATCACTTAATTGTGTTTTAATAACACCAGTTCACATCCATCACATTCCCACATCCCAAACTAATAAATATCACTGTATGTTAACGCGTTGGACTAGCTAAACTGCATATCTATATGATATAATGTTATACTAATTGAATTAAGTCAATACAACAGTTCTGACTTTAATCCAGTATGATTTTAACATATGAAACATTAATAACAACTACATCATGGTTTTCATGTAGTACTAAAAAATACAAAGTCCATCAACTACTACAGGTCGTCAACACATATAACTACACATGTTGCAAGTTTTTATATCACCCGAAAAAGTCTTTCTACTGTTTCTTGTTATGCAAAAATTGAGCATATACGGAAGCGCAAAAAACAGGATCTAGATTTGCCAATTGAACATCAATCCAATCTGATAGCAATTATTCTATTACATCAACAAAATAGTAAATAACTATAACAGAGAAACAAAGAGACACAATATTTATACTGGTTCCACTATCCTTGAGATAGTGCACGTCCAGTCCAACAGAGAGAGATTTTATTCCACATGAGAGAATTACAAGAGATTACAAAATAAGAGTTTACATATCCAAACCTCAATCAGGTTTAACAAGAAGAGACACCGTTGGAGATCACTGGCTCCAAGCCAGGATGGGTTTACACTAAAGTCTACTCCTCAATATACAGCCAGTGCAAATCTATGTGAGTCATCAATTAAATTACCAGCATATGGTAGTAATATAATGGAGGCAAACTACCATAACAACAGATGTGCAAACATAGAAAGTAAATCAATCTGTTTCTTTAGCATAGACGGAAGAAATTAATCCCTTCATTTATTTCTCTACCACCTTATTAAATGCAATTAATGCAGCCCCATTATAAAAATATTTACTTTCCATTCTTTGCAAATTTGTTCCAATCAATTTATTTCTCTACTACAGGTCGTCAACACATATAACTACACATGCTGCAAGTTTTTATATCACCCGAAAAAGTCTTTCTACTGTTTCTTACATATTCTATCAACTGAAAAACAAACAAGCGAAAGAAAAAAGAAATTTAAACCCACCAATCCTTCTACTCAAGCTAACAACAAAAAATCTGTTTTAATAACTGCGGTCCCCTTAAATTTTCCAAATAGTAACGAATATCGATTTTCTATAAGCAGGTAACAAGCAAACAAAAAGTAAAATAAAATATAAAAACAATGATTACCAACTGGGGGATCTTCTACAAACGCTTTATCTCCTGTGGCAATTAGAGAGTATCCAGTAGAGAGAAAGGCGGCATGAACTACAAACGCTTTATCTCCTCTAGTTTCTTCGTAAATCAAACCACTGATTCTCTTGACGCCTCCCCTTCTGGCAAGGCAGCGAATGACGGGCTTTGTAATTTCCTAGATATTGTCACGGAGGACTTTACGATGACGCTTGGCCCCACCCTTTCCAAGACTTTACCCCTTTTTCCTCTTCCTGACATTTTGAACCCTAGAAATTGATTTGGGGATTTACTTGGATTTGATTGCTCTGCGATTGACGATGGGTTCTTCGGACTTCGAAACTTATGCGGTAGTAATCCGTGTACTACGTACTAAGATGTTGAACAACGTCTGATATTTAATCTTGGATGGTAAGATGAAATGGTTCTTTTTTCCGTGGATTGATAACTTATCTTGGATGGTGTTTTCTCCGTCTGCTCATTTACATCAATATTTTGCTGGGTTAACCCCATCTTGGACGAACCTCAACCACTGCATCATCTAAATTCTGTATCTGCAGATCCGTCTTGGACGAACCCCCGTCTTGGACGAACTTCAAGTTGCGACTCAGAGACGGAATTAACGTTGTGGGTTAAACCACCTTCTACCACCCACCAATATGATTGTTTTCAAAGTCGTCACATATTTTCATCATTGTCTCATCATCAGTTTCCCAACTATCCATTTTTTAACCTACAAGAAAAGGTAAATTGGTATATATTAGAATTATGGTGAATGGCAAGAGAAACAAAATATTGAACCTATCATAGAACTTGGATGTAAAATCTTACATGATTTCCTACTCAATTACAAATACTAAGACACAAGTCGGTAGTTTTTTGAAACAGAAACAAGGTAGAAAACTAGATTGCTATTTTTTGAGTTTTGGGAAAGCACAAGAGTGAAAAGGAAATATTGAAAGTAAGGGGAAAACTAGATTACTCAATGCCTATTTGGTGGTCGTGAGCTTTTCTGGTAGCATTATCTCGGATAACGCTTTATAGCCTTATCCATGATAACGCTATGTCTATTGCTCCCTGCCACTAGAAGAGGTGGTGAGTTTTTCACTGAGTGTTATCTGAGATAACGCTTTTGTGCATTATCTTAGATAACGCTCTGATGATTTCTCACTGGCTCCATAAGAGGCAGTGAGCAAAATTGGGCCGATAGAAGACAGTACAATAACAACGCAAAGTAAAAAACCACTATGCTATCCAAATTACATAAGGAATGTAACATTAACAATTCCAAATTACATAACAACAAGCTGCTTATCCACCAACAAAACAACAAGATATATCCAATCAATCCAAAACATTGTACGGAATCATTACGTTGATATAACCACAACAAAATGTTTAGCACAAATTTTAAACCACTATCTACTCACTTCAATTGTCTCAAAAGCTGAGGCGTTTTTCTTACTTGACCTTGTCTGAAGTTTATCCTCCTCTGGTGTTGATGCCTCTTCTTCCACTTCTTGGATGCCCTCATCTATTTGTTCTGGAAGAGGCTGTGAATGTCCGACTGGTATGGAATGCAGCGAAGATGACTCACCGGACGCATCCTTCTTGCTTCTCTTGCAAATTACTTGTTTCTTCCCTTGCCGAGGACGTTGAGCTTGTTGAAAATCATCCAATTGAGCACTTAGAGCCAGAGGAGGTGTAGGAGGTTGCGGTTTATCCATTTTGTTCTTGGACAAGCAAGAGCGCATAGTTTTTTTAATTAACAAGCACTTCCTTTTGCTTTTCCCCGGAATTTCTTGCTCCAACTCATCCACTAACTCAAGTTTGCGGTAAACACCATCCGCCCGTCAATAAATACCAGAAGTTATACCACTTGGAAATCATATATAACCTAAAAATTGAAAACGTACCGCATTCCTTTCAAGAGGAGCTCTAGGTTCATATGAAGAGGGAAATGTACAAGGATGTGCAGGTGATCTTAGCATCACGAACCGACGCGTTATGTTCCAGTACCATGCCATGTACTCTTGCTCAGTTAGCGGCACATCATGTTCTTGTTCCACACAATCATGATGAATGTCCCATAAAGCAAGCATGGTCTCGTACGTCTCATCGTTTACTTTAACCTGATAAGGAGGAGCGGGCTGAGGAAGATACTGACGTAATTCAAACCGCCTCATGACTCTATCCGGAAGATGGTATGCACGGTCTGTCAATGAAAACAAAAGCAATCTGGCTCTCCATAGCGCTCTAGACTGGGTACACAATGCAGGTAGCACTTGGAGGTCTTCTTCACTCTAAGGATTCCACGTCACTGCATCAGTGGAAAGAACATCCAATTCATTCCTATAGAACAATGAAAATGCGTCTAGGAGCCCTTTGGTATTTTTGGGTCCGATCCGCCTGCATGTACACAAAGGAATTTACAAATCACCATGATCGCAAATGTTTATCAAACGAAAACAGTAATTATATGTGTACCTTGCTGCATACGGCTTCATGTTGTTCATTACCGGCCTCTTCATGAACACACGACCAGTTGGAACGTAGGTCTAAGACCAGAGTTGTAAAATTACAATGTGTTGCTTTTTCAATTTTTCTCAAACATATAAAACATAATCATCTGCATTACTACCTGAAGAGACTCAAGCATCCAGTCGTCTCCTTTTGTTGCGCCAAAGCTGACCTAGTGAACTATGCATATTTGGTAGGTAGAACCGCCGTATCCCAAGCATATTTTCTACACTCATCAAAGTCCATGATCAGTAGGAGAAAATGAAGCGCGACTCTAGATTTCGACCTATTGCAGAACATATGCTGAGTAATAATGTGCAACATGATGGCACGAGCTTGTTGCTGAATTTGTATTTGACTTGCATTCGCCTGAATATCACCATCTAATTGAGAACGATACCAACTACTCAACACGTTCTCATTCCCCGACCAAACATCCTCTAGAGGAGTCAGGCCAACCAAATTCTCAAGCATCAACTTGTAATTCTATAAACCAGGAACTCTAGGACTTGGGTCCCCATCTATTGGCAACCCAAATAATATAACCACATCCTTCAACGTTATCATCATCTCACCAACTCATAGGTGGAATGTGGACATATCTGGTCTCCACCTATGAAGCAAGGTCGTGATCTAGTTTTGATCAAGTTGTGCATACTCAAACTTGTGGACCAACCCAAATCCGGCTCTATCTACCTATGCCAAAACCTCCGGATGATTAGACGTAACTTGCTTTAGAGTTGACGTATGGTCAAAGTTCCCTCTGGGTCAACAAACTCCATCTACAACGAATTTAATCTTATATAAGCCAATAGACGAACTTCAACATAAACATAATTCGTAAATAATGAATCAAATGTTGTTACCGCCATCAATTCATGTTTACTAGTCCTATGATCTTCCTACAAGTAAAGAATATCTGAATCGAACGGTCCCGGTTCCATCTCTTCATCTTCTATAAACAGTTAAGATGCACACGTTAGTTCATTAATCAATAAGCAATTACATAGCCAACTTACAAAATGTCGTTCCAAATTCCACACACACACACACACACACACACACACATATATATATATATATACACACACACACACACACACACACACACACACTCATCATATATCACATTCTAGTATTATCGCATACAATACACAACCAAGAATCAACAATCTCATTTCAATTCCTAAAATACACATACCACATTTTTCACTAAAATAACATTATCATCCCAAACTTTCTTTGATCACATTCTCGTATTCTTGCAAAAAATTCACAACCAAAAGTCCACATGTTTTGCTATTTTCGCAATACTTTAGGCCGTATTATTCTCCATCACGTATTAAAAATAAACATACGCATACTTACACATACAAATACAAGTACTAAACATGCACATACTAAACATGCATAATAGTAACTTTATTCACGAATGTAATTTTACACATATACATATGAAACCCTTAATCATGAATTTGTTCCTGAAACCACTAATTTTAATTTGTAGGCATTCACATCCATTTCAACAAAGACGGGCTTAGGGTTGAAATCCCAACACATGAAAAACCATAAATTCTCAAAATTGTCAACTTTAATCACATAAAGTTATGAATACTTACCATTAGTAGGAGGATGGAAAGAAGAGGAGGCCATTAAACTGAATGTTGGAGGAAAATAAGTTTTTTAGGATAAAATTTTGCAAAGGGGAAGGATGGTTTTCGGCTGAGAGAAATTTAAGAAGAGAGGAAATGGGAAAATGAAATAGCGGCTCAAGGGTTTGAGATCTCTGGGAAATATCACGCATAATGCTAGGAAAACAAGCATTAGATAATGCCTGTACAAATAAAAAGGGTCTACTTTTGTAATTAGTTCTGTGGCATATTTGTGTCATTACTTTCCGAAAGTTACCCAAATAAAAAAAAGTGGAAATTAGGCTGCATCCCCTATTATAGTTTCAAATGTAAGCCACGTACCTCCTATGTTTTCATTTCAAACCCGGTCCCTGTTTTCAAACCTTTCGCCTTTTACATTTTTCTGCCAAAAAAAATTGCGCTTTTGAGTAAAAAAAAATTATTTCTAAAATCTGGAAATGTTCTCGGAAGTCCACACAAATTAAAAAAGATTGCATATATATATATATATATATATATATATATATATATATGTGGAACTATTACCAATAATTGCACACATGTATGAAACAATTGCATATGTTGTTTCTATTGAAAATCTGGACAGAAACTTGCATACATGTGTGCAACTATTTTGAAATACATTGCATGAAGAAAACTTAACTGAAATTTTGCCTGCAGATTGTTGCACACATGTGTGCTACTTTTCTGTTTCATTTGCACACCTGAATGCAAATAAATGTGAACTGATTTGTACGGCTGCGAATTATTGCACATTCTTATGCAAGAATTCTGCAATACTTGCACAGATGTATGCAAGAAAATCAGCATAGATGCATAACATAAATACTTGCATGGATGCATGCAAGAAAATTTAAATACGTGCATACTGTTATACATTTAACTACAGTTTCGTTGTTTTTTTTGTTTTTGACATCCTTTTTATGTGGTTTTGGATTTGTTTTTTTTAACGTTTACGTGTTTTATTTAAATATGAATTTACGTGATTTTATATATATATATATATATATATATATATATATACTGAATTTTTGAAAAATAGGGACTAAATTTACAATAAGTTTTGGATCGGATGTGAGCCTAATTTTGAAATTTTGTAGGGACCTGTGCCAAACGGAGCCTAAAATAAATTTCCAATTTTTTTTAAGGGAAAAGGGTACTATATACATTGAAAGAGATTACAAAGGAGTTTGAGCAGGCCAAACAATACAACAGACAAACAGCGATTTCTATACAACATAAACTAAAGCCTGCTCAAACAAAACAGAAGACACTACGACACAGACTAGGCCAACATAACAAAAAGTACAGAATACATAAAGGCCAACACTAAAAAACAAACTCAAAAGCCCTTGGATGTCAAACCACAATATCCTGCAGTGAAGACTAACGAAGAGCCAACACAACTTCAGAAAAAAAGAAGCAATCTTCTGTTGAGACAAGTCCCACATTGGGGAATTTGTAAAATGAATCCCTGTATAACTATAATGAGTTCACCCTTCACATTGCCAATTGGTTTTATGATAATATGGGGTTCTCTAACATGGTATCAGAGCAGGTTTAATTCGTGCGCACAATGCCACACTTATCCACGTCACCCAATATAAAGGTCCACGTGTTAGGCTCATGATATGCCACACGTGCGGGGGCGTGTTGAGACAAGTCCCACATTGGGGAATTTGTAATATGAATCCCTGTATAACTATAATGAGTTCACCCTTCACATTGCCAATTGGTTTTGTGATAATATGGGGTTCTCTAACATCTTCACACAAACCAACCTACGAATATTAGTCTCCAGATATTGAAATCCAAGCAAACATGCAAAGACATACAACAGAAGATCAAATTCTTTCACTTTTTAGATATACCTCTAATATAAACTCCACCTGGATTTCCTCCTCCTCTTTTCGCTTTTCTTATTTTCGCTCGATTTTGGATTTCATGCATAGGATTAACCCACTCTGGGTTTTCTTGTACCAAAGGTTCATCATAAACAAGCTAGTTAACATTTTTGTATTTATTGAGTCTAAACTTTGTTCTTCTCCTTTTAAAACTATTTGTAGAACTATAAGAACTCAATGAACTATAAGACTCGTTCATAACAACTTCTTTCCTTTCAGCATCTTCTTTGTATTTAAATTCACTACCATCTCCAAAGTTATCCATTCTAACATCCTTATCTTTCTCTTCATAATTTTCAAATTCTTTAGCAAATTTATTAGACTGCTCACATCTCATACTATCAACTTTATCCTACTTGTTATATTCGTCTTTATCTTTACTGGTTGCATAACACTGAACTGCCTCTTTATCAATTCCATCCCCTTTGTCCGCTTTATTAACATCATAACCATCCAATATACTAAAAGGTTAGCATGTACACATGTATCAACCTGGACATTACCATCATACTATCATAAGTTATGAAAATAGCTCATTTTTGTAATAAGTTTTTGAAACAATGCCAAAAGGAAAAAACCTTAATTTTAATGCAAATAGATTTTTAAGGTTGATATAGTTAGTTATTCATTTAGATAATGCTAAAATACTATATGGTCAACCTCTACAACAATAGACTTAATACAGTTAATAATACCCAAAACAATACAACAATAGACTTATACAGTTAATAATACCCAAAACAAAAAGGCTAATGTATGTGAGATATTGCGTATAGATGGTCAAATTTAGGGAGTTGGTGCAAAGAAGCAATAACAATATATAAAACCATCAAGTTCGTAGAAAAGAAACAATATGATGTCCTATTGAGTATAAATCTGCAGTAGAGATATGGCCTCAAAAATCACATCTTCTTCTTCTGACAACTGCATGAAGAACGTGTACTAAGACACTACCATTAACCTAAAGTCGTGAATCAGCATGCATGTTATCTCTTATATGTTCCCTCCTACACTACATTCTGACATGCAAATCAGTATCTAGCCAGCAAGATGTATTCTCTCCCATTTTATATTATTTTTATGCATGCCAATAATACCTTCTGAAGGTCGCCATTAATACTTGCTGCAGTTTGTTCTTCCTTTCTAGTAAGCTTTCTTCTTATATTATTCTATGACTGTTACATTTATTAGCAATTAAGTACATACATTGATGTCATCACGTAAATTCATGAACTAATTGAGTTTGAGATGAAATTAAAGTAGATTTTTTAGTCAGTACATATTGATCTAAGACATATCACATAGATTTGGAGAATAGATTTTTTTTACCTACATGTTAGTCCTTCTGTTGTTCAATCTGACATCCAAATGATTGGCACAAAGATTATCAGTAGTTTTTGTGTAATCACCTTTGGTCATTGTAAAGTCATTTGTACCGCATGTGTATTAATTAATAAATTGTAAATTTTATTAATCAGTCTGTATTCGCAACACAGAATTTGAAACAGAATATTACTGTTTCTAATTTGTAACAGAATAAAAGCGTTTCAAATTAGAATCAGTACTGCTATCTGTTTAAAGTAAACTGATTTGCACTTAAATCAATTCAGCGACAGAAGAATTTTGTCTGTCAAACAGTGCCAGTATGATACCGCGCACAAATTAACCAATACCACAGTATTGGTCCAGTATACAGAATTATCCTGTATACACAATGAAAGGTAAACAATAAAGAATTGAAACCTAACCGAGTTCGACTGAGGCCTGTATCGTACAGTTTCCTTAAGACTTTCAGTCGAAGCCTCCCAGGATACAATAGACGAGAATCTGCTCGAGATTGTAGCGAGTATGCACTGGCTGAGATGTAGTAATTCGAGGAATCAGACAACGGAGGAAAAAGAAGAAAATTAATTCGGTGAATGATTTGATCAGAATCATTGTATATATAATTTTCCAGTGGATGCGTTAACGGGTCGCACCCGTTTGAAAAACCGCGTCCGTTGTCATTTGAATTCAAATGAACGCGTCCGCTCATTTGAATTGTAACGGGTCGCACCCGCATTCGCATTCGTGCCAAAAAAAAAAAAAAAACTGTTCGAAAATTGCTTTGTTTTTCGAAGCAAAAATAAGATTTCTTACTGGGCCCAAGCCCGGCCCGGCCCGGTTCGGTTCGATCGGACGGGCGGGCGGCGCGCGCGCGCGTGTGTGTTTGGTTCACATGATGTAGGTCCTCCCCCTCGCACAAAATTACCTGACCCTAAAGGCCAATATAAGGAATGAGGAATGGACATATATACACACATCTTATCTTATCTTTGGCAATGTGGGACTAAAGTAAATTTCATTCATACATTGATTTCTAACAATCCCCCACATGAATGATAATATACTTTTTCCCCCACACAAAGTGTAATATCTCATACTACATATGGAATAATGTTTTATTGAGGATAAGTAGATATTTCACTTTGAACTTTCCCTAGTTGAAACTCATCGGATATACTTGGCTAATCGGTGAATTATTTCATCTTGAACCGTCAGCCGTTATTGTATAACCAGACAATAAGTTTAACAAACATTATTTCCCTTATCACCCAATCTCTTGGTTGTGTTCATTTTGGTCTTGAAACACTTTTCTGGTTCTGCGAGTGTATATAGAGAATATAAGCCTTTAATATTCTCATAGAGCCGACCCAGCTCACACTAACATAGGTGATCGCTACCATTAGGAGTATCCTACATATACCCCACTTGTTATTTTACAAGATATGGTCATCATTAAAAAGCATAGCTTTAACCTGTGAAACTTCTGTAGGCATGCATTTTATATTGTGCACCATAGGAATGGAGTAGGATTAAATGCATTACATCTTGAGTTATTCAGAACTGGTTTGCCTATTGATCCTAGTCCGTGGGATCTCCAGTCGCTAGGATAGGTTTCCGTATAAGATAACTCTTGTTGGTTTAAGCTTTTAAACCCATTCCCCTCGATGCGCAGTCAATTTTCTCTCGTGATAACCCTTTTGTAAATGGATCCGCTAGGTTATCATTTGTTCTCACATAATCTATGGAAATAGTTCCATTTGAGAGTAACTGCCTAACCGTGTTATGGCGTCTTCGAATATGTCGAGATTTGCCATTATAAACAAAGTTTTTCGCTCTACTTAGCGCTGCTTGATTGTCGCAGTGAATACATATGGCCGTTACAGGTTTAGGCCAAAGTGGAATATCTTCTAAGAAGTGACGAAGCCATTCTGCTTCTTCGCCTGCTTTATCTAAAGCAATAAACTCAGATTCCATCGTTGATCGAGCTATGCATGTTTGCTTAGTAGATTTCCACGATATTGCTGCTCCTGCTAGAGTAAAAACATAACCACTTGTGGATTTTGACTCCTCTGAATCGGCAATCCAGTTTGCATCACTATATCCTTCTAATACAGCTGGATATTTTCCGTAATGCAAAGAATAATTTGTGGTATTCTTTAAGTATCCAAGCACTCTCATTAGTGCTTTCCAGTGTTCCTTTCCTGGATTACTTGTATACCTGCTCAGTCGACTTACTGCATAGGCTATATCTGGTCTCGTGCAATTCATAAGATACATTAGACATCCTATTACACGAGAGTATTCCAGTTGCATTACACTCTCATTAGTGTTTTTATGTAGTACTTCTGATGGATTAAAAGGTGTTTTTACTCCTATAATCCCAAGATCTTGAAATCTTTCAATCACTTTGTCAACATAATGTGACTGAGATAATTCAATTCCATTAGGGGTTCTTATTATTTTGATTCCCAAAATAACATCTGCAACTCCTAAATCTTTCATATCGAAATTGTTGATCAGCATTTTCTTTATGGTCTCTATAACTTTTATGTTAGGACCAAAAATTAACATATCGTCCACATATAAGCAAATCATGACATATGATTGTCCAATTTGTTTATAATAAACACATTTATCACATTCATTTATACGAAAACCATTTTGCATCATGACACTATCAAATTTTTCGTGTCATTGTTTTGGAGCTTGTTTGAGTCCGTATACTGATTTTACCAATTTACAGACTTTATTTTCATTTCCCTTGGATATAAAACCTTCGGGTTGCTCCATGTAGATTTCCTCATCGAGATCTCCATTCAAGAATGCCGTCTTTACATCCATATGATGAATTTCTAGATTATAGATGGATGCAATTGCTATTAACATTCTTATTGAGGTTATTCGTGTAACAGGTGAATATGTATCAAAGAAGTCTATTCCTTCTTTTTGACGATATCCTTTGGCTACTAATCTGGCTTTATATTTGTCGATAGAGCCATCTGCTTTCATTTTCTTCTTGAAAATCCATTTGCAGCCAATTGGTTTTATTCCAGGTGGAATATCAACAATTTCCCAAGTTTTATTACTTAGAATTGAATCAATCTCACTTTGGATTGCTTCTTTCCAACACGAAGATTCAGAAGATGACATGGCCTCTTTATATGTTTGAGGTTCATGTTCAAGTACGTAAGTGAGGAACTCAGAGCCAAACGATTTGGATGTTCTGGCCCTTACGCTTCTTCTTGGTTCAACTTCATCAACTTCACGATGAGTTTCATCTTCATGTGGGCTATTTGATTCTTCTCGTGTCCTTTTGGGGACATTATTTCCTTCATTTCTTTTGTGTGGAAACACATCTTCAAAGAATGAAGCATCTCTTGATTCCATGATTGTATTTACATGGATATCATCTATATCAGACTTGAATACCAAAAATCTATATGCACTACTATTTTGGGCTGGCCCTAAGTAATAACAATCTACTGTTTTTGGTCCAAGTTTGACCTTCTTGGGAGGCGGGATAGGAACCTTTGCCAAGCACCCCCACACTTTGAGGTATTTGAAGCTTGGTAGATGTCCTTTCCATAACTCATATGGAATTTTTCCCGTTTTACTGTGAGAAACTTTGTTTAATATGTGATTAGACATATTCAAAGCTTCCCCCCACAAGTTCGTCGGTAAACCAGATGTTAAAAGCATTGCATTAATCATATCTTTTAACGTTCTGTTTTTCCTCTCGGCTATGCCATTTTGTTGTGGCAAATATGGTGCTGTCGTTTGATGAATTATTCCATTTTCTGCACATAATTGTTCAAACGGCGATTCATATTCTCCACCTCGATCGGATCTCAATATCTTGATCTTCTTATTAAGCTGATTTTCTACTTCAGCTTTATATTTTATAAACGATGTAATTGCCTCATCTTTACTGTTTAAAAGATATACGTAGCAATATCGTGTATAATCATCAATAAATGTGATAAAATACTTTTTCCCACCTCTTGTAGGTATTGATTTGAAATCACATAAATCAGTATGTACCAAACCTAGTGGTTCGGTGCTTCTATCAACAGTATGAAATGGTTTCTTAACCATTTTTGCTTCTACGCATGTCTCACATTTGTAGTTTTTATCCACTTGAAATTTAGGAATTAACTCTAAATTTGCAAGTTTTTTCATTTTTCGGAAATTAATATGTCCTAATCTATCATGCCATAATAAAGTTTCATGCTCAACGATATAAGAAACTTCCTTTTTATTCATAGCATTATCAGAATACATATTATTGCTGATCACGGCTACATATGCCTTAAATAGGCCATCACACAAGTAACCCCTTCCTATATAGATTCCTGCCTTGGACAGAACCATCTTGTCTGACTCGAAGACCATCTTGAATCCCTTCTTCGAAAGCATGGACCCAGAAATGAGATTCTTGCGGATCTCTGGAACATGAAGGACATCATTCAGACGAATAGTCTTCCCAGAAGTGAACTTGAGGGTGACTGTTCCTTTGCCTTCAACCATGGAAACCGATGAATTGCCCATATAGAGTTTCTCATCTTGATCCAATTTGGTGTAGGTTGAAAAGACGGACTTATCAGAGCATATATGCCTAGTAGCACCCGTGTCCAACCACCATTGTGCAGAATTCAGGATCAAGTTGCATTCGGTCACAACTCCTGAAAAATTGGATTCATCGATGTCCATGTTGTCCACCACATTTTCTTCCGAATTTTTCTTTTTCTTGTGTCTGCACTCTTTTGCTTGATGACCAGTCTTGCCACAAACCCAACAATCACCATTGAATTTCTTGGACTTCTTCTGGTTATTCTGCTTGTCCTCTGGCGCCTTTCTTTTCTTGTTTTTGTTGAAGTGCCCTTTTTTCTTTGACCCTTCAGTAACAAGCGCCTCTTCACTTTTAGGTTGAGTGACTCCACGATTATCTGCCTCTATCTTTAATCTGACGATGAGGTCTTGTAAGGATATCTCCTTCTTTTTGTGCTTCAAGTAGTTGCGGTAGTCTCTCCAAGATGGTGGCAACTTTCCGGTAATTGCTTCAACCAGAAATGATTCACCAACTTTGTGACCTTCTGCTTCCATCTCATGGATAATAATCTGCAACTCTTGCACTTGAGAAGTCACTGACTTTGAGTCCACCATTTTGTAGTCCATGAACTTGTCGACGATGAACTTCTTCAAACTCACATTCTGCGTCTTGTATTTTGTAGCCAAAGCATTCCAGAGAGCTTTTGCAGTCTTTATGGGCTGGAAAACTTTGTACAAAACCTTATCTAGGCAGTTGAGAATGTAGTTTCTGCATAAAAAATCCGAATGCCTCCACGCATCAATAGACGGACCATCATGCTTTGGTGCATCCTTGGCATTTCCTGGTGTAGGCGGCACTGGTTCATCTTCTTCAAGATACTTTTGCAAGCCAAGGGTGGTGAGATAGAACAGCATCTGATTCTGCCATGTCAGAAAATCATCACCTTCTCCTTTGAACAATTCTGGTTTGTTCAAATTGCCAGCTTTGAGCTTCGTTTGCTCTGTTGCCATCTCTATTTTGTCATACTGGTATCATAGTGGCACTGTTTGACAGACAAAATTCTTCTGTCGCTGAATTGATTTAAGTGCAAATCGGTTTACTTTAAACAGATAGCATTACTGATTCTAATTTGAAACGCTTTTATTCTGTTATAAATTAGAAACAGTAATATTCTGTTTCAAATTCTGTGTTGCGAATACAGACTGATTAATATCTTAAGACTTTCAATCGAAGCCTCCCAGGATACAACAGACGAGAATCTGCTCGAGATTGTAGCGAGTATGCACTGGCTGAGATGTAGTAATTCGAGGAATCAGACAACGGAGGAAAAAGAAGAAAATTAATTCGGTGAATGATTTGATCAGAATCATTATATATATAATTTTCCAGTGGATGCGTTAACGGGTCGCACCCGTTTGAAAAACCGCGTCCGTTGTCATTTGAATTCAAATGAACGCGTCCGCTCATTTGAATTGTAACGGGTCGCACCCGCTTGATTCCAACGGGTCGCACCCGCATTCGCATTCGTGCCAAAAAAAAAATTGTTCGAAAATTGCTTTGTTTTTCGAAGCAAAAATAAGATTTCTTACTGGGCCTGGGCCCAAGCCCGGCCCGACCCGGCCCGGCCCGACCCGGCCCGGCCCGGCCCGGTTCTGTCGGACGGGCGGGCGGCGCGCGCGCGGGTGTGTTTGGTTCATATGATGTAGGTCCTCCCCCTCGCACAAAATTACCTGACCCTAAGGGCCAATATAAGGAATGAGGAATGGACATATATACACACATCTTATCTTATCTTTGGCAATGTGGGACTAAAGTAAATTTCATTCATACATTGATTTCTAACAAATTTTACTTTAATCCACAACTTCTAATAGTTAGCCCACAATATAATGTTATTAAGTTAATCCGCAAAATATTTATAAGTTAATCCACATGTGGATTAACCGACAAAATATGATATTTCTCTTTTTATTCATTTCTTTATTCTTATACTTTACTTTGTATAATTCTATTTGGAATATAATATCTATACACTAGATTACATTTATTACATACATAAAAACTCAAATTCATACTTTATCTAATGCAAACATATTAAAATAAATCCAGAGATGACTATCTATATATCCTTACAAGCTTCAATCACTTTAAGAATTGAACTCTCATACACCGTTAGAAGACATAAGAGATCTTTGGTTACCAACAAATAAGAGTATAATTTTATTTACAATAAATTATATCTTTCAAATCTGAATTACTTTTGTTATTGTAATACAAAAAGTAAGGGTGACCTATATGATATAAAAGGTAAGAAGAAAAAAAATATATGCACGAAGGATAAACTAATCAATTTTTAAAATTATTTTGAAGTTAATAGATACTATTTTCATGGGTGCAGATTCATGTAAAATTTATCTTAATAAACTGATACATTTATTAATAATACGTTATCAAAATATTAATTGAATAACACGCGTTATAAATTAATAAACTGATACATTGATTAGTATCGCTATACTATTAATTAATAAATTGAAACATTAATTTGATCCCATGTACTATTAATAAATAAAATGATACAAAAAATGAACCTGAAATGAATTCGATACGTAAAAACATGTGAAATGAGATAGATGCATTGAACACTTTTTAAAACTTGTGTTTTTTTAATTAACAAAGTATGGACCAAACATTTAGGATGAGGTTGCTTTCTATTTTTTAGTTTTTAGTTTTCGTACCTACAAAAGTACGAACAATGCACACATATCATGAAAAACGATCATTTTACAAAACAAAGTTAACACACAAAACAAAAAACAACTTTTTATCATTTCCCATATTTTAAAAAACAACGGAAGAACGACATCAAATTCATCCATCTACAATCCTTCATACCCTCCATCAACTTATGCGTCTTTATTATGTCATCTCCGTTACCTTTCAAATCTTTGCATCTTTCGAAATTAACGTTGAAAACTCAAAACATAAAATAAACCAAAGAATACCTTATTGTTTCCCTTTTTACAGTTTATTTTGTACTACAACAGTCACTCGTTGAGAAGGTGTTTTCATTATTATGAATATTTCAACTATCACATCATATACGTAAAATAAAGTATATTGCGTTATTTTGGTGTAAAATCTAGCTGAAGTAGTCAATTTTATAATTAAAGTTACAAAGTTTAATTTTAAGTTAGTATGATTCTAATGCATGGATAGTGGCACGTTTTAGTTTGTTAAAGTACCAAATTGTAAAATTGCAATTTTATAAATAAAGAGTTATGGAGAGTTACTTTAGTTCCAGAGTTTGTGTCAATTTGTAAGGCTAAACAAAATTCTTTTTCAGTAATTCAGGTATGCTTCCATTAATTATTTATCGATCTTCTAGTTTGCTCTCGGTAAATCACTACCAATTTGATATTTAAATTAAGTTTTTCATGATTGATTGCTGAAAAACTATTTTAAAATCGTAATAACAAAGGGGATTGTTAAAGAGACCCCGGTTAACAGGGTGACAATTTTATGGGAACTCCACCTTAATTTTTATTTGTTAAAGGGGAAGGGGGCGGAGGTTGGATTTTTATTAAATTAACAATACCTCATCACCTAAACAACTTTTTTTAAACCTTATCGTTCCAAATCCATTCCAGTTCCATCGAAACACGCCGCGCAGTAATAAAAAAAATCAAAAACTATAACCTTACTTCTCTTTTTCACCATTATCTTTCTATATATTTTATATTTTTAATTTTGATATTAAGTTGGAATTATTATTGCACGATAATAAGATACGGTTTAGGGTATAAGTTTTATATTAAAGAAGATTAGAGGTTAATATTGAAATTTCTATTAATACGTTTAAGGGGAAGATTTATTTTAGGGGATTGTTAAAAGGACTCCATTTTTTGTTAAGGGAGGAACATTTTTAAGGGGACTCCACTTTAAAATAAAATTGTTAAAGAGGGTTTGTTTTTTTTTTATTTTAAAATAAGCATGGACTTTATTGTCCCTCGTAACAACGACATCTTCTCCCCTTTCATTGTCGTTCTCTTCTATTTTATCGAAACATACCTTGTTATTTATTAGAAAAAACCCAAACCCAAATCCCTTGTTGTGTCAAGTTTTTTTTCCAATGCTCAACTGTATGATTTATAGTGGTCTCATTAATTTTACATTATGTTTTCATGCAACATGCCACATATCCAGTCCCTACGGTCAAGTTTTGTTCTATGCAGCTTTAGTTTCTGGTTTCTAAATAAAAGTATGCATGTTTTTTCAATTAGCATGCACAATTTATATACGCATCATTTCATTTCCTTCTAAATCTTAGTATAAAGTAGTGTATCAAAGCGAAGTGGGAATTTGTCAAAAAAATAATGAACTCCCTGATTCAAGTGATTTGGCAAAGCATTTGGATGCTGAATTGAAGAAACAAGGTTTCATCGCACCTGATTGTTGATATGGTGAATCATGGTTTGAATGCGTATCTGCTCAGATAGCTTCAGCCATCTTTGTACTAAACAAAATCAAGGTCCAGTTCTACCGTCTCATTATTGGATTTTCAAGTTTTATTGCATAATTTCATGTTCGTATATCAAAATGTTCTTCTCTAATATAAATGACATAAGCATATTAAAACGGTAACAGAGCACCATTGATTTCACGACAAAAACGACAACGAAGGGACGTATAGTTTCAGGAAGATTTCAAATTTGTTCAGACGGTGAGTGGGTAGGTAGCGTTTATTATTTCATATAGTCATTAATTAAGATTTAGGTTTTAAGGTATAAGAGGATCATATGGATAGTATTGGAATTTTTAATTATATTGTTAAGGGGGGGCTAACTTATTTTGTCTCCCTTAACAATTCATCAAAAATTAAAAACTTGTTTCTCCCTTAACAAAAAATGGGGTCACTTTAACAATCCCCTTATTTTATCTCCCATAACAATTACATAATTAATTAAAATTATAACCCTCACTTAATCAATATTAGAGTTCTTTTTAACAATCCACGTAATAAATTCCCACTAATTAACTCGGTACATCCAAGTCTTAGCATTCTTTAATTTTATTCATCTACTCTGCTTGAAATGCCAAATCTGAGGTCTTCCGTACTAGTTAGCTTTTGTCTTCTTCCCTCGTTTAGTTAAAGTCAAGTACGCTGTGATTTTGTTCGCTTTAGAAAATTGGATTTTGTACATAGCTCTATTCTTTTCTTCTATTTTATAAAGTTTTGACCGAATGTCTGTGTTCTATGTAGAACTCAATATATGTACGAAATTCATATGTTCTAAACATTAAGAAAAAAAAATCAATGATCGATTAAATGACACAAGAAAAAAGCGAGATTTCATTAGTAATGTTGCTCACCGTTTAGGGGCCGTTTTGAAGTTTTTGTGTGTCATATATCATTTATGAGAGATTTTGAGGGTATCGGTTTTGATATTTATGATCGTTGCGATTTTGAATGGTTTACATGAAGTGTTGTTATAATTGATCAATTTACGCTTGAAAAATTAATACATACCGATTTTGATAGTTTTTCACAAAATTAACATAAAATTTATATTCCATGTTTACAAATATATTCTCTTATTCTATTTTGTTCAGGCTACATATCATTATGAGGATGGATCAAAAACCACCACTGCTCAACACATGCAGAAACATTATCAATCACAAGCCTTCAGATCACAATCCTACGTTACCGCTGATTGATCTCCATCTATTGAGAAGCAATGAACAACAATTAATAAACCACTGCAGGCAAAACTTAGTGCAAGCAGCTAAAGAGTGGGGATTTTTTCAAGTAATAAACCACAATTTACCAGACTCTATAATGCAGATAATGAGATTGTCTGTGCCTGATATTTTTAGACTGTCCTTAAAAGAGAAAAATGAAGAGTTTATAGGATATCAATCAAACTGTCATAGTTCAGGCATGTTTAACAAGTCGGAATCATTTCACATCCCGTTATCACATACCATTACTCATAAAAATCATAACATCAGGTACTATATATTTACTGAACTGAACTTAAGATTATTATCATATAATGTTTTTTTTTTTGAACGTTCCGGATATGTAATAATAGAGGAATATACAAAGTTTGCTATAAAACTATATTTTTTTGGAAACGCTCCAGGTATGCAATTGAGGAATATGCAAGGTATATGATGAAACTGGCACAAGAGCTATGTACAATACTTGAAGAAGATTTGGAGTATAATGGCCAGTATATGAACGAATGCTGCAAGTTTGAAACATCCTACCTACGGTTGAACCATTACCTTCCATGTAAGGTCAGGGACGGTGCAGATGTGGCGATGATTCCACATACTGATAGTGATTTTTTAACTGTGGTTTTTCAAGATGAAGTTGGTGGCTTAGAGATGAAGAAAGGTGAAAAATGGGTGCCTATTAAGCCTAATCCAGAAGCTCTTATAATAAATATTGGAGACCTATTCCAGGTATATGCTATATAGCTACTACCCTAGTACATAAGTATGAATTTGTGCAACGTAGCTCATTTGGCCAAGAAATTTAGTCATCACGTAAAAGTGTTGGGATTTTGCGGTTCGAGGCTATTGATGAAAGTTAATTGTTGTACTTACTTCAGATTTTTAAGGATTTATAAAATAGATCCAATGTGAATTAATCCCCACACCTTCTTCTTCCTTTCTTTCTTTCTTCTTCAAAAACAAACCCCAAACCCAAAAATCATTTGAAAATTTACAAAAAGATCATTGTTTTGGTCCATATCAACGTTTTGGTCCGTATTGTCTTAGAAAACTAACAAGTTTGCAAATATGTAGTACCATAGTCTAAGATATTGTATCTCATGATATAGAAAAAAAAACCATTATAACATGTGTTTTCTTCGTTATGTTTCTGTCAGGCAAGGAGTAATGGATTGTACAAGACTGTGGAGCACAGAGTAATGTCGAATTCGAAGGAGAGGTTTTCCATAGCATATTTTTTATGTCCTCCATGTGATACTGTAATACGAAGTCACGAACAGCCGTCAGTTTATCGTGAATTTACATTCAAGGAATTTAGAGAACAAACCAAGGAAGATGTGAAGCTAACTGGTAACAAAGTTGGGCTACCTCGATTTTTGAAGGCATGACCAAATCTATACTACAAATTTTTTCGGAGGATCGTACAGCATAATTTTTTTGTACTTTCTTCTTTACTTACGTTAGCGAGGAACTTGATAAACTATGTTCTTTCCTGCTGTTTAAAATTCCAAAGAAACATAATTCTGTAAGATGTTAAATGTTCGTGATGTAATCTTATACATTTGTAGTAGCTTATATCAATATAATATAAGTTCATTGATGTAAAACTGTTGGATTTACTAATTTATTCTTCTCCAATATTAAATCAAACAGATAACATAAATGACATTTTAGCTAGTCATTTTCACAGCGTTTTGTTACTAACAACAATAAAAAACTAACGTCATGTCCCCCTTCCCATTTCATGTTTGATTTCTAAACCAGCTATCTTCTAGAAAAAATTATAAAAGTGTCATTGTAATTTCTAAAACAATGCATTGTTGCCCATTTATTTATTTTTCTATTTATTTCTACTAATTAGCAATAAATAAAAGTTAACACGGATTTTCTTTGAAAACATCGAAATAGAGGTGCATTTCATAGTATTGGTTGATATAAAAGTGTTTGATTTCTTGAATGAATGAATGTTGTATTTCCCAGAGAAGAAGAGAGCTTGGAATGGTATGATAGCAAGGAAATGTAATGTTTACATTATACATAATGTTGGGTTTGTATAGAAACACTAAAACTGGTCGTAAGCCCAATAACATAACACAGTAAACAATATTCATTTTAACTCCCCTCCTCAAAGCCAAACAAGAGTTGGTGTTTGCAGCAGCGAAAGGGAAAAAATGGCTTCTTCCCCATCGCATCATCAACTAGAAGAAGCCTCATCATCGTTTGGAAGAAGTGGGGAGGCAACATAACAACCTAGATAGTTCATTAGGCCAAAAAATGAGCATGATCTTAAGTCCAGGAGGATCCTGGCTCGATATATCGAGCTGGCCCAGGTCGATATTGTCGATCTGAACATTATCGATTCGACCAACATCGAGTCGGAGGTCCATCCTACCAACAGAGCTCCACCTCTAAGACATCTCTAAGCTCCCAGAATTACTCGCGCTCCTACATTTCCTACTTCGCTTTTTGTGCTTGAATGGGACAATAGAGGTAAGGCTGTACCGCCTGGACGGCGGCACATGCGACGTTGCCTGCTGCGAGGCCAGGGAGGGCCTGGTGAGCCAAGATTTCAGATCCTGAGCAGACCTTCAATAATGGAGAGGTAGTGGCAATGGTAACACTACAACAAAAAACACTTTTTGCAACAAACAATATCTGTTGCAGTTGACCAATTGCAACTGGCCTGCGCCTGTTGGTATAGCCAAAGTTGCAAAAAGTCTGCAACGTTTTATGCCTATTGCAATAAAACGTTGCGGTATACTTTTTTGCAACTGACCTTTGTTGTTGCAATAGACCATTTTGCAACAGTATATGCCTGTTGCAATAGATTCATAAATCTATTAAAAAAAATATAGCTTATAGATATTACATATTAAATGTATTTGTTTTAGTAATAGTGTATATTACATAATGAAATAAACAAATAAAATTTTTATTTTAACAAAGTTTTAATAGTACAAACAATTACAATAAAAGTTTCTACGATTTTCATACACCATTCATGTATAACAATTTCTTCTCTCACACAAAACATTTACTATTAAACAACATCAACCTACACTCCAACAGGATATTCTGCAAACATCTTTATACTGCATCTAATCATCTCCTCCATAACCATGCTACCCGTTCATCCCTTGCTCGCCTATGACCCCAGCCCTCAACGGTATTTGCAATTTCAGTTGGTTAATGACATCATTGGAAAAAGAAGGAGGAACACCTAAAAGTGATCATCGTCCTCTACAAATATCAAAGTTAAAGTAAATCACCGTACAACAATTTTTTTCAGAAGTGGATGCCTCAGAACTCTAGCATCACCACAAATAACTCATTATATAAGTCAAAAAAAGGAGAATACCTTAAAACTTTGTCATCAACACAATTTACTCGTTGTCAATCATCTTTTGCTATTGGTAGAGGTACAGATGAATAAATAAGATTTCGTTCAGCTCTCAGATTCATTATCTCTTTCACCATTCTTTTTCCAAAATAATCCATTTGTTCCTACAGAAATAAAATCGTAAGAATATATTAGACCTCAACAAAAGTAACATATAATTTAAGCGAATATAAATTATTAACATGTTATTGACACAGCTAATTTCAAAGATTTACAAAGGATTAAAACAACATAGTCATAAGAACTACAGAAGATTCCAATTTGCTTCTGAAAGATCTGGAACAGCCGAGTGCAGCAGTTCTAGTTTGCTATCATTGCTACGTCCATTCATTTTAACATCCTTATCAACATTTAAATTATCAGGCTTAATGAAATCCAGAAAGATCACTAGATATAGGATTCAGAATTATTCTTACCGCGCGTTTCAACAATGGATTGGTCATTGAATGCGGAGGCATGAATTTGATAGGTTGTTTTGAAAATTCTAGCGTTTATTGAGTTCAACGGAAAATGACTAAATGCTGTTGGGATCGACTCGACATCAACTAAATTAGAACAAATGAAGGAACGAGTGAAAAAAAACAGAACAAATGACAGAATCATTTTGATGTACTAGTGGACGAGTTTGGGATTTGTGGACTGACATCACGGAATACAGTAAGAAGAGAAATTGACTGGCCGTTGAAGCAAGTAAATGGGAAAAGAGCCGTGATCCCAAAACAAATAGGTAAACACATTCTGATCAAAGGCCAAATCGAACTAGTCACCCATGATCCTAACTTAAAAAAATGAAAAAAACAAACAAACAATAGCAGTCAACAAGGAATTTGTTCAGTGAAGCATCTGATGACCTTAACATGCAACTTAATCAAAGCCACGGCCAAATTAGCCAGTCCAGCAAAGCAAATACAGCACGGACACAAACAGCTCAGTATCGTTCTGCACAACAAATCCACAATTGTTAACTACTAATTACTAATTAGGCATAATTAAGTGGAATTAATTAAATAATAGTATAGATAATTACCTAAAAATCCAGATAACAGCTCCGACGAGGGAGAATGCCAAAGTGAGAATGGCGAATGGAAGGCCGATCAAGAATCCAAGCGGTCTGCAATCTCCTTCTCCCTTTTTTGTTTCTTTTTACTCTTTTGATTTTTTTATTCGATCGTGCTTGTAGAAGAGAGGAGAGGTGGAACTATAAGGCTGCGCTAACAGGTTATTTTGCGAACAATTTGGAAAGAGACCTCAGGCGATGAGACTTGAGACTTGAGGTTTCATGTTGGTAACCCTAATCCTAAATTTTGAGGGGATGAGATTTGAGGGCTATGAAGTAATTTAGAACGAGCAGATGGGAAAAGAGCAAGCGAAGCTGGCATTAAATTATTATTTTGTATCCCGTCCTACATTTTCGAGAGCCCGCCTTACATTTTTCCAGAGCCCACCTAACATTTTCCATAGCCCGCCTTTTCTATTTTGATCCCGCCTTACAGATATTGCCTGGTGCAACAACAAAGGCCAACCATTTATTGATCACTTTTGAACTTTTGCAACAAACCATTTTTTGATCACTGTTGCAACAGACTCGTGTCCTAAATATTGTATACTTTTGAACTTTTGCAAGGAAAAAAGGTTGACTTTTATTGATCAATAACAATTAAATATATATAATATTAGAAATATAAAAGTTAAATATTAATGATAACTAGAAGCTCTTAATTAATTCATAAAAATACCTCTATCAAACTCAAATTATAAATTAATCCATGCAAGAAATTATTATTAATTATTAATTACTCCTTAATAGTAATATTAATCAAATATCATTTATTTATTTATTATGAATATATTAATTATTAAATATTTAAACATATTCATATTTTAAATTAATTTTCAGTTATTATCCATTAGTTCTTATTATTAATTTATTGCTATTGAATAATTATTTATTTATTTTTAAAATGTTAATTATTATCATTTGTTAATTATTAATTATTGTTTTTTAATTACCGATCACTTTATAATACTTGAATTTTATTATTAACTAATAACTAATAAATATTAATCTTAATTATTATATAATTACTAGTACTTAATCATTTAATAGTGACTATTTAGAATTAATTATTAAAAGTTAATCATTAAAAACTTATAATTATTTTTAATAGTATGTTTTTCGCAACTGGCTTTTCCTATTGTAAAAAAAACAGTAATTGCAAGTGGCGAAAACAGTTGCTAAAGATATTTATTTGCAACTGACTAGGAAGCGCAGTTGCAAATAATATGTTTGTTGCAACTGTTCTAAAAACACAGTTGCTAAAAGTATGCTTTTGCAACAGGAAGGGAAGCACAGTTGCTAAAAATATGCTTTTTGCAACAGAAAAAAATTGCCTGTTGCTAAATCTCATCTATTGCAACTGCTACAATAGGTCTGTTGCTAAATATCATTTACTGCAACTGTCATGTGTCGCCTGTTGCAAATAACTAGTTGCAGTAGGGTATTTTTCTTGTAGTGAATAATCAACGATTGCAGGTGTGAAGCAATAAGCAAAGCCGTTCAGGAGGCAAAGCAGGAAGAAGGGTTTAGAATTGGCGACAAGTGTCAGGTAGATAAGTGCTTTCAGATCGAGAGCAGAGGTCGAAACTTGCCTTATTTATGTGGCTACCCGATCACCAGTTCTTTTTGATCACCAAGGAATTATCATCCATCATTCTGCTTAATAGTAATGTTTGTTGTGTTCTTTTGTTTGGTTGGTGGATGTATGTTGAATGAACTAGTATCTATGTCTTACTCGCTTGTTGTAAATAACATTTGAGTCGCGTGCTTGCTTGCTGAAGCTTGTTGTGATATGTTTTGATGTAGCAACTTTTATTGATTGTTCTTCTACTTCTCAGGTTTTATTCATCTGTATTACTGTTTTTGAAACCGTTCTGCATGCAAAGCTTTAGTTCTGAGCTAGTTTTATCATTATTATTATTTTGTTACGAATCGTTTTTTGAACTTTGCTCATAATTTCCTTCGTATTGGCCATAAAAATTAATTAATAACACCAATGTCACTTATCGGCACACATTTGTATATGGACAGCAACTCAAATTGGAATAGATATATTTTGGTTGTATTTACATCTCTGGTAATGTTACATCCAAATTCTAGAAAACTGTCTACAACTGTGGTAAATTATGTTTCAATGGATTTTGAAATGACTGCACTTACTACTGCTGGTATAGAGTCCAAATTATGCTAAGGATCCATGAGGGGCGGAAATTATAAGGGAATAATTATGGAATTAATTAATGTGGAAAGGACAAGAATATTGAACAAAATGGACAAAGGGTTAGGAAGTGGTGGATAAAACGTTCGATGATAATTTATGAATCGTCTATAAACAGAGAAGAAGGGCGTTAAATGTGAAAAGAGAAAAGAATGAATAGAATTAAAAACTAGTGCATTGAGAACATGGCAGACGTGGAACATTAACTTCTGCAATTGATCTTAAGTAAGATAAGATGGATCACTAAATATAACCGTCAGATTTGAAATAAATTAAAAATTCAAACATTAGATATCTAAGAGCATCTTCAATCCTAATTGAATGTAATGTCAAAAAATGTTGATGTGTCCATGTCTATTCCACAATGTTAATTATACAAAATTAGTTTCCACATTAAAATTTAAATTTGCTCTCCAATGCAAATGTCCAAAAGCTCTCAATTTTGTACATATGTCATTTTAGGAATATTTCAAAATTAAATAAATAAAAATTAGTGGTTGTATATCATTTCACATTGTGAAATACAATGTCTAAAACTAGACATTTCATTTCACAGTGTCTAACAAAAAGTTTATCACATCATATTACACATACTTTTAACATTGGCATTAGAGACTAAAAAGTTAATGAAAATGTGAATTATCTATGTGGCATTTAGTTAACATCAAAAGATCATTTGCATTGGAGATGCCCTAATAATCTACATACCAACTTAAAAACTGGACTAAAGATAGAAAAGAACAGTTTCAAAATTTATAGACTTACTTGAGACTGAAGTTCAGTTTTAAATTTCAATAATTAAAAACTGAATTTTTCAGTCTATTATGAGTCATCAATTAATGACTTCAGAAATTCAGTTTTTATAATCTAGTCTTTAAGTAAGAGTTTTTTTTGTGGTGATCATCACTGACCTCACTTTTTAAGCTAGACCGAGTAAATTCTTCATCTGGTTCATTTATCGCCGATGAACTACAAGAAGAATCGGAAATATCTGAACTGTGATCTTTCAAATTCTGAGTTCTCAACTTATCGTAATGCTAAATTAGTGAGCGATGCAATCAATATATATTTCCTCAATCATTAGGATTAATTGTGGTCTAGTTTCATGATAAATCGCAGCACGTTTCACAAAGGAGTCGCCGTCTACTTCAAATAACTTCTTTATTCTTCTTTCTTTTTCTTCCAACTCTATATGTTTAACAATATATTAACCTTACTATAGTAACAATACCTACAGTTTATATAGTATCAAAATGGTTAAGACACCTCGACATTGTGCGAGATGTCGTGCGTTCAAATCTCACCTTGCGCGATGTAATCTATTGGCCATGCAATCATTGCTAGCTCAATTGCAAGGCAGTGTAGGCGGTTACCTAAGGCCTCAAGCTAAATACGGCCCACTGGGATATACAAATGTTATGACTAAACCATGCTTTGAAGAAAGGCATTTGAAACTCACACAATGCAAATACCTTGCATCAACTTTGGTATTCGAAAATTTAAAATGTCTATTTATATTTGTATTCCTTTAATATAAATAAATTCAATGTCAATTATCTTTATACAACCTTTTAAATTAAAGGAGTGAACAACGGAGTTGTACTACAAACGTTAAAGTAATCTCACTATTAGTTTTAGTTTCGAATATAATCTAATTTAAATTGATATTTTTGGTGGTGCAAATAAATATATATCGAAAACAATGTGAGTTGTATAATATACACCAAGAATACGATTTCAGCATCTCAGGTTTCAATATGCTTTTAGACCTACATCACCAGTTCAATGGTTATTTGGCTTTTGATCAATATTGCGTGAATTTCTTCTCAGAACTATTTTTTTTTATTCATGCATCTTCTAGATTTTCAAAATGCATACAAAACCTAACAACAAAAGTATTATTTGAAATTTGTTGTTACCTTATTTCCATGCGGTTGGGTTTATGAACTTATAGAAACATAAAAGTGTTATTCAACCCAACTTCTATAAGAAACCAAATAAAGACTCGCTTGAAAACACAGATCAAAAGCCGATGTTGATGAAAGAAAAAGAGCTGGGAACAAAAATTTGAATCTTACACAAACGTAGTGGATGTTTGTAACAATATTAGGTGATATTTATAAATGTTGAGTAGTCATTGTGAAAATATTAAGAATAAAATATGCATTAATGCTGAATTTATTTTCAGTCTAGACAACGTTATGTTTTTATTTGCCTGCAAAGATCATAATTTGGGAAATGCAGACAATCTAATTGGTGGCATTTCAAAATGCTTTCCTAATATGCTGATTTGATTAACGCAATAGATGTTAGTCAGTGTGAATATTATCGAATTACTATGCATTAATACGTAATTTATTTTCAGTGATCACCAAAATGCTATGTCTTTATTTTGTTTTAAAGTCTTTAATTTGTTTTAAAAATCGTTATTTTTCAAGGGTGCTACTATTCACACCCATATTTAAACTTCCGGCCACCAAAACTAAAAGCACTCCAAATATTTTATTTGTTTCTCTACTGGCCACCATCTAAATTAATAACCAAAAATGCAGAGGCCACCAGCTTCTTCCTCTACATGAACGCTTTCTTACTCCCTTACATCAATGTACTCTACGAACCAAATACCTAAAATTAGATAACTCAAGAAAAAATTAACATAACTCATCTTCAAAACCACATTAGCAATTTTAATTTTTATAAATGAGTACTTACTTCGTCGGTTGTGAAATGATTTGTGAAATCAACATTTATGTCTTTTGAGTCATTTGATCAAACATCTTGCATCATATTATCACAACCATCATGTTTATCGTCCAATTTATTATCATTCAAATACTTCATCTATCAAACGACAAAAAAAAGGTTAATATATCAATTTGTAAAGGAAGATACGTAAGTTATACGGATAAAAACCCTGCAAGTCAAAACTTACATTGTCATTATCTATTACAACGTCGTCAAATTTAATGTCTTCCAAACTTGAAATTTTCAACGAAGCGGAAAAAATATCCTTAAACGCAATGGAAATCCTAACCATTAAAAAAAAGCCTAACAACAAATTCTATAACATAATAGAAAACAATAAGCAATTCTAACCTTTTTTTTATATTCACCTTCCATCTCTATTAGACACAAAAGAATATCTGCTTTTGTTAGGGCTTTAGACTTTGAAATGGTAGAGAAGTACGTGTTTTTTTAAAAGAAGTACGACGGTGAATAATTGAGCGAAGGAATAATATTTGGTGGCCAGAAGAATATAAAAAATAATCATTTGTATTAAATTTAGAAAGGTGGTCGGAAGTGTAAACCGAGGTGTAAATAGTAGCACCCTTTTTCAAAATGCTCTCCTAAAATGCTGATTTGTTCACCGTAATAGATGATATATTTTTACAGAAGAAATAAGGGAAAGAAACATTCTATTCATTCGAATGTATAGAATACACAGATGAGCTCTCTATTTATAGACTTTAAATATCCAAATATTTACAATAATGTCACTTACATTAAGCGTACTCACCCTCAATAATATGTATTACAATACTTCCCCTTGAATATGCGTATGCAAGATGATAAAATTAATTGTCTCGTTAAAAACCTTGTGGGAAAAATCATAAACAAGGAAAAAAAATACAATTTTTATTTAATCTTTAGATTATATGTTAACAATGTTACTACGAGAGTTGATATTTCTGGATCAAGATAAAGCCTCATTATAAAACTTACTAACAAAATTCCAGTGGGAAAAATATTAGCAAAGAAAAATTTACATTATCGCATAATTATATATGCCCCTTGATTCATAACGCATTATTCAAATAGTTTGGTAGTGCAAGCGACGCATACCGATTTTATAAATCATCTTCTGAAATGTTGATTTTCAAAGTGCCTTCGTAAATAGATCTGTTGGATTTTCTTGAGACCGGAATTGCTTCACTTCTATCTTATTGTCTTTTTGTAGTTCATGTGTGAAGAAGAATTTATGAGAAATGTGCTTCGTTCTATCACCCTTGATATTACACGCTTGAATTTGAGCTATGCCCACTGCATTGTCTTCATAAATAATAGTTGATCCTTCTATAGTTAAGGCAAGTTAACATGTACTTCGAATATGTTCAATTAATGATCTTAACCAAATACATTCTTGACTTGCTTCACATAGTGCTAGTATTTAAGAATGATTGAATGATGTCGCTACCAATGTTTGCTTTGTAGACCGCCATGAAATAGCTGCATTACTGTTAGTAAACACATATCCAGTTTGTGATCTTGCTTTAAGTGGATCGGAATGGTAACCTGCATCAGCATAACCAACTACAATCAGATTATTTCCTATGTTACTATAAAACAAAGTGTAACGACCCGGGGAATTCAGTACCCTAATTTCGACAATAATACTTAATACTGTATTACTTGCTAAAACGCAAGTATTGAACACAACAGATGGTTAATAGAAAGAAATTAGAAGGTGAGAAAAAGATAAGAAAGAAATATTAGAATAGAAGAAAAAGAAGAAGAACCAAACTAACCACAATACACAAAGTCTCACATTGCAGGGGAATAAAAATATAATACAAAAATAAATAATTATTGAAAACTTGAAATAATACTTACAATTCATCAGAGTACAACGGGCATTCAATTCATCTAGATAGTTATAACAGTCTGTCTTCATTTACAACACACAGCGGAATAATCTAAAAATATATATCATACGTCTGACCTTCTCCAGCTTGTCTCCTGAAGTCTATATAATCTTATCCTGAACCTGTAAAACTCGGTCTGACTCAAGCATTACAAATGCCAGAATCAGTCTAGTGAGCCAACGTGAGACAAACCAACTAGATTATTGGTATCATCCAACTTGATTTTAAAGTTAAAAATCTTTTCGAAAGAAAAGGATAACCGTAAGACCAATCCACACATAAACACGGAAAGTTTTTATCTTACGATAACCCAAACCATTTTTGAAATTATAATCATTTTGATATTATAATAGTGTCTAAATCAAATAAATAACCATCTAGCAGAACTTTTGTATCTCACGCCCTACATATATAATATATAACTAAAAACTACGGCCGCTTATTGGAGATTGGCTTTCCTACTATGACAAGGTATAGAAGTACCTTTCGATCAGTATACTATAGAGGGGATACATTGGAGTTCAACAAGAATATCTTCCAACTCGGCCGCACATGTCCGACCACTCATTTCTCTTGAGTGTATCGAATATATTATCACCTTCGATTGGGATACCAACATAACTGTTCCCGGGAGATACAAAGATGAAAAGAAGAACAAAAATGAATATTCTCTACAAGGTGACAATACACCCTAATAGGAGTGACCCACTTAGCCATGTTATCTACCCGATTTTTCTCATTTCCCGATTGATGAGGCTTGAGGTTTAACTTATCTTTTTAGAACATCAGATCACCATTCACGTTGAATGCCACATCGTCAGATCCGCTAGATATCACTAATTGATGTCCACAAAAGTACTCTAGTTGTTAAGTTAAGAGAGTGGCCATTCCATGCCACAACAATGCTACATTTGAAGAAATCAATGTACACGATCACTTTGGAAATACTCTGTCATACATCCTTCCATACAAGTTGTCCTGGAACTAGACAAACTGAAGGCACCTTCCTACCACATCCTAGGGCGCGACACCAGAGAATTCGACAAGTAGCCCTCTCGCTTATGAAGATCCACGGTCTTCACTGCTCCATCTTCAATCGGCATCTTCCATGTTTACGTTTTAGTTAGTTCGGAATGGTTTTCGAATAAATTTGATCTCGGTCTTTCTGTACAACAATCGTATATGGCCAGATTTGATAGTTGAGTATTTTAACTATCAAATAAACAATCATTCATCCATAAAAGAAAATTGAATTCACTGATTTGTTATTTATTATCATTTTAGCCCCTAACCATTCATTAATTTAAAACTTCTCAATTTTTCCAATAAATTGGAATACTCATTTCTCTTCTTATATTAATATAAGAATATTCAAAAACCAATCCATCTATTTAAAATACTTTTAAGAACATATTTCTCATTTCGGTCATCAGTCCCTAATCGTAAACTAGTAAGAGAATAACTCCCTAAGTATCAACCCCGAAGGTCGAAACCAACATTAGATCGACACTTAGAAAGCCAATCAACTCACTAATTCCTAGTCAGTTTCTAATTCTTTTAA
Source organism: Allium sativum (assembly GCA_030737875.1). NCBI lineage: Eukaryota > Viridiplantae > Streptophyta > Magnoliopsida > Asparagales > Amaryllidaceae > Allium > Allium sativum. The sequence goes on from CM060912.1 coordinate 35,544,158, forward strand.
CTTCATTTTTTGAATAGTAATTCCAATTATCGATTAACAATTCAAACAATATATTTATCTCAAACTTATGTGAAGTTTGATTAAATTCAAATTATTACATTCAACTTATAACTTATATGAACTTTGATTATTCAAACCTTATTAATAATTCTTTAATATGTTATATTATTATTCAATTTAGTTCAGTTTAAATCCAATTAGAAATTAGAAATTTAAACCATTTCTAATTTTCCTTCTAACGAATTTCTATTTTTCAAATTATTTACTTAAATCTCTTTCACTACAACAAAAAAGGCTTTTGACAACGGTTCGAAAACGTTGTTAAGAGTTATAACAGCTTTAGTATAAACGATGTATAACAAAATGCGTTCGTAGGCCCCTCATTTTCAACAACAAAAAATAACCGCTGTTAAAAAGTGAGATTCACAGCGTTTTTTCTAAGCTATTAATATTTTATGCACATCGTTTTTTCCAAGCTATTAATACTTTATGCACAGCGTTTATAATGAGCTGTTAATATTTTTAAGTGTCTGTTGCTTCCATTTTCAACAGCGGATTATAAATGTTGTTACTATTATTTCACAACGTTTTTCTTATGTTGTTATAGTGAATATATTTAACATCGTATCAAACTGGAAACTAACGTATGAAATACATAAAGTAATATGAATACAATATCCGTAGACAAAATTTACATAAATTCATAAACAAACGTCATACAACATTGGACAAATTTATGAAAACAAACCTATTTACAATATATGCTAAAAACATACATATTTATCCCTTCAACCATTGGTTCTGGCACCTACCGCTCAAGGATGTCGTTTATCGCTCCCTTTTAGCCTACATTGCAGATTGCTCCATTGTTCTTCTCTTTAATGCTCCAAGTTCACTTGAACTTCAACGCTGCAGGATTGGGCAGTCTCAATATAATGAAAGAAACATGGACATAAGCAAGCTGGTATCGTATAAGCTCAATCAATTCTCAATATTGATTATCTATTAGCGAAACAGTGATGATTTCTTTTAATTATCATTGTCATCGTCGGACATTATGCAATGGTGCTAATTAGAGATGGCAAAAAAATCTGTACCCGCGATTATCCGAGGATAAAATCTGTCATGGACATGAAACGGATAGTTAAATGGGTATCCGTGGGTAAAATAAACGGGTATTTTTAATTTCCGTTAATTAGTGGGCCGTGTACGGATAGTAAGATATCCATGCCCGTGGGTACCCATGCTCGTACTGAATGTGACTTATTATCAATAGTCAATACAAAAAACATTGTCGTTGGATGTTCGGTATTTGTGTGCATGCCTTACTCAACAATTTATAACTGGTTGTTGATATTTTGATGGATACTTCTGTTGTTGTCTCTTCTTTTCTGGATGTTGGTTTAAATATGTATTGGTATTTTGCGGTTAGCATTTGAGTATTGGTCTAATTAGTTTTTTACCAAATGTACTTTTGAATAATTTCAATAAACGGCTAAAAAATAAATTGAATAAATATAACAGATACCCACGAATAACCATAATTACCTGCAACTTGTTTAAAACCTGTTTAATGGGTATCCATGCGGGTATGGGGTAAGTACGGGGCAAAAAATCACCCAATGGGGCAGGTGATGGGGTGGTACTACCCGCGCCCGCCCCGCCCCATTGCCATCCGTAGTGCTAATGGTGCACTACACCAAAGTAATGGTGCATAGGTGCATCACTCTTGTGGGGCAAATGCACCACAGTGGTGAACTGCATCACACAGTGGTGCATCCGCACCATTGTAGTAGTGTAGCAGCACCACTAAGTGGTGTTGTTGCACCACTGTGTGGTGCAGTTCACCACTGTGGTGCATTTGCACCACTATAGTGATGCAAAAATGCATCATTACTGTGGTGCAATGCACCATTAGCACTATTGCATAATGTCCGCAAAGAGATGAAAAGGAAAAAAAATCCTAACTTTATGAGGGAAATGAAACCGCGCAAGAGTGGCAAACCTAACTCGCGTTGCAGAAAATAATTAAGTAATAATAAGAAACATGCTTTCTCACGAAATGCAAAGCAAAGAAAAATGATTTAATGTCAAAGCTAAAATCTACCCAAACTCTATGTTAAGTCTACCAGTTGAAGCGGTTCCTGCTTTACCACCACCGTATCTTTTGATGAAATCGTTCCCGACCCTTTTAAGGAAGGCAATGGGCAACTGCCTACCCGTAGACTCCACTGCAACTACACAGTATGTTGCAGAATAATAGCAAATAAATTAGTTAACTATTAGAAAAAACGAACTGTCTAGGATAACATAGAGTGGGGAATGAAAAGGAAAAAAGAGAAACATATGGTAAAGAACTAGCATCGAGGTTTCCATTAATTTAAACATTAATCTACATATTGCAATACACACGCACGCGCGCATATACATACATACATACATATGTATATGTACCAATGCGCATAATAACGTAAACAACATGGCAGAAATGACAATGATTGTAACGACCCATGTTTTTGGCAGTCAAATATTTAATTTAAATATTTATTTGGGATTTTAAATGGATTTAAAATATATATATATATATATATTCGTTTATATAGCGAAATTTTAACGTTAATTTATTTATAATATAAAACGAGCTCGAAATGGCGCGGTAGTTCGTAATATTGAATTTTGAACTTCAACTGAGAATACAGGGTTCGATATAAGTCGGATTTCTATGAAACAAGACACTTTGGAACCTTATTGACGATAATTTTCATATGAAAGAGAAAAATCCAGATTTCGTGTTATAGATTATAAGTTATGGCCAAATCAAAATTTGAAATAATCGTTATGAAAATCGTTATTAAAAATAGGCGTTTAAAATGGTCGTTTTGCAAACATACTCAGATTTCGATGAAATCAGTTTCATTGGAACCATATTGTTAAATTATTGTACGGTTTTAAAATGCATGGCAAACCGATGTCGTATGTGACCACAGTAGCCGTAAACGCCCAGTTATTTTCTATAGCGCATAATTAAATTTATTTAATTTAATAAAGAGATTTTTGAGTGTAACTTGAACAAACGATCGAATTAGGCCATGAAAATGGTCCCGTTGAGTTCGTATCGTCGATTAGAGTCAGGATAGGTATATGGTTTGCTATTTTTAGAGACCAGCAAATTTGGTGTTCAAAAGGGCATTGCGGTGCGCGTAAAAGTAGCCTACCAGGGAAACAGTCTCAGAATGCAACGAAACTGGTGCCATTGGGTTCGTATTGAAGAATTATTATAGGATTGCAAGATTTCAAGTTGATTTGATTTACCTGGTGATCGTGAAAATATTAAATGCGTGTTTATTTCTGGTTTTATAAAGAAATTTTTTTCATACGACCTTGGATTTCGACGAAACTTGTTCCATTGGGTCTGGAATCTCTTTTTACACTAGGATTAGCATTTTTATTAGTAAAAAGGAATCGATTATTTTTATTTTTATATGATACTTTACGGCGAAGTTTCGTCAAACATAAAATAATATTTAAAACCCATCCCACCCCTTACTATAAATACCCATGAGTGATTTTCCCGCGTACAAAACGTACTGAATAAGGACAAAGTAAATTGTGAAACCCCTTTCCTGTGCGAAAATAAACCCACAGCCACTTAAATATCTTTTCCCCGTACATGATGCCTTCATAGCTAAGCAATCTTCCTACTCTATCCATATCAATCTAAATCAACCAAGCTTTATGAAAACAAATACACACCACAGACAACCCGCAACAGCCTATTCTATTCTACTACGTATGCTTCATTTCTAAGCAATATAGATATAGGTACAAGCTCCCCTGTATTTTCACATCCAACTAGGCCAATCAACGCAGACATGAAGTGAACGTAACATGCATTCTTAACCAAATTAATATGAGCACATGTCAAAGCCTATCTATATTTTGTGAAAGGAGATTTCGCTGCACACCTACACTAGTTTCCTTCAAACAGCACATGCTATATTTTTCAGAATGAAAACCATATGGCTGCAGCACCTATTTAAACATACAGCTTATGTATATATGTGACTTCTTTAATGTGCCTTCACCAAAGCAACCTGCGGCAGCCCATCCACTGAAAGGAAATAGCTGTTGCAAGTATTCATTTTTCTACTGATTTGAAATATGCGCACAACTACTTAGCCCTTTCCATCATCCTATATTTTCGAAACAGTATATAAATGGGAAGTATTGCACATGCGTGTGCAGACTACTCACTCCCAAAACCTTCATTCTCAAATGAAGTACACTGAAATCTATAAGCTACCCTATTGTAAAATAACCAGTTATACTCATGTCTGAACCTTCAAATCAAAACCGAAATATGAAATGCTACCCTAGCATGCTACGGCCACCTAAAACATGGGTGCCAAGCATTTTTCTTCACTATAAATAACGCTTGCATATGTATTTCTTCTTTGAGTTTCATGGTGAGCTAATGGCGTAACCAAAAACAACCGAATCTCCGTTGAAACAAAAATAAATTACTGAGAAGGCTGAACCCAATAGCGGGAGGAGTTGTTGTGTTCTGCTAACCAACGTGAAGGGGAGCAGAAGCATTGGCACATGCATTTGAGTGCATGGATGCACGTGAAATAGAGTGCGGGTCCGTGATGTAACAGAACGTGGGGAGTGCCACGTTGCTGAGATGGGCGGAGCCCCGATGGCAGTAGGTGGCAGAGATGGTCAAAGGAGGATTGCAAGATGTTGTGATGGTTGTTGGTGGCAGGAGAAACTGACTGAAATGGGAATGCTGAGGCTCGAGAGCGGTGAGAAGGTTGAAGGACTTATTGTGGGTGTCAATAATGAAGTGGGAGATGAAGTGAACGGTAGTTGTGAAGAGGAGAACGTGATGGTGTGCTGGGGGGTGATGCGCGGATGATCGGAAGCTGGGTGGAGCCATGGCAGTGGTGCATGGGATCGGGAATGACAGGTTCTGAAATGGAGGAAGAAGAAAGTCAAAAGGAGGTACAGTACATATGAGTTATAACGTGGCAGATATTTAAATCACCATGGCCAGTTTAATTATTCGAAATGCCTAATCACTATTTTTGTTTGCTTAATGATTTTTTAACGTAATAAAGGTGAATAAGTTTTAATAAAGGTCTCACATTTTTTTTAACGTGCCTAAGTGTAGTGTAATAAACATAATTAATTTATATATAAAGATTTGAGTACGAACAAACAGAATAGGAGATTGGCCGGTATATTTTCTAATCAACGTCGGGTCCGTATTTCTAATCAAAAGTAACGGCCAATAAACCATACTAAAATTGTAATCGTGTCAACGGCAGCAGCAGAATGGAACAAATCCAAGGGTGTTGACACCGTATCGACGGACGTAGTTGTTATGGATTGGACAAACCAGAAGCATACAAAACAAACTGTTCCAGCAACAGACGAATCAAAGTGAGTTATACTCACTCAATTTTCCCATTTATACTTTATATAAATTGGGTTTTTATTTTGTGTGATCTGCTTACTGATGGTTGCCCATTTGCTAGTTATACATCTGTTTGTTGATTTAAATGATGAAATTAAACCGTTGTTTAATTTCAGTGAAATACCAAATCGTTATTTTTAACGATTGGTTCCAATAAAGGTAATTTACCTTATTGGTCACGTTTATTTTATAAACGTGTTTAAATGGTTGAATTGTTTGAATTGCGTGTGGTCGATGTTAAATGGCTGTTATTTATTTTTTTCAGTTAAATGAAACTGAATGGTCTGGTTTTCGATAACCCTTTGAATACAGGGAAGAACAGGTTGGAGGGATCCAACCGGATTCCTCAAAAATATTATTTGTCTTCATATTATCATATATGAACTGTCATGATTGATGATTGATTTGGTTTGTGATCATTTACTGAAAAGTCAACCTGTGTTCTGTTTAAACCAATGGGTGGTATTGGTTTAGTATTTGGCGGCATATGGCCTATAAAATCAATCGTTTTATAAATATTGATTCACGTCAGGTGAGTCGATAGAGATAAGGTTATAAAATTTATTTTGCAACTGAAGTTAGATTTTGAAAGATACTATTTTGAGTAAAAGTTATTAAAGAGAAATAAATAAATATTTATTTATTTAAGCCTTCGATTGTTAATAATTTATTTTATAAAGTAAGTTTTGATGTTAACCAGATCTACAAGTATGAGAATAAGAAATAAATCAAGCGATTAAATTTTGATAGTTGTTTTGTAAAGAAAACAATTAATTGAATTATTTAAATTAATTATATTTTTAATTAATTTAAAGAAAGAATTAATTAGGATCGATTAATGAGATAATCGAATTTTGAGTTAATTAAATCGACCAGTTTGAATTGAAATCGATTATCAAATTGATGTGTTTCGATTAAGATAGTTAAATGAATATTGTTTAAATTTAAATAAGGTTTAAAGAGGGATTTACTATTTAATTTAGCAAATAAAGAAATTTACTATTGAAGTAGTAAATGATTGAAGAAAATTTTTGTTTCAATTAAAAAGTATTTAGAAAATTACTTTTCAAAAGTAGTCGAGATCGAAGTGGAATCCGGTGAAATGGTGAGAGGAGTTTATGAACGGGTTTTATATTTAAAATCCAAATCTTTATAATGAAGTTAAAGAGGGAATTTCAAGCGAATACAGTAGCTTGAAATAAATGTTACAAAATTATTTGGATTAAGTTAAAGGAAATTAAGATGAAGAGTTTACATTAAACCAGGGTTATGTAAATGAGATTTTAAGGGTAAAAGCATTGATACTAGATTAATGTTATTTGAAATTGAATTCAAGTAAAAAGGGAAGAATTGAAATAGGATTTCCAAAGTGGAGAATGGTCTAATAGATTGGGAAGGAGATTGGAAATAAGAAAATCTAGTAATGAAAAGGGTCATAGGGTTGTATAACGAAATCAAGGTTAAAAATGGAAATTTGTTTTGAGAATAGAATGGAATATTGGTCTTTGATTCCGGCTTATATTTATCTGAGGATAGGAACGTTGTTGATCAAGGTCTGAGAGGTAATTAAAATACCCCAACTTGAATGGCAGCAGGATTATCTGAAGATGATATTAGTTGGTAATCGTAAAAGAGGTTAGTGATAGTTCATTATTTCCATTAGTGAAATAATGCAACGTTGGTGAGGATTGGAGAATATATATATATATATATATATATATATATATATATATAACGAGAGATCAAAGTAAAGGAAATGTAAAGTTAGTTTTATTTTATACTAATAAACATTAGTTATCGTTTCAAGAATGGAATAAACGATATTACGTAACGTCGTTTACGAACAACAAGCCGAAGGGATTTCCTAAGTCTAGATAATAAAGAATGATATAACAAATATTTTGAAAGAAGAATTTGGTGGAAATTGAATATGATTATTTGTTATTTTTCTAAGTATTATAATGAAATGATTTGAAGGGCATTAGCAAATAAGAATTCAATTATTGTATTCTTAAATATTAAAGGAGTTAGAAGTTTTAATTAAGCAAAAGTGAACTAGTTTATTTTAAATGGCCAAGTGATGATGAATACTGAACCAGTGAACTCAAAGGAATGTCATGATTGAAACACTATTTATTTTGATAGTCAAATCACCGACTATCAAATCTGTCCAATACGATTGTTGGTATGGAAAGACCAGGATCGAATTTATATTCGAAAACCATTCCGACCAACAAATACGTGAAGATATCAGAAGATGATCGAGATGGAGCATTGAAGACTGTGGATTATCATAAACGGAAGAACCACTAATATTCTCTGCCTGGGAAGCAGAGATAAGCTGTGATTCTGTCGTGATTGGAATCTACGGGTTGCAAGGACTTCTCGCTACTGATCCATGAGGTGATTCCTATATTGGATGCGGTAGGAGAGTGCCTTCGTTTCCTCCTGTTCCTGGATGACTTGTATGGACGAGTGTCTGACAGAGTATTTCCAAAGGGTCATGTACGTTGATTTCTTCAAACATGCTATAGTTGTTGGCAGAGAATTGCCATTCTCTTAGCTTCTAACTAGAGTATTTTTGTGGACGTCAAATAGTGATATCTGACGGATCTGACGATGTGGCATTCAAAGTGAATGGTGATCAGATGTTTCAAAAATAAACTCTAAAGCTCAAGCCTCATCAACCGGGAAATGACAAAAAATCGGGCAGGCAGCATGGCTATGCGGGTCGCTCCCATTAGGGTGTATAATCACCGATCTAGAGAAATTCCTATTTACTTCATTAATCCATATTTGATGTTGTACTTTTTCGGGAGACGGTTGCTGATCCCAAACGTAGGTGATATACATTCGATACACTCAAGCGAAATGAGTGGTCGGTCATGTGAGGGCCGGGTTGCAAGAAGTTCTTGTTGAACCCAGTGTATTCGCCTCTAGAGATACACTATCGGCAGGTGGTCCCATACCTTGTCATAGTCGGAATCCAAACTTCAATAAGCGCCAGTGTTTTGATTGTATACTATATACGTGGAGCGTGAGATGCAAGCTTTCCACTAGATTGTTATTTACTTGTATTTAGACATTATTATAATATCAGAAAAGATATTGGTTTCAAAACTGTTTTGGGTAATCGTAAGGTAAAAACCGTCTGTGTTTATGTGTGGATTTGGTCTTACGATTATCATTTCCTTTCAAAAGGATTTTTACTTTAAATCATGTTGGATGATTTACCCTTAATACTGTGCGAGTTTATCTCACTCTGGTTCACCAGACTGACCCGGTGTTTTGTAAATGCTCGGGTTAGCCCAGGGTGTACAGGTTCAGGTTATTGAATGCTGTGAAGTCCAGAGACGAGCTGGAGAGGTTCAGACGTATGATATTATATAGATATTATTCTGTTGTGTTTTGTATATCGGAACAGGTTATTATAACTGTCCCGTCATGTTATGTACTCTAATATTGGAAGTATTTTTAAAGCTCTCAATAAAGATTTATTTCTGTATTATATTTTGTTCCGCTGCAATGTAAGACTCTGTGTTGTGGTGTTTCTTCTTCTTCTATTCTAATATTTATTTCTTTCTTATCTCACCCTCTAATTTCTTTCTAATAATTATCCAGTGTTTTCGGTGGTTGGAAGATCGACATAAGATACGAAAGTGTATTTATGTCGATTTCCAGGGACGGAACTCATTGGTTGTTACAGTGGTATCAGAGCTAAAGGTTCAGTGATTACCTTGGCTCTGTGGCGTGACTCAGTAGAGATGGGGTTAGCAATACCCTAGATTCAGTTGAGTGTATATATACGAGAGAACGTATTTGTAGATTTTATAAAAATTGTTTTATATTGTGGAGCTTATTTGCTTGGGTTGTTTATGAGTTCTGGTCGATCAGTTTGATCCACTATATCGATAGGAGTTTCTAAACACTCAAGTATGATAAACCGACACAGTATGTTTTGAAAGAGGGTAAATGAAATAATTTTACCCAAAGTATATTTTAATATAAAAGGATGACTAATATCTGAAGTATTATAGTATATTGGATGTGTTGGTTGATTATAATTAAAATGGTTATATAAATAACCAATTCGAATTCGTATAATGTAAAAGCAGATTTATTAAATCTGAAATTAAAATCAGAATTGGAATTGAAATTTCTAAAAGTGGGAAAGGTGTTTATAAATGAACTTGGATTGAATATATGAGAATTTTAAGATCCTGGGAGATTTCAAACTGTTTTACGAGCATTGTGTTTAGTATTTTGAAATAGATTTCAAAATGAAAAGGTTTAAATACGGTTTTGATAAGTTATATAGTATTGAACTTGCTTCGATAGATGGGGAATAACTCTGGTGATACTGGCCACTCATCAGTGTTCATTTCTGAGTTCTTAGTGACGGATTACTACCAAAAATCTTGTTTTGAATTGCTTTGAGAAGAACACGTTGTTTTGAATCCTGAAAAGGAATATTTGATTTTTGAAAGAGCTGAACTGTTTAAAAACTCCCAGGGAAATTGTTTGAACAAAAAAAAATATAATTGAATTGAAACCAATTAACTGGAAATTGGATCGGATATAGTATATCAAGTAGAATCAGATTCTGAATTATGAGACAGGAATCTGAAATGGTATTGGACGGGTAAGTTAAGAGTTGGAATTGATAATGGATGGAAATTGAGTTAAGAATGGAATTTGGCTTGGACGCGCGAAGGATTTGGTTTTGAGGATAAAATTGGAATTTTGTTTGGGAATGCATTTGTATATGCTGACAGGGTAGCAGATGGAAGGAATATAATGATATGCCCGACAAAAAGGTACATGTTTATTTTTATATGGGTTTGGTGATTTATGAGCCTATTTGGCAAGCCACTTGGCTGTTTTATTTTCTTTTGGATTGAAGAAGGCCTAGAAAGGCGAGTTGTACCGATTGAGCCGTACAGAGGAGGTGTTGGCGAAATTTTTCGGAAAATTAAGGTGTTAGGAAATTTTCAATATTATTGAATTGGTTTTTGATTTAAACTAAATTGGATTTGGAAATTAATGGGTTTATAACGTTCTTTCTTACTTTACCAATTTCGAGGATGAAATTATTTTAAGGGGGAAAGAATGTAACGACCCATTTTTTGGCAGTCAAATATTTAATTTAAATATTTATTTGGGATTTTAAATGGATTTAAAATATATATATTCATTTATATAGTGAAATTTTAACGTTAATTTATTTATAATAAAAAACGAGCTCGAAATGGCGCGGCAGTTCATAATATTGAATTTTGAACTTCAATTGAGAATACAGGGTTCGATATAAGTCAGATTTCTGTGAAACAAGACACGTTGGAACCGTATTGACGATAATTTTCATATGAAAGAGAAAAATTCAGATTTCGTGTTATAGATTGTAAGTTATGGCCAAATCAAAATTTGAAATAATCGCTACGAAAATCGTTATTAAAATATAGGCCTTTAAAATGGCCGTTTTGCAAACAGACTCAGATTTCGACGAAATCAGTTTCATTGGAACCATATCGTTAAATTATTGTACGGTTTTAAAATGCGTGGCAAACCGATGTCATATGTGATGGTAGCCGTAAACGCCCAGTTATTTTCTATAGCGCGTAATTAAATTTATTTAATTTAATAAAGAGATTTTTTAGTGTAACTTGAACAGACGATCGAATTAGGCCACGAAACCGGTCCCGTTGAGTTCGTATCGTCGATTAGAGTAAGGATAGGTATATGGTTTTCTATTTTTAGAGACCGGCAAATTTGGTGTTCAAAAGGGCATTGCGGTGCGCGTAAAAGTAGCCTACCGGGGAAAATCTCAGAATGCGACGAAACTGGTGTCGTTGGGTTCGTATTGAAGAATTATTATAGGATTGAAAGATTTCTAGTTGATTTGATTTACCTAGTGATCGTGAAAAAATTAAATGTGTGTTTATTTCTTGTTTTATAAAGGAAAATTTTTCATACGACCTCGGATTTCGACGAAACTTATTACATTGGGTCTGGAATCTTTTTTTACACTAGGATCAGCATTTTTATCAGTAAACAGGAATCGATTGTTTTTAGTTTTATGTGATACTCTACGGCGAAGTTTTGTTGAACATAAAATAATATTTAAAACCCATCCCACCCCTTACTATAAATTCCCATGAGTGATTTGCCCACGTACAAAATGTACTGAATCAAGGACAAAGTAAATTGCGAAACCCCTTTCCTGTGCGAAAATAAACCCACAGCCACTTAAATATCTTTTCCCCGTACATGATGTCTTCATGGCTAAGCAATCTTCCTACTTTATCCATATCAATCTAAATCAACCCAGCTTTATGAAAACAAATACACACCACAGACAGCCCGCAACAGCCTATTATATTCTACTTGGTATACTTCATTTCTAAGAAATATAGATATAGGTACAAGCTCCCCTGTATTTTCACATCCAACCAGGCCAATCAACGCAGACATGAAGTGAACGTAACATGCAATCTTAATCAAATTAATATGAGCACATGTCAAAGCCTATCTATATTTTGTGAAAGGAGATTTCGCTGCACACCTACACTACTTTCCTTCAAACAGCACATGCTATATTTTTCAGAATGAAAACCATAAGGCTGCAGCACCTATTGAAACATACAGCTTATGTATATATGTGACTTCTTTAATGTGCCTTCACCAAAGCAACCTGCGGCTGCCCATCCACTGAAAGGAAATAACTGTTGCAAGTATTCATTTTTCTACTGATTTGAAATATGCGCACAGCTAATTAGCCCTTTCCATCATCCTATATTTTCGAAACAGTATATAAATGGGAAGTATTGCACATGCGTGTACAGACTACTCCCTCCCAAAACCTTCATTCCCAAATGAAGTACATTGAAATCTATAAGCTACCCTATTGTAAAATAACCAGTTATACTCATGTCTGAACCTTCAAATCAAAACCGAAATATAAAGTGCTACTCTAGCATGCTACGGCCACCTAAAACTTGGGTGCCAAGCATTTTTCTCCAGTACAAATAACGCATGCATATGTATTTCTTCTTTGAGTTTCATGGTGAGTTAATGGCGTAACCAAAAACAACCGAATCTTCGTTGAAACAAAAATAAATTACTGAGAAGGCTGAACCCAATAGCGAGAGGAGTTGTTGCGTTCCGCTAACCAACGTGAAGGGGAGCAGAAGCATTGGCACATGCATTTAAGTGCATGGATACACGTGAACTAGAGTGCGGGTCCGTGATGTAAAATAACGTGGGGAGTGCCACGTTGCTGAGATGGGCGGAGCCCCGATGGCAGTAGGTGGCAAGATGGTCAAAGGAGGATTGCGAGATGTTGTGATGGTTGGTGGTGGCAGGAGAAACTGACTGAAATGGGAATGCTGGAGGCTCGAGAGCGGTGAGAAGGTTGATGGACTTATTGTGGGTGTCAGTAATGAAGTGGGGGATAAAGTGAACGGTAGTGGTGAAGAGGAGAACGTGATGGTGTGCTGAGGGGTGATGCGCGGATGATCGGAAGCTGGGTGGAGCCATTGCGGTGGTGCATGGGATCGGGAATGACAGGTTCTGAAATGAAGGAAGAAGAAAGATAAATGGAGGTACAATACATATGAGTTATAACGTGGCAGATATTTAAATCAACATGGCCAGTTTAATTATTCGAAATGCCTAATCGCTCTTTTTGTTTGCTTAATGATTTTTTAACGTAACAAAGGTGAATAAGTTTTAATAAAGGCCTCACATTTTTTTTAACATGTCTAAGTGCAGTGTAATAAACATAATTAATATATATATAAAGATTTGAGTACGAACAAATAGAATAGGAGATTAGCTGGTATATTTTTTAATCAACGTTGGGTCCGTATTTCTATTCAAAAGTAACGGCCAATAAACCGTACTAAAATAGTAATCGTGTCAACGGCAGCAGCAGAATGGAACAAATCCAAGGGTGTTGACACCGTATCGATGGACGTAGTTGTTATGGATTGGACAAACTAGAAGCATATAAAACAAACTGTTCCAGCAACGGACGAATCAAAGTGAGTTATACTCACTCAGTTTTCCCATTTATACTTTATATAAATTGGGTTTTTATTTTGTGTGATCTGCTTACTGATGGTTGCTCATTTGCTAGTTATACATTTGTTTGTTGATTTAAATGATGAAATTAAACCGTTGTTCAATTTCAGTGAAATACCAAATCGTTATTTATAACGATTGGTTCCCATAAAGGTAATTTACCTTATTGGTCATGTTTATTTTATAAACGTGTTTAAATTATTGAATTGTTTGAATTGCGTGTGGTTGATGTTAAATGGTTGTTATTTATGTGTATCAGTTAAATGAAACTGAATGATCTGGTTTGTGATAACCGTTTGAATATAGGGAAGAACAGGTTGGAGGGATCCAACCGGATTCCTCAAAAATATTATTTATCTTCATATTATCATATATGAACTGTCATGATTGATTTGGTTTGTGATCATTTACTGAAAAGTCAACCTGTGTTTTGTTTAAACCAATGGGCGGTATTGATTTAGTATTTGGTGGCATATGGCCTATAAAATCAATCGTTTTATAAATATTGATTCACCGTCAGGTGAGTCGATAGAGATAAGGTTATAAAATTTATTTTATAACTGAAGTTAGATTTTGAAAGATACTATTTTGAGTAAAAGTTATTAAAGGGAAATAAATAAATATTTATTTATTTAAGACTTCGATTTGTTAATAATTTATTTTATAAAGTAAGTTTTGGTGTTAACCAGGTCAACAAGTATGAGAATAAGAACTAAATCAAGTGATTAAACTTTGATAATTGTTTTGTAAAGAAAACAATTAATGGAATTATTTAAATTAATTATATTTTTAATTAATTTAAAGCAAGGATTAATTAGGATCGGTTAACGAGATAATCGATTTTTGAGTTAATTAAATCGACCAGTTTGAATTGAAATCGATTACCAAATTGATGTGTTTCGATTAAGATAGTTAAATGAATATTGTTTAAATTTAAATAAGGTTTAAAAAGGGATTTACTATTTAATTTAGTAAATAAAGAAATTAACTACTGAAGTAGTAAACGATTGAAGAATTTTTTTTTTCAATTAAAAAGTATTTAGAAAATTACTTTTCAAAAGTAATCGAGATCGAAGTGGAATCCAGTGAAATGGTGAGAGGAGTTTATGAATGAGTATAAAATCCAAATCTTTATAACGAAGTTAAAAAGGGAATTTCAAGCGAATACAATAGCTTGAAATAAATGTTACAAAATTATTTGGATTAAATTAGAGGAAATTAAGATAAAGAGTTTATAATAAACCAGGGTTACGTAAATGAGATTTTAAGGGTAAAAGCGCTGATATTAGATTAATGTTTTTTGAAATTGAATTCAAGTAAAAAGGGAAGAATTGAAATAGGATTTCCAAAGTGGAGAATGGTCGAATAGATTGGGAAGGAGATTGGAAATAAGAAAATCTAGTAAAGAAAGGGGTCATAGGGTTGTATAACCAAATCAGAGCTAAAAATGGAATTTTGTTTTGAGAATAGAATGGAATATTGGTCTTTGATTTCGGCTTATATTTATCTTAGGATAGGAACGTTGTTGATTAAGGTCTGAGAGGTAACTAAAATACCCCAACTTGAACGGCAGCAGGATTATCTGAAGATGATATTAGTTGGTAATCGTAAAAGAGGTTAGTGATAGTTCATTATTTCCATTAGTGAAATAATGCAAAGTTGGTGAGGATTGGAGAGTGTGTATATATATATAACGAGAGATCGAAGTAAAGGAAATAAAAAGTTAGTTTTATTTTATACTAATAAACATTAGTTATCGTTTCAAGAATGGAATAAATGATATTACGTAACGTCGTTTACGAACAACAAGCTGAAGGGATTTCCCAAGTTTAGATAATAAAGAATGATATAACAAATATTTTGAAAGAAGAATTTGGTGGAAATTGAATATGGTTATTAGTTATTTTTCTAAGTATTATAATGAAATGATTTGAAGGGCATTAGCAAATAAGAATTCAATTATCGTATTCTTAAATATTAAAGGAGTTAGAAGTTTTAATTAAGCAAAAGTGAACTAGTTTATTTTAAAAGGCCAAGTGATGATGAATATTGAACCAGTGAACTCAAAGGAGTGTCATGATTGAAACACTGTTTATTTTGATAGTTAAATCACCGACTATCAAATATGTCCAATACGATTGTTGGTATGGAAAGACCGGGATCGAATTTATATTCGAAAACCATTCCGACCAACAAATACGCGAAGATATCAGAAGATGATCGAGATGGAGCATTGAAGACCGTGGATTATCATAAACGGATGAACCACTAATATTCTCTGCCTAGCAAGCAGAGATAAGCTGTGATTCTGTCGTGATTGGAATCTACGGGTTGCAAGGACTTCTCGCTACTGATCCATGAGGTGATTCCTATATTGGATGCGGTAGGAGAGTGCCGTCGTTTCCTCCTGTTCCTGGATGACTTGTATGGACGAGTGTCTGACAGAGTATTTCCAAAGGGTCATGTATGTTGATTTCTTCAAACGTGCTATAGTTGTTGGCAGAGAATTGCCGTTCTCTTAGCTTCTAACTAGAGTATTTTTGTGGACGTCAATTAGTGATATCTGACGGATCTGATGATGTGGCATTCAAAGTGAATGGTGATCAGATGTTTCAAAAATAAACTCTAAACCTCAAGCCTCATCAACAGGGAAATGACAAAAAATCGGGCAGGCAGCATAGCTATGTGGGTCGCTCCCATTAGGGTGTATAATCACCAATCTAGAGAAATTCCTATTTACTTCATTAATCCATATTCGATGCTGTCCCTTTTCGGGAGACGGTTGCTGATCCCAACCGTCGGTGATGTACACTCGATACACTCAAGCGAAATGAGTGGTCGGTCATGTGAGGGTCGGGTTGCAAGAAGTTCTTGTTGAACCCAGTGTATTCGCCTCTAGAGATACACTATCGGCAGGTGGTCCCATACCTTGTCATAGTCGGAATCCAAACTTCAATAAGCGCCCACGGTTTTGATTGTATACTATATACGTGGAGCGTGAGATGCAAGTGTTCCACTAGATTGTTATTTACTTGTATTTAGACATTATTATAATATCAGAAAAGATATTGGTTTCAAAACTGTTTTGGGTTATCGCAAGGTAAAAACCGTCCGTGTTTATGTGTGGATATGGTCTTACGATTATCCTTTCCTTTCGAAAGGATTTTTACTTTAAATCATGTTGGATGATTTACCCTTAATACTGTACAAGTTTATCTCACTCTGGTTCACCAGACTAACCCAGTATTTTGTAAATGCTCGGGTTAGCCCGGAGTGTACAGGTTCAGGTTATTGAATACTGTGATGTCCAAAGACGAGATGGAGAGGTTCAGACGTATGATATTATATAGCTACTATTCTGCTGTGTGTTGTATATCGGAACAGGTTATTATAATTGTCCCGTCATGTGATGTACTCTAATATTGGAAGTATTTTAAATCTCTCAATAAAGATTTATTTCTGTATTATATTTTGTTCCGCTGCGATGTGAGACTCTGTGTTGTGGTGTTTCTTCTTCTTCTTCTATTCTAATATTTCTTTCTTTCTTATCTCACCCTCTAATTTCTTTCTAATAACTATCCAGTGTTTTCAGTGGTTGGAAGATCGACATAAGACATGAAAGTGTATTTATGTCGATTTCCAGGGCTGGAAATCTTTGGTCGTTACAATGATCCTGAGGTTCTGATATTTCATAAATTGTAAAGCCAGAGAACTAGTCCAACACTAATAGTGAAATGATGATGTCAAACACACACTCACACACATTAGCTTTTCACAGTAAAAAATATGAGCGTGGATGTTATTAGTTTATAATATATATTTTTTGCGTGTTGACAATATTGCATAAATTTATTACGGAATTGGCTTTACAACTGCCCAATTTGTGCGTTTAGCACTCTTTGTCTATAATTTTTATAAAAATTACAATTTTAAAATACTGTTTTAATATAAATATTATGAGTAGGATCTGCCAATATGACCAACGGGTTTGAAAACCTCGACGGAATGGACTCGGTGAGGATCTGCTAATGAACTAAAATAGTTTACATACCCTCGTTCGTCAGAATTAACAAATAGTGGTGCATAACTGGTCATTTCCACAACATCATTACATTCAGATATCAAAGAGTGTGACTAGCCAAATGTTCGACGACGAATATTCTATGAATTAGAACACCGTCATGAAGTGTAATAAATCGCAAGCGCACGACGTAAAATTGTTAGTACGTGACGAATACGACTCGATCCGCAGGGAAAGAAGTAATTTAGTTATATTCAATCAAATTAAACCAAAATTCGAATGATGATTTAACTACAACTAGACTAGTGAGCTAAAATTAATAAAAACTATGAGATAAATGGCAACTTAAGAATAAATCCACTTTCTAGATCATGTAGTACAACAAGTTACGAAATTACGATTTCTCTTCTTTTTTGGTCAGTTGTGAATTTAGTTGATATGATTATTATAAGTATAGCTTATTTCATGCTATTAACTAGCATAACATAAACTATCAAACTATATCATACCTACTAAATCACCTTACTAGATCTAATGAGAAACGAACAAGTTGAAATTGAAATTTACTTTAAGCATGTCCTATGAACTATTAATTAGAAATATAGACCATCAAAATTTTGATTTCAGTCTCCACTTAACCACCATGACATCAACATGACATAAAGCACAAAAATAGAGAATGAACAGATAAATTATGTTGAAACTACATAATCAAGAGAGCTTCATTACCCCTAAGTTGAAAGGGATTATCCTCTCATGTTTATTATTCTAACAACGAACGTAAATTGCAACATAGAACAAAAAACTAGAGAAAAAAGTCAAAATAAAGGACAATCTAAGCTACTTACAGAAAAGAAAATAGCATGTAATATAAAAAACTAAAACTAAAGAGAATAGGAAAGAAGAATTTTATTCCAAGCAAAGAATTACAGAATAAAACCTAAGATTGAATGAATTCAAATGAACTAGATACGAGTATATTTATAGTTTCCCAAGCCAAGACTAAGTGGCCAATTACTCAATGTGGGATAAAATCCCTTTTCAAAATAACAAATAAACCAAATAGCTAAGTGTGAACGCATATAAATGGCTTTGCAAATGTCATAGCTTGCGGGCATCAAATGGCATCAACTCCAACTGTTTTGAGCATGAATAGGCATTCCATAACATCGCGACAAGCTATCTTTATGAAAATGCATTAAATCATAAAAATATGGGGCAAAAGATGGTTGAACATCAACATTTCTTCAAGCTTTAATATAGTTCCCAAAATCAACACTCTTCTTACACCAATTCTTCAAGCTTTTCAACAATTAAGTGTATCAATTCCATTCATCATAAATAACCTGAAAACACAACTATAAATACACAGTATCAATTATTTTTAAGAGAAAACAAGATAAATAAGCAGATAAAATATACATATTTACGTGTATATCACCAAAAAACTAAAATAATATATAAACTAAATGGGTTCCTTTTAAAAATTGACCATATTCAGTCAAATGATAAATATAGAGCGAATAAATTATCCACATAGGAGTTCTTTGGATATATATCACATAATTTTTCTGTATATTTTCAGACACAAATATCATGTTTCCACAAATATGGATGTACATGTTTCTTTCTAGCCCAATAAGGAAAGTTGCTTCTGCCACTGCTGCTAAAAGGCTTCCAGACCCAACATGCATGACATATTCACTAACAAAAGTATGCAAATTTTTTTATATGCACAATTATTTTAAGGAAAGCACAATGAGAAAGTGTGTATGCTTAAAAGGAAATTGTGTAATGTACAATTATACCTTTTCTCCAGTATGAGGTGCACGATCAAACTGGTGAACCATCGAGAACATATTAGATGCAGATGTATAAACTTATCATGTATGAAGCATTTGCTTTGTACAATATTAATATTCAATGAGATGAAAATGGATATATAAAAATGTTAAATTCAACGATGATCATCTTAAACAATTTACGTGAAAATCGTAGAGATCAGAAGGTAGATCTAATCATTGTGACAATCGATCGCAATTGGAGACAGTTTTAATGTCAGAGTAAACGACCTTCATCCCATTCTAAAATCCGAGGTAGTTCCCTAAGAATGTACCATAACATAATATAAGTTACCATTAATCTCTCTAACCTCAAATGTAGCTACAGTACTTCAAGTTTTAACATATAGACATAATAAGCACTTCGAGAGAAATCATTAAGGAAAATACCATGATAATTTGACCTCCAGCAGTTTCTGTAACACCCCGAATTTCGGTTAATGTAAAAAATTCACAAATTAAAGAATAACTAATCCCAGATGTGGGAATTAAGGGAAACGGGCTGCGTCATTGCGTTCGTCTCGGAAAAATACGCGAAATAGAGTCCGAGTTTGCGTAAAACGGGTACCGTATGAAAGAGATATGGACGAACGAAGTTAGGCAGAAAAACCAGAAACAGGCCAGAAATGCACTGGCGCACTTGTGAAGTGCGCCAGAACAAAATTGCACTGGCGCACTTATGAAGTGCGCCAGTACAAAGATACACTGGCGCACTTGGGAAGTGCGCCCGTGCCGAGCCAAGAAACCTGCACAGTTTCTAGAGAGTTCTGTGGTTGGGTGCACCAGTTTGGGGTTTGGGCTTGGTCTTAGGGCTAGTTTCTGGAAGGTGCCGAAATCTAAGGGTCCTAATCTAATTTAGGGTTAATCTAAGGGCCTAAAACACTCGCCTAATCTATAAATACACCCTAAACCTACCCTAATCCATACTAAAAATAGAAATGATGGCCTCATGCCGCCAAATTAAATCTTAGAGAGCCTCCACCAATTTATGAAGGAAGTTGCAAGCTAATCCCTCTCTAATCAATCTCTAATCATTATCTTCTTCATATTTAGCAACTAATTCCACTTCATAAGTTTGCTAATCTTGGGTTTGGTGAGTTTCTATCACTTTAACATCAATTGTTAAAGTAAGTAGATTGGGTGTAATGAGACTTATGGTCTTAAATGCGGATTAGTGAGTTTGAATCATTTATAATGATATGCTACTCTATGTTTTCCTATGTTTATGCATAATTAATAAGTGGGTTTATGCATGTTTGATAAGTTGGGTTATGCATGCTTAACAAGTGGGTTTATGCATATTTAATAAGTGGATTTATGCATGTTTAACAAAGTGAGTTATGCAAGTTCACATGCAAGTTATGTGTATGATGATATGAAAGTTATGTGTAGGTGGTTATGCAAGTTTATATGCAAGTTATGTATATGCTTAAATGCAAGTTTAACATGATTTGCAAGTTATGCATGATTATGCAAGTATATGAATGCTTATGCAAGATATGTATATGCTTAAATGCAAGTTTAACATGATATGCAAGTTATGTATGCTTATGCAAGTATGTGAATACTTATGCAAGTATGTGAATGCTTATGCAAGTATGTGAACACTTATGCAAGTATGTGAATGCTTATGCAAGTATGTGAATGCTTATGCAAGTTATGTGTATGCTTAAATGCATGTTTAACATGTTATGCAAGTTATGAGAATGCTTATATGCAAGTTCAACATGTTATGCAAGATATGTGTATGATAACATGCAAGTTTGGGTTAAATGTAGTTGGGTTAATATATGCTCATATATGCAAGTTGACATCCTCTTAACCCATGACAAAGTTATATGCTATACCCATGATATTTGTGTTGGATCTTCCCCTTTATTATGTCATGATATGAGAACGATTTACGTGGGGAACGATGGGGTTGGTAAATATGTTAATAAAAGTATGATTGGGTATGATTAAGCATACCATAAGAAAAATTAATTAACATAAGTGGGAATTTACCTATTGAGTTAGGTCTACCCCATGGAAATTTACCTATTGAGTTAGGTCTACCCATGTTATGAAAAACTTGATATTAATTAGGGATAATTAATATGGGGGTGATTAATTAGGTGTAATTAATCGACTAAGACACGAGGTTGGACTCATTTGTAGTGTAAAACTGCCCGGACCCGACCGGCTTAACCAGTTGCTACAAATGTCAGCCCAATGTGAGAGGTCTTAGCCATAAATTAAATACGTGATTAAAGTAAAGACACGAGGTTAGACTCTGTTATGACGTAAGACTGCCCGGACTCTACCGTCTTAACCAGGCGGTCATAACAGCCAGTCTAATGTGGGAGGTCTTTGTGGGAGATCACGGTCTTAATTAATTAAGAAACACTTAACCATATTAGCATGTAGTGGGACATGAGGGGTTAAGTGGGTGCCTTGGGTGGCATGTGGAAATTTAGTGGTTGCCTTGGGTGGCATGTGGAATCTAGTGGGTTGCCTTGGGTGGCAATAGAAAATACGATTAGAATACTTAACCAAGTGGAAACATGTAATTAAACATGATTAAAGGGTTAACTGGGATACACTAGATATGTGACAAGCTTAGGTGGGTAGCTTGTGGGGGCCCATTTCAACCAATATCCCAAACGTATCTTTGTGGGCTCGACCCATGTCGAGTGACGGGACACGCATATTGGGCTTGATTATAAGAGGCCAAACGGGTTAGCGGTGGCAACGCAAGTCCAACGGGTTTCATATGCGTGTGTGGGCCCGGGCTGGTAGATAAGCCGTTGTTGCATCGTGTAGATATAAAGTCGTGCACCGTTGATAGTATTGGGTTGCCACTTTAGGGGAGTGATACACCCCACTGTGGGACCAGCACGGGTATCTACGGTAGGGAGCCGATCGATGGGGAGTAGTGGGTACACCTAATAAAGATAGGGGCAGACGGCACCTATGTAGGGGTACACGAAACTACTGGGTAAAATTGCTAGGTACACCTAGTGGAGATAGGGGCAGACGGCACCTATGTAGTGGGCTAGGAGTACACGAAACTACTGGGGAAATTTTCTAAGTCCTTGGAGGGATCAACCTTTAAGTAGGAATGACTGGTGTGGTGCAGTTAGTAATTATCCATGGGTGGGTAGATGCGTCCTTACGGTTATCTTAGTTTATCCTAAGTCTACCAAGCTGCTTAGTGTAGCCATTCATCCCCAGATATTACCGTAGGTCAAGTTTATGTCTTCTCTGGTTACTTTAATGATTGTATTGTTAAAGTTATAGGACTCACTCAGACTTATGTCTGACCCCGTTGTTTTTATCTTTTTCCCAACCCTCAGGTCCTACGGTGGATCCTGGCAGTAGTGGAGCTTGATCGGATTTCTGTTCCAGTCTTTAGGAGCTTGGATAGATGTAAAGCTCCAGTTATCCAGTTATCTTTTCTTTTGTTTTGGCTATTGTATGACAGAGTGGGATTATGTACTTCTTTATTTTGATGGATATTGTACTTGACTTTTATCGTGGTTTTATGATGTAACCAGACATGTTTATTTCCGCTGTTATGAGATGATGATTTTGAAATTTCAAGTACTATTTATATCTGTCTTGTTGTAATTTTTCTGTTCTATATTCACTAAAATACTCCACCGATGCTATGGCATTCCCTTAGTGAGTGACCATAGCGGGCGTGGGGTGTTACAGTTTCCATTACCAACAGCAATATGATTCAACAAAAAGGGCTCGAGATGACCCATCTGAGCTCTAACTGGTCCCCAATTCGTAGTAGAAGATCCCCTAGGAAACTTTATATGGTCAACAATATCCTACAATAATATGGATGCACAGTTTTTAGAGAATTAGGGTAGTATTATACCAAATGCTATGGAGTATAATATAATTGTATTACAGTGTAAGAAGGCAAGATACTTGTAGCTTGATTTTTAGCAGAGAATAGATTATAATACAGAGATTCAACGAGTACAGAGTTATTTGCATGTAGCACGTTCTAACTCTGCACTATGTTGAAAAAGGATACTACTTCTTAAGTTTTTCTTAAAGCTATCCCAAATCTTCATTACCAGATAGATTAAATAATCAAACAAGGGTACTTACTTTAAAGCATATTAGATGTCGGATTAGTGAGGCAAACACTTTACTTATTATATATCAGCACTAGCAAGCCTTGAGTTTTTTATTCTGATTTCTTATAAAGTTGTATAAATATCAAACTGAAAATGCGCTATACTCATAATAGGATTACTATACAATTATTATTAATTACTATCGTAGTATTTAGTATTCAAATTGAAAATGCACAATAAATTTGTTATAATATATGCTCATATTAGTTCATTTTTATAAAATTAATTAACTTAGTTAAATTTTTATAATCCTTAGTAAAACTGGTTATCCGGCTTATGATGAAGCTACAATATGCTTATACTAATGAGTGGTAGAAACACAAAAAATAAAATTTCCTAGTTTGAAAAGCTGAAGATTCACAACTAGGAAAAGTGGAAAACACATACCTGCTACAACTTCAAGTAGAAATGTAATGACCCGCATTGGCAGGGGTATTATAATTAATTTATTTAATTATTTAAAAGGTGATTAAAAGGATTTATTGGCCGTGGAATAAAATAATGATGAATATTTAATTAAAATAATATATTAAATAATATATTAAATTCTGAAATAATCAGAATTGGCTGAAATGACGATATGGTGTGAACCGGATCATCTGTGATACTTAATTCAGCTTAGAATTGAATTTGAATAATGAATATATTATATAAACAACAGTTGAATGTATATTTTATAATATAATTATAAACGAGCTCGAAATGGCGCTGCAGTTCGTAAATTGGCGATTTGAACTTCAACTGAATGTACAGGATTCGTTTTAAGCCGGATTTCTATGAAACAAGAAATGTGTGGAGCTGGTGGAGTATATCTTTCTAGTGGAAGAGAGAAATCGGGATTTCGTCGTATAGATTTTGATTTATGTCCAAATCAAATTTTAGAAAAGTCGCTGTGGAATTCCTTTATAATTTATAAAGGAATTATTTATATTTTAAAAAGGAATTTCAATATAAATCGAATATCGGGTTGACCCAGATTGAAATATCGAATTAGAAATTCATATAGGAATATTCTAGAGCTGTATGGTATTCCACTGTGAATATGGACAATAATATTTATTTTTAAATATTAAATTTAATTTAATTTAAATATATTTATATATTTAAATGGGTCATCCAGAGCTTTAAAACAATAGCCAGTTTTGCAAACGAAGTCGGAATTCGACGAAACTAATTTTGTTGGATCCGCAATGTCAAATAGTTGTTAGATTTCCAGTTTCGTGGTTTTTAGAGTCACTGTGTGGTCGTACAGATTTTTAGAGTGAAAACAGTCAGTATTTCGACAGATTTTTAGAGGAGCAGCACGAATTACTTTTGATTTACTATATGAGTCAAGCAGATCCGAATAGAAGCCATTCACATTACTGCATTACATAGGCATTGCTTGTTTCATCGACATTTTCATTACCAAAACTAAAAGGGACCGTGATATTGCACATTTGTGTTCTTCTTCTTCTTCTATTCTAAGTTTCTATCTTTTCTTTCCTCACCCTCTAATTTCTTTCATTTATGACCGGTATTTTCGATGTTTGGTTAGTCATCAGTGAGTTTATGGTGATAAATAAAGTCATCAAAATCCCTGGTCATTATAGTTGGTATCAGAGCAGAAGGTTAATTGATTAACTTGGCTCTGTGGCGTGACTCGGTAGAGATAGGGTTAGTAATACCCAAGATTGAGTTGAGTGTATATATATGAGTGAGCGTATTTGTTATTGATATAAAAATTGTTTTATATTGTGGTGATTTATTGGTTGAGTTGTTTATCAGTTCTGGTCGATCAGTTTGATCCACTATATCAGTAGGAGTTACAAAACACTCGAATACGATGGGTCGACACGATATGTTTTGACAAGAGGGGAAATTAAAATAAGTTTACCAAAGGTATATCTTGATATAGAGAAGATATATATATATATATCAATATTATAATATAGTGGATGTATTGGTTGTTATTATAATCGAGTAAGATTATAAATTAAATGGTTATGTAAATAACCAATCAGAATTCATATAAGTGAAATACGTGAAATCAGATGAGTTAAATCTAAAATTTAAACCAGAAATTGAATTAAAACTCTGGAAAATTGGATAAGTGTTTGTAAATGGATTTGGATTAAAAGTAAGAAAAATTTAAGATCCTGGGAGATTTTAAATTGTTTTACAAGCAGTGTGAATTATATTTTGAAATGAATTTCAAGGTGGAAATGTTTAGAAATGGTTTTATAGTATTGAACTCACTTCGCTGGGAAATAGATTCTGATGATGACAGTTGCATCATCAGTATTCATTTTCGAGTTGTAAGTGACGAATTACTACCAGAGATACTGTTTTGAATTTGTTTTGGGAAAGACAAGTTGTGTTGAATTTCAAAATGGGATTTAAAATATAGAATTTGAATTTTTAAATAGATTTGAAATATTAACTTGTTTAAAAGAAACAAAAACGAGAAGTTCCTTTATAAACAAAGTTTATAAATAGTTCTTTTATAAACGAAGTTTATAAATGAAGTGAAAAGAATTATCATTGGATAATTCAGAAATAAAAATACAAGTGTGAAATTGAAAGGGAAATCTATTTTCAAAAGGTAGAAATATTGATTTCAAAAGGAATTGAAATCGAGATTTATTTAAAGGAATTTGAATAAAGGAAGTTCAAACATAGAATTTAGATAAAGAAAATTCAAAGGGGATTTGAATATAGAAAATTCAAGGGGGATTTGAATATAGAAAATTCAAAGGGGATTTGAAAATAGAAATTCAAATGAGATTTGAATAAAGAAGATTTAAATAATGGAAAATGGAACATAGAATTCATATAGAGTAATAATAGGATTTGAATATAGAAATTCAAAGGGAGTTTGAATATATGGAATTCAATGGAATTGAAATAGAGTTTGAATATAGAAATTCAAATTTTTGAATATATAAATTCAAATGGAGTTCAAATATAGAATTTGAATATAGAAAATATAAAGGAATTCAAATATAGGATTTGAATATCGAAAGTGAAATGGAATTTGAATATAGGAATTCAAATGGAATATGAATACAGAATTCAAATGGAATTAAAATATAGGATTTGAATATATAGAATTTGAATATAGAAATTCAAAATGGGATTTATAATATAGAATTTGAATAATAGAAGTGAAATAGATTTGAATAATAGAAGTGATGTAAAATTTGAATAGAAATTGAATAGGATTAACTAAGTCGAAGAGGGATTAGTTAATCGAGTTTCGAATTTGAAATTGAACTTTGAAAGGTGAATTGGATTTGTAAATGGATATTCGAAATCGAATATAGAACTTAAATTTGAAATTTGAATTCAAATTAGTCATTAAGCAAGTTAAAATATATTTGAACATGTCATGTTCAAATATAAAAGTGAAATAGACTAAAGAGTAAACTAACAAATAAATTAATGAATTGAGTTAAAACGATCAGGTATAGTTAAAATAGATTGGGCAGGTATAAATATACATGAGATAGGTATGGATAAGGTATGAAGGTATATAAATAGAATGCTCGACGAAAAGGTATGTAGTTTATTCATATATGAGATTTTATGCGCCGTATCGGCTAGCCGCTTGGCTTTTTCTTTTTCTTTTGGATTGGTGAGGGCCATGGGAGGCTATTTGAAATATCCCGATGCTCCTAGTACAAAGGAGGTTATGGCGAAATTTTTTCCGAGAATTTAAGGAGTTAGTATATTTCTAAGATAATTTGATAGTTAGAAATCAACGTGTCGATATATATATAGAAGTCGATAAGGAAACGAACTTAGAAATAGAATAGTAAAATCAAAAAGGAAGACTAAGAATAAAATTTAGTGAGAATATAAAGAGGAAGCGTATACGTGTTTAAAAGTGAGTAAGTAGTTGTATGGTATTGATTATTCGAGTAAGTAGTCATATCTGTTTTGACGTTATAAATGTTATTCAATCAAGGTCTGAGAGGTAGTTATACCCCAACTTGATTGATTTCATTATTAACAAATAAATAGTAAGATTTCAGGCTCGAAGATCAATGTTGAGTAAGAGTTAGTTGAATATAGTATTTGGGTTGTCATAACGATGTTTTACACAACATCCGTTTTAAACCAAATAAGTGTAAGCTTGGAAATATAATAAAGGATATTTCCTAAGTATAGAAATAAACGAGATCGAAAAAGAGATAAGTAATTTGAATATTTTCCAATTATAAATAGCATATATTTTCTAAAGTTTAGAAAATAAAGGAAGGCGATATTCGGAAATGTTTTCCAAATAACATAAAAGGCCAATATGGTTATTGAAAATATTTGGTTAACAAATATTGATAAAGAAATAGAGAAGTGATTTAACTAATGGAATATTAATTAAGGGCTCAGTGACATGCTCAAAAGGAAAATTTGATTTTTGAAAAGAGTAAACTGTTTAAAAACTCCCAGGAAAAGACTATTTGAATTAAAAACAAATTTAACAGAAATTTGTGAAAACAAATTCGAATTAAAGTAAAGCCAGTAAAGTGGTAACTGAGATTGAATTAGAATGATATCAAGACAAATTGGATTGTGAGATTCAAATTTGAAGTGTAATGTGATAATCAAGTTAAGAGTTGGGAATCGAGAAGATACTCGAGTTGAAATGATATTTGGCTCGGAAATAAGCGAATGGTTGTGTTGTGGATAAAAGCAGATTGGAATTTGATTGGGATGACCCTTGTATCCGCTGAATTGATAACGGGTGGAAAGGATATAATGATATGCAGACAAAAGGTACAAGTTTATTTTTCATATGGTATGAGATTTTGATGAGCCGAATTGGCAAGCCGTATGGCTGTTTGAATTTCTTTTGGGTTAGAGATGGCTCAGAGAGGCGAGTTGGAGTTTGAGATATTGACCAGTACAAAGGAGGTGCTGGCAAAAAAATTCGAAGAGTTAAAGCATTAGAAAATTTTCAAGATTTTTGAAAATTTTCGTTGTTAAGAATTAATTAATAATTTAATTGAAATTAAATTGATTCAGTGGAAACTGAAGTTAAGAAGTGAACAAATATGTTCTAACCAGTCGATAGGGTCGTCCTCTACCTTTTAGCAATTTCGAGGACGAAATTATTTTAAGTGGGGAAGATTGTAATGACCCGCATTGGCAGGGGTATTATAATTAATTTATTTAATTATTTAAAAGGTGATAAAAAGGATTTATTGGTCATGGAATAAAATAATGATTAATATTTAATTAAAATAATTAATTAAATAATATATTAAATTCTGAAATAATCAGAATTGGCTGAAATGACGACATAGTGTGAACCGGATCATCTGTGATATTTAATTCAGCTTAGAACTGAATTTGAATAACGAATATATTATATAAACGACAGTTGAACGTATAGTTTATAATATAATTATAAACGAGCTCGAAATGGCGCTGCAGTTCGTAAATTGGCGATTTGAACTTCAACTGAATGTACAGGATTCGTTTTAAGCCGGATTTCTGTGAAACAAGAAATGTGTGGAGCTGGTGGAGTATATCTTTCTAGTGGAAGAGAGAAATCGGGATTTTTTCATATAGATTTTGATTTATGTCCAAATCAAATTTTAGAAAAGTCGCTGTGGAATTCCTTTATAATTTATAAAGGAATTATTTATATTTTAAAAAGGAATTTCAATATAAATCGAATATCGGGTGGACCCAGATTGAAATATCGAGTTAGAAATTCATATAGGAATATTCTAGAGCTGTATGGTATTCCACTGTGAATATGGACGATAATATTTATTTTTAAATATTTAATTTAATTTATTTTAAATATATTTATATATTTAAATGGGTCATCCAGAGCTTTAAAAAAAATAGCCAGTTTTGCAAACGAAGTCGGAATTCGACGAAAGTAATTTTGTTGGATCTGGAATGTCAAATAGTTGTTAGATTTCCAGTTTCGTGATTTGTAGAGTCACTGTGTGGTCGTATGGATTTTTAGAGTGAAAAACAGTCAGTATTTCGACAGATAAAAATACGTCGTGTGAGCAAACGGAGTCGGAATTCGACGAAACCAGTTTCGTTGGGACCGTAATGTCGAACTCTAGCTACATGTCCAGTTTCGTGATTTTTAGGCATCATATGTTATCGTACGGATTTTTAGAGTGCAGAGACGAATATAAAATGATAAAAGAAAAATATCTACAAATATCTTTGAAAATATCTAGATATTTTATTTTCCTATAAGTACCCATAACAACCCTAAAACCTAAATCCATTTCTCCATTTGTCAAACCAGATTCCACCGTAACATTTTCTCTCCAGTAAAAGTTTTGATCCTCCCAAATTCATTCTAAAATCAAACAAAATAGCATAAATCAATATACAAATAGATTTGAGATCCTCTTTCAATTCTCTTCAGCTTGGTATGCCATTTGGTGGGTTCGACACGGATTGGGTTCGCTGTCTTCATGGACAGTAGGTGTTAGGGTTCATGAAATCTTGGATATGGTGCATCAATTCGCGAAATGAGTATCGTGTGTGGGTTTATCATAGAAAACCGCACCATTGTGTACAATTTGGGGATAATCGATGCAAGGATGGTTCGGTACATATACTGTACCGTTAGAAGAAGCTCGGACCGCGATTCGTGTAAAGGAGCCGAGTGCTTCGAGAAGGAGTGGAGGTGATGAAGATTTCAGCTTCAAGTTTGCTGGTGGCGACAGATTCGGATTTCATTGAGCAAGTGTGGAGGGAGGATCGATTTGGGGGTATCGTGAATGATGAGTTCACAGCAGCATTGGGTTCTATGACATTGGGGAAGAAGGGTGGTACTGGGCTAGTAACGTGGAAGTAAGATGGGCCAAGGAATGATAACGGGGTGAGGCCCAATGGTTTAATTCTGAGTTTATTTAAATTTAAAGTGTATTTAACTTTTATAAGCAATAACTTTATCATACGTAGTCGAAATTCAGCAAAACAAGATCCGACAGGATCGTATGGACGGGCACTACAACATGAGACTGACTGGAAGTGGATCGGGGCTCGTATGAATTTATGGCAAAATAAATTGTTTGATTCAAATCAAACAAACAGTTTATCGTTCTTTAACGATGAACTGCAAATGTGAGTAAAACTCACTAACTCTGTATAGTTCTATTTTTACAGTGTATTCTTAGAACTGTTAGATATTGTCTGTTAGACTGTGTGTTGACTGTTTGATTGAAGTGCTAGTCAGTTAGTGGAAATTATATAAATATGTATATATATACCGTTAAATATTTATATGTTGATTCTGCTATCAAAATAATTCATATCAAAGTGAATTTGATGTTAATTATATTGTCTTACATCTGTGATGCAGGGAAATAGGTTGGAGGAATCCAACTGGATTCCACAACATTTATTTTACAGTGATTCATATATTGTAATATATGATGTGATATAATCTGTTGTCAACTATATGTGTTTGAACGATATTGATCATCGTGATTTGATATGTTGAATACCATAACATACCAAAATGTTGATAAGGGAATATATTCAAAGTGATATTTGAAAATAAAATATTTATAAATGGAATATTTATAAATAAGAAATATTTATAAATTGGAATATTTATAAATAAGAGATATTTAGGAAATGAATAAACGTTATAAAAAGGAAAACGTTACTAAAAAGGAAATCATTTGTAAAGTGAAGAACCATTACTATAATTAAATCATTATAAATGAATAGTTTATTCAAATAGAATAAAGGAGTTAATCGAATATATAGTTTATTCGAATAGAATAAAGGAGTTAAGTGAACAGAGTTAGAGTTAAATCAAAAGGAGTTAATCGATGTTAGTTAAATCAAAAGGAGTTAATCGATGTTAGTTTAATCGATTAGAGTTAAAGCAAATGAGTTAATTAAATATTAGTTATTTGAATAGAGTTAAATCGAATATGGTATTGGAAGGGAGTCAATCGAATATAGTATTCGAAAGTTAGTAAATCGAATATGTTATTCGAAAGGGATTAGTCGAGTCGAGTTGGTTAGATAGAGTTAAACCAGATAGAGTTAACCAGTTAGAGCTAAACCAGTTAGAGTTAAATCAATTAGAGTTAAAGTAAAATGAGTTAATCGAATATAGTTTATTCGAATAGAAAGTAAAATGAGTTAATCAAATATAGTTTATTCGAATAGAAAGTAAAATGGGTTAATCGAATATAGTTTATTCGAATAGAAAGTAAAATGAGTTAATCGAATATAGTTTATTCGAATAGAAAGTAAAATGAGTTAATCGAATATAGTTATTCGAATAGAAAGTAAAATGAGTTAATCGAATATAGTTATTTGAATAAAAGCAAGTGAGTTAATCGAATATAGTATATTCGAAGAAAGTAAAAGGAGTTATCGAATATAGTTTATTCGAAAGGAGTTAAGTGAAATGAGTAAATCAATAGCGTTAGTCAAGTAGAGTTAATCCAATTGTGTTAGTCCAATAGAGTTAATTGATAAGGGTTAATCGAATAGAGTTAAGTGAAAAGAGTCAATCGAATATAGCTATTCGAAGGAGGGTTAAGTAAGGAAGTTAGTAAAAGGAATATAAAGTGAACTTTGCCTATTTCAAAGTTAGAAATGTTGTTCAGTTAAGGTCTGAGAGGTAGTTCTACCCCAACTTGATTGGCTTCATTTTTAACTAAGAAATAGTTAAGGTTCGGCATTGAACGAAATGGTTTGAGTTGGCATCGCGATGGTTTGTTTAAACATATGTCTAAGTCCAATGAAGAAGCTTTGGAAATGAGAAATGTTTTCTAATAAAGAAAACAAGAAATGGAAATGTTTTCCATTGTTAATAACGTATATTTTCCAAATTTAGAAAATAAGAAATGTTGAATATAAGGAAACAGGAGATAAGTAAATTTATGAAATAAAGAGATAAATGTTGAATGATGTTTGATTGATATAAATTTCCATTTGGAAATAATATCGTTGTTTGCACACCTGTTTTCTTCGATAGTTAAATCACAGACTATCGAAGTTTTGACCATTTTAACGTTGTTAATATGGAGAGACCGATTGGATAAATATCCAAAGTACCACTCTGTATTGGTGTAAGCGTTGCGAATCATATATGCCAAAGGAAATTGAAGGCGGAGTTATGCAAGGGCTATCTGTTTACAGAATAGTGCCTTCGGTTCATCCTGTTCCTGGATGACTTGTATGGACGGATGTCTGACAGAGTATTTCCAAACGATCACGTATATTGATTTCTCCAACCGTACCAAGAGTGGAAGCGGAGAAGGAAACTTCTTTTAGCTAACACATAATGTATGGTTGAGGACGTCAATCGGTGATTTGATGGATTTGACGATGTGACATTCAAAGTGAATTTGATGTGATGATAAAGCATAGCTTCTAACCTCACATCCGGTATATGACAGAAATCGGGCAGGCAGCATGGCTAAGTCGGTCGCACCGAAGTAGGGTGTATAATCACCTGATCTAGAGTTTCATTTACTTCTAAAAATCTATTGTTGATGCTGTCCCATTCGGGAAACGGCTGCTGATCCCAGCCGTTGGTGATATACATTCGATACACTCAAGCGAAATGAGTGGTCGGTCATGTGTGGCCGGGTTGCAGGATGTTCTTGTTGAACCCAGTGTATTCCTCTCTAGAGGTACACTAGCGAAAGGTGGTTCCATACCTTGTCATAGTTGGAAATCCATTACCCAATACGTGCTCGCGGTTTTGATTGTATACTATACATGTAGAACGTGAGATGAAAGCGTTTCTGCTAGATGATTATTATATTGTGTTGATAGACATTATTATAATATCAAAAGGTTTTTGATGTAAAGATATTTGGATTCTCATAAGGGAAAAAGCCGTTCCGTTATACGGCGTTGTCTTATGAGATATCGTTTAAATTCTCAACTATTTTAAACTGTTTTACTCACACCAGTCCCACGACTGACCCGGAGTTTATTTTGTTGTTTTCCCTAAACTCTTGGGTGCCCAATTTTGTATGGGCAGTCAAGTAGTCAGGATTTACAGATATACTGGAAGAGCTTGGAGTAGGAGGCTTCAGGATCATGTAGCTATAGTTTATTTCCGCTGTGTTGTAAGTGTTGTACCTTGATAATGATGTATATTCAGGTACAGATATTATATTTCAAAGTTATGTTATATAATATATTTATTCGTTTCGCTGTGAGATTCATGTTACTCTGATATTGTGTTCTTCTTCTTCTATTCTAAGTTTCTATCTTATCTTTCCTCATCCTCTAATTTCTTTCATTTATGACTGGTATATTCGATGTTTGGTTAGTCATCAGTGAGTTCATGGCGATAACCAAAGTCATCAAAATCCCCGGTCATTACAAGAAATTTATCTGTGAGTGCAAGATGTGCCACAGTGTTTTCCATTAATCATTAACATGCAATAAAAGATTTCATTTTTGATACCAAACTTAGCAGAAGCAAAATGCTTAAACTAGAGAACAGACAAATAGTAAAGATGATAAACCTCAAACTATTAAGTGGATTAACAACTACCTTGCAAAACATGCAGTTGATATTGCACTTGAATCAAATAAAAGAAACCAAAATAATTTAAGGTAGCTGATTTAGTACACAGTCAACAGTTGCACATACAAACGGAACTATTTCTGATTAACAAAAGTCAATATATTTTGAAGAAAAAATCAAACGAAAGAACTCACAGTTGTCCAGAATTTGCAGCAATGATCTCTACATAACCATCACTCATGATCACACAAAGGTGCACTAACAATGAAGGTGGCAACCCATATGTATGAGGCTTCCTACAACTAGAAAATCATGTCCTTCTAACCAGGTGAGTCAAAGGCTTCATTTGCTAACCGTGAAGGTTGCATGTCGCTGTCAGACTAAGATACCATAGCAATACATTTGCCAGTCACAAGAGGAGCACCACGAATTACTTTTGATTTACTATATGAGTCAAGCAGATCCGAATAGAAGCCATTCACATTACTGCATTACATAGGCATTGCTTGTTTCATCGACATTTTCATTACCAAAACTAAAAGGGACCGTGAATTGCACATTTGTATGGAAAAGGGGTATTAGATATAGATTGTTTTGTCACTTTATTGATTACTAAATCATCATAGTTAGCATTATGAGATTCAACAAGTTGTACCTGAACAAAGTGTTGCATCACATCTGCCACTCTGTTTTGCTCAACAAGATGATCCCTCTCAGCCTGCGTATTGTCGGATCCACCGCCAAGATGAGTTCCCGTTCCTGGTCCCTTTCAGCCTGCGTATTGTCCTATCCAGTTTTAAGTAGTATGGGTGAAAAATTCCTACAAACAACGAGAGACTAGACTAGAGAAATATTGTAGTTGAATGGCACTAATTCAGAATTTTGACACTACCTGAATTTTGACACTTTCTGAAATGGTGCTAGTGGTTTTCCATTTATTTTTACATCATTTCCTCATCTTTGACACTTTCTGAAATTGACAACATCGTGTATCCTCGGCCATTTCACTTTTTGAATTAGCAGTGAGGCATTGCCACCAATTCAATAGGAAGAAGAAAAAAGAAAATCAGAAGTGAACTTAACAGAAACATCAAATATACATGTGACCTATATGATTGCAACACACAAAAATACACCGCGAGGGCCAACAGCCAAGGAAGTTGCAGCTTTGATGAAGAATGCAAGTCTACATCACTAATTTCAACACATGTAGATCATCTACAATGCTACCAACAAAGCCAATAAATAACACTAAACATTCAAACCTTCAATTGTTTCTGAGTCATGTAAAGAGTCATTTACAAGTAAGTACTAGTCTCAAATATGCAGTTCAAATTTTAGCTTAACGTAATATGTCATTAACAAATTCATATAAATTAAAAATTAAGAAGTTTCTATGGAGTTATAAAAAGTCATCCTACAAGTATTACCTATGCTCGCATGGTCATTGCTTGATTGCAGCCACTTCCATTCAGTGACACACAATCACGTGCAAGGCCCGCATCACTTCCTGTTGGGAAACAATGGCTGAGTCACGGACTAGGTTGCTTTCTTGAAGACGATTCGGCGATCTGGTTGGTGGTGCAGAACCAGTTCGTACTTTAGCCGCCGCCTCTAGGATAAAACAGCCTCTGGAATTAATAACTAATTTGCTTTGCACTACAAATCAGTACATATTTGCACTTTCGAAATTAAAATCACTGCTCGAAAATTTCTAGATTATAATTTTAATGGCGGAATTAAGTTATCTATTTTCATCTACAACTGAAGATAATATATAGATGGGGATTAGGGATGAACGAAAATACTGTGCAGTAATAAAATCTACTAAAATATCGGGTCAATAGTTTACTGCTTCAAAATAAAAGTCGGCTCAGAAATATTTTCGTATTTAAAAACATAGTTCGAAAAATGTAGTGTTTTCTGGCCCAAAAACGTAAATGTTTACACCACAAAGCCAAGCCCGAGCCCGAGCCTGAACCGAACCGAACCGAACCGGGTCGGGCCGGGTTGGGTCGGTCGGTCGCGCGCGCGTGTGTGGTGGTCATGATGCATGTCCTCCCTCCTCACAAAAAAGCATGTATTGGGAGCCCAAGGCCCCAACATAATTTCTTAGAAACAAGTATAAATACTTGCCTCTTCCATATAATCCCATGTTATGGGACTATTCAATAAAGGAGCCATTCATACACTTATCTCAATATTTTAATAATTCACCCAATATTTCCAACAATCCCCCACTTGAATTTTTAAAATATTATCGAGCAATTTTCTAGAAACAAAAGACTGTGCATAAACAAAGGTGTCATCCGACTTGAAACTTTGCATAGTGAGTAAGATTCAGTTTTTACTAGAGTGACACGTAGTCTTGAACTCTATTCCTGACATCAAACCACACACAATCTTTTCTATAGTGCAATCAAATGAGCCTGTGCATTTATGGCCATGCACGTCTATCCCAGTTTAGTGAACGCTCTAGAAGTTTTGCCCAAAAACTCCATAGGAAACGGCCACATTCCACATTTACATAGGTGAGTCTATCAAGAGTACTCCTGAAGGTAGGTACTCCACTCCAAATAGAGTATAGATCTCATTAAGAGTTATTATCAACTCATCCTCTAATCACTTCAGGAATACATGCTTCTTAATACAAAAATTTAGCATGTTCATCTACTATCACTACACAACTTGTTTTTACCCATTGAACCTAGTTCTTGGGATCTCCAGTCATTTAGGTCGGGTTACCATCGTACGTGATTCCATAATCTCTGGGCAATAGTGACATTCTTTTAGAATCATTAAGGACTTTCTTTCTGGTCAGTCTTTTCGTCAAAGGATCTGCCAAATTGTCATCACTTCATATGTGATGTTCTCTAACAATACTGTGCATACGACTGTCATTTCTTACAATTGTAATATCGGTTCTGTCCTTCTTTCAATAGTCGTCAAATTTTCATCACTATGTATGTGATGTTCTCTTACAGTATTGTACTTACGACGTCGTCTTTTACCGTTGTAATAACGGTTCTATACTTTTTGCAATAGCCGCGATACTATCGCAATCGATTACACCACTGGTGTCGTTTTTTCCCTTAAGGGGATCTTAAATAGCAGATTTCTTTTGTTCTCTGCTTCTTAACTAGCTGTGGCTAGTGCTATTATCTCAGTCTCTATAGTATACTGAGTCAAAATAGTTTATTTCTTGGTTTTCCAAGAGACAACTTCCTCAGCGATGCTAAATATATAGCTACTGGTCCTTTAGAATCATCAGATAAAGTATTTCAACCTGTATCAGAATATTTTTCAAGTACAATTTAATACTTTTCATAATGTAATCCAAGGTTCATAGTTTATTATAGGTATCTCATAACCCTCTCATTAGCATGTTAATGTTATATACTAGGTCTACTGAAAAACATGCATAATAATCCCACGACATAGGTAATGTCGGGTCTAGTACAATCAATGGCATCCGAAGGTTGCCAATGATGCTCGCTTAAACAGACTATCTTATACATTCACCAGTGTTCTTAAATAACTTTACACTGGGATCATATGGTGTACATGCAAGTTTACAGTCAAAGTAATCGTATTTCTTTAGAGTCTTCTCAATTTAACGAGATTGATCCAAAGAAAATCCCACTTTTTACCTAGTAATCTTAATATCAGGGATTACACTCGCCTTACCTAGATCTTTCATATCAAAATTGGCACTTAATAAGGATTTGACTGAGTTTATGGCATGAATATTTGATCCAACGATGAGAAGGTTATCTACAAAAAGACATATAATATGCAAATGTCATTCTCAGATTTGTAATAGATGCATTTGTCACTTTCATTAACTTTAAAACCATAAGAAATGATTAAGTTATCAAATTTTTCATGCCATTGTTTAGGTGTTTGTTTTAAACCATATAATGATTTATCTTATTTGCATACTTTATGTTCTTGACCATGTACTCCAAATCCTTCAGGCTGGTTCATATAAATTTCTTCTTCTAATTCACTGTTTAAAGAACGTGCTTTTAACATCCATTTGGTATATTAATAAATAACAAATATAAATAGTGAGATTAATACCCGAATGAATGTAATTCTAGTTACAAGTAGAAAAAATGTCGAAGGAATCTATATTTTCTCTTTGCTTAAAACCTTTAGCTACTAATTGTGCTTTATGTTTATCAATAGTTCCATCAGGATTTAATTTCTTTTTAAGCACCCATTTACAACCTATAGATTTACAACCAGAGAATAAATCTACTAAATGCCAAGTCTTATTGGATTCCAGAGAATCCATCTCATCATTTATAGCCTCTTGCCAAAAATCGGCATCTAAAGAAGATAAGGCCTCTTGGAGGTTTAAGGGATCCTCCTCTATAGTAAAAGCACAAAAATCCAAACCAAAATCTTTTACGGTTCTTGCTCTTTTACTTCTTCAGGTTCAGTTTCAGAACTTTTATTAAGTTCTGTTCTAATAGGAATACTTAATGTGCCCCCACTATTCCTTAATTTAAAAGGAAATTTTTTTTTTCATAAAAATCGGCATCAGTTGATTCAATTATATTATGTCCATTTAGGTCATAAAAAAACTGTATGCTTTGCTATTAATAGCATAGCCTATAAATACACATTCATATGCTCTACTAGCCAATTTTATTATCTTAGTGTTTGGAGCGCAAACATATGTTAAACAAACCCAAGTTCTAAAATATGACACATTGGATTTATAATTCTTTTAAAATTTCATAAGGTGAAACTTTATTCTTAGATTAAGGAATTCTAAACATAACATAGCATGCAGTCAATAAAATATCCCCCCACCAATATTTTGCTGCACCAAAATTTAATAAAATGGCAATTACTAATTAGGTAAAGGTCCTATTCTTTTCAGCTTTACCGTTCATTTCAAGTGAATACGGTGCAGTTCTCTCATGTACTATACCATGTAATTTATAAAAGATCAGAATAAACTAAATTTATATTTTGTTCCTCTATCACTATGAATTCTCTTAATTTTCTTTTCCTCAATTCCAGTTTTTGAATCTAAGCATGTCAAATGCAACACATATTTCAAAATCACTGTTTGTCGAATTGTAAGCTTTAATTTCACATAACCAATCTCTATAGTTTTAGTGGTGTGAGGATCTCCTAACAACACTTTCTGATCATCAACAGCCGTGTATATTGTGAATATATCACGATCATAGCACACATGGCGAGAAACACCAGTGTCTACCCCCAACCCTCTGTCCACCAACAAGGTGAATCAATCATAGCCGTAAGAGGCTCCTCAGTCAGGTTAGCCTGCAGTGCAAGACTTAGCCTGTTCCGACACTATCGTGCCATATAATCTGTTTTCCCATAATTGTAATATAGAAGCAACTGTTCAGAATCATTCTTTTTGGTTGGTTGCTGCTGTCCTTTATGGTTTCCTTATGGATTCCCATTCTATTCTCAACTGACTGGCTGTGGAGGCTTACTATTGCTTGAGATGTTAATATGTTTAAAATTTTATATTTTTCTTATAGAAAAATATACATAAACTTATAGACTAACATAAGTTATTCACATGTATGCAACAAAGGTGTTCTATATTCTATCTATTCACTTATATGCAACAAAGGTGTTCTATATTCTGTCTTTTCACTTGTATGCAACAAAAGTGTTCTATTTCTATCTGTTCGTACCAGATCTAACATTTTGACTTGATATCATACCTCAGTATGGTAACATCACTAACCAACTAGTACTGATTAGAAGTTAAGACAAGGGTAATATGGTACGCTGTTATGATATTAGATATCACATTCTTGTTACATGCACAATTAGAAAGTCATAATTTTCAAGTTATCAATGAACACCGAGGAATTTCTACTAATAGCAACTACCGCCACATATAAAAATGTTATTAAAATGGTTTAGTTGTATCAATACTCGATCCGAGCATTGTCGGTTGTTGCAAATTACCAGAAAAGGTCAAACTAATTTTATGTAGAAAATGGAAAATTTCAGCAAATAAATCTACAGATCCATTATACTAAAAAAGTACCGATTGTGATTCCCACAGCAACGGTCATGATCTGAGATCCGCGAAATGGTCCACCTCCTCTCATTAGCGGTTCTTTCAGATTTCGGATCTGCCTTCCCATTTGAGCTTGAGTAATTTTTCATCTGCTACAGCCGTCCGAAAATGATTTTAATGGAAGCGAGTGGGTTTCATTCGGCCTTGTTGCACCATGTTGAGAACTAAGCTTCATAAGCCGAATGCTTGGAAGTATGAATTCGGTAGTTCAGAGTTTTTCCGATTGCAGCCATTGTTTCAATGATCGTCTTCAAATTGTTGGGAAACAATGGCTGAGTCACGGACTAGGTCACTTTCTTGAAGACGATTCAGCGATCTGGTCGGTGGTGCAAAACCAGTTCGTACTTTCGCCGCCGCCTCTAGGATAAAACAGCCTCTGGAATTAATAACTGATTTGCTTTGCACTACAAATCAGTGCAGATTTTCACTTTCGAAATTAAAATCACTGCTCGAAAATTTCTGGATTATAATTTTAATGGAAGAGGTAAGTTATCTATTTTCGTCTACAACTGAAGATAATATATAGATGTGGATTAAGGATGAACAAAAATACTGTGCAGTAATAAAATCTACTAAAATACCGGGTCAATAGTTTACTGCTTCAAAATAAAAGTCGGCTTAGAAATATTTCGTATTTAAAAACATAGTTCGAAAAATGCAGTGTTTTCTGGCCCAAAAATATAAGTGTTTACACCACAAAGCTGAGCCCGAGCCCGAACCGAACCGAACAGGGCCGGGCCGGGTCGGGTCGAGTCGGTCGGTCGCGCATGCGTGTGTGGTGGTCATGATGCATGGCCTCCCTCCTCACAACAAAGCATGTATTGGGACCCCAAGGCCCCAACATGACTTCTTAGAAACAAGTATAAATACTTGCCTCTTCCATATAATCCCATGATATGAGACTATTCAATAAAGGAGCCATTCATACACTTATCTCAATATTTTAATAATTCACCAAATATTTCCAACACTTCCCACCTGAAACTATAGCATCCAAGCACAAGTTTTGGTCTGTCGATGCCCTACAAGAAAATTCTAAAATGAGAAGCTAGACTACGTCTACGTCAAAGCACGAAAATCGAACTGATGTAGGTGAGTTAAATGTAAAACTTGTAAATCTTAAGAATAATAATCTTTAGATTTTGACTGATTTACAGATGCTACTTATAATTACAATATCAGTTTAGAAGGTAATAATCATATATCTTGTTGCATTATCTTAAATATAAAAAAACTATTGATATCTTTGTCACTAATTCATTAAACAATAATGTTGGGAAACAACATTGAACTGTTAGTTCATGAGTCCATGTATGATCCAACGATGAGTTTTTATGGTGATAATTTTGTTTCAGTGAAAACTACTAAAGCAATCCACCATGTGTTGATTGCAACATTTCAAATCGACACATCCGATGAGAACTAAATCAACATGCACCAATACCATACCAAGAGGCAGGTGGTTGGACTTTGGATTTGGCGTACATTAACGGTAATGTGACATTTTACTTGTCATCGAACCCACTGTACTTTGATGGACGATTCAACTGCTTGAGTAGCAAAGGCGACAGACTAGCAGTCTTTGATTAGTTACAATGGACTTAGAACCTTTATAGTGTTAAATTCATGAACAAATACAATGATGGTGATATCCGTTGCTACTACCTTGTTGATTGGATCGAGACGGTGATGGTGGTTTAGATCAACAGCCATGGGAATGGGATTCATTTGTTTCTTCTTGATAGAAAGAAGATGGTTTGAAAGAGATCCATGGTTTGTGTGGACTAGCTTAATATCCCTACCAACCGATAAAAAGCTTCAAAAACAAGGTCTTTCAATCCCATTGTCATCAAGATGAACCCAAGATTGATTATGGCTAAGCCAGTCTTTTTCTTTATCGATTTTATTTCAGGTCAAAGCCTCGTAATTCAAGCAAGGAAAAAGACCATGCTGCAACATCTGTATGTTACTATAAGAACAGCGGGGAAGATTTATTATATTTAGGTTCAACCCAAATAGTTTTATAATCAATTGCTACTGATAATTGGATATGCTTACCATGCACAACGATTATCGGTGGGTAACCATGCACAACACAAGCAATGAGAAATGGTGAGCAGAGAAGGATTTGGAGAAGATGCGATTAGTGAAGAGGTTGAAGCTTGAAGAAAAGGTGAAGAATTCTCCTTGATGTCATTACCGGTCACCCACCCGATAACTAAGCTTTGTGCATATTCTTATTTCCACTACGCTATTGTGTTATTGTGATTTATAATAGTTCGGATAGGTTGTCATAACTATCTACTTTAGTATTTATTGTCTACTTTTTTGATTGTATATATATAATAAAAGTTCTTTTCATTTGTAAAGACTTATTATATACTGTATGTTATCCACTGCGATTGTGAGATTCCATTCTAGCTTATTTTTCTTCAATCCCTAAGGATTTGGTTTTTAGACACTTGGATTTTCGACAAGTTAATACTGTGGATGTATTAGTGTTGACTCTAGGGGTTGAAAAATCGGTTCGTTACATTGTGGTACCGAAGATGAAGTTTAAGCGAGATCCTTGGAATCTATGGGTAAACTCAGTAAGAGTAAAGGTTAAAAAAATGCCTTATTATGAATTTGAGTGTGTGTATAAGAGAGAACACATTTGTTAGTGCTATAAAAATGTTTTGTATTGTGTTTGTTTATTTGTTGAGTGACATATGAATTCCGGTTGACACATCTTGCTAACGTTGTCAAGTGAGGTTTCTAAACACTTGAATAAGGAATATCGTCACAATATTATTTTAAAATTTTGGTAAATGAAATAACAATACCGAAAATTATATTTTATATATAAATATATAATTCCTAAATTATTATATAGGCATAGGAAATGTTTGTTTGATAGAAATGATAATAGTCAATTATTATCACAAGTTTATTTATTTTCTTTGCTTGGTTCATTTACGAGCAAATTGATTTCATTGCTTTAGTTGGGAATATTAATTCATTTTGGATTCAAATTAATGGTTTTTATTACCAAATTACTCTCTTTAATTAATAGTAAATGATGTTAAAATCATTTTAAAATTTGGTTTATAAAAATATATAGTAAAAAGAAAAATAATGAATGTGATCGAAAGAATTTTTCAAAAAAAAAACTGATTTTTTTTATCATGAAAAAGTTGTTAAAATGTATAAGTAAATAAAATACACACACATAAAATTAAAAATAAACTTATTTAGTAAGTTAATAAAGTGGTGATGTGATGTTAAGTAATATTAAGTAAAAATATAAAAGGAAACATTAAGTACATAGGTACCCTTAAATCATGGAAAATAAGACACATATTGTATTTATGTCAAAATGGAATTTAAAAGTGAGTGGAGAGAGGAGGGTAACGCCGCAATCAAGGGTGGAGGGGTAGAAAAAGAAGGTGGTGAGGTGACATGGTTTAGAAGAGTGTTATTTTGGTAATTTCAGGTGTTATTTCACTTTACATGAAATCTATTTATTTTTTTCCTCTTCTTCCACGTCATTTTTTCCTTTTTTTTTCCTTACTCTTAATTTTTCAAGAGAATTTCAAAATACTTTAATGGCTTTTATTCCCTTGGATTTTTCCAAAATCCAAATCATTTTAGCTTAAAACCTTTTAAAAATTAAGTTTAAACCCGTCTTCTTCCATCTCTTCTCTTCCCTCTTCTTTTTCAAGTGCTTTAGCACCCTTTTTAGGCCATACTCAAGCCCTATAGGTTCTAGGTCGAGCTTACAATCTCCAATGGTAGTCAAAAACACATTTTCCTTGAGAGAAGTGTTGAAATCTAGGTGTATTTGTAAGCTTAGGTGATGCATAGCTAATTTAACGTGAGAAAACTCACATTTTTAAACAAGTTTTTAATTTTATTTTGTGCTTTAATCTGTGGTTATGTTTTGTCGTATATCCTTATGTTATTATATTGCATGAGGTGTTAGTAGTTGACATATGTTAGAATATTGCTTGTAAATGAATGTAAAAGTGCATGAAATTTTACAAAGGTTTTATTCGAATACGATAACGGTTAATGGCGATAGTGTCCTCTCCCTCACACTTCTCCTATTCAACACCTTCTCCCTCCCCCCATTTTCCTTCTTCACACTCCAAAACGACTCATCTCTCTTCAAATCTATTTTCTTCTACCCTGATTTCGCCATGCATGGTTTCCGATGTGAATGCAAATTTTACTTTAGATCTAAACCTTATTTTCCACCTCAAATTTCCATAATTTCTCCGATCCTTGCCCAAGCTGTTATCATTTAACTGAACTCATTTCAGTCGCCCTTTCTGTTCCATTTTGTGGTGGTATTTCCAAGTTTCTTTGGAGTTGTTTTGCCTTGTTCTGGGATCGAAGGTACGACACTTTGCGTGGAGTTTTTATTTTGGCAGTAACTTCCTACGCTTGTTTAGATTCGCATTTCACCTATCTGCAGACTGGTATTCCTGTTTTCATTTTTACCGAGTAATTTCACATTCTCTAGCTCAATGAGTTAGTGTTGATGGTTTGGTGTATTTGGTATGTTTTGGGTTGTGATGGTTCTACTAAGTGTTTGATATTCAACGTAAGTGAGCAATTCGTCTTGCGAGTGTAGTTTTGGTGGTTGTTTGTTGTTTTGGTTATCTGTTTTTACTTGTCGTGTTTTGT
Organism: Allium sativum; assembly: GCA_030737875.1. Taxonomy (NCBI): domain Eukaryota; kingdom Viridiplantae; phylum Streptophyta; class Magnoliopsida; order Asparagales; family Amaryllidaceae; genus Allium; species Allium sativum. The sequence continues at coordinate 35,588,953 of CM060912.1, forward strand.
ATTGATTTTGTTGGAAGTTTGGGGTGTGTGCTTCAGTTCCATTATTTGGGGCATGAATGTTTGGTTACGCTCGGTTGTCACTACCTGGCATACAAGTAAAACTCTGCTCTCAACTTGTAGTGTTACCTCTGATGGCCTCATGCTTCCAAGATGCTTGTGCCCTAAAGTTCTGGGCTTTGCCTTTATGTTAGATTGCTCATGAAATGTTCAGCTGTGCAATGTTGCATCTCATGATGCCTGGATCTGCCAGGTCACTTCTGGTCATACTCATGGAAGAAATTTGCTGGAAGGCATGTCCTTGCCATGCACTAATACTTGGTGTGGTGCTCAAGAAAGGAGACAGGCTATCGTCCTGTATGTGAAGTGTCTTGTACACTCTTGCTATTATTAGGTACTTTCTGTACTTGAGTACTTTTGTGTAGATATTGTATAGTAGTCTAGAATATTAGCTACTTCCTGTACTATAATCTAGAAAAGATACAGTGGACGGCTCACTTAGAAATGTCATATGTGGTGGACGGTCCACTTTAAAAACCGAATAGTAGGTTAGTAACCATCATTCTATTGTATTATTTGTATTTGTTATTGGTTATAATAAAAGTGTTTGCAGTTACTTTAAAAACCGGTTGGATTTTCCAAAAAAAATTGCTTGTATGTTGTTTAGTTTGGAAGTCAGAAAAAGTTAGTAAGCAAATTCCATTAGAATTTGCAAGTTGTTTTCTTTAACTATGGATTGATGTTTGGATATGAGTACTTATGTTATACTCATATATGTTAGATGTTGTAATGATGTTTTCTTGTTGGAAACCTTGAGTCTTGGATTAACACATTGATTGAGATTTTCTGAGAATGAATAGTGCTTTTAATATTTTTGTTTCAAAGCGAAGGTGTTTATGTGCTAACTGGTTTGATAATGCTTCCAAAATTCGTACTTTTGTGTTAAAACTCTATTGGAAAGTTTATAGAAGGTTTAAGAATAAAAGAAATCATCTTTGAAGTTATTTTATGTAAAAATCTGATTTTTGAAATAACGGGTTTTATAGCAATAGTCGTTATAACTGCAGTTCGCTAAAATAAACTGCTTTTCAAATTCTAACGTGTTTTTACTTTAAGTATGTTTATAAAATATTTTCAAAACTTGATTTAAGATTAGGCATGTAATAAACATTATTTACTTAATTATTAGTTTATTTGATAATTATTTAATTAAATAAATAAAACAATTTGTCCTTAATTAACAATAAATTAAAAAATATTGTGCTTAAGTTTTAAGTAAAGTAAGTTAATTAAAAGTTGATAATTAATGAAATTAAATCATTATTTAATGAATTTAATTAAGTATTAAGTATGATTAATTATATGATTAAGATTTATTTTAATTTATTATTTATTTAAAAATGGTTTAAAAAGCTTAATAATTATAAATTAAGTTAAGTTTTGAATTAGGAACTTAAGTAAGGTTATTTAACTATTTAATAAAGATTAAATCGAGTTTTAATAATTAATTAAGGAATTATTATTATTTAATTATTGATTTAGAAGGATATTTAATAATTAATTATTATTTTTAAAGGTTAAATGAATGTTTATTTATTTGAAAGATTATTAATTATTTAACTAATTATTTAGATATCAATTTGGAATTAAATTATTTAATAACTTTATTTAGAAGTTAATTTATTATTTAATAATGAAACTAATAATATAAGGTTGTTAAATAAAGATTTCAAAGTTGAATCTCTTATTTTCCAAGGATATTTGGAAAGGTGCTTTTATTCCATGGGATCTCATTATCCATTAAGTTTAAGTTACCTTATGGCTTAGGTATTAGGTGACATTTTTTAGTAGAACAAAGCACCATTCTACTATTAGTTCAAAATGAATTGAATACTAGAGACATTGCTTGGTATAACAAAAATCAATTCTCCTAGTAGCTGAGTTGAATTTGGAAACCTATCTAATAGGAAAAATCATCCTCCTGTTAAATATTATTGTGGGCACGCTATATTTTGGTTGTTATTGACATCTTATTGATGATTAATATGTATGGACACTTATTATTAGAATTCGTCCACATTATACTATAACTTGGTTATTAATTATGTTGGACATTTGCTGGCAGAACAAAAACTCATTTTGCTATATTGTTAAATTTGAAATGTGCTTAGCAGAACAATTCACCGTCTGATATTAATATAATTTGGTTAAGATAAACCAAGTGAGGTAAGAACCATTGTGGTCTCTGAGACTCTTTTGATATTGAAACCAATAACCTATTCTTTTGAAAAGTACAAGAGCTATTATCATTTTAAAACATAATATTCAAGAGATATTTAAGTAATGATCTTATCATATATATTCTGTAGCAATGTAATGCTTTTATCGGTTGATAAAAACCATTAATTTTTTGCATGGGCATAAGATAATTTGGAAGAATAATTCTTTTAAGGAAGTAACTTCTTTATTTGAAGTTACTTTTAATCTGTCCTTATTGAAAAATGGAAATGGTAAATGATCAAGATATTTATCAAAAAATTTATTAAATGTGTTTGGATACAAACGAATCATTTTACTAAGTGCATTTGAGATAAATAGTTTTATTTTGGTTAATTAATTTATTAACCAGCAAGATCCAAGTTAATTCAACTAACTTAAGAATAAGCTTTAAGTTTAATATTGGACTTTGAATTAGAATTGAAGTAAATAAGTTGATCTGTAAAAGAATTAAGTAAAATGATTTTAGTGTGTTAAAAGAGATTTGGAATCTTATTAAAGATTGTATATATAGATTTATTTTGGAATGAATGTAATTGGGAATTCAGTCAACTCAAGTTTTATATTTAAAACTTAATATAGTAAACTTCTACTATTTCAAGGATGAAAGCGATGCCGAGTCAAGGTCTAAGAGGTACAAAAATACCCCAACTTGAACGCCTTCAGTGCTATCCGAGGAGTAATATTAGTTTGAGATTGAGATCTAATTATGGAAATTAAATCATTATTCCCTTAAATGATTTGTAACTTAAAAGACAAGGTCTTAGAAGTTAAATGAAATGATTTGGGTTCAAATAATCAACCAACGGTAAATTAGAAATGAGAATCAATGTCAACTAGTTTTAAGTACATACTTGTATCTGAAGGTTAAGCTTGTGAATATTTCGATCATTAGAGATTTGAAATTTTTAGTAAAATATTAACTAAATGAGGCTTAGTGATTAGTATGGGAAATAAATCGTTGATTATTGTGTGTATATGTGTTTCTTGATAGTCAAGTATTCGACTATCAATCTTGACCAAAATTTTACTTTGAAAATATCTTGGGGAAATGCTAAAGTTATACGGTACAGTCATCTTGTTAGTGATTTAATATTTGTATATACTTCATTTGATTCTCTAAGGACAAGTGATAGTGAATTCCATTTACTAATGGTCAGGAGGTGTAATCCGTAGTTATCCTTTTCTATTTATTTTCTAAAGAATAGGGGTTGTGTTTACTTGAAACAAACGATAGTCGTTTCGAAGAGACTGAGATCGAATCAATTATCCGAAAACCACTACAATCAGGGTGAGCGACTAATTTAGAAGAATTTGAAGATGATGAAGAAATAAAAACAAAGTTAGAGTGCAAAGTTTACTTGTTACTAGTCCTATGGATATGGTAGAGGTAATACCTTTAGTTTTGCCTATTCTTGAAAAACTTGTATGGATAGATGTTTGAAATTTCATTTCATAGATTACGTACATTGATTTTTATAAGAGTGCATCCATTGGTGGCGGAGAAGGCAACTTCTCGTAGCATAACACCCATCTTTGAGACGTGTGAGTTCAAAGGTTGTATTTTTGTGTACGTCAATTATTGATGGACGAAATGGTAATGCGACATCCAAATATGGGTGTATGCCATGTACGAAAGGTAAAAACATAGCCTCTAGCCTCATCAACCGGTAATGACTAAAACAGGGGATATGCTTCAGGGCAAAGTTGATAGCACCCAAGTAGGGTATTGTCACCACCCAAATCTAGATCGGATGACCCTTTGATTTTTGTATGCTATGGTTGGTTACTGATCACAACCAAAGAGGTAAAATATTTGGTACAATCCAGAGAGGGGTTGGCTGGTTATGATTCGCAGGGAGTCCATATGAGGATCTCGATATGCATTAACTAGAGATCGAGGTACCATGATAGGTGATACCCCAGAGCCTTGTCATTGTATGGAATCCAAACTCCAATACGTGCCTTTACGGTTTTAGATGTAAACCAACTATGCTCAAACGTGAGATGCAAACATTTGAACTATTTTTTAAGTACTTGTATTTTAGACACTATTATAATATCATGAGATTTCTTATAAAGTGTTTTGGCTATCATATGGTAAAAACTCGTTGTGTTTATGTGTGGCGTAGTCTTACGAGATACCTTTGGTTTTAAAAAGGTTTTTAAATATAATAATCAAGTTGTTTGAGTTTTCTCACACGAGACCCATTCTGGCCTGAAGTTTTATTTTTCTTTCCATAGAACTCTAGGGTACTCAAATTTTTATGAGCAGCCAAGTAATTCAGGTTTTCGTGGATACATTAGGAACCAAAAGGGGAGTTGGAGTCTAGGGCATATATTTGTATATTCTTATTTCCACTACGCTATTGTGTTCTTGTGATTTAGAATAGTTTGGACAGGTTGTTATAACTTTCTAGTTTAGTATTTGTTGTCTCTTCTGATGATTGTATGTGTATATTAGATAAAAGTTCTTTCCATTTGTCAAGACTTGTATATTATATGTTATCTGCCGTGATTATGAGATTTTGTTCTATCTTATTTATCTTTAACCCTAACTATTTGGGTTTTTGATACTTGCATGTTCGACATGTTAATATCGTGGATGTATTAGTGTCAACTCTAGGGGTCGACTAATTGGGTCATTACATATATACTTTTTCAAAACAAATTTATAACTTGTAAGGTAGTGATGCAGTTTATTAGTCAAGCTAAAAGAATTACAATTCACAGACTTAAAATGTTGCAGTCAGATGTTGGAACAAATTATAAACCACTTAATGAATTCTTCCTAAAGTCTGAACAAAATGGATTGGTGGAGAGAACACGGATATATAGTAGAAATTGATCGTACACTTTTAGCTCATGCATCACTTCGTTTGAAGATTTGGCCTGAATCATTTAATACAATGGTTTATTTAATTAATAAACTACCTAATAAAGTGTTTAATGATTCAAGCCCAACCGAAAATTTATTTAATGTAAAACCAGATTACTCTATGTTAAAAGCATTTGGCTCCATATTTTTTTTTCCTGTCTAATACCATGTAGATTTCGCAAGTTAGAATTTATATCTTCTCCTTGTACCTTCTAGGTTATTCATCCAATCAAGAAGGTTACAAATTTTTAACTAGCAATGTAATGATAATTTTTCCAAGACATGTTATATTCAATGAACAAATATTTCCATTTGCTAGTCAAATACCAATTTTTTCTATATATAACATTGGCATGTATCAGGATGTCATCAATCAAAGTCATTAAGAATTGGGTTCACAATTCAGTATGCCTGAGTACAAACCAAACCATGAACACGATGATTTTTTTTGAATCATAAACACAACAGCATGACGATGATCTAAGATCAAGAAACCAACACAATTAAGAAGAAGAAATATCATCTGAAAGTTAAAAAAGAATTACTAGAAATAAAAATGTACTAGTAAGTGAGAGACCAAGATATCATGTGTTAACAAGGGTTGAAAGTGGTATCTTCAAGCCAAAAGCATATACAATTGAGTTAAAGACCGAAGAACTAGAAAATTTGGAACAAGCAATGAGTAATGTCAAATGGAGAACTATTATGGAAGAACTCAATGCACTTAAAAGAAATAAAACTTAGGACTTAGTTGAAGCAACAAAAAACAGAAACATAATAGAGTGCAGGTGAATACATGGAATCAAGAAAAGTTACGAAAGTACAATACAGAAGTATAAAGCAAGACTTGTAGTCAAGGGCTATATACAATAGCATATACTTTACTTCAATAAAAAAACTTTTCTCTATTTATCAAACCTACCACCATCAAAATTGTTCAAACCATGGCTCTACGCAACAATTGGACGATCATACAACTAGATGTCAACAATGCTTTCCTAAATAGGGTATTCCACATGCAACAACCCAATGGTTTTGGTACTGATAACAGAAAATTAGTGTGCAAACTTAAAAAAATCATCTATGAGTTGAAATTACCCCTAAGGGTTTGGTTTAACAAACATAAATCATTCTTGTTTGAGTTGAACTACCGGTCAACAAGATCTGCTAACTCACTCTTCACTAAACTCTCTAAGGATATCACTGTGTACATATTAATTTATGTTGATGATTTTATTATTACAGGTAACAATAATAAAAAAGATCAACCATTTAATCAATCAACTTGCCAATTAATTCTCCATCAAAGATTTAGGTGATCTTAACTACTTTCAGGGTATAGACGTGAGAAAAAAATCATCAGCACAACTACAATTATGCCAAAAGTAACACAATTCAGAAATACTCAACAAGACTGCAATGAAGAAAGCCAACTCTCTACCTATTCCCATGATGAGCAACTTAAATTTATCAAAGAATCATGGGGAGGAAAGTACTAATGAAAAGCAATATAGAAGCATAGTTGGAGCATTTCATTATGTCACAATAACATGACCAGATATAGCCTTCAATGCAAACAAAGTGTACTAATACATGAAAAATTCACTTAGTTAACATTGGAATGTAGTGAAGAGAATTCTACGCAAGCTATGTGGAATAATGAACTATGGTCTAATTGTGAAAGCTAGCAGTAACATAAACATAACTTGTTTTGCTGACGCTAAATGATAAACGACTGAGATGACAAAAAATTGACAGTAAGATATTGCATCTACATGGGCTAAGACCTATTTCATGATTTGCCAAAAGGTAATCAACCATATCTTGATCCAGCAACAAAGTAGAGCTCAGAAGCATCACTAGAAAAACCGTTGAGATCATTTGGATTGTATCCTTACTCGGTGAATTAATGTCTCGAACCAATAAAACACCAGTGATATAGCGTGACAACCTCAGCACGCTTCGCTTATCACTAATCCAACAATTTATTCACGAACAAAACATATGGAATTTGACTTGTATTTTGTTCATGAACAAGTGATAAAAGGATAATTAGAAGTAGATCATTTACCATCAACTTACTACAGAGCGGACATTTTAACCAAGCCCTTATCTGCCTCAAACTTTGTCACATTGAAAAGCGAGCTCAAAGTTGAAGACTTCAATGGACATAAGTCTAGCTGATTCGGAGAAAAAGAGGAAATTCCATCAATTTCTCTGCAAAAGAGATAGAGGAGGTGAAGTCAGATAAGAATAGCAAAAACCCTAGATAGTTTTGAGGGGGAATAGTGAAGCTGCTATCAAATACAAAGAAATGCTTATCTTTTGATATCAGATTGGCATACTAACCTAGCTCATCGTGCTTTTATGGAAAGCCCACCTGCCAAAAGAATTACTATTTTTCTTCCTGTTTATCCTGTAATAGCTATGTTTAACAAGTCAAATATAATTGTTGTATTTTTTGATTCAAATATTTTATGAAGAGGATGCAATCAATTAATTGATTTGATTGATTGATTGATTTAATTGGTTTTGTCATAGAATAAAAGAAATTAAAGATTATATTTTGTAGATATCCTGAAGGGGCAATTTGGATTTTTGCCTAGGCTTCTATTTTCCTATATGTGAAGCATTCTTGGTTATATTAAACAATCAGAAAGCATGTGAGATATCTGTAGAGGTTGTTTGCCTCCAGGGCTTGTGCCCTGGAAAGGAAGATGTTGGAATAAGGGCTGAGCGAAGATATTCCTATTTACTGCTCATAGATGCAGTTGGTGCCTTTAGGTTGATTTAATTATTTGTCGTCGTTTTCATTGCTATTCTTCTCCAACAATATTTGTGGTCATATAAATATTCTTTCCCTTTCTCAATAAGGTTATTGATTCAATTGTATTTTATTTATTTTTTGGTTTGTTCCATTGAGTGTAAACAAAATTTGTTTTTGGTGAATCAATAAAGAGGGTGATTGGGTGGAATATTTGTGTATTGCCATTATTTCTGATCCATTTTATTGTTATTTTCAATCAAATTCATCTTCAAGTGAATGGGTGAAAAAGATCCCCCTTTGAGCATTTTGTCTTTTTCGCTGCGCACAAAATCCCAACAATAATGTTAGGTCAAAATTAAGCTATTAAACATTTGTCTGTGTAGAAAATGGTTGAAAAAATAATTTTAAATACTTAGATTTCTATTTGTACTATAGCTGAAGATGAGTATTATTTATAAAGAAAGATTATAAAGTTTTAAGATGCACAATCAATCCTCCAAAAAAGGTTTAGCCACGGTCATTAGTTTCGGTCAAAATGCAAACATTTGCACATTCAACAAGTGAAAATATTTAAATTAGAAAATAAATGGAAAAAAAATTAGAGACCTGACAAAAATATTTTTTAAAAAGGACTTCTATGTAACATACACGAAATAAAAGGAAGATTCAATTTTCCAAGAAGAGCAACATAATGTAAAATAAAATGAAATATTGGATTCATAAAAGAAAATTTCTACACTTTCCAATGTGTTTTGTTGTGTACAATAAGAGAAAATTAAGGAAGGCTTCATGTGCATTACGTTTATCCTAACGAATCATTTTTTTGGAATAGGTTAAAAAAATAAGGCCCAAAGCCTAACCTAATACTCAATTGGGAAATACAAAAGTGGGTAAATACCCGACAAATATACATGAAACGAAGTCTTCGGAAAACAATGATCAAACCCTAAATCAAAACAAAGAATAATGACGATAACCACGAAAACATTGCCATTAAAATATGCACAGAAAACATATCATGGCGACTTCCAACATTCATAATCTTTATTTTCCTCTACTAAATCTCTTCTTTTAGCAAGAATTTCTTTTTCAACCTCGATGGAAACATCAATAAACTTTGTATCTTGCTATTCACATCCTACTTTCCACTTCTGGCTACCGCACATTTTTGTTCGGTTGCAAACCACCAAAACCTCTTGACACAATTCGGCCATGAAAGACTATCACACAATTCATTTTTGTATGAGTATGTCGTTCGGCCATGAATGACCATATGAAGATGGTAGCCGAAAGTGAACAGTGGGATGCGAATAGCAGGACACTAAACTTTTTGTTAGTTAAAAGTTTGATTTCCGACATCAAAAGGACCTTGGCGTTAGCAGTGGTGCATGTTTAAGAATAAGTCCAAGTTTGTTATAAACTAGCAAGTTTCCTATTTTATAGGTCAAAAAATAAGTAGTTTTAAGTCTATTTAAGTAATTGTATTTTCCTGTCGCTGAAGCAAATAAAGTTATCAACAATGTTGTCTCTTTTGCTTACTGTTAAATTTCTCTCTTCTATGTGTTAAATTCTAACATATGATATCAGACCTAGGTTAAAGTGAAAAGAATAAAAATTGCTAATGCATCTGCAAACTTCGAGACCTGAATGTGAATGCTTATGCGAGATCTGAAGAATAATGCTTATGCACGTGCTCAAAGACGATACCATCATTCTCAGGCTTATTATGTAGGTTCAAAATCTCTATTAGTTATAAAATCCGAAACCACCTCAATCTCCATCCTCCCTTCAAATCAAATAAACATTAATGAGTTCGGATCAGATTGACCTTGGAGTACGGAGGAGGATGATGCGCTAAGGGATCTTGTCAAAATCCATGACGCTCGCAACTGGTCCACGATCGCGAAGTCCATCCCAAGTGGATCCAGCAAATCCTGCCGCCTCCGCTGGTGCAACCAGTTGTCGCCGCAGGTGGAGCATGGCACGTTCACAGAGGAGCAAAGTCGGAACATAATCTACCTGTATGAGACGGCAATAGATTGGCCACCATCCCTCGTGTGTTGCCTGGTCGGACCTACAACGCGATCAAGAACCATTGGAACTCGACGCTGAAGAGGAAATTCCTAGGCGGAGTTGAACTTCTGGATAGAAATAGCGGATCCATTTTGGATCCTAGGTCGGTTTCAGATAAGTGTAGATCCGTTAGCCTAGGAACTGCGTCAGAGTCAGATCTATCGGAATCTACTCACGGTCGACAAATTCAGATCTTCAAACCAATAGTTGTGGCCGAATCGGTCAATGTTTAGGTGACACATGGTATTAGAACGGTTCAGTTTGGAGATGTTGAGTTTAGGAAGAGGGAGAGTCTAATGATGTGTTGAAAAGTAAACTTGGTTTTAAATGGAAACAAACAAATTGGTTTTATAAGTAAATGCCAATTATGTAATAAATTCTATCCTTGTTTTAGGAAAGACCAAAATCAAATAAATGTTAATAAATTTTGGTCTATCAAAACATGCAATAGAATTATCTAGAGACAGAAGAGTGTAGACCACTATCATGTTATATATAGATACTCTCTCATATGTTGTACCAATCAATGATCAAGCAAGAAAAAAGAATCAAGCAATAAAAGAATTTTTCTCCTCCCTTAAAAAATATTCTACTTTCTTCTAATTTGTTTCGCTTCCTCCACATAAATTCTTAACAAAGTGGTATCGGAGCTTGAAGATCCTAAGAGATGGCGAATAACAACGTTCCAATACCAGTTCCAATGCTTACTAAGACCAACTATGATAATTGGAACTTAAGAATGGTGGCTCTCCTTGCAGCAAATCGTGTATGGCAGATAGTTGAGAAAGGCTATACTGAACCAGAAGACGAAGATAATCTATCCCAAACCCAAAAGGATGAATTGGAACTTGAGGACAAGAGACAAGAAGGCTCTTAGTCTAATTTATCAAGCATTGGATGATGACACTTTTGAAAATATTTCGGAAGCAAAATCAGCAAAAGAAGCATGGGAAAGGCTTCAGGTATCTTACAAGGGGGCAGATCAAGTCAAAAAGGTGCGTCTTCAAACATTAAGAGGAGAATTTGAATCTCTACATATGAAAGAATGTGAACTTGTTTTTGATTATTTTTCAAGAGTTTTAGTTGTTACTAATAATTTGAAAAGAAATGGTGAAAAATTATATGATGTCAGAATCATGGAGAAGATTCTTAGATCATTAGATTCAAAGTTTGAACATATTGTCGCCATCATTGAAGAAACAAAAAACCTGGAGGCCATGGCTATAGAGGAGCTTTTAGGCTCATTGCAGGCTTATAAAGAAAAGAAAAGGAAGAAGGAAGAGACCGTAGAGCATGTTCTTAAGACACGAATTGATTCAAAAAAGGAAGAAAGTAATCAAAGCCAACAAAGATGGGGCCGTGGTCAAGAACGAGGAAGAGAACGTGGCTATGGATATGGACGAGGTTGGAGGCCCACCCATGACAATAACCATAGCTTCAACAATCAAAGAGGAGAAAACACAACTAGAGGTCGTGGGAGAGGCAATTCAAATTCAAGGAGTGACAAGTCACGGATCAAATGCTATAATTGCAACAAATTTGGACACTATGCTTCTGAATGTAGAGCTCTAAGAAACAATAAAGTTGAAGAGAAGACCAATTATGCTGAAGAAAGAATTGTAGAAGATGGCACATTATTATTGGCCCATAAAGAAAATGAAAAAGGGGAGGACAATCAATGGTATCTAGATAGCGGCGCAAGCAACCATATGTGCGGAAGAAAAAATATGTTTGTGGAGCTTGATGAAACAATAAAGGGCAATGTGGCGTTTGGAGATGAATCAAAGGTAGCAGTGAAAGGCAAAGGTAATGTTCTTATTAAATTGAAGAATGGAGAGCATCAATTTATTTCTAATGTTTACTATGTGCCAAACATGAAAAGTAACATCTTCAGCTTAGGACAACTCTTAGAGAAATGTTATGATATTCAATTAAAGGATATAAGCCTTTCCATAAGAGACAGTGCAAGCAATCTCATTACTAAAGTACCAATGTCAAAAAATAGAATGTTTGTGCTCAACATTCAACATGGTGTCGCCCAATGTCTTAAGGCGTGCTACCAAGATGTCTCATGGCTTTGGCATCTTCGTTTTGGACATCTTAACTTCAAAGGATTGGAATTGCTCTTTAAGAAAGAAATGGTGAGAGGATAGCCTTGCATAAATCATCCCAATCAACTGTGCGAAGGATGTTTACTTGGGAAGCAAGTCAAAATGGGCTTTCCAAAGGAGTCATACTCAAGGGCCAAGAAACCATTAGAACTCATACATACAGATGTGTGTGGACCAATCAAGCCAAGCTCGCTAGGTAAAAGTAATTATTTCCTTCTTTTTATTGATGATTTTTCAAGAAAAATGTGGGTGTATTTTTTGAAGGAGAAATCAGAGGTATTTGAGAACTTCAAGAAGTTCAAAGCTCATGTTGAGAAGGAAAGTGGCCTTATGATAAAAGCCATGAGATCTGACCGTGGAGGAGAGTTCACATCAAGAGAATTTCAGAAGTATTGTGAAGATAATGGAATTCGATGCCAACTAACAATGCCTAGATCTCCTCAGCAAAACGGAGTAGCAGAAAGGAAGAACAGGACAATTACTGAAATGGAAAGGAGCATACTCAAAAGTAAGAGACTACCAAAGGAATTTTGGGCGGAAGCTGTGGCATGCGCTGTTTATCTATCAAACCGATCTCCAACAAGAAGTGTGTGGGGGAAGACACCACAAGAAGCATGGAGCAGATGGAAGGCTGGTGTAACGGCCCACATTCTTGACCATTCAAATCGACAGTAAACCACACATGTCGACCCAAACAAATCGCAAATGCCGGTAGTTATTGGAAAAAGAAGAAAAGAAAGAAAGAAGAGAAAAAAACCAATCACAGAACCTCACAGCGGAAGGACAACATATAATAACAAATAGCAGTTTAAAAACAGTTGAAATGTAAACATCGGTTATAACATTCAATGATTATCAGAGTTACATATACATACAGCTGTACATAATAAGCAGCGGAAATAATGCAGCGGATATACATATGTATGGATAATAGATATACCAAATCTTCGTCTTCGATCTCTTAGTCACAGTCATCCCTGTTAACTGCAAACGCCTGTTGACCCGAGCGTATTGCATAAAAAGGAAAACACAACAAATACTCGGATCAGCACTAAATCATTCTCATATTAGTCAAATTAAAAGATGAAATAACATCAGTGTCATGGGTACAGTAACTCAAGAGATGTTACGGGATTTTCCATCTCTCAAGGATCCGTTAAATTAATACATACATAATATAGTACGCTATTATGGTAGCGTCTATCCAGTAAAGTATAAATACTGAAAATAGCGTAAGCGGGATTACCATATTACCCTTACGCCGTTTATAGGCACCAACAGTCTATACAGTACCGTAAATTCACCGTACTGGTGTTATCAGAGGGCACTCCATAGAAGGCAATGCTAAATCAAAATCGTATGGGGCCCGATAAGGATATATATGACAAGGCACTCGAGGCAATGCCCAGGGTAGGATTCTACCAATTGCACTCCCGGACCGGTGGTAACGCATAGCAGCCACTACCGCCCACCTCGGAACACACTCCCATAATCATAAATGGGCCCAAATCATCATCATCATAGTCATAGAAATATTATCGAAGAAGTGTGTCCGATCAAAGGTGCTACCTCAGTTAGTCACAGTATAGCTCCTGTTTTAGTCATTTCAATTCTGACCCGAAGGTCAGGGCTATTTCGTCAACGATCATCTTCTTCGTTCAATAATCGCCTCCAAGTCATCATACTCATTCTGGATACGTCATAACGTTCACAATTGTCAAAGTGGTATCAACACTGACAGAGAGTATGCCTTATGTCGACTCCGGTCTCTTTAACAACCAACGCTTACATCTTTTTACATCGGTTGGTTCTTTTACATTTGATAAAGGTTCGCTTTCATACCAAAATATCATCCTCTGTTTCGAACCAAATTTGTATTCAAAACAAATAAAATTTTCATATCAACCTTTCATAATCATACCCAAACCGATTATATTCTAAACTAGTATATATTTCATATCATTATATTATAATCATATAATATTTCAAAACGACTTATACTCAAATAGAATAAAATTTATCTTAAAGATTTCAAATTATCATGGATTCTTATCTCAACTCCTTTTGAACCAGCGGTTCAACTCAAGCATTTCCATTCGGAAGAAATTTATAATTCCAAAACACTTGTAAACTAAATGTTTATATATAATAATAACAATAGTAATAATAAAAAAAAAATTATATAAATAGATATATAGATATACATAAAGGATATAGTAATTAAAATAAATTAGTAATTTAAATATTATATATTTACTTAAATATAGGTTTACTAGAAAATTTTGAAAAATGAATTATAAGGAAAAATTTATTTAAAAATAAAATAGTTATAAGTAAAGGTAAGTAATAAATTTAAAGCAAGAATAATTATTTGGAATCAAATGCATAAATATATTAAAAATAAATTTCTCTGATCTAAATCTTCCTTCCTTCCAAATTCCAATACTTGAATCTATCCTCCGGTCTCAACGGAGTTCATTAAATTCCATATCTCTTTTCAATCCCGTTCAAAACAACTATATGATTTCAAGAGTTCAAATATATATTTGAGCTGAGTTAAAACAACCCAAATACCCTTGATTTCCAAATTTCCCAAAACTTATATTCCATAAGAATTTATTTCCTTGTAATCCAAACTCTTAACTTGAAAGGATTTAAATCATACTCAAATCCCAATTTAAATATTTCCCCTTTGTTTTGGAAAATCCTTTAACCCTTTTTAAATCAACATCCCAGTTCAGAATCTTCAAAGAATTGAATTATCGAGTATCGGCACATTTCTTTAAATGAAATTCTATCAAATAAAATTCAAATATTAAAAATCATTTAACCAACCGATGTCTGTATATAATTATCTATCCAATGGGCAAGTGATTTTAAATTTAATTTCTCGATATTTCAGGGATGGATCTATCATTTCAATCCAAATCAGGGTCACAGAGATTTATCATTTCACTCCGTGTTCTTAATTCATTTTATCGATAAATCCCGGGTTCATTAGATGCCCGCAACATCAAGGGTAAATGGGATTTATCCTCAAAATCAACATGCATTACAATATACTGAATAAGGAGCATAAAAATGTCACTGTAAATTCAGTAATAAATTTCAACCAACATCCCTCACAACCATTTCATTCAACCGATCAGCATTAAACTGTTTCAGGATTTTACAAGGGTTCGAATTCAACTAGAAATTTAAATTTAATTTAATAATAAATCAATTACTTAAATTGCATGTTAACACACTTGCATGTTAAATTTAAACCACACATCAACAATCCAACACAACCATGCAACCAAACTTACTTCATAATTTAATTCAATAAATATGGGAATAATTCAGTATTTCGTGAGCGAAGAATCACTCACCTTTGGGTCCTTAGTGGATCGGACGTCCAACCATAGCCCAAAATTTCACAGTCTCTAAACGCAGCCAGGTTAGTGCCAAAACGTCCGCAACTCCGCCACGATCCCAACGCAACAAACCGCGCCCAAATCCGAGTTAAAACGAGAGAGTTATCAGTGTTTTAGCGTACGGAATTTGAAATTATATAAATTAATTTAATAATATTCTCACCCAATAATTACATGCCACGTCAGCCACTACACCTCCTTCTCCCGCTCCTCTTCTATTTGCTACAGTAAACAACGGATTTGAACCCATAAAGACATGAACTTTGACCAACCGTGGCGCACCAATCCGACCACGATTCCGACCAAGGCCACCCGCGTTCTCATGCCTGGACCGAGGCGCACCTGCCCATACCCTCAAGGCCTCCACCGATCAACCCTAGCTCCGCCTAAAGCCGGCCCTAGTTCCGCCGTTTCCGGCTTTAAAACCCCAAATTCCGATGAACCACTCCACAATAAGAGCTCTGACCACCATCAACGAGTTCGTGTGCTCCTCCTCTTCAACACCCAGAAGTCGGATTCGTCGATTAAGCTTTAAATCGAAAATGCCCAATTTAGGGCCTAGGGTTACGAAAACAGGCAGCTTTGATCGCGATTTCCAACCAAACCACTCGCTGCATGTCGAAATAAATCACACCACCAGTTTCGTATCGTCAAGAGCTTCGAATCGACATATAATTTGCTATGGTTTGAAGAGATTTAATTTTTGAGGTTGTATTTTGTCTTTGATCTAGGGTTTGACCTTTAATTTCAGCCATTAAGAAGAAAAGTAGATGGAGGAAAGTAACGTACAAATGAAATGAGCTGATGAGGTGGTCATGGACTTAAGTTTTATACATATATAAGGCCCAAACATGAGAAATACCCACTTATCCATTTACAAGGGTCTCGTTCACACTTTCTCTCATACGGTCAAACGTTAAGTCCGAAAATTCTACAAACTGGAATCCTATAATAATTCGCCGTTCCGGATCCAATGGCGCCAGTTTCGTCGAATTCCGAGACAGTCGCCAGAACTGTTAAAATCCACAGTTAATTGATTATTAAAACACTCAAATTCTCAATTAACTGTTTAAATTCAAATTAAATATTAATAAAATTCCATTTTAAATTAATTATAATTTGAATAAAATTTTACAAATAAATTTCATGAAATTTAAGTCCTCAAATTAATTCATTAATCCATTTAAATTTTATATCTCAATTATGATTAAATAACTTAGAATTCACACATTTACCAATTTAAATCTTTAATTAATTTTCCTCAACAACTTAGATTTAAATCAATTATTAATATATTAAATTCCATTTTACACCACTTCAAAAAACCAAATTTGGCAATCTATTCATACTCAGTTCAAACAATCATTATTGTTACCATCACAAAATTGGATTTTTCCCAATATTATTAAAATATATTTATCTTAAATTGAAATTTAAATATACGAAATATATGGGATGTTACACCTGGCATTTCTCATCTAAGAGTTTTTGGAAACATAGATCATGTACATGTACCAAATGAAAAGCGAAGAAAATTGGATGATAAAAGTGAAAATTATATTTTTATTGGTTATGACACAAATCCAAAAGGCTATAAACTGTATAATCCTGATACGAAGAAAATAGTAATTAGCCGAGATGTTGTATTCGATGAAGAAGGAGAATGGGATTGGAAATCGTATGATGAGAATTACAACTTCTTTCCATATTTTGAAGAAGATGAGATACAACAACCGAGCATCGAACAATCAAGTGAAGAGCCTACTTCCCCACTAGCTTCACCAACAACAAATTGTCAAGAAGATGGGAGCTCAAGTGAAAGGGTTCCTCGTTTTAGAAGCCTTCAAGAAATTTATGATGTAACCGAAAACCAAGACAATATTACTCTTTTTTGTCTTTTTGCAGATTGTGAGCCCATAAATTTTCAAGAAGCTTTGCAAAAGAAGAGTTGGAGAGATGCTATGGACGAAGAAATTAAGGCGATCAAGAAAAATGACACATGAGAACTAGCTTCACTTCCAAAAGAACACAAGGCGATTGGTGTCAAGTGGGTGTACAAAGTAAAGAAAAATGCCAAAGGAGAAGTTGAAAGATACAAGGCAAGATTGGTAGCAAAAGGCTATATTCAAAGAGCTGGCATTGACTATGAAGAGGTATTTGCTCCTGTTGCTAGATTAGAAATGGTAAGATTGATAATTTCTTTAGCAGTTCAAAACAATTGGAAGATACATCAAATGGATGTGAAGTCTGCCTTCCTAAATGGAGTCCTTGAAGAAGAAGTTTATATCGAGCAGCCGCAAGGCTACGAAGTCAAGGGAGAAGAAGACAAAGTTTTGAAGCTAAAGAAGGCACTTTATGGGTTGAAACAAGCTCCAAGAGCTTGGAATGCTCGAATTGATAAGTATTTGAAATAGAGAAACTTCATTAAATGTCCATATGAGCATGCACTCTATATTAAAATCCAAAATGGTGATACATTGATTGTATGTTTGTATGTAGATGACTTGATTTTCACAGGTAGCAAGCATGTTTAAAGAGTTTAAGAAAGAGATGAAAAAGGAGTTTGAGATGACTGATATTGGGCACATGTCTTATTATCTTGGCATTGAAGTAAAACAAGAAGATGATGGCATTCTAATCACTCAAGAAGGCTATGCTAAGGAAATATTGAGAAAGTTCAAGATGGAAGACTCTAATCCAGTTTGCATGCCAATTGAATGTGGAATCAAATTGTTAAGGCATGAAGAAGGAGAAAAGGTAGACTCTACACTTTTCAAGAGCTTGGTTGGCAGCTTAAGATATTTAACGTTCACAAGGCCCGACATTCTATATGCGGTTGGAGTTGTAAGCCGATACATGGAGAATACAAGCACAACACATTTGAAAGAAGCAAAGAGGATTCTTCGCTATGTTAAAGGGACAACAAACTTTGGTTTGTACTACTCTGTTTCTGATAATTATGATCTTGTTGGATATAGTGATAGTGATTGGAGTGGAGATATAGATGACCGGAAAAGCATAAGTGGTTTTGTGTTCTACATGGGAGACACAACTTTCACATGGACATCGAAAAAATAACCAATTGTCACGCTTTCTACATGCGAAGCAGAGTATATAGCGGCTACTTCATGTGTTTGCCATGCAATTTGGCTAAGGAACTTGCTAAAAGAATTAAATTTACAACAAAAGGGGCCAACCAAGATTTTCGTGGATAACAAGTCAGCAATTGCTTTGGCCAAAAACCAGTCTTTCATGATCGAATCAAGCATATTGACACACGCTATCACTACATTAGAGAGTGCGTCACTAGAAAGGAAGTGCAGCCAGAGTACGTGAAGTCCAATGATCAAATTGCTGATATTTTCACCAAGCCGCTCAAGTATGAAGATTTTATCAGCTTGGAGTAATAAAACCAAGTTTACGGGAGGATGTTGAAAAGTAAACTTGTTTTAAATGGAAACAAACAAATTTGGTTTTATAAGTAAATGCCAATTATGTAATAAATTCTATCCTTGTTTTAGGAAAGGCCAAAATCAAATAAATGATAATAAATTTTGGTCTATCAAAATATGCAATAGAATTATCTAGAGAGAGAAGAGTGTAGAACACTGTCATGTTATATATAGATACTCACTCATATGTTGTACCAATCAATGATCAAGCAAGAAAAAAGAATCAAGCAATAAAAGTATTTTTTTTCTCCTCCCTTAAAAAATATTCTACTTTCTTCTAATTTGTTTCTCTTTCTCCACATAAATTTTTAACAGTGGTTGTAGGTGATTATAGGAGGAAGTGGCAAGGATGGTGATAAAGGAGGAATAGAAGGCAGCGAGAGGATGGTAAAAGGATTGTTGAATGCATGTTTGGTGAAGTGCTATTTCAGGAGACAATTTGAAGTTATTGGAAAGTCATGGTAGAGGTCAGTGTATTATTTTGAAGGTGAAATTAGTGATGAAGTTGCTTGGGTATGATGGTGATAACGGTAGGATGAGTAGAGTTAGTGGTGATATACTGATAACAACGTGCAGTTTAATGGGTAAGAAGGAGGTGTGGTGATTGAGATTGAGTTTGATCGTTTGCGAGTTGTGGTGGATTTGTGTCATTGAATAGTGCATGGATGTCATAATGTAGTTTTATGTGCGGTTCTAGTCGTGGCTAGTAGTGGTTTGGGAAGGCAGCATGTTGATTGGTGATGTGGAAATGTTTGAGTGTTTAAAAGTTTACTACTGGAGAAACAGTGTATTCCGACGCCGTGTTTCCGACGGCCGCCAACGGCGAATTAGAATTTGTTGTAGCTGTTGGAAACCGATGAAATAAAGACTGTTGGCGGCCGTTGGAAATTTTCCTGCGTATGTTCCCGAAAGCCCGACATGCTTCTTCATTTCACTCCTTTCTTCCCCAAATCCGATTTCCCAACCCTTATCACCCCTTCACCACCTCCAATTTCGACTCCTCCACCCAATCAGCCAACACCTCCGACGTCCACCGCGAGCTCCTCCAGCTTTCCTACTCGGTTATTGGTCTTTAATTTAGGTAAAATTCCTAAACCTATTTTATAAGGTTACCACTCATTTGTGCTTAATATGTCTTTGATTTGAATTCTGGTTGTTTGAATACGTATATTACATCATATTATTCTCGAATTGCTAATGTTATCACCCTAATTGTCAAATTCTTTAGAATGAATGGTGTAAATATATGTCATATGTACATATACTTATGAAAACATATGTCATATGTGTATAGTATGTTTGTGATTGAGCTTGTATAGTAAGTTTGTACGAAATCAACATATGTAATATGTGCATAATATATAAACATATTGAATTTTGTGACTGAATGGTGAAAAATGATTTATGCATACATAGTTCTTTTAAAACAAATAAGTCTACTTTAGTCAAATATGCCATGAAATTTATGAATGAGCTTGTATAATTTTTGTACAAATTTATTTTTTAAATAACTTTGAAGTAAAATAATTTTGTTGTTTTGATATAGTATGTTTGTATGAATTTACTTTTTAAATAACTTTGAAGTTTTGATATAGCATGTCATGAAAATTATACCAAATCAAATATGTCATGAAAATTATTTTGATATAGTATGCTGATTACATATTCATATATGTTGCAGGTATATTAATTATGTCGTCTGACCCTGCTTCTGGCTCTGGCTCGATCTCTGGCTCGGGATCTGCCTCTAGACGACGTAGCATCACCCCTCATGCTGAGGGTAGTGGCGGATAGCTAGCTCGTCCAGTTGGTTATTTGCAGCCTAAGGCTGATAGGGCGTAAGTATAAACGCAGGGGATTTGAGTTAGAGCTGTCTCAGACTGTTTTAGATATCTCTAAGGAAGCATATATGGCCAGAATGAGCGATTTCTGGCCTAAGTGGAGCAAGATCCCAGCAGACGTCAAAGAGACTATCTGGCAGGATTTCCTGGTACGTTTATACCGTTTTATACCGCTTGGCAGGATTTCCTGTTATTACTTTGTGTCTGCCTTGTCTTTTGGGCACTCATCTTCACCATTGTTGTCCATACTCGTGTGTTGCACCACATGCAAAACAGTATTCACATGCGTTGAAGTTGCTCCATGTTCATGCAACTTGTTCACTTAAAAAAACTGTGTTGAGTTGAATGTGTACACAGGCCTTGACACGGTTCTTTGTCAATGTGAATGCACACTTTCCAAAAAATAAACTTTTAGTTCTTACCATCCATTTAGTTCTCACCATTTTGAACATGATGTTACAATAAGTGATTTATTTGCCTAGGAACTTCATGCTTTAACACTTGCATGTATTTGCATTGTCCATGCTGTATAAGCCAGACTAATTATTTAAGACTAATTATACAGGGAGCAGTAGATGTGCAGGAGACTGACATGAAGCTAGTTCAACGACACTGGAACTCGAAGGTCGCCAAGAATTATAGAGAGAAGACGAATGAGCTTAAGAAACAGGGAAAGCAACCAAAGTGGATGGGCGATAAAGTGTTTGAGAAGATGGTTGCGTGTGGGACACGCTTGAGTTCAAGGTAAATTTATAATGAATCTAATTTATTTATTTTCCGATTTTAAGTAATTTTTCAATGTACATTTTCAGGCCGAGTCAGAAAGGAACTCCGCAAACAGGAATAAGAATCCTGTAACTCATCGCGGGGGATCTAAGTCTTTCCAGCATCACCACGAGGACTTGGTAAATTTTTTAATTATTACATTTATAAATTGATTAGTTCAGTGGTTTACAATGTGAAATTAATTATTCAAATTACCAACTGCAGGAACGATTTTATCAACGTCCCGTGTCATACATGGATGTATTTACTCACACCCATGCAACCAGTAAGGTAGACGAGGCAGGCAACGTCACATATGAGTGGGATGAGCAGGAGAAGGTGACATAGTTATACGTATGTGTATTTTAAATATTACAAGCATGAATTTATTAGTTTATTGTAAAATAAAATCATAATTTTATTATTTGTCAAATGAAATTGTTTTTTTATTACAGGAAAAGTTCCAGGAGGCACGGGCTCGTGTTCTTGAGGAGTCGGGCCGTGATGAGTTGACACAGGAGGAGGAAGACCGCTTATTCAATGCTGTTATGGAAAAAACACAGCAGAGCAGGCGCTATGGATTGGGCAACCTGACGGTAATATTGCATGTTATAAAAATTGCATGTTATATAGTATAAGAGAAACACATAATGTGTGTATATAGTATAAAAGAAAACATACATGTGTGTATAAGTAGTATAAGAGAAAACATACATCTGTGTATACACACACAAATACATACATGTGTGTATATATTATAGGGGAAAACATACATGTGTGTATACACACACAAACACATACATGTGTGTATATAGTATAAGAGAAGACATACATGTGTATACACACACACAAACACATACATGTGTGTATATTTAGTGTAAGAGAAAACATACATGTGTGTATACACACACAAACACATAGCTATTGCCAACTATAGGCAAGACTTGAAATATTAGAGAAAACAAATGGATATTTAGAAGGGAAAAATTGCATGTATGTTAGCATTGTTAAAATGACTTTGAAATTGTATTATATAACAACTACTTGTAAATAACAGTTACATATTAAAATTATTTATATAAATATTGCATGTTATGAAAATTTATATGTTCACTAATATGATTTTGTTACGAATTCATTTTTGTATTTTATAAAAATCGCTTGTATAACAAATTACTTGTATTTGCGGGTTCGACAAGAAAAGAAGGCACAAGACAAGGAAGTAATTAAGGAGTTGCGAGCGTTGATTGATCAGCTGCAGGACCAGAATCGGGTGCAGGGTATGCAGATTGAGCAAAAGAATCAAAAGGTTGCAGAGTACGTGCATAATCATTGTGATGTTCCTTCATCGTCTGCTTCTGGTGATCATAGAGACGCTGGATCTTGAGGTATGTGTTTCGACGCTAGGTTGGGGATGTTTTTTATTTTGACGTATAACGAGACAAGTTTGGATGTGTTTTAACGGTTTGTATATATTGGTACGGTTTGGTGACACGGTTGGATGGTTGTTTTGAATGGTTGTATATGTTGTTATGCTTTGTAGACATGCTTGAATGATTTTTTGGATGTGTAATTAGTTTTTGTCGCATATATATATATATATATATATATATATATATATATATGTTTATGCGTTATATTTTGATTGTTTGTTGTGTTAGTGGCATATATGTGATGCATAGTTGTGGAATTGGTTGGAAATAGTTTGGAAATTGAACTGGAATGGAAATGAAATCAGGTGAGGAGGCTGGAAGGAAGCTGGCTTGCTGTTATATAAATAAAGTACCCAGTTTTTGCAACGGCTATCAACGGTTTCCAACAGCAATATGAACATTATATACTAACGGTTTCCAATGGTTTATTCTGTTGGAACCCGTTGGAACAGCCATTGGAAATAATCTGTCGGATCCGATGGAAGCCATTGGAAGACGTGAACTCTATTCCAACGGCTACCAACGGCCGCCAACGGCAAATAGCCGTTGAAATAGCCATATGTTCTTGTAGTGGTTGGATCCAGGGAATAGTTTTTGGATTGTTTGATTGCGGTGGGGGTTGAAACGTGGATTTTTGTGGAGTGGTGATTGGTGGCACCATTGTGGCAGTTTCTAGTGGTGAAGAAGAAAGATGATGGTTTTGAGTTTTTAGTCGCAGCAGCAGTCTGTGTTTGAGAGTTTGGAGCAGATAGAGTAGTTCTATGTCAACGCGGAGGAGTTGTTGGCCATGCTTATAGTGAGATGGAGCAATAGTTTAAATGGAACGTGGATAAGTTATTGAGTTGTGTTGGAATGTCTAGATGATAGTATTTGCAGGAGCTTGCAAGGCGAGACTGAATTAAGTATGCGGATCGAGTAGGTTTGAGTAGTGCACCCAAATGACGATGGTGATACGAAAAGATGATGCGTGTGATCTATGACAGAAAGGGTATGAGTGATATGAAGAGTGTGAAAATTGTTCAGTACCTATGAGGAAAAATAGGTATGTCCTACGAGTGAAGTAGGTAGTCTACGAGTGAAACAGATGTGGTTTCATGTCATCCAACAAGTATGGAAGAAGAACTGTGGTTCTCACTTGTTGAAGAAGATGACAATTATGGGATGGCCCGAGTGGAGAGGCATGAGAGAGAGTTGAACAGTTGAGCATACCCAGTCAGGAAGAAGATCAGAATCCGCAGTTCAGTGCTCTATAAACTGGATGTGAGAACATCTAGTTTAAGGGAGGGTGTTAAAAGTGTCACATGTTTAAGAATAATTTTAAGTAGTAGTTGCTATAAACTAGTATGTTTCCTATTTTGTAGGTCAATAAATAAGTAATTTTTAGTCTGTTTAAGCAATTGTATTTTCCTGTATTTTTCGCTGAAGCAAATAAACTTATCAACAATGTAGTCTCTTTTGCTTACCATTAAATTTCTCTCTTCTCATCAAATTCTAACACTTAGAAGTTTCTAGTGGTTGAGATGAGTTGGATCTGATATGCTCACTGGATGTGTCCAGTTAGCTTCTGAGTGACTAAAACGGGAATGATTTAAGCTAATCTTCATTGGGTCTATACTGATAGCTTCCACTCTTGTCACATCCAACTGATAACCAAGTCTTTAAGGCTTGTGTTTCTAGATTCACCATTAGACGCATTAGATAAGTGATAGACTTTATTATTCAATTTGCTTTTGCAGTGAGCATCACCAATTCTTTGATTGTTAACAAAATCGCTTAAGGCGATAGCCAGAACCAAGCGTCAGCCTATTTCAACATTCACATTTCATAACTGTGTCAAAACAAGAAAAATTAACTGAACCAATTACTTTAGAAAAAAAATATTGCTTCAAACCAAAATTACTCAAGACGAAACATGACATGAGCATATAAATGTTACCAAACTAAATAGCCGCAATAGGCCGCAGACTGTATGCCGAGGAGAAGTGCAAAGCATAACCTGGAATGAGCATGTAAGATGACAGGGACATTGATTTGAGTGAAGTAAGCTACTCACTAGTATCAAGTATAATCACCCGTCGTCACCACCTAGAATAAACACGAGGAAGATCGAAAAAACAACAACCTCACTCAAAAGCTTTGACTACAGCCAGATCCAAGGCTTACCATGACAAAAGCACAAATCTAAAGACATAGTGGATGCCAAGAGGTAACCTTGCACATTGATAAAACCTTGACCCACGATCAACCCAGAAACGTAAGTTGGTCTTTCTTTTGCGGCAAGTCAAGGAGATGTGTTGTCCAAGAAGAAATTTTGAAAGGAGAGGGAGGCAAAAGGAGGCAGAATAATTTCTGATAAAACTGAGAAGAGGAATTATTTTACTTTAGAAGAGGAGGAGTTGGTTGCACAACACTTTTGTTTTCTTTTTTATACTTTAACTTTTTTTACAACATTTTTTTTCTTGCCTTACATTTTCCACTCTTTCTCACTTAACATACAAAATGACCAAGCCTATTTATATAGTGGTCTACATGACCTTACAACTCCAATAGAAACCGGTTTATTAATTGACATAACACTTAACGAACTGACACATCATTAATTGACTTTACTCTTTACCAATAAACATTACTTAGACACAAACTTTAACATGGCTCTTAACACATAAAAGACACATCACTAATTAACATGACACTTGACTCATAAAAGGCACATGACTCTTCATTTTTTATCATTTCCCACTAACATATTTAAAGTTTACACAACAAAACTCCCCCGTAAACTTTAAATTCTTCTACCACCCATCATACCAATCATTTTCTTGCATTTGTTGAGAAGTACTTTCGGTAGTGGATTTGTAAAGATATCCGCAGCTTGATCCTGACTTGCCACATGCACCAGTTCCACACTTCCTTTGTATCTCACATGTTTTGGCAAAAATAGTAATATGATAACTGCAAGTTTGGTATGAGGCTCGATGAGGTACCAGGCCTTGTCTTTGCTTTCAGGCCACTGAATTTGTACTCGATAACCCTCTGGAACAACAACTTTGAAGATTCCATACATTGGTTTAAGATCCACATCATAAAGCAATAATCTCATACCCTTGCAAAATTTTGAAACCATCTCCTTTTGATACTTCCGAGATCTGTCTCTTTTTTTTCTCCGACTTAGCGCTTGATTGACCCTTAATTTTGCTGGCACTCCTTTTGTGCTCTTTTCCCTTTTCACTAAAAGCTTTTTTGCAATCGTCGGAATCCTCCACTTTGTTGTCGCTATCATCTTTGCCGTCTCCATTGCTATCATCACCGCCATCATCCTTAGCATCATTCTCCACTTCATCGTCCACCTCTTCCTTGACATCATCAAGGTCAACGACTTCATTTTTCTTCCCAATCGCTTCCTCCTTGGTATTCTTCACTTGGAAATTAGTGTCACCGGAAGCTCGCTCGATTTTCTTTCCCTCTTTTTCAACCTCTTCAATATTTTCTTCCACCTTTTCTTTCACAGCTTTCTTTCTCATTAGCTCCTCTTTGGCTTTTTCGACCTCCTCTTCATCATCTTCTTCGATTACTTCTTCGACCTCTGCCATCTCAACATCCTCGTTTGCATACACCTCTTTCAATAATTCCCACGAATCTTTTGCCTTTTTTCTCCATTAATATGACACCATGCTTCTTTATCAACGTTCTCACTTAGCACCATAAAAGCTTGAAGATCTTTCCTTCTCAAGCTTGTGAATGTCTCACTCTCTTTCTCCGTCATGTTTTTAACGTCTTTTGGCCACTCATAGCCACTCTCAACAATCTCCCATAGTCCTTTGGAGATTAACTCTTCTTTCTTTCTATTACTCCACTTTTCGAAGTTTTCTTTTGTGAGAACGAACGATGAGAAGAATAAAAATACCATAGTTTCAACCTAGGCTCTGATACCAATTTGATAGAATGAAAAGAGGACGAAATTTTACTTTAGAAGAGGAGGAGTTGGATACACAACACTTTTGTTTTCTTTTTTATACTTTAACTTTCTTTACAACATTTTTTTTCTTGCCTTACTTTTTCCTCTCTTTCTCACTTCACATACAAAATGACTACCCCTATTTATATAGTGGTCTACATGACCTTACAACTCCAATAGACACCGGTTTATTAATTGACATAACACTTAACGAACTGACACATCATTAATTGACTTGACTCTTTACCGATAAACATTACTTAGACACAAACTTTAACATGACTATTAACACATAAAAGGCACATCACTAATTAACATGACACTTGACTCATAAAAGACACATGACTCTTCATTTTTATCATTTCCTACTAACATATTTAACATTTACACAACAATTTCATGAGGAAGCAGAAAGAAGCCCACGGTGCTAAAAAAGATCGGATCTGAAATGGATATACAAATGAAAGGTGGTACTAGTGAATGGAGAAATGGGGTAACTTACAGCAATGGGGAAAACTGCACTGAGGGATGGAAAAGGGATGAAAGCAGAGGAAAAAACAAACAAGATAGGGTTGAAGAAAATTGGTTGAGGCTGAAGGAATATCGCCAGTCCCTATAAAAAATCAGTTTTACGTAATAAGCAATGAGTGTTTCAATAGGTATTCCATTTATAACAATTGCTCTGGGTAGGAAGCTTGCTTGAAATCTAAGTCTATTTAAAAGAGAATTTTCCTTTAACAGTCATCTCCAACTGCTAATAGTTTTTAGACAAACTAATGCCTATATTAACTTTGTTAAAAGCAGAGAAAAATGTTATCTACTTTTCCATTAGCATTACAAATGTATGTAAAATATTCCGGCCCAATAGTTTAATAAAGAATGGCCATTAATCCATTGATTAAACCAAAGACCAGTGGATTTGCCAACTTTAATTTTCTCTGTCTAAAGTCTTAATAATAACTTCTCTATATTCGAGGATATTTTTTCCAAGTATAAGAAAATTGATTTTCAATATTCATCGTCCAAAAAAAATTCTTTATAGTATGTTTGCCTTCATCCACTTATCCCCGATTTACCCTCCAAAAGTTTCCAAAAAAGTTTAAAATTGCAGGTTACATTTAAATCTGAAGCTTCTTAATCCCAAACCACTAGATTTTTTTTATTTATTAACAGTATGCCAAGAAACTTCATGGCATTTGATATTACAAATAAAACTAACATATAGCTTTTCAATATTTTTTGAAGTAGGTATAAGGATGTTATAAGGTTGAACCCAATATAGAATAGCAATAACAAAAGTATGGGTAAGCACAATTCTACCAGCAATAGATAAGTATTTACTAGACCAATGCTCAATTTTGTTTTGAATAATCTCATAGAACATAATACAGTCATTTCCTTTGAGCTAGTCAGTACTTTGGGGGAACCTTAAGTATTTAACTGGTAAAAGTAACCTCCTGAAAATTGAGGATATTAAGATTATCATTTTTGCTATTACAATGCTTACTGAAATAAATTTTACTTTGCTAACATTGATTCCAACCCCTGGACAATTTCGAGATTATCAAAAAATATTCTTAATAATAACAGCACTATGCACATCAAAGATGTTATATACTTTTCCGTTAGCATTACAAATGTATGTAAAATATTCCGTCCCAATAGTTTAATAAAGAATGACCATTAATCCATTGATTAAACCAAAGACCAGTGGATTTGCCATCTTTAATTTTTCTGTCTAAAGTGTTAATAATAGTGTGCTTCTAAAAGCACCCTGAAATGTGCTTCCTAACACCATGCTTAGTTTAATAACTCTTAATTAAATTAATGTACTTCCTAACCCCAGTTTTATTCCTCCACTCAATCGCTGATCACCGAAAGTATTCCATCACCCGCCGTTAGTTCAAACGTAAACCCTATTTCTTTTTATCATCTTATCTCGATCGATCAAATATAAATGCCAACGGATTTGCTTCCTAATTAACATGATCCGACATCTACTTCTTCCCCAATTGGTAACTCTTACACCCTGATTCTCAATTTTATTGTAATTTGAGGAAAAATTATTTTAGTAATCATTACTGTTGGATTTCTTTGCAATGAAGGATGAGAACTTATACACGAACGAAGATTTCACGAATAGCCAATGCTATAATAAAAAAGATGAGGTTATTTATATTAAATTATTTTTATATGGTTTTTAATGCTATTGTCTTTTTATCTTTTGATTTTTAAAAATTGAAATTATTTTATGGATTTAAATTTGTTGTTGTGAGTAATAAGAGACATTGAGCATGCTGAATTCAAAGAATGATAATGCAGAAGAAAATAGCGTCGAATGAAGGAACAACTGGAATAATTTAGGGTTGGGTGCCTATTTTTTATTTTGTGGTGGCCAGAGGCATATGTGGATAACAAGGATGGTGGTGTTTAGTTATGGTGTTAGGAAGCACATTTCAGGTGCTTTTAGCAGCACACTAATAATAACTTCTCTATATTTGAGGATATTTTTTCCAAGTATAAGAAAATCGATTTTCAATATGCATCGTCCAAAAAAAATTCTTTATAGTACGTTTTCCTTCATCCACTTATCCTAGATTTACCATCTAAAAGTTTCCAAAAAAGTTTAAAATTGCAGGTTACATTTAAATCTGAAGCTTCTTAATCCCAAACCACTAGATTTTTTATTTATTAACTGTATGCCAGGAAACTTTATGGCGTTTGATATTACAAATAAAACTAACATATAGCTTTTCAATATTTTCTGTAGTAGGTATGAGGATGTTATGATGTTGAACCCAATATAGAATAGCAATAACAAAAGTATGGGTAAGCACACAATTCTACCAGCAATAGATAAGAATTTACTAGACCAATGCTCAATTTTGTTTTGAATAATATCGTAGAACTTAATACAGTCATTTCCATTGAGCTAGTCAGTACTTTGGGGGATCCTTAAGTATTTAACTGGTAAAAGTAACCTCCTGAAAATTTAGGATATTAAGATTATCATTTTTACTATTACAATGCTTATTGAAATAAATTTTACTTTGCTAACATTGATTCCAACCCCAGGACAATTTCGAGAATATTAAAAATATTCTTAATAATAACAGCACTATGCACATCAGCTTTCAAAAAGATAAGCAAATCTTTAGCATACAATAAATGAGTAATGCAAGGAGTGGTTTTTTAATGGCTTAATAATTTTACAAATGTATTCTTTATTCATGTATAAAGTAAAATATTCTATAGCTATAATCAAAGGATAAGGTGAACGAGGTCTCATTAACAAATGCCTCTATTACTGTTAATGAATCCACAAGAGGGGCCATTAACTAGTATAAAATAAGTAACATTGCATATACAATCTTTTGTCCAATTGCAAAATGTGCCTAAAAAACATAATTGATGCTTCATTTGTAGAATAAAATGTCAATTAATTTTATCAAATGCTCTATGCCAATCAATTTTTATACACATTTTATTTTTAGCAATATAATTGAAAACTCTAAGCAATTCATGAGCTAATAAAGTATTATCAGCTATAAATCTATTAGGTGTAAAAACACTCTGATTCTTAGATGTTAAGCATTTTAAAATATTTAAATTCTGTTACAAAGAATGTTGGTAATAACTTTATAGAGAAAGCAATAAGTCTAAAATCACTTAACTTGTTTGGAGTTTTAACTTCAGAAACCAAAGTAATGAAAGCATGATTGATACGTTTTAATATTTTCCCAGAATAAAAAAAATCCATTAACAGTTTTATAAAGAGGGGATTTTAGGCCATCCTAATGAATTTTATAAAATTTAACACCAAACCATCTGGACTACGGATTTTACCAATGTTAGCATTGAATATTATATTTTTGGTATCAACACTTTGAATATCATCTAATAAAATTTCCTCACTTTAAGGGTGAAGAAAACACTCGATGATAACATTTGGAAAAGAAGTTGTATTATCATTTGTGTTGTATAACTTTGAAATGTAAGAAATAGCTTATTTTCCCAAAATATATACATCATTCAAAATATTACCATCATTATCAATCAGCTTACCAATATCATTACCATGCTTTCTACAAGAAATTTAAGCATAAAAAAATGACTAAAAGTATCACCACTAGTAATCCATTTAGTTTTCGCATTTTGACTATAATTAGCAAATTATTGTTGTGGTTTGTGACATGAAATCACATATGAAGACGAGACATTGATGTGCTTGGTGATAGTGGAGATGGAGCAGTAGAGAGAAGGCAAGAAGAAGCAGTTTTTGTGTTGCGTTTCAACACAGACGTCTGACAGCATATGGTCAGACGTCTGTTGTCAGGGTTACCCGAGAGCATGGACAGACGTCTGACAGATATTGGTCAGACGTCTAAGCGGGGTTTCTGCTATTTGACTTGGTCTTTCTGTGACTTGTTCTACAAGTATTAAAGGGGCAAATTAGGTATTTGCCTAGGCATTCTATTCTCCTATAAAAGCAGCACATGGGGTTGGATTAATGTATGACCGAATAGAGTGGCGGCTGCGTGCCTCTAGGGCTTGGTGCCCTAGAGAGGATTGGTGCCTCCAATTAATCCAAGGGTTAGTCGTCGTTCTTCATTGTTCTCCTTCTCCAACAAGAGTTGTAGTCATCTAGATATTCTTTCCCTTTCTCAATAAGATTATTGATTCTTGTAGTTTGTTTATTGTTGGTTGTTGAACCAGTGAGTGTAAACAAAATTCGTTTTGAGAATCAATAAAGAGGGTGGTTGGGTGGAATATTTTGTGTTTGAACGTGTGATTTCATATCTGTGTTTGTTTCCATAGAAATCATCTTTAAGTAATTGGGTGAATAAGATCCTGGATGCTTCCGCAAAGGCGTAGTTTTCACAACAATTGGTATCAGAGCTAGATCACCGCAATGCTTAGAGTGATTTTGGATTGGAAAAAAATGATTCTTTTATGTCAGATATGATGGCGTTGTTGATCATGACTAATTTTGATTGGGTATTTGAAGACCTCAATGGTTTGGTTGATGGAGATGAAGAGAAGCCCTCCGATGTGGATGAGGGAAGATGGAAGAAGACGAAGATGTTGGCAATTGGTTTGGTTTGCCTGTACCTTGGTGATTCAGTTCATGTTTTCGACAGGGGTCTTCATGTTGATGATGCTCAAGGGATCAGGAGTGATCGAGGAAGGAGCTTAGATCAAGTGGTAGACGGGTGTCGATGTGGAAGGCAAGTGATGGTTGAAGAACCTAGTCCACAGCAAGGTGGAGAGGTTAATTTGGGTATTGCTGATGTGTTCGACAGGGGTCTTCATGTTGATGATGCTCGAGGGATCCGAGATGATCAAGGAAGGAGCTCAGATCAAGTGTTAGACGGGTGTCGATTGTATTGCAAGCACTTTTAGGTCATTGGTTTATGCACGGTGCAGCTCATGGTGGTAGATGCATCTTTTGCAGGCAGTGGGCTGTGTTTGTAATTGACGTGTGGTCGTAGTCCTTTCAAATCGACTGGGTGTGATTGTTGCCCTGAAATCAATTGAGTTCCTATACTTGGAACAGGTGGGGTGTATCTCGTTGCCTGGAAATCGAGGTTGGTTTTAATTGAGAGAAGGTGTTATTAAAAGAGTTAGATGACTTGTGTGTTGAAAGTTTATTTGATATGATGTGATTTCATATCAAGGTGAAGTGTTGTGATTTGTGACATGAAATTACATATGAAGACGAGACATTGATGTGCTTGGTGATAGTGGAGATGGAGCAGCAGAGAGAAGGCAAGGAGAAGCAGTTTTTGTGCTGCATTTTAGCACAGACGTCTGACAGCATTTGGTCAGACGTCTGTTGTCAGGGTTTTGGTAACCCGAGAGCATGGACAGACGTCTGAGCGGGTTTTCTGCTATTTGACTTGGTCTTTCTGTGACTTGTTCTGCAAGCATTGAAGGGGCAAATTGGGTATTTTCCTAGGCATTCTATTCTCCTATAAAAGCAGCACATAGGTTTGGATTAATGTATGACCGAATAGAGTGGCGGCTGCGTGCCTTTAGGGCTTGGTGCCCTAGAGAGGATTGATGCCTCCAATTAATCCTAGGGTTAGCCGTCGTTCTTCATTTTTCTCCTTCTCCAACAAGAGTTGTAGTCATCTAGATATTCTTTCCCTTTCTCAATAAGGTTATTGATTCTTGTAGTTTGCTTATTGTTGGTTGTTGAACCAGTGAGTGTAAACAAAATTCGTTTTGAGAATCAATAAAGAGGGTGGTTGGGTGGAATATTTTATGTTTGCGCGTGTGATTTCATATCTGTGTTTGTTTCCGTAGAAATCATCTTTAAGTAATTAGGTGAATAAGATTCTAGACGCTTCCGCAAAGGCGCAGTTTTCACAAAAATTATATACACATGAAGTTATTGGTAATTTTTTCTGCATGTTGAAAATTTGTTAATGTTGGAGTCATCAAAACTATCAAAATCAATCTTATTTTGGAAGGTTTCACATTCTTTTCTGATTAAATCTATATTATTCCTATTTTTTTACATGTATTCAACTTTTTTTTAGCATGACGGTTGTGTAGTGCGGTACTGCACAACCGATTAATAATTATATATATATATATATATATAGCTAGTAGAGTCGGTTAATGAGCCTAACCAACAACATTGAACAAATATGAGTATTTATATGAGATTAGGCGTTGCAAAATACAAAACAACACATACGAAATTGGGCCTAGAATGAAGCATGACCCAAAACAAAGATAACAAGCATGATGGTGTAAGCTAGCAAGATCCACCAACAAAGACACAACACACAAGAAGGAAAACGGTAGCATCCAGCAAAGCAAGTCACTGTGGCTTGGTAAATTGTCTCCTGGTGGTGGCAATGGCAGCATCGATGCTTCTACAGACTCATCTGAGTTATTATTTACCTTCAGGAGGCGAAGCTAAAATGGCGATGGAGCATGGGAACCTGTCCAGAGAGAAATTAGGTAAGTGATCTTGTTGCACAAGGAGATTCGGGAGCGATCTTTATTATTGATGCATCTATTATTTCTTTTGATCCAAATTGACCAACAAAAAGTGGAGGTAAAGATGTTTAGATCTGCATATAGCTTGGAGTATTGCCAATATATAGGAGTAAGTGCGGGGGGAACAAAGCCTAGAGTATGGGAGTAGGAAAAGGCCTAGATGTGGTGACTAAGGTTGCAATCCTGGAAAAAGTATTGAATGGATTCATCGGTGTCATGGCGAATAACACACCTTGGATGTCCTTGCGAGCTAATTTATCTTTATAGTTGATCTTTTCGTGAGCAAGGCACCCCTAGAAGAAACAAATGCACAGTGGGGAATAACTTTTCCAAGGTCTGGGAAAGGAAAATGAATGTCCTGAGAAATTGAGGTAGTGGTAACAGGATTTGATATAAAATACGAAATAGGGATGAAGACTCCATGTTATCAAGTCAGGTGAGGAGAAGAGGGCGATGGTTGGAAGGATGTGGGCAATCTCCAACATTTCGAAAAGCACACTATCAGAGAAATATGAAGGTGGAGTGAGGTTGGTTAGGCCTAGAATGGTGATGTTGTATACAGATAAAGATGGGTCAGGCGAGGCATTATAGATTACTGGATAAAAATGTCTAAGGGGGTAATTGAGGTACCAGAAATCATTCCAGAAAGAGGATGAATGTCCATTTCCAATGGAGGTGAAGAAAAGTCTGTGGGTACTAGGGAGAGATCTGTGGACTCCTCGCCAGAACGGTGAGGGATGACTAAAGTAGGCCATATGGAGAAGAATAGGGTGTTGTTATTGTTGTAATGTGTGGAGAGGATCCAGGATTTCCAGAGATAATCACCTGGGAAAAAGCATCGCCAAAGCCATTTGGAGAAGAGATCTAGGTTCATAGTGCGTAAATCTACGATACCAAGGTCGCTTTGAGAAATCTCTTTATAAATGATGCTCCATCTAATAAGCGATTTGGTTGGACCACTTTGTCATAAGAAGGATCTACGCAAACGGTCAATCTTGTTTATAACCCAGGATGGTGTTGAGTGGAAAGAAAACTAGTATAGTGGCATGGAGGAGAGAGGGATTTGATAAGGGTAAGCCGTTCGATGGAAGAGAGAGGAACCTTTCCAACACGCGAGCTGAGATTTGGTTTTGGAGGTGACGAAGCCAATAACAGCGTAGAAACTTGGTTGGATGGATAAGGACCTCGAGTTAGAAGATGGGCAAATTTCTGAGGTGGTAGTTGAGGGTATTAAATATGGCAGGACCATAGGGTTCCGCACCACCAAGCATGACAATGGAACTTCTCGAGAAATTGTTAGAAAGACTAGACATGAGTTCAAAGGTATAACGTAATACCTTCAAACTGTGAACATTATTGGTCATGGGAGAAGTAAAGAGAATGGAATCAGAGGCTCTATGGCTTAGGATATCAAGTAAGAACTTCCAGTTGACCATGTCAAAAGCCTTGGAGAAGTTGATTTTGAGAAGAACGCCAGGGGTGGTGGTTCAGTGGCAATAGTAGATGATCTCTTGGGTGGTGGCGACACAGTTGAGGATGTTATGACCAAGGATATGTGTTGTATATAATGGTGTTGTATACACAATTATATGATTTTTGTTTGATGATAACAACCAAATATATATTATTTTAATGTGTTTGTTACTGTACTGTTCTATATTTAAATCACAGACAGGAATATAATATTTATATTTAAATAGAATACTACTGTACACAAATTTAAATATTCACACAGTATTTTATTTAAATATAATATTTTATTTCAATACCAAACAGTACAGAATTACAACTCCACTATTTGTACACTTCACTAATATTTTTCATTCATACACATCTCTTCAGTACAACCCTGTCAATATACATTCACATTGATTCATATACAGACACTCAACTCTTTATACAGTAACATGTACATTCATTTACACAGACTTATATATATATATGTATATACTGACACATGCTGTCTTCTTTCTTCTGTCTTCATTCTTCTGTTTTGTTTTCTGCCTTCTGTCTTCACAGCTCTCTGTTAGTCCAGTCATCATCTTCTTACCTGTCACAATAGAAACACACACACAGTATCTACAACAGAAATAATACTCTAATTTCTAGCAAATGTTATTTTATTTTTAAAATTTTATTTGCCTCATTTTTCTGGTGTGTTTTTCATCATTTTTCATGACTTGATCTGATTCATCTGTGTCTAGGCAGACAGTTTGTATATGTACAGGGACAGGAAATCTTGTCTGATGGCTGCATATACACACGTGTATACACGTGTGCACTGCCATGCCAATCAGAATGTAGTAGCGAGCAGCTGTGGAGCAGTCACATGGACCAAGCTCGACATGGTGAAATGGTGAGAGTGGACAAGCCAAAGGAATGGTGCAAGTACAGCTCAGACATGTATACAACAATGAACAAACATGGTAATGTCGAGAAACTACAAGTAAGCATGCAAGTGTAAAGTGCTGCCCAAATAATCAAGGCAGTTTTTCAAGTGGTTCACATTCATTCAAGCATGTGTGTTTATGATGCATGAAGACTTCAGCAAATACAAGGATAAATGAAACAAAGCAGAAATGTTTTATCAAGTGCACATAGTTTAAAGTGAGCTAGTCCAACCACGAAAGCTACAGCTCAACAGCATGGCATCAGAATAGTTAGCATGCATACATGGTCAAACAGTGAAGCCAACATGAACTCTGGTGCATGATCAAGAGTGTGAAACACAAGGATGGACTTAACGGTGCAACAAGTACATGCCAACATGATTTCAGTAAGAAGCAACTACAAACTAAACAACATTGGTGAGATACACAAGCCTACAAGCAGATCAACATGCAAACATGGACTACATAATGGTCAATGCATCTGTAAATGCTCAACTTAGTGTCACGGCATTAAACAGCAATATGAATGGTGCACAGCATAAACATGGTGCCAGATCAGCACAATGTTCAATGATGCAACTAGTTGGTGCACATGTCAACAAGTCAAAATGCAGGGAGCTTTCAAGGTGGTGATGCACATAGGATTAAATGTCAACAGCAAAAGTAGACATGACAAAAATGATTGGTCAAGGATACTCAAATACAACAAGCAACACTTCAGTATACATGAGTTGTAACGGCCCGAAAAAAAATATGACGCTCGAATTTTTAACAACAATATATATCACATATTACTTGTCAAAAACCCAAGGATCAAATCCCGGAACGTTAATAGAAAGAAGTTAGAGGATGGGATAGAAAAGATAGAACTAATAGAATAGAAGAGTAAGAAGAACATCATCAGAATCTCACACCGGAACGAGTAAAGTATAACATATCAAATCTCTTTATACAAAAAGAAACTGTATTGTATATATACATACCAATCATCAGAGCACATCATATATCAGACACAACAGAAATAAACTATGAATAACTAACAGTGAAGCCTCCTGATTCTAGCTCCTGAACTCCAATCGGAACCTAACCTGTAAATATGTTCGGTCTGACCCGAGCACATTTGATTTAAAACAAAATTCACCGGGTCAGTCTGGAATACTTTCAGTGATAAATTCATAATAAACACTTGCTTAACTTTAGAAATCCTTTTGAATAAAAGGGTAATAGTAAGACCAACCCACACATAAACACGGACGGTTTTTACCTTACTATAACCCAAAATAGTTTTGATATACCAAAATGCAGTGATATTATATTAGTGCCTATCAATCACAAATAAATAATCATCTAGTAGAACGCTTGCATCTCACGCTCTGCATATTTATTTTATAATCGGAAACCGTGGGCTCTTATTGGAGATTGGATTCCAACTGACAAGGTATGGGAGCACCTTCCGATCAGTGTACTCTAGAGGGATTATACACTGGGGTTCAACCAGAACGTCTTGCAACCTGGCCACACATGACCGACCACTCATTTAACTTGAGTGTATCGAATATATTGCCACCCTAAGGCTTTTATTGCGCGCCTGCCGTGATTCTCGGGAGATACAGAATTGAAAATAAGTAACAAATATGAATGTTCTCTAGATTGGTGACAAAACACCCTGTTTGGGTATGACCTAACTAGCCATGCTGCCTAGCCTAACTTCTGTCTTTCCTGGTTGATGAGGCTTTGAGGCTACGTTTCTTCTAGTACATCTGGTCATCATTCACTTTGAATGCCACATCGTCAAACCCGTCAAATCACTAATTGACGTCCACAAATATACTCTGGGTGTTTAAGCGAGAGAATTTCTCTTCCACCAAACTTTGGTTTATTTGTAAAAATCAACGTACGTGACCCTTAGAAAATACTATGTCAGACGTTTGTCCGTACAAGTCATCCAGGAATAGGATGAACCGAAGGTACTCTCCTATTGCATCCTTATATAGGAATCACCCCTAGGATCAGTAGTGAGTAGTCCTTGCAATCCATAAATTCCAATCACGACAGAACCACAGTCATATCTCGTTTATGGGAGCGACCCGGAGATTATAAGTAGTTCCTCCGTTTCATGAAGATCTACGGTCTTCGATGCTCCATCTCCATTTGCTGCCAGTTAGTTTCGTACGTAACGTTGGATCGAAGTGGTTTCGGGTCATCCCCATTCTGGTCTCTTCGAAACAACACGTTAAAAGGTCTAATATTTTGTTCATTGATAGTCGAGTTTTTTTAACTATCAATCCACACAGTATGGTTAAGTATATTGGCAGCTCGGATCCTTTATCTAGATTCATTTATCACGTCTATTTCATTGATTCTTAGAGATCGGTTTCGTATTTCTATCATCTCAAATCTCATTTGTTTTCGTTATGTTGAAAACAATAACATATCTTTATTTACCAAACTCCATTTCATTTCTCTATATCACTATATATTCGCCAATTTCTTATATTACCCTTTTTCCTTTCGAAGTCATCTTATATTAACGATAAAATTTCATAATTCCAACTTGAGTTAAACCATGTCCAATATACATTGTTTTGTTAAACTTAACCGGTTCTAATTGATATTTTAAAATCTTGTTAATGACATCACAATATTTCTCTTATAGAGATAACAACAAATTTCAACACCCCTTTCGTTCAAACTAATATCATTCCTTGAAAATAGCGAAATCGTTCAAGTTGGGGTATTTTAATTACCTCTCTGACCTTGACCGACAACGTTCTTATCTCAGAGTAAATACAAGTTTGAAATACAAACCTATCGTTTACTTATTATCACTCCAGTTACTATTTTATTCAAAACATGGTTTTAATAAACATTTCTTTATTTGGCATATTTATTTTCAGAACACGTCTCTTTTACTTTTTACTCAAGTAAATAACTGTCGTATACTCCTTGGCCTTAAAACCATGTAATATAACTCATTATCGTTTGGATTTATCTTTAAACCCATTCACTAAGTTCTTAACTTTACATTAATGCGTTAATCTTCCTCTTTTGGAATCACGTTTCAAATTTCCTTTGTTTACTGTATAGTCAAGTGAACACAAATCTTATTTAATCTTTTATTACCTATCTTTTATGTTTGAGAATTTCTTCCCATTTCTTCGCTAGTACTTAATTCAGTTATTAAGAAATATTTATTCACCAATGGCGTATTAGTTTTCAGTATAACTTTGCCCTATACAAAATTCAATAACCTATTTATAACTTGGTATTCACTTACCAATTTACTCTTTGATTTACTTAACTTGAATTCAACTCTTCGATTTACTTAACTTGAATTCAACTCTTCTTATGGAAGCCATTTGTCATTTCCTTTTGAAATCATATTACACTTTAACTAACTTAATTAAATAATTAAGTAAAATAAATCTTATTTAAAATCTTTGCGTTAGCTTACCCGCCTTTTATACTTCTGGTTATAACTTGAATCTTTATAATCAAATCCCTTACGAAATCACTGTCCGTATCCCTTGCTTATACTTAATTAAATGTATTAAGTATTGATGACTTAAACATGACACACAAATTTAAATAACTTGTTATATACCTTTGGTATAACATTATTCTTAACACGATTCGATTTAAAAACCTGGTTTACTTCTTAATTCATTTCCATATAAGAAGTAAATTACTTTAATTATTATTAATTACAATAAAAATTAATTAACTTTATTATCACTGAAGTGAAATAGTTTACTTTATTAAAAATAGATCAACCAATCATTTATCGGTATTATTAACGATAAATGCTTCATTAATGATTTATCGGTCGATTAGCAAATTTATATATATATATATATCATTAAATAAAAAGATAATTAATATTTAAGAAATAAAACAATTACTCATTAAACCAATCTCATTAGATTAATTGAAGAACGATTAATCCTAATATCAACTTTAATCAAATAGTTGACTTTGTCAACTTAACCTCAATTATTTACTTAACTGATCACGGTTATTTCTCTTGTTAGATTAATATAATTAAACTAATTATCTTGTTTAACTACTTTATTTAAACAGGTATCTTCAAAACACTAACCCGTAAGTTGAATTCTGGCTTCTACATTTGCAAAATATTATATAACTATTCTTATAAAACATTTATAAATATCGTCCTATTTTTATTATTTTATTTTTAAAAAGAAATCAACTTTAAAACTATACTTAAATTATATAATAAATTTTATAATTGATATCACGTCCGTTCATCTGATAGCGAACTAACGTCTTAACAACAATGTTCGGATCATTTGCTGCCAATACTTAGTCAATGCTATTTATTTGTTTAAAAACATCACACAACGTTGAATATCAATTCAGCGTTAAATATTAAATCAATGATCAACATTCAAATAGAATGTAATGTTGTTTAGGGGTAAACAGTTCATATTCGGGTGATATGGAAAAATAAACAACACTATAAAATATTTGAGGAACCTGGTCGGATCTCTCCAACCTGTTCTTCCCTGCCAAATCGATAATATTTGATAATAATAATTATCTAAACTAAATCAACCAGTTAACACACAACGAGCAACCAAGGGCATTCAATCAACCAATTGTTATCACTAACGATAAATGATATTTTTAATGTGAATTTAACACATAATAGAAATCCAGAAATCATGAGAATTAACTCACATTGTTTTCGGCTGGCGGTTCGCACTTGCTCCGTTTAATTTTAAACTGACGAAATCCAAATCGCTTCCGGGTCCAGCCTGAATAGCTTGACAGCGTAGTATTTCCTACTACGATCCCGATGAGTCCACATTCGCTCATTTCATTAATTTCCCTTGGTCATTAACGCAAATAACACCGTTTGTACGGTCGGTCTTCAGCACTTTCGAAATATCGGCTTAAACCTTATTTTAGCACTACTGCATCAACGTGTGTACTTGCATGTCCTCCCTTCCTTGTAATTTCTCCTGACCATTTTCACTTGCATTTTAATAAAGTTGTTGACCCCTTAAACCCGCAATACTCCACTGATCGAAATCCTTAACTGTCCTCAACAATGGCCGCTGCTTCATGTTCACTTTAACTCCTTTCTTTTTCAACATGGTTTCTTTTTTCTCCACATTGAACTCTCTCCTTCCCATATGAACGTACAGACTCCTGACCCCTATAACCACCCACAAACCTTTCCCAAGCCCAGGTATTTTACCACCGTTCTTCACAACGCTCCAGTACATTCTAAACTCAATACCATGCCATCACGTGAACTTCCGCTCATCCCATCATCCATATGAGGATCACCGCTAGCCTTACTTCTCATGTAGTTCATTATTTCCAAATAAAAACCTTCCAACCATCACCTTTTAGTCGCAGCCTCCCATGTTCATCCAGATCTGAACAGTACGTTACTCCTCACCAACTGACGCCGCGTTGTCCCCATAGTCTCCTCGTTCACCTCGGATGCACTCCCCATACCGCAGCTGACTTCGGGTTTGGGTTGAAATAGGAGGGCAAGCTTCTCTCTTTTCCTTTCGCGGATTTTATTTTTGTGAAAGGAACTGGAGATGTTTAGTTTTGGGGAGGAGAATGTTTTCATTTATATAGATAGGAAGCTTACCAATGAAGGAAATGAGGACAGCTAGCCCATGCGTACCTCAGAGAATAGAATAGGGTAGGTGAAGGTTATTGAACAAAGCAATAGGGTATGGGAGAGCATACGCATTTATTATTACATAGCTTAGCTGTGAAGCTTGAAATTATATAAACGTTTATTTTCATGTTACTTTATGTCTTCTTGTTGTCTGTTAGTATAGGCGTGAAGACTTCATGTAGAAGGAATAGGAAGTAGGGTAGAAAAAGAGAGTGTATAGGGGATGGAAGTAGCGTGCATTAAGGTATGGCTCAGGACGCGTACATTAATTATGGGAATGGGGCGTGTACTGTACATTAGGATAGGAGTATCATATCCGCAGCTGTGTACCCTAATGTAGGCTGGAATAAAAATATCTCGTTTGTTTTCTAGCTGAAGTTCATATGTGGTTCTCATTTCAGTCCCTAGTTGGTACGTTCGTTTTTATTTCAAAACGGTGTCCGTTACATATTATTCTGCTCATCTACAAAAGACAATGGACAGAAATAAAAATACCGTTACGACCGGCAACGCCCCACGTTCCCAAAAATATAATAATACCGGTAGGTTAACCTTTATTGTGAAACCCCAAAATACTGATATAGGGTACAAAATACTCCAAATAAAAAGTGGCATATTTTCCCGATTAAATATTACAGAAAAATTCTAAAAATTAAATTATAAATACGTCTCAAAGGTCTCATCAAAATTCGAGATCGACATTTAATTATGTTATAAATCATATATATTCGAACTTCATTTTAAACAAAAAAAATTGATAAAAATATATTATATTCCCAATATAATATATATATAACACATTTAAATATTCCATTTAAATGACCGAAAATCTGGGACGTTACATGAGTGAAACAGCAAATGTGAAGTGAAACTGTAATGGTGCAACACAGCCATCAAATGGGCATAATTTCCAAAGATATGCATAAATCAATGGTTTTATTTTGGACATGAAATGGAGCAAGGTTCAAACTTCAGTTTAGCATGCACAGATTTAAATCTCACAAGTTTTGGTAAGGTTTAAATACAAATATTTCCTTCAAGAAATTCAATTTGTTCAATTGTAGAACATCAGTATGTTCACAAAGCCAAGTCAAAGTGAATGGTGCATAAACAAACATTTGTGCCAAGAAAATCATTAAATGTGCTTCCAGAAATGCTCATACAGTTTCAAAGAAATCAGAATTTTATTTCCAGAAATGGAGAATCATATTTGGCAAGTGTTTAACAATTTCAAGAATCACTCAATCAACATTTGGCAAGAAGAAGTCAGCGTGAAAACAGGGGTAAATGAATTCGAGCATGACAACAATTCATTTCCAGAAATGTTTCAATCACACAAGGAATTAAAGGCGAAAATCATTCGAGAGATTCAAAGGCAGCTACTTATTTCAGAATAAACCACACAAGGCAATGGAAATTATTCTTATTTCCAATTTTTCCAATCTGACACTTAAGGCACAAACAAAATCATGCTGGTACAATTTATATCTGGAGATTCATTGAAGAGAAAAATCACATCCAGGTTCAGTTTTCAAAGACAAGAATTACAAAACAAAATGGGGAAAGCAACGCAAAAAATCAGCCAAGTCATATAGGAAATCAGAGCGTTAATTAGGATTTCTATAATCCTATTTTTGACACCAATCATCACAGGCATGTAATTTAGAAAAATCGAAAACCAAAAATAATCTCAAGAGCAAAAGTTTCAAATCAAGAGAATACTCACTATTTTCCCATCGTTTTCGATCATCCAAATCCCAAATCGAAGTACCAGAAAGCAACGAAGAAGTCGAGCACTAGAGAACATCATTCAATCGAGCATCGAAATCGATTTAGGGGTTTATTTCAGAAAACCCTAATTCTCTAATCCGTCGCCATTTTTAATTTCCAGAACAAAAGGGGATCGGGCAAATAAAAGAGAAAGGGTCGGCCAAGTATTCATGGGCTAAGCCATGTTCAAATAAGAAAAAGGATGACCCTTTATATTTAAAATCCTCTATTCATTTTAATAAGGGTTTCTTTTGATTTTATTTTTGTTGTAATTTTTCAATTTCTTTCGTAATCAAACGAACAGTTTCTAGTGTCTGTAAAATACTAGGAAATCAGTCAGGGTGTTGACTGACAGTTGACAGAGTCTGTAAAATCTGGATTACTGGTTACGGGGTCATAATCAGGGGAAATCTGATTGAGGGGATATCAATCAGTATAAGGTTTTGAGCGTAGGGTCAGGACAGGAGCAGGCGTTGCGAGTGTACATGGTCTTGTATGCGGGATCTGTTTATAACACCTAGTAGAAACATTAGGAATGCAGCAGTAGGCAGGATTTTGCCGAAGCTGGGTATCTCTGTGTGCTATTTCTTTTCTGCGTTTTATTTCTACTGCAGTCTGTGATCTGTTTATTATTTAATGTTATGTGATTTTTTTAATATCTCGTAAAAACTGTGTATAACCCTATTCACCCCCCCCCCCCTCTAGGGTTATTCTAGATC
Organism: Allium sativum; assembly: GCA_030737875.1. NCBI lineage: Eukaryota > Viridiplantae > Streptophyta > Magnoliopsida > Asparagales > Amaryllidaceae > Allium > Allium sativum. The sequence goes on from CM060912.1 coordinate 35,633,476, forward strand.
CAACAATATGGGCTGGTTGCCTAGGTCTGACTATGTGAGAGACATGGGACTGGAGGCGATTAGTAAGGACCTTAGTGATAAGTTTGAAGGAGCAGTTAAGTAGGCTAATGGGACGAAAAGTATCAAACTTAATTGCACTTTCATGCTTAGGGAAAAGGATAATCCTGGCGTAATAAAGGCGGGCGATGCAGAAGCGGTTTATTTCACTTCTTAAGATGGGCAATTTATAGTGAATCAATCATTTTTCTAAATCTAAATTGAGAAGTACCTGTATGCGTAGTTTTGAGATAGTTTTTAACCATATTTTGTAGTCATTTTCAAAAACCCAAACTTTTTTTATCTAAAAAGGAAATTTATTTTAGGATTATAATAAGTTATAGAGGAGCACGGTCACTAGTACCCTCTAATAAAGTGTAACATTTAAAACTGGGAAAGAATTTAAGAGAATTTGGTTCACTAAAACACTGTCCAAATTATAGTGAATATTTTTGAATTTCCCAGACTTCCATGTACATTTATTATTATTTAAAGGTGGTTCAATAAGTCCAATTTTAGAAAATAATGTTGAGAAGAATTCCGGTTTTTTAAACGAAATTAGAATTCCATCTCTTTTCTCTGGGGCAGGCGTAACTGTATAGAAATCTCCTAATATAACCAAAGGGTTTTGAGAGTTAAATCTGCATAACTCTAAATGATTCCAAAGAGAAATTCTTTTTTTTTAAATGGTGGCATAAATAAAACTAATATCAATACATAATCCTCATTTTTGGTAATTTACAATGAATGTATTGCACAATATATTTTTTATTTAAGTCCCAAGTGTTCACACCCTAAGTTACAAGTATCATGCCATTTCCACCCATACAGTTATTATTGATTGAATTATGTTATTTGAATATCTATGAAGAAAATTAGACATAGCGGCGAAGAACTAATAATACTAGGCCTGTAAACAAAAAGAAGATTGGATAAATCCAATTTCCTTTCATGGGAATTTAATCCTTTAACATTCCATGGAATAATCATTATTAAAAGATAATAAAGGTTATAATTAAAGGATATCAATTTTGTTCCAATGAAGAACTAAAGTAGTATGCCTCAGTATTCTCTAAAACTTTCGCCCTTCTTCTTTTATGTGTTGCGTTATCATGTATTTTGATATGCTCTTCCGATTTGCATTATTTTTTATTTGCAAAGCCGACTGGTTTTTATAGTGCTTCGTAACACTTTTTATTCTATTAAAATAATAAAAATAATCATATAGGTGATATGAAACATGCATATCAACTATTGGAGAATACATATGATGACTGGTGATATACCATGCATATATCAACAAATAAAAAGACTCGCATAGTGGCATCATAGTTGAACTATTAAAGTTAATGCCCTAGAGGCAATCCATTTGATGTGATTAATAACATTGTTGATGTTATTATTTTATTTGGAATAAGAATATCCTATTTTGTTATATTTACTACGTAAAATAAATATTAACATAACAGAATTCCTTAGAGTAATAATACGGAATTATATAGTTCGAGTAAGAGTTGAACTTGATATTATTTTATATATCGAGTAATATAATTCTTAAATGTCCTTAGTCAAGTTTTATTGTTTATATAGGAAAACAACAAAACATTGAGACTGGTATGATGATTGACTGATGATCACATCTGATTGATCATTAATAAGCGTGATATTAATGTCAAGACATAAATACGTATTAGAGAATAGCGTATTGGGCTGACCCACCATGAGAAAACGACAAGGAATATAATTAACAGTACCATAAGCTATTCTCATAGTGATAGTGATGTAGTGGTCCTCAAACCTGAAATCACTATAATTTTATTCGAGGAAATTTGTGTTTTGATATCATCTAAAGTTACATGTGACAGAGTATACGATAACGGTGATTATTGGATACATCTCGAATCGAATGAAAATTATAAATGATCTAGACGGAATTTAACCCTACAATATATTTGTAGTGATATCCATGGGCCTCTTGATTGAGTGAGACCGTGAAATGCATGGTCGTGCTCAAATATTGATTTATTTTAATAGTCTACTCATTGATCTAGATAAACAGATTAAATTATAAAGAAGATGATATGATCCATGCCGCAAGTTTAATCCTGCATATATCGGTTAAAAGGATTATATTACATTGAGACACTAGTCGTAGAAAAAAAGTTGTATTGAATCATTGATCTTATTATAACTTGGGTAGCAACGATGTATTGCTAGATGCCAATCACTGTTTATGATTTTAAATATGATTTAAAATCACTGCTAACGTTGTAATAACCTATCGGGTCACACATAAAGATCGCAGTACAGGGAAAGTCATTCAATAAGTAAATAAATTTCAAATAGTTGATATTTTATTTGGTGCTGAAATAGTGTGAGGGTTATTTCCTTGATTTATGGTGAACGTTCAATTATATAGGATACAAGCTACCTTTAATAATAAATAAACACGGTAACCATTCTTTTAGGATAAGATCCGAAAATTAAGAAATAACCTAACAATGGTGGCTAGCATCGCCCCTTTCATCTTCTTCGATCTGATTGAAGGAGAAATCAATCTCGTGGATACTTGTAGAGACTCGGCGCTTGACGAGTTCTTCGATTTGATGCATTAATCATCTTCTCGCTTTCAGATATACATGGAGATTCAAGGATTCTCTATAACCAGGTATAAAGCCTAATTCATTTAGTTTTAATTTACTATTCTGCAATCGATCCTTGTTTTAAGTTGTTAAAACATTAATTTAGTATGTCGATTGGATCGTACTAATCCAACAGTGGTATCAGAGGATAGGTCTTGCAAAATTAGCGCTTTGATCTTAGATTTAGGTTCCGTGTAGTTGATTTCGTGTATAATCGACAGCCATGAAATCACAGTTTCCAGAATTGATGCCAAATGTGTTTCAAAATTGAAATCGTTTCATTGAAAACGATGAAAAGTATTTAATACGAAATGTGAAATTGTTTTGAGTAAACAACCATTTATATTTGATATAATACCAGGTATTGAACACATTGTTAATTCTGGAAATTCACTATATTCAATATTGTTATTAAATCTGGAATAACATGATTGATCTGTTGCATCTGTATGTTTCAGTCATGTTCGGATCTGTTTACCTATGAAAACTCTTTCAAGTTATAAATCAAAAGATATTTGATTATTGCTAAAATTAATAGTCTTGATTCTATTTTAATGTATTATAGTTTCATATTCAAACCTTTTGGGTATTCCAATTACATGATATTGTTTATGAATTGAAGAAAGCCTGTAAGTCATAATGATGACTATTAGGTCATTATACGTATAAAATATGAAATATATTTGGGAATTTATATTCGATATTTCCTTTTTGCATAAATATGGTTAATCTTACATTGTTAACTCATATTTATGAATATGGAATGATTCTATAATCTATTGAATTTAGAATCATTCAAAATCCCAATCTTTCTAGCAATTGTCTCAACAAATTTCTGAAATATAATACTGGGTTGGTTCTTTGTAATAAAAGTTTTGAACTTATAATAATTGTTATGCTTCATAAACTTGTATCTAATGGTTGTTTTAGATCAGATCTTTATATATATATACATATATACATATATATATATATATATATATATGTATACTAAAATGGTGATCTATATGATAGATTGTTGATTTAATATATATGAATGAATGGTTTTGTATCATTTTTTTTTTTTTTTGCATTTCCTTCTTTTGGTTAAGTATATTTTACTGATTGACAAATCTATGAGATGGTTTTCATATTATATTTAATTTACTGAAATCAATTGTATGAAAAATTATTAATACAGATTTTTCGATTTTGACTGATATACTTTGTTTTTAAATCAATACTTTTTATTTCAAACCAAGAATAGTTCACTTGATAATAAAACCGAGTTAGAAATTTATAAATTATTTCTTGGTTTTTTGAATTCAGATTACATCAACAATCATAGAATACATTAAAGTCACAATAAGAATATTGTGATTTGTTGATTCTGTAAAACTTATATGTGTTGTAATCTCATGATCATATTGCATAGATATATATGTACTTGACATGTATAAAGATGCTAGTGGATTTTGATCAATTAAACCAATATTTTGAAATCTGATCCGATTCTTTGTTCTGGTTTTATGCTGTTTATATATATATATATATATATATATATATATATATATATATATATATAATAGGGTATATAAACAGTTCAATATATGGAAATTATATGTGCTCTTTTTCCTTGCAAAGTACCCAGTAGGGGGGTTGCAAGGTTTTGATGAGGCACATAATGGAAGTATATGGTTGGTAAAAAAAGGTACCAATTTTCATATATATATATATATATATATATATATATATATAGGATCAACATCATAAACTGATCTTAAGGTCACTTAAAGTATTGATGCATAAGTGACATGATGTATAACCGTCTATAAACTGGCCACTTTTGGTTATTCTGTGTTACCATATTGCACATGGAATAATTAGTAGAACATGATATGTTGATATCATAATATGCCAATATACTGATATGGACTTAGGTAATAAATTCAGTTTATTAATATAAATAAGGGGTTAAATGATTCAAGTCATATATACATACATATGTGTGTGTGTGTGTGTGTGTGTGTGTGTGTGTGTGTGTGTGTGTTTGTGTGTGTGTTTCCTGGCCTGTCTAGTGATATATGTATATAAATGTTCATTTTGAGTTTTGAAAATCTTAAAGTATGCCCATATATTCTGAAATGTTATATGTTATACCCTTAAGGTCTTTATATTGATCACTGTCTAGAATAATAAAAATGATTCTGATGTAACATTGCGCAAATATACATACATTATATATATATATATATATACACAAATGTGCCTTTAGTCATGGAGCAACAGTATGTGTATGGTTTATATTAAGATATAAAATATGCATATTACATGTGTTAGACTCTGTTTATAGAATTTCCCTGTGTACTGATATTCATATATGATCAACCCTGTTAACATTCCATTGTGATCTGAATATAAGGTATATTAATGAACATAGCTTACTAAATTATTTATATAAACTTTAAGTCTGTTACCTGAGCACTTGGTTGTAATGCCAATTAAGAATTATGTGTAGTTCCTCTATATGGTAATAATATTTGATATTATATGATGTTGTATGTATTAAGCCTATATTTATACATATAAATATGTATATTATAAAAAATGAGCAGTAAACATACAGGATTTGATCCTAAAACTGAATATAAATCTAAAATTGTTTTGGTATACAGCTATGAAAATACACATCTTATATTAAGATGTATATATGTTTGTGCCCCTAATATATATTGGGTCTTTGAATTTACAATATGGCATAATCGTCACGCTAGTAAAATTGTTGCTCGTTTTGATGTTTTTATATTCAGTTGCTAGTTTTATTTTACATATGGGTTAGAGTTATAATTAAATCTGAATAGGTTCAATTTGGGTTGTTTAATGATCATATATATGAGAATATGCTTCATATACCACTCACATGGTCTGGTTTCAAACATATGTGCTTCACAACCATGTGTGAGCATCTAATTAGAATAAGAATATGTGTTTTTTGGTTTTATATAAATATGAGAATACATGTATCCTTGAACATGTCATATGCATGTTTGTGATCAAATTGATCTGAGTTGTATATATTGATATACTAGTCCAGAAAATTGCAAAATGAATATTTGTGAAATCTTAGCATAGTATATAATGATATACTGTGATCTGGAAACATGAAATTATACATGTTCTCTTATGATATTGATATGTTAACTGCTGTTGTATGCAATCTAGTCAAGTTGTACATCTGTGATGAGTATTAAAATATGTTTGTATTATAGTGCAAGGAAATGTAAGTAGTTTAGTTTCGAATTGGGTTTTCTATACAGTTGTATTTATATGCGATATGTTGTCGATCATCTGTTTGTTTATTTGTGTGTGACAGTTGATAGTTTTATATTTATCTCTGTATGTCGTATTTCGTTAAACATACGTGTGTAAATGTTACACGTGACATTATAATTATGTATGAATCCGAATTGAGTTATTGGCACCTGTACTATTGTGAAACTTAATTTTGAAAGGCTTAATGTGCATATTGTAGGGTGCTGACCTGTCCATGTAAACTGAAATTGTTTCAGCCGATGATGTTCAATATGGATCAATAAAAATGGAACTAATGCTAGATTTATGATCGATATGCCAATGCAAAAGTGATGCTTCTTGTGAAGCAAATGTAATTAAGAATTATTTAATCTCTTTTGGCCTGTAATTTTAATGTAATGTAAAGAATATGTAACATTTGTACCGGTATTGTTAACCTTGTTGTGAAAATGCGATTCAAAGGCTGATGCGCCGATTGTGTAGTAATGCTATGGATCAGTTTCGTTTTAACGTGATGGATCATATGCCATCATTGAACATGCTAACGACCAAAAATAGTCCGTGGCATCTTTAGCTCGGAGGTCATTTAGACCGTTCACCATATGTGGATCGTTCAAGACCGTCATGTATTAGGCCACGACACTTAGACCATGTGAAATAAGGCCGTAACCTCACCAAGTTAAATCGTTGGAAGCAAGTATAAAATGCATCAACACGTAACAATTAAAGAAGCTGGATGGCCACAAATCATACATTAGAACGTGCATCGATCGACAGGCAATTCGATACATGGAACATAAATTAGATCGTGTATATATGAAATACCCAAAACAGCGTAGCAAAACCTGTGAAGCACAAAAGCAAAGAGCAATAACAATCTTGTAATTGTCGTTCTCATTTTCTTTATAAGATAAGGCCAGATGATGCATGTGCTAAGCTGATACAATGATGGATTTGACAAGCTAAAAGACTTCAGCGACATACGCTTAGTCATGACACAATGGGGCGAAGTAGGTCCAGCTCATTTCGCACCTGCACCCAGTTAGGTCGTCGGGGCCTTTTAGATCGTTCCTCAGGCAAAAGTTAGGCTGTTCACATTGTAGGTTGAATGAGTCATCCTGTTTCCGTGTACTACAGCCAAAAGAAAAGAAGGTGTATAACTCACAATCATGATAACTACGGCCTGGAGTAATTGCTACATAATTACCTTGGACCTTTTAGGTCGTTGTCCCTGAAGAACCATTTAGGTCATTCTCTACGTTTTGGCTTGTTAGCTCACCATCTTTAGGTCATAAGAATCAAGGCAGTCAGCTCGTTCAGCTCCTCCAAAGCATTTGGGTCGTGATTACCAACATAGCATTTTTAGGTCGAAGAGTCTTTTAGACTGCAAAATATGTTTTGGGACGTAAAAGTGAAATGCATAGACGCGTTAAACTGAAGCATGCTTAGACCATTGATTGCTTTAGTCCGTCATTTCACTTTAATTCATCCCGCCTATTTTATACCATGAGAAAGCTTGCAAATCGGACCATATGATTACAACTTCACCACCCGGTCCAAGCTCGAACTATAAATACCCCCCCCCCCCCCCATTTCATCATGATAGGGTGCCAATTTGATTCCTACCACAAAGTGCTGCCAAATTTGAAGCTCTCCTATAACTTCATCAATGGCTTCCATGGATCAAAAAACTTATCTCCAACTTTATGCGGATTAAATCTACTCCATTCAACATTAAATCTCTCTCCAATTGAATCAAAGCTCCTTGGATCTCATTTATGCTACATTAGAAACCTCTCCAATATATTTCAAGCGATCTCTAACCTTCTCCAATCCTCTCTAAATTCGGATCTAACACAAAATTCCTATCAAATCATGGAAGAGCATCGAAGCGCCTAAGTGATTGAAGCTACATACATCCATCATCACAAAGCTAGAGATCTCTCCAATTCCATTGCGAATTCAAGTGCAAATTAGATCATAAAGAGAGGAAAAAGAGAGATGAATCTAAAAAGTGAATTCATGTATATTGTAAAGTGAATAATCATAATGATTAATGATTGAAAAGTGAATGTAGATTCATATTGGATCGAACCACTATAAAAATTCCTTTATGTTCTTACTTTATGCTCTTTATTTTGTGATTATGCGGTTCTATATTCTAATCTTACCGAATTGGTGAAGTGCAACCTTTGCACCTTTGGTGTTGAAATCGTTTTTCGGTTTTAACATTTGGCACCCTCCATGGAGCCGCCTTCGCATCTCCTTTCTCGCTTCATTCAAGCTCAAGTGCCTTGCCATGGAATTTTAAATCCACTCCAATCATGAATTCTACAAATCAAAGATGATGGCCAAATCAAAAAAGACCGCGAGTAAAGCCGGTGAAGAGAACGACAATGTTGCTAACAATGAAACTACTCCACTCACCAACCGCTTCAAAGTTGGAGAAAATTCAATATCCAGATCTGGAGTGAGTAAAGCCATATTAGATGTCGTTGTTGCTAACTTGAGTCAATGCATGGACGCTTCCAACAAAGCTTTAGTGGAAGCTAATAAAACTTTGCTGGATGCTAATCAAGCTTTAATGGATAAAATGAGTGCTCTCCTAAACGCTCAACCGAATCCCACTCCTCCCCAAAAGATCCATGTCAACCGTAAAGAGATTACACACTCATCGGCCTTCGATCATCATCATAATGATAATATTGAAGGATATGTTGACAAAAGCAATGCTAATATCGAAGACTCGAAACTAAAAGCTAAAAACCGTGTCAATCGAAATACCCGACGAGTTGCAAGTCTCGATACGGGGGCACCTTCCCATAGTGGAAGTAAAAGACCTAGAACCTTTAAACGCGATCGCTCGCCACGACGAGCATCCGAAATAGAGATCGAAGTTCGCTCCCCGGAATGACACAACTTGAAGGAATATATCGTGGATATGGTAAAGCAAATCATGAAAGATAACATGCCACAAAAGGATAGTGAAAGTGAATGGGATTTCTCCCTCGGCAAAAATCCATTCACACAAAGGATCTACAAGGCAGAATTCCCCAAAAAGTTCACTCATCCTACTCTACCTTCGTATAATGGGACTTCTGATCCAAATCACTTCCTATACAAATACGAGTGGCACATGAATACAGCTAAAGCAACAGACGAGATCAAATGCTTGTGCTCCCCTCTCTATCTAGAAAGTGTTGCATCGTTATGGTTCATAAGACTGCCACCCAAATCCATCGAACGATTTGGTGATTTCACTCTTAAATTCAAGGAGCAGTTCAGGTTGCAAGCTACGAAGGCTAAGGATGTTATTTCTCTTATATCCATGAAGCAGAATCCAAGAAAATATGTCAGAGCTTTCCTCAAAAGGATTAATGATGTTGTATCTGAAGTAGGAAATCCTAATCCCTGTATGCTCTTAATGTCTCTAATCGGCGCCATAGACGAGAATAGCAAATTTGGAAAATGGATTAAAATGAAAGAGCCAAGCACGCTTGAGTAACTCTACAAAAAGACTGAATAATACATGAGATTGGATAACAATCCTGCACCTCTTCGGATCATAGATGCAAACCAGCCTCTTGAAGCTCCCAAAAACGTTGCTACCCAGTATAATCAGAAAAACCCCGAAGGTTAGAAAAGAGGAAGTAACAAGAAAGAAAATCGAGATGGCAAGAAGCCTCACTTTTTCAATCCATCAGAGCTAACACCTTTAAATGACACTCCAGAAAACATCTTTGATGCAACTAAAGACACCGAAGATTATCTAATACCTAAACCTCAGAAAATAAGCGATCATCAAGCGAACTCTAGAAAGTTCTGCCGGTTCCATAACAGCCAGGCCATAATACCAACGAGTGTAGACATCTAAGGTCACTGATTGAAGAGCTGATTAGGAAGAATCATCTACAGCAATATGTGAAAAATCCGCAATCCTCAAACGTTGTTCCGATTCCCTAGGGCCAAGAGGAAACAATAAATGAAGCCCTTGTTCAGACCATACCAAGGATTATCGTCAACTAATAATCATTGATTGTGCTTCCATTTCAATGGCTCAGAATAAGCAATCAACGTCGCCACCGCTTTACTTCATGGTCTATTTCCCACTTTAGTTCATGCTTTACTTTGTGTTTTACTTTTTATTATATTCAAAACTTCTTGTGAATAGTCTGTAATAATATGCAAGTGACGCACTTAACATTAGCTCTTTGACTAAAAGCATATTTATTTGAATGAATTTCTGGCTTGCAAAATTATGTGTCAAATCAAAACTTATTTAAAAGATTATTTCATATTGCAGGCCACCTATCGAGTGCTTGTCCTTGTAATTTTGTGACCTCAACAACGCTAGTTCAAGTGCCAAATTCAAATGCTGCAAATATCAACATATACAAATGCGAAAATAGAAAAGCACCGCCTTGAAAACTGAATGGGAAAAGTCGCAAAGATTCAAACAACGAACAAGCGCCATGACAAAGAAACAAGAATGTTGTGACTTTCATCAAAGGAGAAGTCCCCTAAATTATAGTTTTAAAGCTTCAGTTCCTAATCTGAAGTAGCCCGCTAAGTCGAGCGTCCGACAAATGAATTGAGACAAACCTCATGTGGAAGTACCAACATCAGGCCGGAAGGACCGGAAAACAAGTTGGAAGGACCAGCACCATGTCGGAAGGACCGACAAACCTGATGTTGGAAGTACCAACATCAATCTGAAAGGACAGGCAACCACGTTAGAAGGACCAGCACTATGTCGGAAGGACCGACAAACCTGATGTTGGAAGTACCAACGTCAAGCCGGAAGGACCGGCAAACACACCGGATGGACCAGCACAAACCAAAGTCCTCTCCGGAGAACCCAATTGATCGTCAGAATCAGGAAGTACCTGATGCGATAACGACAAACATTGGGGTTTCACCAAAGTCCTCTCCGGGGGCACCTAATTGATCGTTCGAATCAAGAAGTACCTGATGCGATAATGACAAACATTGGGGTTTCAACCAAAGTCCTCTCCGTGGGCACCCAGTTGATTGTCAAAATCAGGAAGTACCTGATGCGATAACGACAAACATTGGGATTTCAACCAAAGTCCTCTCCGAATGCACCCAATTGATCGTCAGAATCAGGAAATACCTGATGCGATAACGATAAACATCGAGGTCTCAACCAAAGTCCTCTCTGATGAATCCAATTAATCGTTGGAATCAAGAAGTACCTGATGCGATAATGACAAAAATTGGGGTTTCAACCAAAGTCCTCTCCAGCGGCACCCGATTGATCATCAGTATCAGGAAGCACCTGATCCGATAACAACAAACGTTAGGGTCTTAACAGAAAACCTTTCCAGGGGTACCCAATTGATCGTTAGTATCGGGAAGCACCTGATCCGATCACGGCAAACATTGGGGTTGTAATCTATGTCCTTTCTCGGGGCACTCCTTTTAATCTACCAACGCTTCGATTAATCAGTACAATTGAGTGGTAAAAGTATTCTTTAAGCATATAATAAATACCAAGAAATCGTTCTAATAGCGGATTCTTAAGTATCCGCGAGTTCTTGTTTTGACTATTCCTCCTCTTTTCCATTGAATTTTACATCGTCTTTGATCGATTCAATGGGTTTCTCACAGCGTTCATATGCGGACGTGACTAGAAGGCCTCATATTTCCTCTGACTGGAATTCTTCGGTTAAAAATTCCTTTCTTAGGAAAAAGATTGGGGATCGATTTTGCTTCAAATGTGGAGATTCTTCCCAATTAGCGAAGGAGTGCTGTAATGGAATTCGTTGTTACAATTGTGGAGGAATGGGTCATCGAAATTTTAACTGTCCAGTGATGTTTAAAGGAAAATCTGTTTTTAATATCTTGCATTTCAACTGCTCGAGGATATGCCAGAATATTATTTTGCTCTCGGATCTTTATGTTTTGGATTTTTCTAAAAAGGAGAATGATGGGGCTTACTTGTTATTGTTGTTAGAATGGCATTTGGAGGGTCTTGTTGATGGAATATTATGGAGCAAGAGGTTCGATAGTGATGTTGTGTTTCCTCCTTTGCCTCGTCCGTTAGAAAGAAAGGACCATGCTATCTCCTTTTGCCTTAATCTTTTGAAGATTCATAGAATATATTCATATTCGAATTCAAGATATAAGAGAAAAGTTTTCTTGTTATTGGAAGGGATTTTGAAGCATTTTGATGTTATCAACACAACGATTAACGGTGATAGAACTGCTGTCGCTTTTCAGATCCCATCAATATGCGATGCTCCTTTTAAATTGGGTTCTGACTTGCTTTCTTTACATATGGATGATAAGATTCAGTTGGAGCAGGTTCATGTAGTGGATTTGGGTTTGAATGATGACGAAGCGATGTTCTTTGAAGAAGTTTTGGTGGGTTCTGATGGGTTTTTATGGGATTTGCAGCGTTCAAATGCTTTGTTTTTGGATCCTGAAGTGTTGAATTGCCTCGGTCTTGTTGAAGGTTCTCGGTTTTTTGATTGTTTGGTCAGTAAAGGAGAGAAGGCTCGAGAATTGATGACAAGAGATGATTCGTTAGACATGGGCGGTTATGTTGTTGTCGGTGTTGCTGAGTGTCTGCATTCCTGTTTAAGTGTTGAGGAGGGGGTAGATTAGGTCGTGGTAGGAGGCATTGTTCTTTCGAATAACTTTGGGTTGTTGGAGAATTATGAGGATGTGGGTGATTCTAGTAAGGAAGTTTTGATGGTGATTCAGTGGTTCAAGAGAAGTTTTTCCAGAAGCTTTCCTTCTCAAAGAGGAAAGGTTTTAAAGTGGGGCATGTTAAATGTGGGAGTACGGATAAATTGAGAGTTAAGTTTGGTGTTAGTCATGAGGTTGGTATTTCTAGGAGCTTGGAAATGGTGGGCAGTTCTCATGCTGATGCTATTAGTGTAGATGTGGATAGGGAGGTTGTTCAGCCTTATTGCTATTGTGTTGAGAATATGTTTTCTAGGGTGGGAGAGTTTGGACTCTCGGGGTACATGGATGAAGAAGTGGTTAACTCATATTTTGATAACAAATTAACGGTAGTTGATGGGGGATTGGCAGGCAATGTTTCTCTGACCACCTGTTGAGTTTTGGCACGACTTTTTGTTATCATGTGATAGGGGTGTTTGCTCTGTGATTGTGAGTGAGTCGGGTGTGAGGATTCTCTCCATGTATTTGAGGTTGTGCTTTAGTGTGATTCTTTTGGAGTGTGATATGCCTCGTTCAGTGATTGTTTCTGATGATGGACACAACTTTTCAGCTAGTGATGGATTACTAGAGACTAGTGGTAGACTTTCTCTAAGTAGAGATGGACTCTCTTCTTCGTCTAGGAGAGGGAGACGTAGGAGAGTAGTTCCCAGTTCTGGATTGATTAGGTGTAGCGTTAGGATCAGATATGTTTCCTCTTCGTCTCGAGGTAATTCCCGAATCCAAGTGCTAGTAGTAGCAGTTCGGATTTGGGCTCAGGTATGACTCCATTTTATGGTAGCGATTTCATTAGAAGTCGGGAATTAGAGAGAGTTATTTCGTTGAGTCGATGAGGATTGTTAGCTGGAATATTAGGGGTTTAAATGTTCCTAAAAATGTGCTAAGGTTAGGACCTTTTTTAAAGATTATCATATTGATATTTTTTGCTTCAGGAGACTAAAATTTAGAACCCCGATTTAAGTTTTTATGAGCGGTTAGGTGGGTCCCTCTTTCGTAATTGTGCTTGTCTTCCGGCCATAGGTTTTGCTGGGGGGACTAATGATTGGTTGGAAAGATAATTAATTTAGACTCGTGTAGGAGATACCTAAGTTGTACTCTCTTCATATCGTTTTTGCTTCTCTTATAGATAATTCTTTACGGGGTATTTCCAATGTGTATGGTCCTCATACTAGAATTGAGAGGAGACTTTTGTGGATTGAATGTGCTGATTTTAGGAATCTTGTCCCCAATCAATGGATTGTGGCGGGAGATTTCAATGTCACTTGATTTTTAGGGGAGAGATCACCTGGGGAAGGTGATTTATCTGATATGGAGGAATTCAATGATTTCATTTTAGATAATAATCTGATTGAGATTCCTCTATATAATAGATCGTTCACTTGGTTTAATGTCACAGATAGTCCTTCTTTTGCTTTATTAGATAGATTTTTTATTAGTACTGAGGTGGATGATATATATTCTGTTTGTAGAGTTAAGTGTTTACCTTTTTTATATTCTGATCATTGTCCTATAATTCTTTCGTGTGACTCGAACACTTCTATTAGTAACAGTTTCAAATTTGAAAAGATGTGGCTGTTGGATTCTAGTTTTGTTAATCTAGATTCTGTTAAGTGGAATTCCTTGTCTTATTTTAACAATTTGTATAGGGGTAATTCTGCGAAGATTTTTGTTGCGAAGCTGGATAAGTTAAGATTTTTTTTCTTAAATGTTGGAGTAAGTATATTTTTGGTAGTGTTAGAATTAGGAAGGATAAGGTTATATGTGAGATGTTCGATTTGGATATAATTAGCGAATCCGGAATTCTTAATTCCAATGAAACAGATAGACTTTGCAACCTTGGGAATGATCTCAAGCTGATTTTAGAAAAAGAAGAGATCATGTGGAAGCAAAGGGCCCGAGTTCAATAGATTAAGGAGGGGGATAATAGCACGAAGTTCTTCCATAGTGTGGCCAATAAGAGGAGGCATGACAATTTGATTCATTTTATTTTTATTAATGATGTGGAGGTGTCCATTCTGAAGGAATTAAAAGAGGCATTTACTGGGTATTATAAGCAGATTTTAGGAACTAGGACTAAGAGAAGGATTAATGTTAGGTGGAATGACATTTTTCCGCCGGCCACTAAGGTTGAGTTAATAGATTTAGACAGACCTTTCTCGGAGCGAGAGATTTGGAAGGCTATTTGTGATATGCCTAGTGACAAAGCTCCTGGGTCTGATGGTTTTTTTGTTCTTTTTTACAAGAAGTTTTAGGAGATCTGAAATTTGATATTATTAACCTTTTTAATGATTTTTATAGTGGTGATTTGCATTCAGGTAGTTTTAACTTTGCTAATGTTATCCTTATTCATAAGAGAGAGGGTGCTAATTCTCTTAAGGATTTCGGGCCTATTTCCTTAATTAATTGTTCGCTCAAGATTATTTCCAAAGTCCTAGCTAACAGGCTTAGTATTAAGATGAATGATCTTATTGACTGTTCTCAAGCTTCCTTTATCAAGGGTAGAAACATAGTGGACGGAGTGGCCGCTGTGCAGGAGTATATTAATGTCTTGTGTAAGAATAATTTTTCTTGCGTCATTTTGAAGTTAGATTTTGAGAAGGCGTTTGACTTTGTTGATTGGGATTTTATCTGTGAGTTATGTCTTGCTAGGGTTTTAGTGTTAAATGGATTAACTGGATCATGCTTTTGCTTAGGTCTAGTTGCTCTAGTATTTTTGTTAATGGGGTTATGGGCAAGAAGTTCCAATCTAAGATAGGTCTTAGACAAGGTGACCCCCTTTCGCCTTTTCTGTTTAATTTAGCGGCCAATGTTTTCACTATAGTTATTAAGAGAGCTGGGAGTCTAGGTATCTTAGGTAGTGTTGGTAATGAGGAATTTAATAATGAATTATCTATTCTTCAATTTGCAGATGATACATTATTATTTTCCTCTCATTTGCCTAAGCATATTATTACTCTTAAGTTTATCCTTTATTGTTTTGAGTTGTTATCTGGACTTAGAATCAATTTCGACAAGAGTGCTATTATGGTCCTTAATGATTTTGACAATGTTGAGTCTTTGGTTGCTAGCACCTTGAACTGTTCTATTATGAAATTCCCTTTTGATTATCTGGGTTTTAAGATTAGGCCTTCGAAGCTTAAGAAGGACGATTGGTTAGTTAATATAGATAAGATCAATAATAAATTATTGAGTTGGAATAGCATATTTCTTTCTAGAGCGGGTAGATTAGTTCTAGTTAATTCAGTATTATCCGCTATTCCTACATATTGGATGGCCGTTCATCGTTTTCCTTAATGGGTTATTGAGAAAATTGACGGAATCAGGCGGAATTTTCATTGGAGTGGTGTTTCTATTTGTAGAGTTTATAAATGTTTAGTTAACTGGGAGATGTGTTGAAAGCCCAAGGAAGATGGGGGGTCTGGGGATCATTAATCTTTATAATTTTAATTCTTCCTTGTTAGGCAAATGGTTATGGAGATTTAGGTTCCCTGATGTGTTGGCTACTTGGAAGATTATTGTTTCCAAATTTTATTATTCTGGGGGTGAGTTTATTGTTGGGTCTAGTTTTAGTTGGACTAATAGATTATCTTATTTTGGGAAGTCTGTTTTGTTTTGTTTTGACTTATTCAAGTTAGGTTGTAAGGTGATTGTTCATTCTGGTAATCTTACTTACTTTTGGCATGACACTTGGATTTCTAGTGTGGCACTTAAAATTGAATTTAGTGATCTTTTTAATATTTGCGGCTTTAAGAATGCCTTAACTGCAGATGTTTATAGAAGGGATTTAGATCCCCCGTGGGAGTTTTCCTTTGAAAATATTTTAGAAGGGGGTTTGTTAAGGCAATTAGCCTTACTTAAAGCTAATTTAGCCTTGCATAATTTGGATGAGAATGGGGATTCATTTAGTTGGGGTCTGGATGAGAGTTTAGTTTACTCTGTTAATTCTATGTATAATTTTATTAATTTTTCTGGTGTTTATTTGCTGCCTTTTCAGTTTATTTGGAATTCTAATTCTCCTCCTAAATCTAAGTTTCTTATGTGGTTAATTATTCATAAAAACTTAATACGGTTGAGCTTGTAAAGAAGAAGAATATTATTTTTGATGTTAAGTGTTATTTTTGTAGTCTTTTGGATGAAGATGTTAATCATTTATTTTTCTCTTGCAATTTTACCAATTATATTTTAACTTAGTTTAAAGGATATTTGTTTTTGGTTGTTTTAATTCTTTTAGTAGTTGTGTTGAGTATTGGGATCGTTGTAGATTTGTTTACAATCCTAGACAAAGGTATGTGTTAGACTCTTTAGTTATTATCATCAGTTGGTTTATATGGTTGGAGAGGAATCAGATATTTGTTCATTCTATTTCAGTGTCTGCTGATAATTTAATCATTAAGACAGTTAATTACTGTCTGGGTTGGATGTCCAACTCGCGCTCTAAGTCTTATGGTGATTCACGTTTTGGTTGTTTTTTGCTTAAGGTTAGGTTTAATTTGAGTTTATTTATTAGAATCAATAGTTATTTTAGAGGTGATAGACCTTGCATCTGTTGCTAATTTCTGTTTTTTGGTATTGCCTGTTTGTCTCTTTTTCTTTTTTTTTCTTTTCTTTCTTCTTCACATATATGTATAAATATATATATATATATATATATATATATATATTGGCATATATATATATATATATGTATGTATGTGTGTATATATATATACATATGTACTCATATATATATATATATGTGATGGGTACTTATGGTTTGCCTAGTTTCTTTCAGGTTTTAGGTTGTTGACTATTGCCGAGGAGCTTTGTGGATTGCTGTCTGGATTGGTGATTGTCATTAGCTTTGGAGTTCTTTTTGTGTTTGGTTTTGGAGAGTTTTTGGGGTTGTTCTATTTTATTTTTATCGTTTTTTCTTGGAGAGGTTGGTTTATTGTATTGGAGTAGTTATACTTCACTATCGGGTGGTGGCTTTGCCAAAATTCGATATTGGAGTATGATGGGTGGTGGTTTATCCGGAGGTCATCTATCTACTATCCTTTACATTCTTAGAGTCGGGTTATGTTTTGTTTTGACTTCGTTTGTTATGTTCTTGGATATTGTAGTTTTTTGTTTTATATTATATATGTGTGCTCTCTTCTTTTTAGAAGAACACACATTTTTGTTTTCAAAAAAAATTAAGTGGAAAGTCTCCAATGGCAGAATTAACCAAGTTAGATTGTAAACGGAGTTTGGATATTAACCACTTAACATGCGTAGTGTCTGAAAATCTCAGATACGACAAATGTTAAGTTTTAGCCCAAAGACAGGTATAAAATCCAATATACTTCCCATGGGGAAGATTGATAACGACTTCATAAAACAGGGGCACAAACCTCAAAGTCTTCTCCGAAAGAAAGCCAAAAAAATCTCTTAGATATGTATTTTTCAGATAAGAAATAACGTACACCATCATATTAGCCATTAAAACGATAACGTTTGAAATCCACAGTCGGCTTTAGTTGATTAGTTGATTTTAAGCGATGATGCAAATTCGAATTAGAATATCGTGTTTGTGAGAATATTTTTCAATGAGTTTTAAACCATTGAGAAAAACAGTCATGTACAGACACTTTATTCAATTCAAGACAAAATTCGCTATAATCCATTTTCTAAGTGATTTTCCAAAAATCGTGCAAATACTTGTTTTAATTGCAGAACGGGTAACATGAAGTGTATAAATTCAAAGCACGATTTTTCATAGCAAATAAAAGGCTATAACTGAATCTCAGTGCAAAATGTATTCATTTCGAAGCCTACATTTCTCACAAGTGAGAAATACAAGCTTTGACGGAGAAAATGTTAACCCCGTTGTGAAAACGCGATTCAAAGGCTAGTGCGCCGACTGTATAGTAATACTACGGATTAGTTTTGTTTAAACGTAATGGATCATAGGCCATCATTGGACTGTTCAACGTCCTTAGGTCACACTAATGACCTAAGCAAAGTCATGCTAACGACCTAAAACAGTCAGTGGCGTCTTTAGCTCATAGGTAATTTAGACCATTCACCATCTGTGGCTCGTTCAAGACCATCACGTATTAGGCCACGACATTTAGTCCACGTGAAACAAGGTCATAGCCTCACCAAGTTAGATTGCTGGAAGCAAGTATAAAATGCATCAACACATAACAATTAAAGAAGTTGGATGGCCACAAATGATACATTCGAACGTGCATGGATCGATAGGCAATTCGATACATGAAACATAAATTAGATCATGTATATATGAAATACCCAAAACAGCATAGCAAAACCTGTGAAGCATAAAAGCAAAGAGCAATAGCAATCTTCTAATTTCCGTTCACATTTTCTTTATAAGATAAGGCCAGATGATGCATGTGCTAAGCTGATACAATGATGGATTCGACGAGCTAAAAGACTTCAGCGACATACGCTTAGGTCGTGACATAATGAGGTGAAGTAGGCCCAGCTCATTTCACACCTACACCCAGTCAGGTTGTCGGGACCTTTTAGATCGTTCCCCATGCAAAAGTTAGGTCGCTCACATTGTAGGTTGAATGAGTCATCCTGTTTTCGTATACTATGGCCAAAAGCAAAGAAGGTGTATAACTCGCAAGCATGATAACTACGACATGGAATAATTGCAACATAATTACCTTGGATTTTTTAGGCCGTTGTCCCTGAAGAACCATTTAGGTCATTCCCCACGTTTTGGCTCGTTTTCTCACCATCTTTAAGTCACAAGCGTCAAGGCAGTTAGCTCGTTCAGCTCCTCCAAAGCATTTGGGTCGTTATAGCATTTTTAGGTCGAAGAGCCTTTTAGACCACAAAATATGTTTTGGATCATAACAGCGAAATGCACAGACGCATTAAACTGAAGAATGCTTAGACCGCCGATTTCTTTAGTCTGTGATTTCATTTTAGGTCGTTCCGCCTATTTTAGACCATGAGAAAGCTTGCAAACCTGTGAAAACCCGTAACTTCCCCGTAAAGGAAAGCGTCGGATAGTTCGAGAACAAGCCACAACAGAACACATATAAAAGAACATTTCACTGTATATTACAACAATGCATCAGATTACAAGAATATACAGAGTATAAATGAATATTACACAGAAATATCAGAGATTTAAATTACATTTAAATACATAGCAGAGGAAAATAATACAATACACAACTAGAAGAGATATACGGATACAAAGCTTTCCGGATATCGTTCCAGCTGTAAACCAGGATCCTGTGAATATAAATCTGCAAAACCGAAACTACTAGCTGCCCGTGTCAAAATAGGGGCACCCAGAGTTTAGGTTAAAACAATAAACTCCAGGTCAGTCATGGGACTGGTGTGAGAACTAAAACAGTTATAAATCTTTATTTTAAAGATAGGTAAATCAAGGGACCACGCCGTATAACACGGAACGGGTTTCCTCCCAAGAATACCAGTGCATAAAACAACAGCGTAATGCTAAATAAAGAAACATGAAGCTATTATAAGACCCAGGTCCTATCACACAATGCAACGCAAGCCGGGGGATAGGGTTTTTACCTTATAATAGCCAAGAATGCTTGATACGTTTAAAACAAATCATTTGATACTATTATAAGTGCATATTGTATAAAACAACTTCAAATCATAAGTATCAATCATAGGCGGCATGAATGCCCCATACCACTAAGTCGCCATATATAGGTTATACAATCAAAATCGCAAAGTCACGTATTTGGAAATTGGATTTCCGTCTATGAACCGAGGCAAAAGATAGTCCTCAACCGATTCGAGACGCTCTAGCCCGTGTCTCAGGAACAGAACGCATCGTCCCTTGGAGCGACAGGGCCGGTCCACCGATGTGGATTAAACTTAAACCCTGAACACTGCGTTTCCCCACCCTATGGGGTGTAAGTCTGGTCCGTCAGCCGACCAGAATGCATCGGCCGAAACCGATATAACCGAGGCGCCTCGCAACAGCAACTACCACATAAGTCAAACTCGTCAGGGCGTGTAAAACCACTGACGCCACTTCTAACTAGAAAGAAACGCAAGTCCTCCCTGAGGTCCGTCTCCCGTTTTTGGTTCATACCGGGTGTGAAACACGCGAGGTAAACGTTACACAAAGCTACGCCACAAAGGCCGTGCTTTGATCATCACCACAAGACTTTGCTTTTCAACAGAAGCCTTGATCATTTGCATCTTAGCATGCCACACAGGCAAACCATCCTATGCAACCGATATCAGTCACACAGAATGAAATCCGATGTCAGACACACAGTCCATTTACAAGTCCGTTCTGGGTCTGAACGAAACCGGAGGCACCTAGTACCCCGCATATCCATCGATCTCCAAGTACGTCTGGACGATCACTAACTGTTTCCATCTTCTTGGGTGTACAGCCCAATCAAGATCATCAGTTATCACCCAAACGACGTGAAGACCTCCGGTCTTCGACCATCGTCTTCATCTTCGACTTATCGTCGTATCAGTTATTCAGAATGGGATAAACCCGGTCTTTCCGAATAACTCGCGTATATATTATAAAAGTGTTACACAAACACAACATACGCCTCATTCCAACTCATTAGTCATTAACCGTAAATTAATCAAGAGAATAATTCCCCAAATATTAACCCCGAAGGCCGAAACCAACATCAGATCAATATCCAGAAAACCATTCTACTTAGCTAACCGACAGTTAGTTTCTAAATTTCACGTTCAAATCTAATTAAAGATTTAACTATCGCCTGGAGCAAAACTGGTGATACTCCATTCTCGATCTTTTCAATCTAATTAAAGATTCATTAAAACTCCACTTAGTTTTAATCTGTGACTGGGTTAAAGAATCAGTGTCATTTAAAACACGGTTCACGATAAACCCAAAGTCACATCCCATTAATTATCGGGTTAAAGAACAAGTGTTATTTAAAACACTGTTCACGATAAACCCAAAAATCAATATCCATTCAATTCCAATTAAATATTATTTAATTGGTACACTTCATTAAATCTAAATAAATAAAAAGATTTAATCTTTTCTCAACTGGGTTCAAGAACAGTGTTAGTGAAGACACCATTCACGACAAACCCAAATCACATTCGATATTCAATACAAGGCTCTGAATAGAAAATATATCGGCTTATATTCAATATCAAATTCTACGACTAACAAATGTCGTATTGGAAATAACGATATAAATATAAATATCTTTCAAATTTCCATAACAACACCTGTATAATCACGAATTCCAACATCGAAATATTCCGAAGACAATTTCGATTCTAATCCACTCCAATGCAATCATTGGAAATTTTGGTTATTTTTAAAACCCTTTTTAAATTCAATTTATTTATTTAAAAATAAATAGAATTATATTTCTAGTTCAAAACTAGTTCATTTCGATAAAAATCCATTTTTATCTTTTCAAATATGGAGTTTTTCATCCCAATTCTTTCTAAATCATTTCTTATGATTTTACACAAATTATTACTATTTTTAATAATTTTATCAAGGCCCGTACAGTCGATTTCCATCAACGGCCATCGAACTGCACTTACAGCGACCTTTTTCGAATTTGATTTGGACATATCTCCAAATCCAACCGTTAGATTTCAAATTTCTAATATTCGTTAGAAAGCTCTTTTCGATACGAACCCAACGGTTCCGGTTTTAGGAGAATCCGACGGTCGGATCTCCCGTAATGTCCGTTTGAAATAAATGGTCGAAATTCGCGAACTGCCGCGGCGCGGCGCGTTCTATTCAGGCCATTATATTATATATATATAATATATATTTCGTCGATTTTCTATTCAAAATGAATTATATAAATAGTTTTAAAATTCGTTTCAAAATCTATTTCAACTTCCATTTCAATTCAAAGTAAAATTGAATTCTTCTTTATAAATTCGTTTCAAAATTCATTTCTATTCAATTCAAATTTCAATTCAATTTGAATTCGTTTTCAATTCAATTCATTTCGAAATCGTTTTCAATTCAATTCATTTCGAAATCGTTTTCAATTCAATTCATTTCGAAATCGTTTTCAATTCAATTCATTTCGAAATCGTTTTCAATTCAATTCATTTCGAAATCGTTTTCAATTCAATTCATTTCGAAATCGTTTTCAATTCAATTCATTTCGAAATCGTTTTCAATTCAATTCATTTCAAAATATTCGATTTCGAAATCACTTTTCAATATTCATTTCAAAAATGAATAAAATCGATATAAATATCGTTCACGTCAAAATGGCGTCTATCTAATCAACACGGCTTCATAAATTTCTATTTTCAAATATTCTATTTCAAATATTTCTTTTTCAAAATAGTTGTTATTATCAAAATATTTCGTTCAACACATGACCAATCTCAATGGATGAGTACTGTCAACACATGAACTTTTATTTTATATTAATAAAGATGTAAATTTTATTACTAAAATATTTCGTTCAACACATGACCAATCTCAACGGATGAGTACTGTCAACACATGAACTTTTATTTTATAATATTCTTTGTTTTTCAAATTGGAATGAGGCCCAATCAATTACCATATAAAGTTAATTATATGGATTTTCATACAACACCTGTATATAATAACATTGAAAATAATCAACCATCAACCAAAGTGTACTACACTGTAAAAGCATCAAATATAGATATTCAACGCTTATAACAGCCTGTCAATCAATCGATCGACATATTCAATCAATCAGGATGAGTGAACTTCAAATTTCATCCCAACACCCGTGTGGGGTTTCAAACAATCAAACAAAGATTTTATTTGTGCAGTTGGGCGATGTGTAAAATTTATCGTCCCAATCAATGTCCTTCAAATAGGTGTACATAAACAAACCGTCTGGTTTGTAAATGAATATTTATTTATTCACATTCACGTTAAAAATTATATTTTTAACGACAAAACATTTTATTCCAACCTATGAACTTCTATTCAATTCATTCTTTAAATAAAATGATATTTTTATTTTTCTAACATATTTTAGAAAATTTCGGCGGCATAACGGCACGATACTAGAAACGGGACAAGGCCTAGCCTTATCCCCGGTCTAGTGAAGGCCCACGCCATTCACACATCAATCAAATCAATTTCATCTCACCAAACAATTCAATTCAAACAAATAATTCAACTAATCTATGCAACCAAACAAACAAGTCCATGGTCTGTGGACGATTGTGTCGGGTGCTACTAAGCACCGTCTGCATCCTAGTATATATATATAATTAGAAAAGAAATTGAAAGGTGAGAAATTCTCACCGAAAGCTATCCAAGCTCCACGGCACTTCATTTGCAGAAGTCTTCATCGCTATCGCACCTTCTTTGTCTTCGTTGCCCGTAGCCACTACATATGTAAAAATCGAATTTTTACTTCGCTATTCAATATATAAAAATCATATTGTTATTTCGAAGTTCAATCTATAAAAATCATATTTTTAGTTCAAAGTTCAATATATAAAAATCGAATTTTTAGTTCAAAGTTCAATATATAAAAATCGAATTTTTATTTCGCCATTCAATATAAAAAAAACTAATTTTTATTCTTCGCTTTCATATATAAAGATCTAAACTTTCTTCTATGTAAACAATATAAAGATCATATTTTTATTTCGATTTAAACAATACAAAAATTATATTTTCAAAGCAAATTCATTTTTAAAAACCATAGTTTTATATTCAAAGCAAATTCATTTTTAAAAACCATAGTTTTATATTCAAAGCAAATTCATTTTTAAAAACCATAAAGTAAAATCAGTTTTTATTTTTCTACAAATATAAAGATCTGGTTTTTCCTAATACAAAAATCTGAACTTTTATAAATTAAAAATCTAAATTTTTATAACTTAAAAATCCTAACTTTTCAGCTTTTGAAGTTTAAATCTTTTCACTTTAAAATCTAAAAATAAAAATCAGTTTTAAAAATAAATAAATAAAATCAGTTTTAAAAATAAATAAAATCAGAAAAAGTAAATAAAATAAAAATAAAATAGCAGGGAACTTACGGGGGGGGGGGGGGGCTTCTCCGTTCGTCGGAGGTGCGCTCGGGTGATGGCGGCGCGTTGTGTCGTCTATGGGGTGGGGGAGGCTCTGGCGCGGCGATTAGGGTTTCGAAGGGGGGAAAGGTTGCGGTTCGGTTAACAGCAGGGGGGAAGAGGAAGGAGCGGGAGAAGAGGGTCGAGTCGAGGGTGGGCAGCGCTCGCATCGATGGTCGGGGGGGGAGGGTTCGCCGACGAGCGGCGGTGGTAAGGGGGAACGAGATCGACATTATCGGTTTATTTTTTTTTTATTTTTTTTTCTTTTCAGCCCGTTGACTAATGAGGAGAGAGAGGAGGGAGAATAAAGGGGAGGAGCCTTTATATAATATTTAATTATATTTTTTTCATCCAAAGTCGACTTCGTATACAAACCCCCAAACGAAGCCCAACGACTGTCACCCCTAGCTAATTACCCCCATTCCGAACACAATGGGATATGTATCGTAGGTTGATTCGACTGTTTGAATCAGTTTCCGTTGAATTTACATTTAAATCATTATATTCAATTTTAAACGTACCTTTCAAATTACCGGGGTCACATACGAACTTCAAAAATTCCTGAAATATATTTTCTAGCTTCGTATTGACGATACGGTCCTAACAAAACTAGTTTCGTCGAATTCTGAGACCGTTTGTAAAATGGCCAATTTCCAGTCGATTAAAATCAACTGAAAATGGTCAAACGCGTTTTCATTTGCCACGCTCACATATTGATTCGAAAAACTACGAAATTTGGAATCTAGCAATAACTTAACATCACGGACCCAACAAAACTGGTTTCGTCGAAATCCGAGGTCGTTTGCAAAATTGCTATTTTTAAGGGTCTTATATATATAAAAATATATATAAATTCCACAGCGACTATTTCTAATTTTAAACTGGACATATCTTATCATTCCTAAGATGAAATCTCAGTTTGTTAACTTCGTTACAAAGACATAGTTATACAGATTCAAATATTTCTTGTTTCGTTCAATTCTGACTTATATTGAATTCTGTATATGCATTTGAAATTAGAAATCGAACTTTCGAACTACCGCGCCATTTTCAATTCTATTTATAATTATATATAAATATTTATATTCTAACGACGACGCGTATAAATATATACGTTCGTATTCTATTCAAAATAAATTTCACGTCGATATTATTTAAAATAATTCATTTTGAATAATCAAAATTCGCTATAATTGCCAAAATAAAAATTTTAAACTGGCCCAGAATTTGCGGGTTGTTACAATCTCCCCCACTTAAAACTTTTCGTCCCCGAAAAGGAACAAAGTCGAAAGTGGTTTGATTAATCAACTCTACGATCGATCTGGCTCCCATTCTCCAACTCTTTAGTTTCTGAGAATTTTCAAAACTTCAAAAATTTGGCTAACACCCTAAATTTTTGAAAAATTTCGCCATAACCTCCCCTGCACCGGGAGCATCGGGGAATTTCAAATAGCTTCCCCGGTCCTTCAGATCTCAAAAAGAAAAAGAAAAAGCCAAGCGGCTAGCCAATAGGCTCACAAAATCATCATCACCCAAACAAAACAGGAAATTATGTAGTAAACATGTACCTATTTGTCGGGCAAACAAATTTTATTCTCTGCTCTAGCCTCCTTGCTATGACCTGTTCAAAGATATATATGTATATGCAAGCAAACGCAACCAATTTTCGATATAATTCAATATTTGGTTCGATTAAGCATAATGGTTCAAAATTAGCAAACTAATGAACAAACAACACAAACATCAATCTATTAGTGAATTAGAGTCTCAAATTCATAACTTTGATATATATACAAAAAATCATGTTTTGATGCCAAATCACAACAATGTATTCTAGCTATATATAAGTTTTGGTTCTCACACCAGCCCAATGGAAATATATAGAAAATCACACCTTCGAAACTCGAACATAAATGTTGATGAGGCGATCGCTATCATCAATATCATCTCCGGGCGACTAGAATGTGATTCCATATCTACCCAGTATATTAAAACTTTGAATATACGTTTGCAAGGCGTATATGCAAATTCTTTATATACTGAATTGTCCATATTCAAATAAATAAATAATCAAATACGTAGAAGTGATTTAAATTTTAAAACAAAAATTTGTTTTCATTTTCAAAAATATACTCTTCACACTCGTTCTAGGATACTACTGATCCTATCTCTAACGAGTCATCCCATTGGATATTACTAATCCAATTATCTGATGAATTCTTTCGTATGGTTCTAATGTGTCTTGTTCTCTGCTTTGTAAACCAAAGCTCTGATACCAAATGTGAAAACCCGTAACTTCCCCGTAAAGGAAAGCGACGAATAGTTCGAGAACAAACCACAACAGAACGCATATAGAAGAACATTTCATTGTATATTACAACAATGCATCAGATTACAAGAATATACAGAGTATAAATGAATATTACACAGAAATATCAGAGATTTAAATTACATTTAAATACATAGCAGCGGAAAATAATACAATACACAACTAGAAGAGATATACGGATACAAAGCTTTCCGGATATCGTTCCAGCTGTAAACCAGGATCCTGTGAATAGAAATCTGCAAAACCGAAACTACTAGCTGCCCGTGTCAAAATAGGGGCACCCAGAGTTTTGGTTAAAACAATAAACTCCAGGTCAGTCATGGGACTGGTGTGAGAACTAAAACAGTTATAAATCTTTATTTTAAAGATAGGTAAATCAAGGGACCACGCCGTATAACACGGAACGGGTTTCCTCCCAAGAATACCAGTGCATAAAACAACAGCGTAATGCTAAATAAAGAAACATGAAGCTATTATAAGACCCAGGTCCTATCACACAATGCAACGCAAGCCGGGGGATAGGGTTTTTACCTTATAATAGCCAAGAATGCTTGATACGTTTAAAACAAATCATTTGATACTATTATAAGTGCATATTGTATAAAACAACTTCAAATCATAAGTATCAATCATAGGCGGCATGAATGCCCCATACCACTATGTCGCCATATATAGGTTATACAATCAAAATCGCAAAGTCACGTATTTGGAAATTGGATTTCCGTCTATGAACCGAGGCAAAAGATAGTCCTCAACCGATTCGAGACGCTCTAGCCCGTGTCTCAGGAACAGAACGCATCGTCCCTTGGAGCGACAGGGTCGGTCCACCGATGTGGATTAAACTTAAACCCTGAACACTGCGTTTCCCCACCCTATGGGGTGTAAGTCTGGTCCGTCAGCCGACCAGAATGCATCGGCCGAAACCGATATAACCGAGGCGCCTCGCAACAGCAACTACCACATAAGTCAAACTCGTCAGGGCGTGTAAAACCACTGACGCCACTTCTAACTAGAAAGAAACGCAAGTCCTCCCTGAGGTCCGTCTCCCGTTTTTGGTTCATACCGGGTGTGAAACACGCGAGGTAAACGTTACACAAAGCTACGCCACAAAGGCCGTGCTTTGATCATCACCACAAGACTTTGCTTTTCAACAGAAGCCTTGATCATTTGCATCTTAGCATGCCACACAGGCAAACCATCCTATGCAACCGATATCAGTCACACAGAATGAAATCCGATGTCAGACACACAGTCCATTTACAAGTCCGTTCTGGGTCTGAACGAAACCGGAGGCACCTAGTACCCCGCATATCCATCGATCTCCAAGTACGTCTGGACGATCACTAACTGTTTCCATCTTCTTGGGTGTACAGCCCAATCAAGATCATCAGTTATCACCCAAACGACGTGAAGACCTCCGGTCTTCGACCATCGTCTTCATCTTCGACTTATCGTCGTATCAGTTATTCAGAATGGGATAAACCCGGTCTTTCCGAATAACTCGCGTATATATTATAAAAGTGTTACACAAACACAACATACGCCTCATTCCAACTCATTAGTCATTAACCGTAAATTAATCAAGAGAATAATTCCCCAAATATTAACCCCGAAGGCCGAAACCAACATCAGATCAATATCCAGAAAACCATTCTACTTAGCTAACCGACAGTTAGTTTCTAAATTTCACGTTCAAATCTAATTAAAGATTTAACTATCGCCTGGAGCAAAACTGGTGATACTCCATTCTCGATCTTTTCAATCTAATTAAAGATTCATTAAAACTCCACTTAGTTTTAATCTGTGACTGGGTTAAAGAATCAGTGTCATTTAAAACACGGTTCACGATAAACCCAAAGTCACATCCCATTAATTATCGGGTTAAAGAACAAGTGTTATTTAAAACACTGTTCACGATAAACCCAAAAATCAATATCCATTCAATTCCAATTAAATATTATTTAATTGGTACACTTCATTAAATCTAAATAAATAAAAAGATTTAATCTTTTCTCAACTGGGTTCAAGAACAGTGTTAGTGAAGACACCATTCACGACAAACCCAAATCACATTCGATATTCAATACAAGGCTCTGAATAGAAAATATATCGGCTTATATTCAATATCAAATTCTACGACTAACAAATGTCGTATTGGAAATAACGATATAAATATAAATATCTTTCAAATTTCCATAACAACACCTGTATAATCACGAATTCCAACATCGAAATATTCCGAAGACAATTTCGATTCTAATCCACTCCAATGCAATCATTGGAAATTTTGGTTATTTTTAAAACCCTTTTTAAATTCAATTTATTTATTTAAAAATAAATAGAATTATATTTCTAGTTCAAAACTAGTTCATTTCGATAAAAATCCATTTTTATCTTTTCAAATATGGAGTTTTTCATCCCAATTCTTTCTAAATCATTTCTTATGATTTTACACAAATTATTACTATTTTTAATAATTTTATCAAGGCCCGTACAGTCGATTTCCATCAACGGCCATCGAACTGCACTTACAGCGACCTTTTTCGAATTTGATTTGGACATATCTCCAAATCCAACCGTTAGATTTCAAATTTCTAATATTCGTTAGAAAGCTCTTTTCGATACGAACCCAACGGTTCCGGTTTTAGGAGAATCCGACGGTCGGATCTCCCGTAATGTCCGTTTGAAATAAATGGTCGAAATTCGCGAACTGCCGCGGCGCGGCGCGTTCTATTCAGGCCATTATATTATATATATATAATATATATTTCGTCGATTTTCTATTCAAAACGAATTATATAAATAGTTTTAAAATTCGTTTCAAAATCTATTTCAACTTCCATTTCAATTCAAAGTAAAATTGAATTCTTCTTTATAAATTCGTTTCAAAATTCATTTCTATTCAATTCAAATTTCAATTCATTTCGAAATCGTTTTCAATTCAATTCATTTCGAAATCGTTTTCAATTCAATTCATTTCGAAATCGTTTTCAATTCAATTCATTTCGAAATCGTTTTCAATTCAATTCATTTCGAAATCGTTTTCAATTCAATTCATTTCGAAATCGTTTTCAATTCAATTCATTTCGAAATCGTTTTCAATTCAATTCATTTCGAAATCGTTTTCAATTCAATTCATTTCGAAATCGTTTTCAATTCAATTCATTTCAAAATATTCGATTTCGAAATCACTTTTCAATATTCATTTCAAAAATGAATAAAATCGATATAAATATCGTTCACGTCAAAATGGCGTCTATCTAATCAACACGGCTTCATAAATTTCTATTTTCAAATATTCTATTTCAAATATTTCTTTTTCAAAATAGTTGTTATTATCAAAATATTTCGTTCAACACATGACCAATCTCAATGGATGAGTACTATCAACACATGAACTTTTATTTTATATTGATAAAGATGTAAATTTTATTACTAAAATATTTCGTTCAACACATGACCAATCTCAACGGATGAGTACTGTCAACACATGAACTTTTATTTTATAATATTCTTTGTTTTTCAAATTGGAATGAGGCCCAATCAATTACCATATAAAGTTAATTATATGGATTTTCATACAACACCTGTATATAATAACATTGAAAATAATCAACCATCAACCAAAGTGTACTACACTGTAAAAGCATCAAATATAGATATTCAACGCTTATAACAGCCTGTCAATCAATCGATCGACATATTCAATCAATCAGGATGAGTGAACTTCAAATTTCATCCCAACACCCGTGTG
The DNA here is from genome assembly GCA_030737875.1 of Allium sativum. Lineage (NCBI taxonomy): Eukaryota > Viridiplantae > Streptophyta > Magnoliopsida > Asparagales > Amaryllidaceae > Allium > Allium sativum. The sequence continues at coordinate 35,664,269 of CM060912.1, forward strand.
GGGTTTCAAACAATCAAACAAAGATTTTATTTGTGCAGTTGGGCGATGTGTAAAATTTATCGTCCCAATCAATGTCCTTCAAATAGGTGTACATAAACAAACCGTCTGGTTTGTAAATGAATATTTATTTATTCACATTCACGTTAAAAATTATATTTTTAACGACAAAACATTTTATTCCAACCTATGAACTTCTATTCAATTCATTCTTTAAATAAAATGATATTTTTATTTTTCTAACATATTTTAGAAAATTTCGGCGGCATAACGGCACGATACTAGAAACGGGACAAGGCCTAGCCTTATCCCCGGTCTAGTGAAGGCCCACGCCATTCACACATCAATCAAATCAATTTCATCTCACCAAACAATTCAATTCAAACAAATAATTCAACTAATCTATGCAACCAAACAAACAAGTCCATGGTCTGTGGACGATTGTGTCGGGTGCTACTAAGCACCGTCTGCATCCTAGTATATATATATAATTAGAAAAGAAATTGAAAGGTGAGAAATTCTCACCGAAAGCTATCCAAGCTCCACGGCACTTCATTTGCAGAAGTCTTCATCGCTATCGCACCTTCTTTGTCTTCGTTGCCCGTAGCCACTACATATGTAAAAATCGAATTTTTACTTCGCTATTCAATATATAAAAATCATATTGTTATTTCGAAGTTCAATCTATAAAAATCATATTTTTAGTTCAAAGTTCAATATATAAAAATCGAATTTTTAGTTCAAAGTTCAATATATAAAAATCGAATTTTTATTTCGCCATTCAATATAAAAAAAACTAATTTTTATTCTTCGCTTTCATATATAAAGATCTAAACTTTCTTCTATGTAAACAATATAAAGATCATATTTTTATTTCGATTTAAACAATACAAAAATTATATTTTCAAAGCAAATTCATTTTTAAAAACCATAGTTTTATATTCAAAGCAAATTCATTTTTAAAAACCATAGTTTTATATTCAAAGCAAATTCATTTTTAAAAACCATAAAGTAAAATCAGTTTTTATTTTTCTACAAATATAAAGATCTGGTTTTTCCTAATACAAAAATCTGAACTTTTATAAATTAAAAATCTAAATTTTTATAACTTAAAAATCCTAACTTTTCAGCTTTTGAAGTTTAAATCTTTTCACTTTAAAATCTAAAAATAAAAATCAGTTTTAAAAATAAATAAATAAAATCAGTTTTAAAAATAAATAAAATCAGAAAAAGTAAATAAAATAAAAATAAAATAGCAGGGAACTTACGGCGGGGGGGGGGGGGGGGGGCTTCTCCGTTCGTCGGAGGTGCGCTCGGGTGATGGCGGCGCGTTGTGTCGTCTATGGGGTGGGGGAGGCTCTGGCGCGGCGATTAGGGTTTCGAAGGGGGGAAAGGTTGCGGTTCGGTTAACAGCAGGGGGGAAGAGGAAGGAGCGGGAGAAGAGGGTCGAGTCGAGGGTGGGCAGCGCTCGCATCGATGGTCGGGGGGGGGGGGGGGGAGAGGGTTCGCCGACGAGCGGCGGTGGTAAGGGGGAACGAGATCGACATTATCGGTTTATTTATTTTTTATTTTTTTTTCTTTTCAGCCCGTTGACTAATGAGGAGAGAGAGGAGGGAGAATAAAGGGGAGGAGCCTTTATATAATATTTAATTATATTTTTTTCATCCAAAGTCGACTTCGTATACAAACCCCCAAACGAAGCCCAACGACTGTCACCCCTAGCTAATTACCCCCATTCCGAACACAATGGGATATGTATCGTAGGTTGATTCGACTGTTTGAATCAGTTTCCGTTGAATTTACATTTAAATCATTATATTCAATTTTAAACGTACCTTTCAAATTACCGGGGTCACATACGAACTTCAAAAATTCCTGAAAAATATTTTCTAGCTTCGTATTGACGATACGGTCCTAACAAAACTAGTTTCGTCGAATTCTGAGACCGTTTGTAAAATGGCCAATTTCCAGTCGATTAAAATCAACTGAAAATGGTCAAACGCGTTTTCATTTGCCACGCTCACATATTGATTCGAAAAACTACGAAATTTGGAATCTAGCAATAACTTAACATCACGGACCCAACAAAACTGGTTTCGTCGAAATCCGAGGTCGTTTGCAAAATTGCTATTTTTAAGGGCCTTATATATATAAAAATATATATAAATTCCACAGCGACTATTTCTAATTTTAAACTGGACATATCTTATCATTCCTAAGATGAAATCTCAGTTTGTTAACTTCGTTACAAAGACATAGTTATACAGATTCAAATATTTCTTGTTTCGTTCAATTCTGACTTATATTGAATTCTGTATATGCATTTGAAATTAGAAATCGAACTTTCGAACTACCGCGCCATTTTCAATTCTATTTATAATTATATATAAATATTTATATTCTAACGACGACGCGTATAAATATATACGTTCGTATTCTATTCAAAATAAATTTCACGTCGATATTATTTAAAATAATTCATTTTGAATAATCAAAATTCGCTATAATTGCCAAAATAAAAATTTTAAACTGGCCCAGAATTTGCGGGTTGTTACAAAACCGGACCATATGATTACAACATCGCCACCCGGTCCAAGCTCCAACTGTAAGTACTTCCCTCATTCCATCATGAAGGGGGCCAATTTGATTCCTACCACGAAGTGCTGCCAAATTTGAAGCTCTCCTACAACATCATCAATGGCTTCTACTGATCAAACAAATTATGTCCAACTTCATGCGGATTAAATCTACTCCGTTCAACATTAAATCTCTCTCCAATTGAATCAAAGCTCCTTGGATCTCATTTATGCTACATTAGAAACCTCTCCAATATATTTCAAGCGATCTCTAACCTTCTCCAATCCTCTCTAAATTCGAATCCAACACAAAATTCCTATCAAATCATGGAAGAGCATCGAAGCGTCTAAGTGATTGAAGATTCATACATCCATCATCACAAAGCTAGAGATCTGTCCAATTCCATTGCGAAATCAAGTGCAAGTTAGATCATAAAGAGAGGAAAAAGAGAGATGAATGTAAAAAGAGAATTCATGTATGTTGTAAAGCGAAGAATCATAATGAGAAATGATTGAGAAGTGGACATAGATTCATTTCAGATCGAGCCACTATAAAAATTCCTTTGTCTTCTTACTTTTATGCTCTTTATTTTGTGATTATACGGTTCCATATTCTAATCTTACCTAATTGGTGAAGTGCAACCTTTGCACCTTTGGTGTTAAAATCGTTTTTTGGTTCTAATAGGTTTCATATATATATATATATATATATATATATATATATATATATATATATATATATATATATATATATATATATATTTGTGTGTGTGTGTGTGCGCGCGTGCGTTTGTGCATGTGTGTGTGTGTGTTTGTGCTATAAGAATGTATATAAAATGTCATGTATATCCATATCTATGTATGACCAAAACTGCCTTTTATATATAAATTCATATCATGACATATATATATTAATTTGCAAATTCTTATGGGAATGTATGTCTAGTATGGATATGGATGCATTGAGCCACATGGCTGCGTAAATTAGATTGAACCATGATATGGAGGCCCACTCTTTATATGATATATTTATTTATTTAATGGGCTTGAAATTAAAATTATATACCATATGACATGTTTTATATACATCTGTGACTTCATGTTCATGATGAAATGTTAAGATAGATAATATCGGAATGTTCAAACCCACATTCACTACTACAAAAGTGGGCATATTCAACACTAATTTGTGTGCGTTGCATGAAAAGTGTGGCGAAAGCTATGATTTTCATGACCTTCTGCAATAATATTAATATGTTGTTGCATTAGACGTGAATGCACTGTTGCGGTGGGAATTCTAGTGTATTGATGCACAACATGAGTTAAAACCGTAGCTTTACATATATACAATCCAACTCAGCGATTCGCGTTATCGGCATAAACAAAACCCCAACCGTAGATGCATCATTAATCCAACGGTTCAAACCAATCTATGGTTCTGATGATTCTAAACATTAGCCATCATCCAATCAATGACAACAACCTCATTGCATTCTTTTGATGAAATTTTGGCGCAATCTTCCCCCTTCACGAAATAATGTAAAAATAATCTGATCATAAATCGTTCTTCTTCTCTATCATGTAATTGTTCTTTCGCTCTTTTTTCTATTGACAAAAATCTAAACCTAAATTCACGTCGGTATCGCTCCTCTCCTCGACAACAAACTTTTTTCCGAAAAGGTTGAAGCTTTGAAAAGCTTTCGCTTTGATTGCTCAGGGCGTTGACATCGCCAGTTTTTTCCCTCAGGTTCAGTTTGGAGAGCACTAGGAATTAGTTGCGCTTATTATAGATTAGATTATGAGTAATTAGTAATCAGTTCATTTGTTACATTTTGGAAAACCCATTCGCTTATGAGTAATTAGTTGCGTGGACATCCCAAACTTAGGAAAACCCATTCTCTTATGAGTGACTAGTCGGTGAAAGATTAGATTATGAGTAGTTAGTTGCGCTTTGACCATTGATTTGGGATTATGATGAGATTTATTCAAAAATTATACCCAACAACAAACCCAAAAAAAGGAGATGGCACCGGCGGGTTTGCCACCAGGATTTAGGTTTCACCCAACCGATGAGGATTTTGTTAATTATTATTTTAAAATGAAGGTTCATGTCTCAACATTGAGCTGGATATTGTTCCTGAAGTTAATCTTCATAAATGTGAACCACGGGATTTGTCAGAAAAATCATTTCTGCAAAGTAGGGATCCTGAGTGGTACTTTTTTGGGCCATGACATCGGATGTACCCAAATGGGTTCCGAACGAGCAGAGCAACTAGAGCAGGATACTAAAAATCTACTAGCAAAGATACTATGGGTTTGCAGGACTCGTATGCACTAACTGGGTTATTAAAACAAGGCTATTGGCTTGAAAAAGACATTGGTTTATTATAGAGGTCGAGCTAGTTAAGGAATGAGGACTAACTGGGTTATGCATGGGTATCGGCTTGATGATAAGGGATGCGAAGATACTATGGGTTTGCAAGACTCGTATGCACTATGTAGAGTTTTCAAGAAAAACGTTGTGTGATTCGAAATATAGGACCATGGACAGTGCAATAACATAGCATTAATGGAGAGCTCTCAAGCAATCACTAGTGATAATATCAATAACGATCAATATCAAAACACGTTTCTTGATGTTGGTCCGATGAGCTCATCTTCATACGTGGATGAAGATGATGCATGGATGCATGGGTGAGTGTGTGGTTGTCAACAACATGTTTTCAGTTTTATACGTTGATTATGAAATAAGAAGATTCTTGACAAGTACACTAACATACCATGCAAAAACCTTTGAAGTAAGGGTATTTTTTATATAAAGATAAATCACTTTACGTCAAAATTGATTTACAACTTGGGTTCATTTACATTAACATATAATTGTACGCTTGAGGTTTTGTGATACAGATACACATGTAGTACCGGTGTGTTTCACTGCAGTGTATTTGTGTAGAGTCTTTGGAAACCAATTCCCCAATCCGGATGAGTCGTTCACCCGTATCTAATTTGCTACACGCACAGGTATTTTCCATTTGATTTCGAAAACTACCAATTTCAGTGTTTCGATTTTGGAAACATATGCTGAGTTTTGCAAACTGAGCTCACTTTAGGTATGCATCCATATTATGCCTTACTACGTATCGTAAAGTAGTCATACAAAAAAGTATCAGAAGGCAGCAAAAGTATCATAAGACAACAAAAATTATAGTAGCATCAATTCATACCAGATCAAGGCAGCAAAAATTAACTTAATACATACATATATATTAGCAAAAGTTATAGTAGTATCAGTGCAGCAAAAGTATCATAAGAAAGCAAAAGTTAACTTAAGACATACATACATACACATCCAAAAAAATGACCTTATAGTAGCATCAGTTCATACCAGATCAGGGCTTTGCAGGGCTGGAACTTCCAACAGATTCGTTAGGGCTTTGCGGCTGTGGGAGAGCCAGTCCAAAGTGGGTAGTCGCATGTAATGGACCCGCAGCATCAGGACAAGAGGTAAGGTAGTTTGGTCAATCATATTCCTGATCAACTTCCAAATCTACCCACTGATCATTCCTCTGGTTCATTGGGGCTTGGTTATCAACATGTATGTCATGGGTGGCTTTAGGGAATAAGGTTGGCAAAGGGGTAGCAAAGAAACTTCATGTATCATTGCATCAAATCTTTCATCTGAATACATTTCCACTTCGTGATTACACAAACATGGAAACACCTGTTCCTCCTTATTACTCACAAAAAGAAGTTTAGACCATGTTCCACGATGAGCATGGGTACAGCGCTGAACCGTAATGAGGTAAACCTTGTTATTGAATTGAGCAACAAAACTATTAATATAGCCAATGCCTTCATAAAATTGTATTTTCAGGTAGAAAGATGTATGGTCATACTGAGACTAGTTACAGTCGTCAATTGAAAGCACACGTCCCATTGGCTTCATTATTTCTTAAACAGTAGGAACATTACTCTTTAGGAACTCGGGAAAGCCATCAACTTTATCCCATGACTCCACTCTAATGCCGGTTCAGGCTCAAATTCTTCATCAGACCATGCATGCAAGTAAATAGCACCACCAGGTTTTGTAAAAACTTTCAATATTAGCGCATGATCACTCTTATTGTAAGATGGGCATGATACTAGAAAAGAGTTATTTGGTACTACCCGCATAGGCCATGAATTATGAATCAAAGTCACCTGAAGCATGTGATGCACAACTTCAACATTCCAAAGTTCCTTAAAAACAGTGGCAGTGATGTGTAGCGACGAGTCCTCCATTGAAATTTTCTTTTTGAACTTTTGAAGATTGGGGATTAGGGAATATGGAGATGATGTTGTTCTGAAGCTTGAAAGGATATGCGAGGGACCCACTGGATGGTGTTGGATAAATATGCAAACCGGAAATGTTTGCACAGAAGACGAAGTATACTCAATTCTGTGGTGGCACGAGTGACCAATGGTGAATGGTCAACTGTTATAATTGTATGCATAAGATTTATAAGTTAAGATGGCCAAATGGCTAATAGCTATGATATATTTATAGGATATACATGCACAGATGCACTTATCAAATAACTTGTAAAATCAAATTACAGGATCTGAAATGATGAGGAAAGATACAGGCAGCAAGTGGAGGACCTAAAATGACATGGAGAGATATAGTTTTTGGTTCATGCTATTTCCACTTTGTAGAATGCATACTGGTTGTATATGTTGGCACTTGTATTGAAGGTGGTATGTGTTGGCACTTGTGGTACGTAATATATTTGAATTGTACTTTTGAATTATGTATTTGATCTTATGTGTTATATTTGAAGAATTGGTTTGGTATGTAGAATATTTTGGATGGTTTGAATGTGGTGATGAATGTAACGGATGTGTTTCTTCTATGTACAAAACTGGTATTGCAAAATTTATAATTAAAGCGTTGTATTTGCCTTCTTCTACTATTGGATTTGCTTTTTTTTCTGATGTTGTATTTCAAGATAATGGTGTTGCATTCCATAATACAGTGGTGTTGCATTACATAAAATAGTAGTAATTCCACATGGCACGTAGACCCCACAGCTGACGTGGCATGTGACACGTTCGCAGCTAACGTGGAGAGCTAACGTGTCATGTGACACTTAGGCAGCTGACATGGAAAGCTGACGTAGCCCCCACTATTGTGACCTGGTAGCCATGATCTAACTAATGTTCAAGCAAAGCTAAATATTGTTGCATTACGTGCAAATAGTGTTGCATTACGTCTATAATGCAACACTTTCTTTCCATGGAAGTAGATGGGCTAAAGAGGTGCCTTAGAGGGCTAAGGCAACGGCCGCAGATGTCACGCCCTTCCGGTGTTGCCTATTTGAAAAAAAGGGGAATGCAATGCTTTTTTGATCTAAGGCCACATAAAAATTGTATCGAATTTGCCCACTTTTTTAGTAGTGATTGAAATGCTCAATATTGCTTAAATTAAAATCTCCAAATCTGATTATACAGAAATGATCAAGACCATCAATATTGAATTGTTCAAGAGGAAAAGGCATGCTATGTATATTGCGTTGGATTTAAAACGTTTATATTGTTTAAATCTAATTAATATTACAGATATAAAGTGTATATATTTGATATATGTAAATAACTCTAATATTTTTTACGCTACGAATTATAAATTCCCTTTAAAACAAATTTTGTTATATTAAGTCATGGTAAAGTCTTCCAATATTGGATGTAGGTAATGCCAAAGCATTGTGTATCCTCTTATTTTTGTTATAAGCGGTAGGAGTAATTGTGGTGCTTCGACTGTATTATTGGGTCTGATTTAACTAAGGCTGCATAATAGGATTATGGCCTTAGAGACAATAGCATGAATTATTCTACATTGTAAGCAAATGAATAATACTAAACAAAATATTCATCATGCGATCCAAAAATTATATACGCGATATAATTGACATAAGATGTTTACCTAAAAGGTTGTGTTTTGGGGGTTAGCCAAAGCTAGGTCAAGGCATGACTAGATATGGATCTTGGAACACCATTATATGTATGTATGTATATTGATATATATATATATATATATATATATATATATATATATATATATATATATAACTAGAGGGATGTTAATTTGAGTGGGAGTGTATTTTAGTTTAAAATATATAGATTTATGTTAATATAAATTTTGATTGTCAAAAATTGTATTAAATAAATATTACATAATCGGCTATTATTTATTATCTACTGTAGTATTTAAATGATAAATAACTTCGATAATTTAAATTAATCCTCAAGAAGTATAAATTAAATTGAATCAAATTTCTTGACTAACATTAAAATTTGAGGATTGTCCTAAAACAAATTAAATATAATTGTTATACAAACATACAGGATTTACAATGAAAGTTGAAGTATGACTTCAACCGGATAAGATATGAACGTTATAACAATCTAGTTATGCATCTCTGTATTAGATACTTGATATGAATCACATAATTGTATGAAAACTAACAGTAATTGCAAGATAAGTAGAAATCTAATAAATGACATGTAATGACCCGGATTTTGAGCGACTTTGGTTATCGACATAAGCTCGACGTCGATAACCAATACATCGAAAAATCCCAGTAGTTAATGAAAGAAATTAGAAGGTGAGAATAGATAAGATAGAAACTTAGAGTAGAAGAAGGAGAAGAACACAACATCAGAGTAACACGAACCTCACAGCGGAACGAATAACATATAATAGATAACATAACTTTGAAACATAACAGTTATGTATACAATAGCACTTATCAGAGTACAGCACTTACAACACGGCGGAAATAAACTATAGCTATATGATTCGGAAGCCTCCTGCTCCAGCTCTTTAATGTTTATGCAAATCCTGACTACTTGACTGCCCATACAAATTTAGGCACCCAAGAGTTTAGGTAAAACAACAAAGTAAACTTCGGGTCAGTCATGGGACTGGTGTGAGTAAAACAGTTTAAACAGGTATATGAACAAGTAAACGATATCTCATAAGACCACGCCGTAGAACGGAACAGGTTTTTCCCTTATGAGAATCCAAAATATCTTTATATCAAAACCTTTTGATATTATAATAATGTCTATGTACAAATAGATATCAACTAGCAGAAACGCTTTCATCTCACGTTCTACATATATAGTATACAATCAAAATCGCAAGCACGTATTGGATAATGGATTTCCAACTATGACAAGGTATGGAACCACCTTCCGATCAGTGTACTCTAGGAACGATACACTGGAGTTCAACAAGAACATCTTGTAACTCAGCCACACATGACCGACCACTCATTTCGCTTGAGTGTATCGAATGTACATCACCAACGGTTGGGATCAGCAACCGTTCCCGTATATATATATGGGACAACATTGATAGATTTAAGAAACAAATGAATATTCTCTATACTAGGGGTGAGCATTATTCGGTTAAACCGAATAAACTAACCAAACCAATTTATTTTGGTCGGTTTGGTTCGGTTTTGAAATTAAATCGGTTTGTAATCGGCCCAGAAAAATATTAAGTTCGGTTATCGGTTCAACCAAATTAACCGAACTTTTACTATATATACAAAATTACCGGTATTATAATAAATATTTTATTTTAGTTTAGGTATTTAAGTATATTTTAGTCATCACCTAGGTGTCAAAATTAATATTAGTAAGCATAAAAATCATAAACAATAATATTCTAATCATAAATTTGTATTTTACTTCAAATAATAGTGAATATTCCAAACACAAAGTATAACACATTTTTAGTTCGGTTTAATCGGATAACCAACCAAACCAACCAAACTTAATTTGGTTGGTTTGGTTTGGTTTTCATTTTTATTGGTTTTAGTTCGGTTTGGAAAATTTCATTGTCGGATAAACCAAACCAACCAAACGCTCACCCCTACTCTATACACCCTACTTCGGTGCGACCGACTTAGCCATGCTGCCTGCCCGATTTCTGTCATTTACCGGTTGATGAGGCTAGAAGCTACGCTTTATCATCACATCAGATTCACTTCGAATGCTACATTGTCAAATCCATCGAAAATCACTAATTGACGTCTACAACCATACATTACGTGTCAGCTAAAAGAAGTTTCCTTCTCCACTTCCACTCTTGGTACGGTTGAAGAAATCAATGTACGTGACCGTCTGGAAATACTATGTCAGACATCCATCTTCATTCACTTAGAAATGTCATATCGTCATACCCGCCAAATCAAAAATTGACTTATCCAAAAATAACACGGGTATACAGCTAAGAGAAACGAATTCCTCCGCCACCAAACGTGAATACATTTGAACAGATCAACTTACGCGAGATATACTCTGTCAGACCTTCGTCCATACAAGTTGTCCTGGGACTGGACAAACCGAAGGCACTATTCCGTATATCCATCTTAGCCACTGTTATCTAAGACTTATACAACAGCCCTTGCATTTTACTCCGTCTTCAATTATCTTTGGCATATATGATTCGCGACGCCTATGCCAATACAGAGTGGTTCTTTGGATTATAATCCAACCGGTCTCTCCATATTAATAACGTTAAAATGGTCAAAACTTCGATGGTCGGTGAGTTAACTATCAAAGAAAAACAAGTGTGCAAACAACGATGTTATTTCCAAATGGAAATTATATCGAACAAACATCATTTAACATAAATCTCTTTAGTTCATTTATTTAATTATCTCCTGTTACCCTATATTCTAAATTCTTATTTTTCTTTTATCAGAAAACATTTCTGATTCTCGTTTGGAAAACATTTCCAAAACTCCTTTACGATCAAACCTTACCATTCCTTAGTCAAGAAGGAAGTCACTCAAGTTGGGGTATAATTACCTCTCAGACCTTAACTGAACAACGTTATAACTTCGAAATGGTCAAAGTTTATCTTTTAATCTTTAACAACTTCTTTACGCCTTTCTCGGATCCAATTTTACTAATCCACTTCTATATTTAAAACATTGGTTATAACGATAACGTTATAATCCCTACTTTCGAATTACCTAACTTTAATTATAACTTCTATTCTTATTAGTGAATAATTAACCTAACCCTTATTTATTTATAAATAAATAAATCTATATTTAAACACTGGAAAGTATAAGTACTTTCCCGAATTCGATATAATCGAATTCGCCGATTAACTCTCTTCGAGAAATCTCTATTTGATTAACTCTTCTTCGAATAACCTATATTCGATTAATTCCTTCCTTTCGAATATACTATATTTGATTACTCCTTCTTGAATAAACGATGTTCGATAATCTCTCTTCGAATAACTAATATTCGATAACTCTTTCTTTTTAAATATCTCATATTTGAAAATCTCACTTTCGAATAAACTATATTCGATAATCTCTTTTCAAATGACTCTTATTCGATAAATCTCACTTCGATCAAACTATAATCGATAACTCCTTTCGATGAAACTAACATCGATAACTCCTTTCGATGAAACTAACATCGATAACTCCTTTCGATGAAACTAACATCGATAACTCCTTTCGATGAAACTAACATCGATTTATTTAACTCGACGAACTTAACTCGACTAACTTAACTTGACTCGACTAACTCGACTTACTTGGTTCGACCAATTCGATTCGATTAACTAGGCTTGACTAACTTGACTAACTTAACTCGACTTACTTGGTTCGACCAATTCGATTCGATTAACTAGGCTCGACTAACTTAACTCGACTTACTTGGTTCGACCAATTCAATTCGATTAACTAGGCTCGACTAACTTGGTCGAACCACCCGATCAACTCAACTTATTTAACTTAACTTATTTCTCAACTCGATCAACTCGATTAACTCCTATCGAATAACTAATATTCGATTAAACTCCATTCGCTTGACTCTAGATCGCAGCGATCACAATGGTTACGCCTGACTCCCTCAGGAACATCCGACCGCCGTAGGCTATTTACAGCCCTGCGAATTACGTTAGCAGTCGTACAAGATGGCAACTTACCCTGAATACTATGTTTGACTAACTCTGTCTCAAATAACTATATTTGATTAACTCTAGTTCGTTTAACTCTAATCGATTAACTCTAACTAATTAACTCCAACTGGTTAACTCTAACTGATTAACTCTAACTGGTTAACTCTATTTGACTAACTCGACTTGACTAACCCCTTTCGAATAACATATTCGATTAACTAACTTTCGAATACCATATTCGATTAACTAACTTCGAATACCATATTCGATTAACTCCTTTCGAATGTCTATATTCGATCAACTAACTTCGAATACCATATTCGATTTCTAACTTCGAATACCATATTCGATTTAACTCCTTTCGAATGTCTATATTCGATTAACTAACTTCGAATACCATATTCGATTTAACTCCTTTTAAATGTCTATATTCGATTAACTAATTTCGAATACCATATTCGATTTCTAACTTCGAATACCATATTCGATTTACTTTATTCACTTTATAAAGATTTCCTTTTTAACAACATTTTATTCATTTGAAAAGATTTACTTTTAAATAACGGTTCTACACATTAAAAATGATTTCCTTTTTATAATGTTCCCTTTCCAATTCTATTTGTAAATGGTTTACAAATATTTCCTTTTCAAATTTATTCTTGAAATATTCTAACTCCTTAAATTCCCGGGAAAATTCGCCATAACCTCCTTTGTAACGAGAGTATCGGGAAAATCCCCAAACTCACCACACAGGCCTTTCCATTCAAAAAGAAATGTTTTGAATTTATTTCCTTTCAAATATCTCCTATTTATAAATATTCCAATTTATAAATATTCCTTATTTATAAAGATTTAAATTTATAAATATCTCTTATTTATAAATATTCCAATTTATAAATATTCTGTTTTCAATATCACTTTGAAAATCCCCTTATCAACATTTCGGTATGTTATGGTATTCAATCATATCAAATCATGATGTTCAGTATCGTCCAAGCACATATAATTGCCCACAGATTTTATATCACATCATATAACAATATATGAAAAACAATAAAATAACTGTTGAGGAATCCAGTTGGATTCCTCCAACCTGTTTCCCTGCATCCACAGATGTTACACAATATGATTATCATCACTTTCAGTTCTATATGATATATTCTGTTAAACAGAATCGATATAGAAAATTCAACTAACTGACTAGCAGTTCAATCAAACAGTCAACATACAGTCAATCAACCAATATCTAACAGTTCTAAAAATACAACATGAAATTATAAACTGTTCAGAGTTAGTGAGATTTACTCACATTGGCGCGTTAATCGTTAAATAACGGTTTGCGTTTATTTGACTGCGACGGACAATTTATTTCGCCATAAATTGTAACGAGCTCGGATTCACTCCCGGTCAGTCTCATTGTGTTGCTCCCGTCCATACGATCCCAACGCAACTTACGTTTCGTCAATCTGACACCGTATGATGAAGTTACACATTAGAGAAGTTAATATGCATTTATATTAAACAAATACTTGGATTAAAATTTGAAAATGGGCCTTAACCTCTTCCTCCAGCCCATACCCTATTGAACAGACCCGACCCGCGTTCTGACCCCCTTCTTCCCCAAATCTAATATCATGGCTCCAGTGAACATCCACTCCCATTTCCACACCTTCGATCCATGTTTTCTCCTTCTCGGTTCAACTACAAATCTCAAGAAAATCACCACAATTCACCCCTTCGCGTCCTCTCTCCCACCTTACCCCAATCATGGAACTCGCACTCCTCTGGCAGGATCCGACGCGCTATAGTATTGCGCAACCAGTAAATGTCGATCGACATTTTCATCAACCGAATCCACCCATTTCAGCACTCTAGGTGCGGTTCTCTCTTGCGAACTCGAAGATGCCATTGATTTCGACAACGAACGATAACAAATCCCACAAACCTAAACCCTAACTCAAGCAGCAAAAACCCCGAACCAGAAAGCTTCCATCGCAACCCACCAAAGTAGTATCAAATCGAAGAGGAACTCTCAAGCAATCCATACATATATCCATTGTAATTTATAGATTTGTATTTGCTTTGATTTGGATTTTTATCTCTTGCGCTCATTGTGTTTTTGAAGAGAGGAAGATCCTGGCGGCTTGAATGTTTTATTTTATAAGGAGGATGAGAAATTTTGTGGCTGTAGACATAAGGATGTGGCCTTGTCTTGACCAAGGGATTTTTTTAATTAATATTTTCTTTACTTTATATTGTCATACAAGTGTTTAAAAATTCCTGTGATCACCTATGATACCCAAAAATCACCAAACTAGACATGTAGCTAGAGCTTGACATTACGGTCCCAACGAAACTGGTTTCGTCGAATTCCGACTCTGTATGCTCACACAGCGTATTTTTAACTATCAAAATACTGACTGTTTTTCACTCTAAAAATCCGTACGGCCACACAGTGACTCTAAAAATCACGAAACTGGAAATCTAACAACTATTTGATATTGCGGATCCAACAAAACTGGTTTCGTCGAATTCCGACTTCGTTTGCAAAACCGGCTATTTTTAACGCTTTGGATGACCCATTTAAATATATAAATATATTTAAATAAAATTAAATTAAATAAAAATAAATTTATATTATCGTATATATTCACAGTGGAATACCATACAGCTCAGAAAAATCCTATATTGATTTCTAACTCAATATTCGCTTCTGGGTCAACCCGATATTTGATTTATATTGAATTTCCTTTTTAAAATATAAATAATTCCTTTATAAATTATAAAGGAATTTCCACAGCGACTTTTCTAAAATTTGATTTGGACATATCTCAAAATCTACACGACGAAATCCCGATTTTTCTCTTCCACTAGAAAGATATACTCCACTAGCTCCACACGTTTCTTGTTTCACAGAAATCCGGCTTAAAACGAATCCTGTACATTCAGTTGAAGTTCAAATCGCCAAATAGCGAACTGCAGCGCCATTTCGAGCTCGTTTATAAATATATTATAAACTATACGTTCAACTGTCGTCGATTCAATATAATCGTTATTATATTTCGAATCGAAACTCCACCAAATCTCGTATGCTATTCAATTCACACGATATTGTGAATTTCACTATTTCCGACTATTTCGACATTATAATATACTATTACATTATAATTATTTATTAAATATTCAACATTATTTAATTAAACGATCATTAACTTCTCTAAATCACCAATTATATAATTAAATAAATTAATTATATATCTCTAAAAATGCGGGTCATTACATTCTTCCCCACTTAAAATAATTTCGTCCTCGAAATTGCTAAGTTAGAGGACGACCCTATCTATTGGAATTCCTAAGATTTGTTTACCCCTTATTTCTGATTTCAACTGAACCAATAAATTATCGACAAAAATATTTATTCATTCCGACTAACTAAAATTTTCAAAAAATCTGAAAATTTTCTAACACTTTAAATTTTCGGAAAATTTCGCCAGCACCTCCTTTGTTCTGGTTAATAGCTCAAACTCCAACTCGCCTCTCTGGGCCTTCTTCAACCCAAAAGAAAATCAAAACGCCAAACAGCTTGCCAATTCGGCTCATAAATTCCAAACTCATATAAAATGTAAACTTGTACCTTTTTGTTGGGCATATCATTATATCCCTACCACTTCCATATGCTATCAACTCAGCATATACCAGTGTTATCTCAATCAAATTCCAATCAGTTCATATCCTCAAATCCAAACCAAATTTTATTCGAACCCCAATATCAAATTTCAAATTCTTAACTCATCAACCCAATTCCATAACAGATTATTCTCTAATCTAATTCAATTCTATTTAACTCTGTTCAAGTTAAATTTCAATTTATTTTTACCATCTCATTTTATTTAACTTCATAAGTTAAATTTTAATTTCTAGAACTTAAATTCCTGGGTAAATTTCAAATCAATTTGAAATCATAATACCTATTCAAAACCTTTGAATTTCTAAACACTTGTTTTCTCAAAACAATTCAAATCAAAATCTCTGGTAGTAATCCACCACTTAGAACTCGAAAATCACACCGATGATACTGCGCAGTCATCATCGGGATTATTTTCCAGCGACCCAAGTGATTTCAATACTATATCATTTTCAAAATCATTACCAAATACTTCCATTTGAAAACATTTCAAATCTCCCAGGAACTTAAAATTTCCTTATTTTAATTCCATTCTGATTTAAATTCATATTTAATTCATCTTATTTCATATACTTTACTTATATGATTCTGATTGGTTATATATAACCATTTCACATTCTATAAATCTTATCTGATTAAAATCACTACCAACACATCCTATATATATGATAATATATCACATATCCATACTATGTCGGTCCATCGTATTCAAGTGTTTATTTACTCCTACCGATACAGTGGATCAAACTGATCGACCAGAACTCATAAACAACCCAGCCAATGAATCTCCACAATATAAAACCATTTTTTATATCAAATACAAATACACACTCATATATATACACTAAAACTCAATCTAGGGTATTACTAACCCTATCTCTACCGAGTCACGCCGCAGAGCCAAGGTACTTCACTTAACTTAAGCTCTGATACCAACTGTAACGACCCGGATTTTGAGCGACTTTGGTTATCGACATAAGCTCGACGTCGATAACCAAAACATCGAAAAATCCCGGTAGTTAATGAAAGAAATTAGAAGGTGAGAATAGATAAGATAGAAACTTAGAATAGAAGAAGAAGAAGAACACAACATCAGAGTAACACGAACCTCACAGCGGAACGAATAACATATAATAGATAACATAACTTTGAAACATAACAGTTATGTATACAATAGCACTTATCAGAGTACAGCACTTACAACACAGCGGAAATAAACTATAGCTATATGATTCTGAAGCCTCCTGCTCCAGCTCTTCAATGTATCTGCAAATCCCGACTACTTGACTGCCCGTACAAATTTAGGCACCCAAGAGTTTAGGGAAAACAACAAAGTAAACTCCGGGTCAGTCATGGGACTGGTGTGAGTAAAACAGTTTAAACAGGTATATGAACAAGTAAACGATATCTCCTAAGACCACGCCGCAGAACGGAACGGGTTTTTCCCTTATGAGAATCCAAAATATCTTTATATCAAAACCTTTTGATATTATAATAATGTCTATGTACAAATAGATATCAACTAGCAGAAACGCTTTCATCTCACGTTCTACATATATAGTATACAATCAAAATCGCAAGCACGTATTGGATAATGGATTTCCAACTATGACAAGGTATGGAACCACCTTCCGATCAGTGTACTCTAGGAACGATACATTGGAGTTCAACAAGAACATCTTGTAACTCAGCCACACATGACCGACCACTCATTTCGCTTGAGTGTATCGAATGTACATCACCAACGGTTGGGATCAGCAACCGTTCCCGTATATATATTTATGGGACAGCATTGATAGATTTAAGAAACAAATGAATATTCTCTAGATAGGTGATTATACACCCTACTTCGGTGCGACCGACTTAGCCATGCTGCCTGCCCGATTTCTGTCATTTACCGGTTGATGAGGCTAGAAGCTACGCTTTATCATCACATCAGATTCACTTCGAATGCTACATTGTCAAATCCATCGAAAATCACTAATTGACGTCTACAACCATACATTACGTGTCAGCTAAAAGAAGTTTCCTTCTCCGCTTCCACTCTCGGTACGGTTGAAGAAATCAATGTACGTGACCGTCTGGAAATACTATGTCAGACATCCTTCTTCATTCACTTAGAAATGTCACATCGTCATACCCGCCAAATCACAAATTACTTATCCAAAAATAACACGGGTATACAGCTAAGAGAAACGAATTCCTCCGCCACCAAACGTGAATACGTTTGAATAGATCAACTTACGCGATCCATTGGATATACTCTGTCAGACCTTCGTCCATACAAGTTGTCCTGGGACTGGACAAACCGAAGGCACTTTTCCGTATATCCATCTTAGTCACTGTTATCTAATACTTATACAACAGCCCTTGCATTTTACTCCGTCTTCAATTATCTTTGGCATATATGATTCGCGACGCTTATGCCAATACAGAGTGGTTCTTTGGATTATAATCCAACCGATCTCTCCATATTAACAACGTTAAAATGGTCAAAACTTCGATAGTCGGTGAGTTAACTATCAAAGAAAAACAAGTGTGCAAACAACGATATTATTTCCAAATGGAAATTATATCGAACAAACATCATTTAACATAAATCTCTTTAGTTCATTTATTTACTTATCTCCTGTTTCCCTATATTCTAAATTCTTATTTTTTTTTATCAGAAAACATTTCTGATTCTCGTTTGGAAAACATTTCCAAAACTCCTTTACGATCAAACCTTACCATTTCCTAGTAATAAGGAAGTCACTCAAGTTGGGGTATAATTACCTCTCAGACCTTAACTGAACAACGTTATAACTTCGAAATGGTCAAAGTTTATCTTTTAATCTTTAACAACTTCTTTACGCCTTTCTCGGATCCAATTTTACTAATCCACTTCTATATTTAAAACATTGGTTATAACGATAACGTTATAATCCCTACTTTCGAATTACCTAACTTTAATTATAACTTCTATTCTTATTAGTGAATAATTAACCTAACCCTTATTTATTTATAAATAAATAAATCTCTATTTAAACACTGGAAAGTATAAGTACTTTCCCGAATTCGATATAATCGAATTCGCCGATTAACTCTCTTCAAGAAATCTCTATTTGATTAACTCTTCTTCGAATAACCTATATTCGATTAATTCCTTCCTTTCGAATATACTATATTTGATTACTCCTTCTCGAATAAACGATATTCGATTAACTCTCTTCGAATAACTAATATTCGATAACTCTTTCTTTTCAAATATCTCATATTTGAAAATCTCACTTTCGAATAAACTATATTCGATAATCTCTTTTCGAATGACTCTTATTCGATAAATCTCACTTCGATCAAACTATAATCGATAACTCCTTTCGATGAAACTAACATCGATAACTCCTTTCAATGAAACTAACATCGATAACTCCTTTCGATGAAATTAACATCGATAACTCCTTTCGATGAAACTAAAATCGATTTATTTAACTCGACGAACTTAACTCGACTAACTTAACTTGACTCGACTAACTCAACTTACTTGATTCGACCAATTCGATTCGATTAACTAGGCTCGACTAACTTGACTAACTTAACTCGACTTACTTGGTTCGACCAATTCGATTCGATTAACTAGGCTCGACTAACTTGACTAACTTAACTCGACTTACTTGGTTCGACCAATTCGATTCGTTTAACTAGGCTCGACTAACTTGGTCGAACCACCCGATCAACTCAACTTATTTAACTTAACTTATTTCTCAACTCGATCAACTCGATTAACTCCTATCGAATAACTAATATTCGATTAAACTCCATTCGCTTGACTCTAGATCGCAGCGATCACAATGGTTACGCCTAACTCCCTCAGGAAACATCCGACCGCCGTAGGCTATTTACAGCCCTGTGAATTACGCTAGCAGTCGTACAAGATGGCAACTTACCCTGAATACTATGTTTGACTAACTCTGTCTCAAATAACTATATTTGATTAACTCTAGTTCGTTTAACTCTAATCGATTAACTCTAACTAATTAACTCCAACTGGTTAACTCTAACCGATTAGCTCTAACTGGTTAACTCAATTTGACTAACTCGACTTGACTAACCCCTTTCGAATAACATATTCGATTAACTAACTTTCGAATACCATATTCGATTAACTAACTTCGAATACCATATTCGATTAACTCCTTTCGAATGTTTATATTCGATTAACTAACTTCGAATACCATATTCGATTTCTAACTTCGAATACCATATTCGATTTAACTCCTTTCGAATGTCTATATTCAATTAACTAACTTCGAATACCATATTCGATTTAACTCCTTTCGAATGTCTATATTCGATTAACTAATTTCGAATACCATATTCGATTTCTAACTTCGAATACCATATTCGATTTACTTTATTCACTTTATAAAGATTTCCTTTTTAACAACGTTTTATTCAATAGAAAAGATTTACTTTTAAATAACGGTTCTACACTTTACAAATGATTTCCTTTTTATAATGTTCCCTTTCCAATTCTATTTGTAAATGGTTTACAAATATTTTCTTTTCAAATTTATTCTTGAAATATTCTAACACCTTAAATTCCCGGGAAAATTCGCAATAACCTCCTTTGTAACGGGAGTATCGGGAAAATCCCCAAACTCGCCACACAGGCCTTTCCATTCAAAAAGAAATGTTTTGAATTTATTTCCTTTCAAATATCTCCTATTTATAAATATTCCAATTTATAAATATTCCTTATTTATAAATATTTAAATTTATAAATATCTCTTATTTATAAATATTCCAATTTATAAATATTCTGTTTTCAATATCACTTTGAAAATCCCCTTATCAACATTTCGGTATGTTATGGTATTCAATCATATCAAATCACGATGTTCAGTATCGTCCAAGCACATATAATTGCCCACAGATTTTATATCACATCATATAACAATATATGAAAAACAATAAAATAACTGTTGAGGAATGCAGTTGGATTCCTCCAACCTGTTTCCCTGCATCCACAGATGTTACACAATATGATTATCATCACTTTCAGTTCTATATGATATATTCTGTTAAACAGAATCGATATAGAAAATTCAACTAACTGACTAGCAGTTCAATCAAACAGTCAACATACAGCCAATCAACCAATATCTAACTGTTCTAAAAATACAACATGAAATTATAAACTATTCAGAGTTAGTGAGATTTACTCACATTGGCACGTTAATCGTTAAATAACGGTTTGCGTTTATTTGACTTCGACGGACAATTTATTTCGCCATAAATTGTAACGAGCTCGGATTCACTCCCGGTCAGTCTCATTGTGTTGCTCCCGTCCATACGATCCCAACGCAACTTACGTTTCGTCAATCTAACACCGTATGACGAAGTTACACATTAGAGAAGTTAATATGCATTTATATTAAACAAATACTTGGATTAAAATTTGAAAATGGGCCTTAACCTCTTCCTCCAGCCCATACCCTATTGAACAGACCCGACCCGCGTTCTGACCCCCTTCTTCCCCAAATCTAATATCACGGCTCCAATGAACATCCACTCCCATTTCCATACCTTCGATCCATGTTTTCTCCTTCTCGGTTCAACTACAAATCTCAAGAAAATCACCACAATTCACCCCTTCGCGTCCTCTCTCCCACCTTACCCCAATCATGGAACTCGCACTCCTCTGGCAGGATCCGACGCGCTACAGTACTGCGCAACCAGTAAATGTCGATCGATATTTTCATCAACCGAATCCACCCATTTCAGCACTCTAACTGCGGTTCTCTCTTGCGAACTCGAAGATGCCATTGATTTCGACAACGAACGATCACAAATCCCACAAACCTAAACCCTAACTCACGCAGCAAAAACCCCGAACCAGAAAGCTGCCATCGCAACCCACCAAAGTAGTATCAAATCGAAGAGGAACTCTCAAGCAATCCATACATATATCCATTGTAATTTATAGATTTGTATTTGCTTTGATTTGGATTTTTATCTCTTGCGCTCATTGTGTTTTTGAAGAGAGGAAGATCCTAGCGGCTTGAATGTTTTATTTTATAAGGAGGATGAGAAATTTTGTGGCTGTAGACATAAGGATGTGGCCTTGTCTTGACCAAGGGATTTTTTTAATTAATATTTTCTTTACTTTATATTGTCATACAAGTGTTTAAAAATTCCTGTGATCACCTATGATACCCAAAAATCACCAAACTAGACATGTAGCTAGAGCTTGACATTACGGTCCCAACGAAACTGGTTTCGTCGAATTCCGACTCCGTATGCTCACACAGCGTATTTTTAACTATCAAAATACTGACTGTTTTTCACTCTAAAAATCCGTACGGCCACACAGTGACTCTAAAAATAACGAAACTGGAAATCTAACAACTATTTGATATTGCGGATCCAACAAAACTGGTTTCATCGAATTCCGACTTCGTTTGCAAAACCGGCTATTTTTAACGCTTTGGATGACCCATTTAAATATATAAATATATTTAAATAAAATTAAATTAAATAAAAATAAATTTATATTATCGTATATATTCACAGTGGAATACCATACAGCTCAGAAAAATCTTATATTGATTTCTAACTCAATATTCGCTTCTGGGTCAACCCGATATTTGATTTATATTGAATTTCCTTTTTAAAATATAAATAATTCCTTTATAAATTATAAAGGAATTTCCACAGCGACTTTTCTAAAATTTGATTTGGACATATCTCAAAATCTACACGACGAAATCCCGATTTTTCTCTTCCACTAGAAAGATATACTCCACTAGCTCCACACGTTTCTTGTTTCACAGAAATCCGGCTTAAAACGAATCCTGTACATTCAGTTGAAGTTCAAATCGCCAAATAGCGAACTGCAGCGCCATTTCGAGCTCGTTTATAAATATATTATAAACTATACGTTCAACTGTCGTCGATTCAATATAATCGTTATTATATTTCGAATCGAAACTCCACCAAATCTCGTATGCTATTCAATTCACACGATATTGTGAATTTCACTATTTCGACATTATGATATACTATTATATTATAATTATTTATTAAATATTCAACATTATTTAATTAAACGATCATTAACTTCTCTAAATCACCAATTATATAATTAAATAAATTAATTATATATCTCTAAAAATGCGGGTCATTACATGACAAGTGGGGCTACGATTGGAAATAAAGAAAACGTTGCTGGATTATCCATAGGAAGTTGATTCTTGTTCTATATATAGGCTTAATTAAATAAATAAATAAAATAATTGTTATTATGAAATTCCATATAAAATAAAAGTTATTATGAATTTTGTTTAGACAACTGTGAATTTCATTTATAATAAAAGAACAATTGTTATTCATCTTATTTAAAAGAAATACCATATGGAATTTCACAAATAGTTAATGGTTTTTATAAATCCTTACCTATGATACTGAGTGATTTAAATGTAGTGATTTAAATCTTGCATGCCTTTAGCATAGTCAATTAGCCAATATAAACAAGAAAAGCATATCAAAACTCCATAATGATGGAATTTTGAGATCATTTGATTTTGCATCATATGAATAATGCAAATCTTGTTTATTAGGCAAAATAACTGAATCACCTTTCACTTAACACAACGAATGAGTGATAAGTATCGGTCTCATAATAGTGATGTATGTGGAGCAATGAATACATAAGTTAGAGGCAGGTTTTACTACTTCGTTATATTTACTGATGATGTCAGCAGATACAGAAATGTATACCTTATGAAACAGAAATCAGAATCCTTTGAAAAGTTCAAAGAATTCAAAAATGAAGTTCAAGACCAATTTTGATAGAAAATAAATTCTCATTGAACAGATCGAGAGAATGCTTAAGCCAATTATTTAATGGCTATCCAGATGAGTTTGAAATTGTTCACAACTTACTCTATCTAGAACACCATATTGAGTGGTGTGTCTGA
The DNA here is from genome assembly GCA_030737875.1 of Allium sativum. Classification (NCBI taxonomy): domain Eukaryota; kingdom Viridiplantae; phylum Streptophyta; class Magnoliopsida; order Asparagales; family Amaryllidaceae; genus Allium; species Allium sativum. Next base: position 35,688,461 of record CM060912.1, read on the forward strand.
AAGGAGAAATCATACCTTATCAGATATAATGCAATTAATGAAAAGTCATATAGATCTACCAATAAATTAAATATTGAACAATTGCATTTAGTCCCACTAAAATGATTTTGTAGATGCCATATAAGATATAGACTAGGAAATGTCCTAGTATGTCTAATGCAAAGATTTTGGATGTAAGTCACTTATCAAACGTTTTTCTTCTGATAAGATCAGACCCAAATCAGATAACTATTTTGGGGAATATCCAAAAGAAACAAATGGATATTATTTCTATAAATCCTCCGAGAATAAAATGTTTATTGCTTGAATTGGTATCCATTTCAAAGGGGAGCCAGTCTCTAAGATACCAATGGGAATGAGATAGAATTCGAAATGTCTCGAAAACCACATAATGCCATTGAATCTTGTATAGACAAGAAATTGAATGGGAGTGAACAATAATTCTAAGGTTATTTGACAACACATTAATTATTGAAAATATTGTTAGTTTTAAAACAAGAAATACATAATGATTCTGAGAAATAAAATGTTTGGATTAAGAAGTTCGTAATTGAACTTAATACATTGTTGATCCAATGATTTACATTGCGATAACAATGTGGCTGATGCTCAGGCCTAAAACCTTAAACTCACAATTGATCTAAAAATATATTTAAGAAATATAGTTCTTATGTGAAGCTGTTCACAGAGAAATTAAACATATCTGCGAAGTTACAAAAGTTGTAATGTTGCAGACCTGCTGAATTAAACTCTATCGTAGCAGAAGTTTTAATAGTCACACTAGTTTCATGAGTATACGATACATGAATGATTGACTCTAGTGTAAGTGGGAGATTGTTAGAGTTTATCCCCTAGAGGCAACCATTTGACGTGATTAATAACATTGTTGATGTTATTATTTTATTTGGAAAAATAATATTCTATTATGTTATATTTACTACGTAATATAAATATTAACATAACAGAAGTGCTTAGAGTAATAATACAAAAATATATAGTTCGAGTAAGACTTGAACTTGAGATTATATAATATATTGAGTATCATAATTCTTAATTGTCTCTAGTCAAGTTTTATTGTTTATATAGGAAAACAATAAAACATTGAGCCTAGTATGTTGATTGACTGATGATCACATCTGATTGATCATTAATATACGTGATATTAATGTCAAGACACAAATACGTATTAGAGAATAGCATATTGGGCTGACCCACCATGAGAAAACTACGTGGAATATAATTAACAATATCATTAGTCATTCTCATAGTGATGAAATCATTATAATTTTATTCGACGATATTTATGTTTTGATATCATCTAAAATTACTTTTGACAAAGTAGACGATAATGGTGATTATTGGATACATCTTGAATCGAATGAAAATTATGAACGATCTAGATGGAATTTAAGCCTAAAATATATCTGTAGTGATATCCATGGACCTCTTGATTGAGTGAGACTGTGAAATGCATGGTTGTGGTCAAATATTGATTTGCTTTAATAGTCTACTCATCGATCAAGATAAATGGATTAAATTAAAAAGAGGATGATACGATCCATGCCTCAAGTTTAATCCTGGATACACTACAAGAAAATATGCTATTAATAACACAATTTAACAACCTGTTATTCTAAAGTGTTATTGTTTATGGTATATTATTGTTTTTACCTCATTTTGTTATTTATCGTGCTTTGTAACGCACTTTCGCTCCAAAATTTTCGTTCTCCCTCCAAAATAACAATTAAGCAGTATTTCCCTCTCCCTCTCCAAAATACTGTATCCCTCTCCCAGTTTTATCTCCAACCAAATAACACTAGTCAAAACTGTCCAGTCCATCTCAGGCAGCCGTTCTCCTCCTCTACAGTAGTTCACTTCTCAGTCAACTCAACGATGTTCAATTTCGCCTTATACATAAACCCCAATCTTCGATTTCGCCTTATAAGTCAACTCAACGATGTCCCTCTGATCTTCTATTTCGCCTTATAAGTAAAATTTCCTTATAAGTAAAATTTTATTGTCCCAGCTTCATCTACCGTGCCGATTGCTAGGAAGATGTTCTCTGACAATTGTGAGGTGGCAATCAATGAGAAAATTAAGTGGGTAACTTTATTTTAGTTCTTTTAATTGTAGTAAGTATTAGATGCCGTAGCATATTGTATTGACTTATATGCATAAAATATTTGAATCAGAATTGAAAGGGAACCAGGGGATTATCTTGAGCGGTTGAACTAAATTCATTTGGTATGGAGGCAGAATTAGTTTGGTGTTAGTAAGAAGGAAGGGTTGCAGTACGTGGTATGGTAAATCCCCTGTTAATTAAGAAGGAAGGGTTACAGTTCATGGTATGCACATAAAATATTTTATGTCTTCCATTATCGCATCCCATTGTTCGACTGCGTCTGAGTTAGATTTGTTGTTGCATCTACATCGCGTCTTAGATCTAATGTCATTCTACCCCACTCCATCACCGACAATTGCAGCGCTTTCCTGTTTACAGCCATACATAATGGGTTGCTTCGACATTTCCACTACAAAAATTAAGTAATATCATATGTCATTTTCCCCTCATCTCTAATTTCTTCCATTTTTTGACAAAAAATTATGACCCAGCTTTAACATGATTTAATTATGGTGGGAAGCACCATTGTTATCTTGCTATTTCCGATGGAAAATGTTTGCGTCTAAGTTTGTGTACTGTTTGAAATATGGTCCTGTATGATAGCACTAAAAATTCTTATTGGGGTTTTAAATAATAAAAATCTGATGGTAGGGTCAACAATTGGAGTTTCAGTCGTGAATTATTTGATGATACCAAAATATCTATATATTAAAATGGTTAGGATAACAAATTATTCGACGCTGACAGCAAATTTTTTGAAAAACAGTTACATGCCTGCTGAATTTTTAAAATTTTCTGCGTTAATCTATTCAACTTAGATGTTGAAGGGGTTACGCATGAAGACTGAAGTAGCCTATGCCATAATTTCAATATATGTTGCTTACTTATGCCATTAGTTTTTCATCTTCGTCTTACATGACAGATAAGTACAGAGAATTCGAGTGCACCTTCCATTCGTGTAGAGAACATGGTTTTGTCTAATAAATATTCATGTAGCACCCATACTTCATCCCATGTTGCATTACTGTACAAATTATAACCATATTTTTCTGTTATTTTTATTTTCTCTGTTAATAATAGAATGCAATACGTTTTAGATTAAATGATTTGTTCATCATTTAGTTCAACGTGGTATCTGTTGATTTTTGAGTAGAATTTAAGTAAAAACTCTTCCTTAAGGCTGCTACTATTACTTTATTTGTCTACGAGCTACATTATGTTTGTCAAGTACTCATCAATTTTTATTTCCAAGCGTGTGTCAGAAGGATTGCTCTACAAAGTATCTTGGATGCTCTTTTTTATGATTATTGTGTATAAAGCCAATGAACTGTTTTTATACCTAGCAATGAATATACAGGTATTGGTAGTGGTGAATAACGTTGCTGCAATTGTCCATTACGTGCTCATGTCTTTCACTTAAATGATATATATGCTCGGGGCATTCAAAGGCCGTAAGTATCATCAACTTATTTGTTCACTTTACTTTAATTTTGTTTGGACATTAAGTAGTTGGTTAGTAAGAAGCATATTAAAAGTTGCTTTGCTATACGTAATAGTCTTATTATTTAAGCATTTTAGCTGACATAAAATATTTGAATCTGCATAAGCATTATATGCTTTTTAATTTTAATTTCATAAATGTCACCACAACCTTATTGCTTGGGTGTACACCATGCCCAATCTGATATAATCTTAGGCAATTTTCAGAAGCAGCAACCTATCTTTTCTGCTTTTATAATTGGTTGGTGCATCAATTAAAAGTGAATAATTCTTTACGCCTATTTTGGAACTTTGCCATGCATGCAAATATTTTATTTTCTTACATTTGTTCGTAACCATCTAAAGTTGTTCATTGAGAAGGGATGAAGGTTGTTTTTGTTATCGGACTATACTGGCTTAATTAAAATAACCATGATATCATGATTTTGAAACTGAGATTTAAAGGAATATAGAAAAAAAGTATACGGAAACTCATTAAAAACATAACAGTTGCATGATACCGATGTGGTTTATATATGTTTTTACAAACACATATTATTTTACCCTTAATTAATATGATTACAGGTAGGAATCTATTTTTTTAACCATCTAAGCTAACACTATATGAAAGTAATAATCTATATTATCATGTTTTACAATTGTTTTTCAGCCATGCAATTATATTTAAAAGGTCCCTAAATTCTTTTAAACTTGACATTTGGCAAATAGTCATTTTGTTGGTTTAGATTTAAACAGGCAATAATTATTGCTTTGCCTGGTTTGAAGGATTATTACATTTTGGATCTTTTCCCATATATTTTTTCTCGTGGTCCGTAAACTTTGCACTTGCTTATGTAGTCATCAATTTCATTTATTTCTTACCGACTGTTGGCTGTTTGTTCCCTCTTGGTCTCCGCAGTTTACAATATGATTTGCTTAATATTTATTTTTGGATGTTTGTTTACATTGTTATTCATCCCTCTTTTTTGGAATGATTGACTTATTGATGTGCTGACTTATAACCTCTAATCATCTGAGATTTCTACAGTTGTAACGATGGCACTGATTTGATCTTCTAATTTTCGAAACATTTAACACCAGGTTACAGAATGGTTTATGGTTCACTCTCATTTTCCAATGTTGTCATCATCCTTCTAAAGTTTATTATGGATTCATTGCTCAATCTATGTAATTTCTAATGTAGTGTACTGTGTACCCAGCTAAGTCAATTCCATGAAAAAAATGTTTCCTTTCTTTTTGAAACCAAAAGATTCTAACAATGGTGATTCTAGTTCTTCTGAAGCTGCTAAAAATTCTTGGAAAAATGAACGAAGAACTCAGTCCTAAATGCACCAAGCGAAGCTTATCGATGGTGATTGAATGTCGAATCATATTTGTGAAATCATAAAATTGCTGTGTTCTGGAGCATTATGGACAAGGCGGCTACAACAACTTGTAAAGGTAGACATACAGTTTTCAGGGCAGTGTTTTTGGGTACAAATTTGTGAAGCCATCTGCCGAATAATATTTATATCTTTTGCTCTCCTTTTGTCCCTATAGATATAAATACTGGTATGTTATTTACATGGACCTTTGCTAAAAATGTTCTTAACTAACATTAAAAAAAATAACAACTGAAAAATTCACAATGTCCTGAACTATGTTTTGAAATTTATAACCCTTAGTTAGATGAACCAACTCACCATTAAGTGGTGCATGTTGAACCATACCTGGGGTGTTGGAAAATTCATTCCAATATGGAGAACTTGGAATTGATTTGATATGTTCCAATTTGATTATTGGTGCAATAGCAATATCCTTATTTTATAACAAAAATTTACTCTGTACATTCTGTAACCGATTTTTTTGGACTATATTTGATATGTAGATGCTTCAGATTGGTTCTCTGGTTAAATTGAAATCATATGCAGTGTACAAAATTGAAGTGCATGCCTAATCTCAATTATAAAGACATATTACTGGGCATGGATGGAATTATACTCTTACCTTAAGCAAACTAAAGCAACAATATATATCTTAAACCTATGTAATTTTTATTTATTTCAAGGTTATTCTGGTTTTTAAGATAACTTTTTTTTCTGTGCTATTGGATTGCAGGAACCTGATGATTTTAGGTTGGTCTTCATGCTCTGCTGTAAACAGTAAGGCTTGTTCTAAATATTTTTCACTAACATGTATCCCAAACGATGGATAACATTTTGAAAAGGGTACTTTTTGATAAACGCCTTTAAAATTTTCAAACAGGTGAACTTCCTCTTTGGTCCAAATATTTTAAACTACAAATTTGTTTTTAAAGCTCGTCACATGATAGCAAAAATCAACATGCAATATTATAAATTTATTCAATTTATTTTTCTTCACCTATATTCCAGTTAAATATTGAAATAAAAATAAAAATCATCACAATTTCAATGCAGTTTCTCATATAAATATTTGCCCCAAATGTGGATTTTCAAAATAATAATCTTTAGGTTTTTTTTGTTTTTTTCCCTCCTTTAGGAATAGTTGCAGAATTTTCCACATTTCAGTTGTAAAAGATGTAGAGGGAAAAAGATCCTAAAATATTTGGAGTGGGATAATTTAAAATTTTGTTTTAGGTACTTTTTTAAACTTTGAAAAAGTATGCATCCTGTTTTTCACTTGAATATGCCAATGGTCGAAGTTAAAGATGCATACAGAGAAGCAGAAAAAGAAATTAATTTTCTTAAATGCCGTGTAAAAGAACTAGAATCTATAACTCTTGAATATGCCAATGGTCCTCATGATCAAACACTTAGACACCATCTTAGCCCAGAAGATGCAGTTTACTTGACTGGAGGGTTTGATGGCAATTCATGGTTATCGTCATTGGAATTCTTTCATCCATTCAATGATGTCATAAAGCCCCTTCAAACTATGAGCTACACTCGTTCATATGCAGCTACTGCTGCATTAGGTGGGGTTATTTATGTTTTTGGTGGAGAAGATGGTAACTCATGGTTCGACTAAGGTACAAATATAATAAGCTTGTTCAAAACTTTTATTTTCCCTTTGGCAATTTGAATATGCTGCTTGATGTTGATCGGCTGTTTTATAATTGAATGTATGCCACATCTGAATTCGTCTTTTGAACTTTGGTCTAGTTGAATGCTACAATCCAATATCAGATAACTGGATCCTTTGCCCTCCAATGTTATGGCAAAAAGAAGTCTTGATGGGGTGGCTTTGAATGGAAAAATATATGTAATTGGAAGGGAGATGGTTTAGAGTGTTTTTTAGATGTTGATATGTTTGATCCTATACATGGAAGCTGGTAAAAAAGCTGGAAGCTGCTTACAGCAGTAAGTTCATGACTCATTATCAAGCAATTATTTATTTCATTATTATTTCTATGATTTTGTTTTCAATAAAAAATTTAAGGCAATTTATCAATTAATTTATCACACTATGTTCTTATAATTCTATGTCATAAAACATCGTTACTCCTGTGTTTTATGCTGTTGGTGGATATGATCAAAACTGAAATCAGCCGATGTAACTATCTTTCGATAAATTCGCCTAAATGTTGTTCTTTCAAATGTGTCATTTCTTTTGCTTCCTCTTCCTTCATCCTATCTCGAGTTACAAAACATTCAATTTGTTAAAAAAACACATGGAAACCATGCCTTACCTACTGCCTTCCAAAGCAAGTAGGCATGATATCTTCCAATCTTCACTTTAATGGAGTTCATTCTGAAATAAAACATACCCCAGAATGAAAGTGAATAAATCAGATGTAAGTTCAATCTTTTAGTATAGTAGAATATAGAAAATTCAAAAGAACCCCAGTTCATAAGACAAACGAAAGTGAGGATAACAAATTTCGTTTTAAGCTAAAAGAAAACATTTTGATATCAGGTAAACAATAAGTCCATAGGGATAAAAAGATGATAATGTTAAACCTTCTAACCTGAGCCAAGAAATTGTCCAGAACACGTGTACTGTGGTTCTTCCTTTTCTATTTAAGTAATAGATTATAAGGACAGAGATATTGGTTGAAATGGTGCTATTAAATTCACTTTTATGTGATATGTATCCATGCTCTCAGCAATATATAGACGCCTCTTTCATCTAACAAACACTTTTTACTTTTTACTTTTGTTTTTTATTTTATATAGACGGCTTTCTAGAGACTTTTAAGCCTGCAGGTCAATTAATACTTTTCATATCTTATACCATGTTTATATTATTTTTATTGTGCAACTTTTTCAGAGTTCTTTCATGTAAAAGTTGTACCTATTCACAAGTGATTTTCAACTACGTGCAAGCTTATTAGAAAGTGCTCGTTTTCTTTCAGGTCGGTCGAGCGACATGATCCTCATGAAGGATTTTGGGCTGAAGTTCCAAGTATGAATGTTAAGAGGGAGTGTCACTCGGTTTTAAATTCCAATGGAAAATTGTACTGCCTGGGAGGATATAATGGTGAAAAAATGGTTTCCAGTCTAGAAACATTTGACCCATGATTAAATACTTGGATAATGGGTGAATTATTAAATACCCGAAGAGGATGGTGTTGCTGCAGTTGTTGGAAATTCCATTATTACATTGGGTGGTGTCATGGGTGGCAATGTAATTGTGAACACAGTTGAATTCTATAGAGAGGGAACTGGGTGGATTGATACTCAATGTGAAGCAGTCACAGGAAGGTGCTTTTGTTCAGCGGGTGTGGTATGAGCATGTGCACAACAACTTACCTTGTTTTGGAGGTATTCACATGCATGCAGATACCTTGACTGCTGCTTAAATTTAATAATATATTTAGAGTTTAAAATATATAAAATCATGAAAATTAAAAATAATAATATGAATCTCATTTAAGGTTAATGGAGACATATGTCACATATAGTAGTTTGAAACTGTTGGAAATATTGTGAATTATTTAAAACATGAAATAAGTGTATGATGGCTCCTATTTGTGAATAGTCCCACATTATGGGATTATATGGAAGAGGCAAGCTTATATACTTGTTTCTAAGAAACTTTGATGGGGCCTTGGGCTCCCAATGCATGCTTTGTTGTGAGGAGGGAGCCCATGCATCATGACCACCACACACGCGCGCGCGCGCCCGACCGACCCGGCTCGGCCTTTGGGCCCTGGCTATGTGGTGTAGACACTTATATTTTTGGTCCAGAAAACACTGCTATTTTTCGAACCAGTTTTTAAATCAGGAAAATAATTTCTGAACCGATTTTTTTATATGACGCGGTAAAACTTTGACCAAGTATTTTCGCAGATCCGATTTTTCTCCACTGACCAGATTTTTCGAATACCCTGATCCCCGTCTATATATTATCATTAGATTAGATGAGATCAAAAACACAGAAAAAAATTCTGCATTCTCTTTCTCCGCCATTAAAATAATCTTAAGAAATTTTCGAGCAGTAAAATCAGAAAGTGCAAATCTGCACTGGTTTGTTTGTGCAAAGCAGATCAGTTATTAATCAGAGAGAGGCTGTTTTATCCTAGAGGCGGCGGCGGAAGTACGAACTGGTTTTGCACCACCGGCCAGATCGCCGAATCGTCTTCAAGAAAGCGACGAAGTACGTGACTCAGCCATTGTTTTCAACAATTTGAAGACGAACAGAAACAATGGCTTCGACAACAACTGTAGATGATGCTGCTGCTCCTGCTTCTGCATTCCAGATCCCATTGGTGACTGCTGCTCCATTTCGTTTCGAAGGTCTGCACTTCAAACGCTGGCGTCAAAAGATGGAGTTCTATCTGACGATGAGGAAGGTGGCTGCTGCTCTTACCACCGAGAAACCGCAGTTGCCAGACAAGCCTGACGGAACTGACGCAACACAGATGACATCCTGGAACGAACAATCGAAGCAGTTGCAAAGCTGGACAGAACAGGATTATTTGTGCAAAAATTTTATTCTGAACGGATTGAGCGATGATCTGTATGATTACTACAATTCAGAAGACAAGACAGCGAAGCAGATCTGGGAAGCACTGCAGAAGAAATACGATACAGAGGAGGCAGGGGCGAAGAAGTATGCTGTGAGCCGCTATCTGAAGTATCAGATGACAGACGATAGATCAGTAGAGATGCAGTCTCATGAGCTGCAGAAAATAGCTCATGAGATCATCTTCGAAGGTATGGTTTTAGATGAACAGTTTCAAGTTGCTGTTATTATTGACAAACTTCCCCCAGGTTGGAAAGACTTTAAGAATTTCTTGCGCCATAAGACTAAGGAATTCTCCTTAGAGAGTCTGATTACTCGCCTTCGCATTGAGGAGGCAGCACGCAAACAGGACCAGAAAGAGGAAGTGTTGTTTGTTTCAAACAACAACACTAAAAAGACCAAGCCCGCAGTTCTGAAACCAAATCAGAAATCTTTTAAGAATCAAAACAGACGCAACAATGGGAATCCGCAGGGAAACCCAAAAGGCCAGCAAAAACCAGCCCAAAAGAATGACTCTGGACAGTTGTTTCTATGTTACAACTGTGGCAAACCAGGTCATATGGCACGAAAGTGTCGGAACAAGCCTAGCTCTGTACCACAGGCTAACTTGACTGAGGATGAGCCACTTATGGCTATGATTTCTGAGATTCACCTTGTTGGTGGATCAGATGGCTGGTGGATAGACACTGGTGCTTCGCGCCATGTCTGTTATGATCGTGCTATGTTCTCCACATACACGGCTGTTGATGATCAGAAAGTGTTGCTGGGAGATTCCCACACCACTAAAGTTGCTGGGGTTGGAAACGTGGAGATCAAGTTTACCTCTGGAAAGACTGTAATCCTCAAAGATGTTATGCATACTCCAGAGATGAGGAAGAATCTGGTTTCTGGCTATCTTCTCAATAAGGCAGGGTTCACTCAATTTATTGGTGCTGACTTGTATACTATAGTGTATAAGGGAAACTTTGTAGGAAAGGGTTATGCTTGTGAGGGAATGTTCAAATTAAATGTTGAATTGAATAAAGTGAATAATTCTGCTTATATGTTGTGTGATTTTAATATTTGGCATTCTAGATTATGTCATGTTAATAAACGAATAATTAATAACATGAGCACTCTAGATATGATACCTAAGATAGCAGAATCTGAATCTGATAAATGTGAATTCTGTACACAAGCAAAAATCACTAAGAAACCTCACAAGTCTGTTAATAGAGAATCTGAACCCTTAGACTTGATTCATTCTGACATATGTGAACTTGATGGTACTTTGACTAGACATGGACATCGTTATTTTATCACTTTTATCGATGATTGTTCTGATTTCACATATGTATATCTTATGAAACATAAAAGTGATGCCTTTGAATTGTTTAAAACATTCAAAACTGAAATTGAGAATCAAGTAAATAGAAATATTAAGAGACTTCGTAGTGATAGAGGAACAGAATATGAATCTAATTCAATTCTGGACTTCTATAAATTACATGGTATTGTACATGAGAGAACTGCACCCTATTCACCCGAAATGAACGGTAAAGCTGAAAGAAAAAATAGGACTTTTACCGAATTAGTAGTGGCCATCCTACTAAATTCTGGTGCAGCAAAACATTGGTGGGGGGATATTTTATTGACTGTATGCTATGTTCTGAACAGAATCCCTAAATCTAAGAATAAAATTTCACCTTATGAAATTTTAAAGAATCATAAGCCCAATGTCTCATACTTTAGAACTTGGGGTTGTTTAGCATATGTTCGCATTCCAGACCCTAAGAGAATAAAATTGGCAAGTAGAGCATATGAATGTGCATTTATAGGCTATGCTATTAATAGCAAAGCATACAGATTTTATGACTTAAATGCACATAATATAATTGAATCAAATGATGCCGATTTTTATGAAACTAAATTTCCTTTTAAATTAAGGAATAGTGGGGGCACATCAAGTACGCCTATAAGAACAGAACTTGATAAAAGTTCTGAAGCTGAACCTAGAAGAAGTAAAAGAGCAAGAACCGAGAAAAACTTTGGCTCGGATTTTTGTGCTTTTACTATAGAGGAGGATCCATTAAACCTCCAAGAGGCCTTATCTTCTTTAGATGCCGATTTTTGGCGAGAGGCTATAAATGATGAGATGGATTCTCTGGAATCCAATAAGACTTGGCATTTGGCAGATTTACCCCCTGGTTGTAAATCTATAGGCTGTAAATGGGTGCTTAAAAAGAAACTAAAACCTGATGGTATTATAGATAAATACAAAGCACGACTAGTAGCTAAAGGCTTTAGACAAAAAAAAAATATAGATTTCTTTGACACTTTTTCACCTGTAACTAGAATAACATCCATTCGGGTATTGATCTCACTTGCTTCCATTCATAACTTACTAATACACCAAATGGATGCTAAAACTGCCTTTTTGAACGGTGAATTAGACGAAGAAATTTATATGAACCAGCCTAAAGGATTTGTAGTACATGGTCAAGAACATAAAGTATGCAAGTTAGATAAATCATTATATGGTTTAAAACAAGCACCCAAACAATGGCATGAAAAATTTGATAACTTAATCATTTCAAATGATTTTAAAGTTAATGAAAGTGACAAATGCATTTATTACAAATATGAGAATGACATTTGCACTATTATATGCCTTTATGTAGATGACATACTCATCTTTGGGTCAAACATTCATGCCATAAATTCAGTCAAATCCTTATTATGTGCCAATTTTGATATGAAAGATCTAGGTGAAGCGAGTGTAATCCTCGGTATTAAAATTACTAGGTCAGAAAAAGGAATTTCTTTGGATCAGTCTCATTACATTGAGAAGATACTAAAGAAATATAATTACTTTGACTGTAAACCCGCATGTACACCATACGATCCAAGTGTAAAGTTATTTAAGAACACTGGTGAAGGTGTAAGACAGTCTGATTATGCGAGCATCATTGGCAGCCTTCGGTATGCCACTGATTGTACTAGACCCGACATTGCCTATGTCGTGGGATTATTGTGCAGGTTTACCAGTAGACCTAGTATAGAGCACTGGCATGCTATTGAAAGGGTCATGAGATACCTTAAACGAACAATGAACCTTGGATTACATTATGAAAAGTTTCCAGCTGTACTTGAAGGATATTCAGATGCAGACTGGAATACTTTATCTGATGATTCTAAAGCGACCAGTGGCTATATATTTAGCATCGCTGGAGGAGCTGTTTCTTGGAAATCCAAGAAACAGACTATTTTGGCTCAGTCCACTATGGAGTCTGAGATGATAGCACTAGCCACAGCTAGTGAAGAAGCAGAATATTTGAGAAATCTGCTAGCTGAGATTCCCTTATGGGAAAAACCGATACCAGCTGTGTTGATACATTGTGATAGTACCGCGGCTATTGCAAAAGTTCAGAACCGTTATTATAACGGTAAGAGACGACAAATACGTCGTAAGCACAGCACGGTTAGAGAGCTACTTTCTACAGGTACCGTTAGAGTAGATTACGTACGTAGTGAAGAAAATTTGGCAGATCCTTTGACGAAAGGACTGTCAAGAGAGAAAGTCCATAATTCTTCTAAAAGAATGGGACTATTGCCCTTAGATTGTTGACTCACGCACAATGGTAACCCGACCTAAATGACTGGAGATCCCAAGAAATAGGTTCAATGGGTAATAACAAGTTGTGTAGTGATAGAAGTTGAACATGCTATATAATAAACTAAGAAGCATGTATTCCTGAAGTGATAGAGGATGAGTTAATAGAAACTCTTAATGAGATCTATACTCTATTTGGAGTGGAGTACCTACCTTCAGGAGTACTCTTGATAGACTCACCTATGTGAATGTGGAAATGAGGCCGTTTCCTATGGAGTTTTGGGCAGAACTTCTAGAGCGTTCACTAAACTGGGATAGACGTGTATGGCCATAAATGCACGGGCTTATTTGATTGCACTATGGAAAAGATTGTGTGTGGTTTGATGTCAGGAATAGAGTTCAAGACTACGTGTCACTCTAGTAAAAACTGAATCTTATTCACTACGCAAAGGTTCAAGTCGGATGACACCTTTGTTTATGCACAGTCTTATGTGTTTAGAAACTGCTCGATAATATTTTAAAAAATTCAAGTGGGGGATTGTTGGAAATATTGTGAATTATTTAAAACATGAAATAAGTGTATGATGGCTCATATTTGTGAATAGTCCCACATCATGGGATTATATGGAAGAGGCAAGCTTATATACTTGTTTCTAAGAAACTTTGATGGGGCCTTGGGCTCCCAATGCATGCTTTGTTGTGAGGAGGGAGCCCATGCATCATGACCACCACACACGCGCGCGCCCGACCGACCGACTCGACCCGACCCGGCCCGGCGCGGCTCGGTTCGGTTCGGGCTCGGGCTTCGGGCTTGGGGCCCTGGCTATGTGGTGTAGACACTTATATTTTTGGTCCAGAAAACACTGCTATTTTTCGAACCAGTTTTTAAATCAGGAAAATAATTTCTGAACCGATTTTTTTATATGACGCGGTAAAACTTTGACCAAGTATTTTCGCAGATCCGATTTTTCTCCACTGACCAGATTTTTCGAATACCCTGATCCCCGTCTATATATTATCATTAGATTAGATGAGATCAAAAACACAGAAAAAAATTCTGCATTCTCTTTCTCCGCCATTAAAATAATCTTAAGAAATTTTCGAGCAGTAAAATCAGAAAGTGCAAATCTGCACTGATTTGTTTGTGCAAAGCAGATCAGTTATTAATCAGAGAGAGGCTGTTTTATCCTAGAGGCGGCGGCGGAAGTACGAACTGGTTTTGCACCACCGGCCAGATCGCCGAATCGTCTTCAAGAAAGCGACGAAGTACGTGACTCAGCCATTGTTTTCAACAGAAACTTATAAGACACGAATGTCATTTAAGGTTAATGGAGACATATGTCACATATATTACTATCATCCTTAATAATACCATAGTTGGAATATTAATATGTATGAAAACTTAATCACTTGCTATCATCATTTTTATTTGTTTGTTGTAATGATGTAAATTTGTCCCTTCGGTTAATTTGTTAAATTGTAAACTAATTATCATCATCGTAAGATTTTTTTCATTGGAAAGGAGGAAAGAAAAAGGGAAACCCCTTGTATTTCCTAAATATTCCATTTTGTTATTTGGATTAATAAAAAGAATTCAACTGCTATATTTTGAAGGCAACGATTTATTTCATACATGGGGAAAAATGTCATCATGTTCTAGAGATGGTTCCATTTAGTTAAATACAGTTGTTCAAGATATATTTGTGCACTATGTATGTATATATTAGATTGTGAGGAAGTGAAGTTACAATTAACTTATCAGTAACTAATTAGATGAAAGTTCTGATTTTGCAACACTGGAACAATCATAGAAGTTATGAATATTCTTATCCGCATTACTGTGTTTATTTATACCTTTGGTGTACTTAGAAGTTTAAACCCCTACATCAACTCATAGTACCGTGTCATTCTAAAAAGGCATCCAAACAAAAATGACCCATTTTTCTCTTAATCCTAAACTCTTTCTTTTTGTACTTTTCATTATTATAGCTCTTATAGAAGGGAAGGCATATGCCATTAGAAACGTAGAAATTGCAAAGCATTCTATGGGCTCTGATGCTGATGAGAAGAAGAAAGTGGATGCAACCTCAACATTTGATCTTGATGGAACGAGCAAGAGAAGAGTTCGAAGAGGCTCTGATCCAATTCATAACAGAAGTAGAACGAAGAATGAAACGACGAAGAAACAAGGTTCTAATGCTTTGTAACACTTTTTTTTCTACCTTTATCAGAGTTTTAATCCACTGTAGTGGGCTTGTTGTTCATGTGTTAGACAATGTTTTTTTTTCATGAGGAGGAGATCTCAGATCTGTACAGAGTTCAAAATGAAAGGAAATGGTATATTTAATTTGTAATTCATTATTTGTGGAACCATATATGTTTTGCTGTGTGTTTTCACGTCAGTTTCAGTTTTATTCCTTTTGGTGTGTAAAAGATATGAATAAATGGCTTTGGCTTACTGTTGTGCAGCATGATAATTTAATATAACATGATAGTTTAATAGCGTCATGTAGCCGCTATTAAATAAATATGTTATAGCGGCTATAATGTGTTATAAAAGATTCTCATTTTCATTGAGATTCAGATGTTTAATAGCGGTGATCATGAGCGCAAATTTGTGTTATAAAGTCATGCTCTTTTATAGCGGCAAATAAAGCGTTATAAACATTTAGCAGTTTTTTTATAACATGTTCATATACAGCAGTTATGGAACCACTATAGTTCTTATTCAGCGGCTGTAGGCCGCTATAAAATATCAGTTTTGTTGTAGTGATATATTGGTTAAAATGATTATATTACGTTGAGACACTAGTCACAAAAAAAGGTTATATCGAATCATTGATCTTATTATAACTTGGGTAGCAGCGACGTATTGCTAGATGCCAATCATTGTTTATGATTTTAAATACAATTTAAAATCATTGCCAATGTTGTAATAACCGATCAGGTCATACATAAAGATCGCAGTAAAGGGAAAGCCATTCAATAAGTAAATAAATTTCAAATAGTTGATATTTTATTTGATGTTGAAATCGTGTGAGGGTTGTTTCCTTAATTTATGGTGAACGTTCAATTATATAGGGTACAAGCTACCTTTAATAAAAAACATGGTAACCATTCTTTTAAGATAAGATCCGAACATTAAGAAATAACCTAACAATGGAGGCTAGCATCGCCCCTTTCATTTTCTTCGATCCGTTTGAAGGAGAAATCGATCTCGTGGATACCTGTAGAGATTCAACGCTTGACAGGTTCTTCGATTTGATGCATTCGCTTTCAGATCTACATGGAGGTTCAAGGATTCGCTATAAACATGTATAAAGCCTAATTCATTTAGTTTTAATTTACTATTTTGCAATTGATCCTTGTTTTAAGCCGTTAGAACATTAATTTAGGATGTCAATTGGAGCGTGCTAATCCAACATGAACACATCAGCATAATATAAATTACACAAAAGTATGACACTGCAAACTAACATACAATCTTACATTTAGAAATTTCATAGTGCTAAAAAGAGAGCACTCCAAGCAGGACAAAAGCATCTAGCCTTTATCTACTATTGCTTGCATCATTTCCTTCTTGCTACTGCGAGTGACAGGAGCTTTCACTGCCGAATAACTCGAAGTTGCCAGAGAACTATCTTCATCAAATGTAATTGGTGGTGCCTTGTGCCTAGCAGGAGGAGGAATGTTCGCATAAGGAGATATCACTCTGGAGAAATTCTTTGGCACAACAGCATTGCCAATACTAGGTGATGATGCACTTCGTTTACTTTGGTTGGCTTCCTTGGGCTCTGAGAGTTCAAAAGGCTAGGCTTGAAGGGGATAGGGCAATGTGTTTTCGAACAAAAATAAAGTTATAAAATTTATTTTATTGTATAACCGTCAAGTGGATCGATAGAAATGAAGTTATAAAATTTATTTTATAACTGAAAATAGATTTTGAAATTTATTATTTTGAATGGAAGTTTATAAAAAGGAAATTAACATTTACTATCTGTTATTTAAGTTTATAAGTAATTATTAAACGATTTATAAAGCTAATTGTTATATTAATAAGATTAATAAGCAAGTGAGCCGAAATTGATCAAAGAGTTAATAGTTGGATTAATTATTTCCAAGATATGATTAATTGGAATTATTTATTAACTATATTGTTAATTAATTTATACGAAAAGATTAATTAGACCTGATTAACGAGTTAATCATGTTTAGAGTTGACCAAGTCAACTACTTTGACTGAAATTAGTCATTAAATTTATTTGTTAATTTAATGGAAATAGTTAATAGTGAATTAAACCAATTTTACTTTTAATAAATATTGAAATTTGATTATTATTTATTTATTTAATAATAATCAAATGGTAATCTTGGAATTTAAAATTTATGAATGAAAGTTTATGAAGTCTTAAAGCATATTTATACTTTAATGTATTTTTAAGCAATTTGATATTAATAATAATATAAGCTAAGTTATGGTGTTAAATGATTTTGATAAGATTAAAAATCAAGTGGCTAATACCTTGAATTGTCCAATTATGAACTTTCCTTTTAATTATTTGGGTTTTGTGATTAGACCATCTAAAATAAAACATGACGATTGGTTTATTATTATTGATAAGTGTTGACGTCTAAAATTGACGTCAACGTCCGAGAGTTCCAAAAATTTGTAACAAAATGTCCAAAGTGGAAAAGTATGAGAGATGCAGTAATAATATGAGGGAAAGTTAAGGACACGGTAATTTATAGTGGTTCAGTTCGAATTGAACCTACATCCAGTTTGAAGGCTTTGTAGATTTTATTCACTTTCAACAAAGTACAGTAAGACATCATTACAAGAAGTTACAAGACATCATTTCAAAAAAGTTCAGTTCAGGAGTTTTAGAGGTCCAGGATGAGTCGGGAATTTCCGAGGTCCGGAGGGTGTAGGGAGTTTCTGAGGACCCGGATGTGCCGAGAGGTTCCGGGGTCCGTAGGGGGTCTAGAGTTTCCGAGGTCCCGAATAGGTCGGGAGTTTCCGTGGTCCAGGATGTGTCGGGACGTTACTAGATCCGGAGGTGTCAGGAGTTTTCAAGGTCCGGGATATGTCGGGAGGTTCCGAGGTCCGAAGGGTGTCAGGAATTTCCGTGGTCCAGGATGGGTCTGGAGGTTCCTAGGTCCGGAGTGTGTCGGGAGTTTCCGAGGTCCGGGATGTGTCGAGAGGTTCCGAGGTCTGGAGGGTGTCGGGTGTTTCCGAGGTCTGGGATATGCCGGGAGGTTCCGAGGTCCGGAGGGTGTAAGGAGTTTCCGAGGTCCGGGATGAGTCAGGACGCTCCAAGGTTCAGATGGTGTCAGGAGTTGCCGAGGTCCGGAGTACGTCAGGAAAATCTAGAGTCCAGGGGTGCACCGGGAAAATCTGTAGTCCGAGATGTAACGGGAAATATGGAGTCCAAGTGTACAAGGAAAATTTGTAGTCCTGTGTGTACCGAGAAATATGGAGTCCGGGGTGTACCAAAAAAATCTGGAGTCCGTGGTGTATCGGAAAATAGGGAGTCTGGGATGTCCCGGGAAGATCTGGAGTCCAGGGTGTACTGAGAAATATGGAGTCAGGGTTGTACCGCGAAAATATATAGTCTGAGGTCACCTTCTTCCCCAAAGGATATGTTAGCATTAATGATATTTGAGAGCTACAAGAAGTCCAAAATACCAAGTGAGAACCCACCACTTTTATGTTGGAAGTGAGGAGGTATTTATAGTGGAATTTGGTAGTGGAGTAGGTGTGAAATGAGACCCATACAGCAGAATTTCATATCCCCGAGGGGTACGAAATTCAGATCCCAAAATGGAGTCTAAAAATCAGTGTTCTGTCAAAATTTCGTATCTCGGGGTCCGAAAAACTCGAGTCCCCAAAATATGCCAAAATCACGTGTTGCACACGTAAAAAACAGTGATCAACACGAGTTCTAGGTCGTGCCAAAGTGATTTGCCACTTTCTAGAACATTTGCCAAATCCAGAATTTCGCATCTGAAAAGTCACGTGTTGCACACATGAAAAATAGTGATTGACACGAGTTCTGGACCGTGCCAAAGTGATCTGCCAGATCTAGAATTTCGTATCCCAAAATCACGTGTTGCAAACATGAAAAACAGTGATCGACATGAGTTCTGCCTTTGCTAGATTGGATCAAATCCCCATGCCGAGCTGAATTTCGTGCCCCATTCCACCGATGTGCACACATGAAAATCTTCTGATCCCTCAGTGCGCTCCAGCTGTCTTTGTATCCCTTTTTCGTATCCGATTAGCTGCCAGACCAAGTTTAGTGCCATTTTTTCGGTGTGATTAGCCCGAACGCTAGACGTGGATTTTCCTTGATCCACCGTGTTTCTCATTGATTTTCGAAGTGCCAAATCTGGTGGTCAGCCAATTTTCCTGTGTGATCAGCTAAGGGTGCGCAAGTGTTTTTTGTGTGATCCGATGTGTTTTTTGGTTGTTTTTCTTCGTGCCAAGCCTGAGCTTGCCAGATTTACCAGATTGATCGATAAAGGTAAAACACTCAATTTTTCATGATTTTCACGTAATGATTAGCTGTTTTTGACGTGTCGAATCAGCTTTTGTCAGTTTACCATATTTTGACGCCATGAGTCACGCGAGCCATTTTTCGTGGTCGACACTTGTCGATCTGCTGTTTTCGAGTGTGCGACACTGCTTTTTACTGAATCCATATATCTTTATATGATGAGTTCTGCCACGTGATCAGACCGACGCGCTCAACCATTCTGAGCTGATCGGACTGTGTCGATCACGTGTTTTCACTGCGCCAGCTTTTACGAGTCCAATGATGAAGATTTTACGAATCAACTCCATTTCCAATCCTTGTCTGAATATGTCGCGACTTCGACTGAATCGCTTTGTGTTTTCTGACGATATTCTTGTCGTGTGACAGCTTTGACTAAGAAGCGTGTCAACATAAGGGATGAGAAGTATGGTGAGGCGAGGCATGGTGGTGCCAGGCATGGTGATGCGAGATACTGATGCGAAGCATGGCGATGCGAGCCATAGATCCAAGGCTGGATTATGGAACAGATCGGTGCGTGTTGCTCAAGCTTTTGGAGGTGGATGGCACGTGCCGAATGAGCGATCTTCAATGTTGATGAATCTAACATCCGAGTGATGTGAAATTCTGCTACTGCCTCGAATTGAGTCTTTTGGTGTTAGAACCATGATTTGCTTGATATGATCACACAGTTCTGAGTGCATTCACTTGATCCTTGACTTGTATTGTTCGAGAGCAGTCTGGCGAGCCGTGATGACTAGTCTTGTGCTACCCTGTCTTAGCTTGATTCCCGAGGATGTTGGCAACATTTCTGGGTCGTTGAACCACGCGATGGGCCGAGTCATGTGGGCCTGGACTACTCTGGTAACCGGATCAAAATGCTGGTTAATAATAAGATTAATAATAGACTCTCTTGTTGGAATAGCATATTTTTATCTAGAGTTAGTAGATAGTCTTATTAACTCGGTATTAACTGTTATTCCTACCTACTAGATGATTATGCATAGACTGCCTAATTGGATAATCGATAAAATTGACAGGATTAGGAGAAATTTTCTTTGGAGTGGAGAAAATATTTGAAGTGGATATAAGTGTTTAGTTGATTAGGAAATTGTTTATAGACCTAAGAAGGATGGGGGATTACTGATTTACAAAATTTTACTTTGTTATCGAAATGGTTTTGGAAATTCAGAAATCCTGAAGTTTCCATGGTTTGGAAGCAAATAGTATCTAAATTTTATTATGACAGAGATAAAATTATATTTGATACTAATCTTATTTAGACTAATAGATAACCCTTTTTTTGGAATTCCATTTTTAAATGTTTTGATATTTTTAACATAGGATTTAATTTTACTATTCATTCAGGGGATAATACATTCTTTTGGTATGATCCTTGGATTTCTAGATTGCCCCTTAAAATTGAATTTAACGAACTATTTGAGATTTGCTGCTTTAAAAATGCCTTAGTTAAGGAAGTTTATAGGGAGAATTCAAATCCCTCTTGAGAATTTACATTTAAGGGTATTTTAAATGGATTAGTGTTCAGACAATTTGCTTTGTTACGAGCTATGTTGTCATTATATCATATTTTGACAATAATTGAGATAATATTTATTGTGGCCATGATAAGAGTCAAAAGTACACTCTAAATCTATATATAAGTTTCTTAATTATACAGGTATCTCTATTTTAAAATTCAAGTTTATTTGCGAGGCTAATGCTCCAACCAAAGTTAAGTTTCATATGTGGCTGATTATTCATAAGAAATTAAATACTGTAGAGCAATTAAGAAAGAGAAGTATTATTTTTGATTCAAAATGTTGTTTTTATAGCCTTTTTGATGAAAATGTAGATCATTTATTTATTTTCTTATATTAAAACTTTTTATATTTCAAATATGGTTTTAAGAATTTTTGTGTTTAATTTTTCTCATAATTATATTAATTGTGATATTTACTAGAATTCTTTTAGACTTGATTTTAATTTTAAACATAGATATGTACTTGATACTTTAGTAACCATTACATGTTTGTTTATTTGGTTTGATAGAAACCAAAGAATGTTTCATTCAATATATAGAAATGTATATAATTTAATTATTAAGATTATTTCTTTCTATTTAGAGTGTATGTCTAACCCTTATTATAAGATGGTCAAGGACTCCATGCTTGACAGATTTCTAGTTACAGTTAGGAATAATTTGTGTTTGTTTAATAAGATTGCTAACCATTTTAGTCATAATAGAATCTGTATTTATTATTAATAATTGATAGTTGATCTTATGGTTGTTATTGTTGTTTCCTTTTATTTTATGTTGTTATCCTTTCCACACACACACACACACATTATATATATATATATATATATATATATATATATATATATATATATATATATATATATGTATATGTATGCATGCATGCATGTATGTATGTGCATGTATGTGTGTGTTGTTTTAGTCTTACTTCAGGTTACAGGTTGTTTGCTTGTCGACGAGGAGCTTACTGGAGACCAGATCTAGAGCTTTACTTTCTTTTATTATGTTGTATTGCTTATTTTGTATATTGTGGAGTGACCATTGTATTATTTAGGAGTAGATATACTTCATAATCGGGTGGTGGTCATGCCGGAACTCGATGTTGAAGTATGATATGCAGTGGCCATGCCTGAGCTCATCCATCTACATCTTGGACTCATGTTCATAATATGAGCTGTCAGTATACATCTGGTTACCTACCAGGCATGTTGGCAGCAATTGTTTATTCTTTTTTACATACATATGTGTGTGCAATCCTCTTTTTAGAGGATCACACATTTTTTGCTTTCAAATAATAATGATAATAATATAAGTTAAGTTTAAATTGAAAGTTTAAATTAAATTCTTATTGGGATTATATTTAATTGGATTTTTTTTTTAAAATCCAAGATTTGACGAAATTATGAAACCATATACTCTTAGAACAAGTTATTAGAAATGACATATGAATGAAATAAGAGTTCAAGATATGAAATTAAAGAATTGGAACCAAACTGGAGACCGATTGAGTTAAACGATTTCCTGAGTATTGATCTGATGTTTGTTTCGGCCTTCGAGGTAAATATTTAGAAAATTATTTTCTTACTGATTTACGGTTAGAAACTGATGAAGGTATGAAATGTAAATCGAAACGGAAACTCAAAATCGAATTAAAATGGTTAGGCGAGTTAAGTTATAAAGTCGAGATCTAAATTCGCTATATTAAATACAGGATGAGGTTTTATCGAGATATAACTGAAATGTGTTTGAAATAAACTTATCAGAAGTTTAAAAAGGGTTCTATTTTTAATAGAATTAAGGTTTGTATATAATGTTTTAAAGATTGTTAAAGTTTATAGAGAAAGTTTTAAATAATAGTTTACTTAATACTTAAATTAAGTAAACGTGTTAATATTGAAATAGGATTTCGAAAGAGAGTATGGTGTTAAACACATGTTTTAAATCGAGTAGTAAATAGAATTTTTGGCATAGTTACTTAGATAGAAATTTGTTTATATATAGTTCAAAATATCCTTTATGGTTTCTTCGTTTGTTTACTTTGGACTTTTTTGACATGACCGACTGGTATTTATATTGTTCTGTAACATTTTTATTATAAAAAATAATAAGTACGATATCTACAGGAGTTGAGCAAACTGTCTAATTACTACAATCAGTTTTATAATGGACTGACCACTGCAACTCCCTAGCTTATAGCATAGGGGTAGGTCACATACCAACACAACTAAAAACTCCGCGCAGGGAGTACAATTACATTATAGAAACAATTACATCATAGAAAATAATATCCCAATATAATTGCAAGCACCAACAGGTGTTCATAACATCAAACACAAATGACCTAAAAATACAAATTCCAAACAAACAGTTCTGGAAGCATGACATGAGTAACTCACTTTGTTCACACAAACATGTTGAGTTCCTTGACGTGCAACAAAGACGAGGTAAGCTGCCAAACCAAGCTGTAGCATCAAGAAATCCAAAAGATGATCACTTTACCTTTAGGGAGCTCAAAAACATAAGATAAACAGCTTCATCATAGCGAACTTGCATACCAATATACGTCAACCAGAGAAACACCATGCTTCTAACAAGACGACACACCTTCTGAAAACAACTAGGCACTCTGACGAACCAGAACTCAGAGAAACACCACCAAAATCCTATAGCCACAGCATCAACGGCGAAAAAAACCCAATCAAAATGAAAGCATAGGCAACAGACCTACCAAACAAAGGAGAGAACTCAGCACAATGCTTAACTATCCTCGGACCATAAGCCGCACACACAGTTGTGAGCACTTTAGGGTAGTAAGCATTCTTGGGTAAAATCATGCTTCAGAAGACTGACAGTTAAACTAAAGAAACAACAATGAATAAGTCACGAAGAAAATCAAAGGAGTGATAAGAGCATAGAAGTAGATAAAAGGTGACATCGCGTCTAAGACAAGTCAACCACACTGCAATCAAGTCGACAAACCAACGACAACCAGCAAGAGACACACAAACTAACAAAAATTCAGGAAAGCACCAACAATAACCACTACTTCACCAAAGTTAGCCATATAAAAAGAAACCACAGGACAAAAATCTCACCAAGCAGAGGGGGATAAGCTACACCGACCTCAGATGATAAACCACAAACTCAGTTATATACTCAGTATAGGGTTAGCATACTTTGTAAACCTTATGCCTTAGTTCAAAGTAGAAATCCAAAGAAAAAGATCGAAGGTGAATCGCAAAGCAAGCCTTAGTTAAAGATGATGAGGGGAAACACTAAAGGCAGAAGGGGGCATCGTGAAATTGGCGAAAGAAGGGGTAGCTGGTGAAGGATTTGATCACGATGAGGCGCGATAGAGAAGATCTAGATCTATAGGAAAGGGGGAGCAACATCAGAGAAGAACGAGCTCCTTCCTATCTACCACGGGAAAATCTAGGGTGGAAGGTGAAAAGAAAAGGAGGGATAAAAGGAGTCGTAGGAGGAGGTAAAAAGAAGGGGTTGTGGTAAAAAGCAGTGGTGTTGCAGGTACGCCAACCATCAATTTTACCGCCATCAATCGTAACCGCAACTGTTGTTGACCGTTAACAAATTTTATAATCATTACGTAACCATCTAACTGTTAACGAAACCATTACCATAAATTTACATTGTTATCCACAAATAATTCAATCATGTGCATGTTGTCTATAAATAAAAAGACAAATAATTAATACATATGTTATTTCTCTAGCTTAAGTTATTTAAAAACATATAATTTTTTGTGAAATACTACAAAAAAATCATATGCGGTTGGTATGTTTTACCGCGGTTATCAAAATCCACAAACGTTACCGTCACCGTTACCGCAGTAGACAATAACCGTGTAAAGGTTAGTACGGTTGAACAGTTCAACCATACTGAAAGTTGCGATACACAAATCACAACAATTTCGGGAAACAAATAATCTATGAAGATTTTGTGGAAGATTATATGTTATATTTGTGTGATATATGGAATTGAAGGCTATTATTATTTGATGCTTATCCAAATAGTTTTTTTTAACATATATGAAGATAATTTGGGTGCTAAATTTACTTGGGTACAAATCAATTCACTCTATAAAAGGCCTAGTGAACATCTTCATTAGGTGTGGGTGAGAGCCACTAAGGGTTATCATTCTAGATATTCCAAATTGAGTATTCTCCTTCAAATTATTTAGCCATTAGATATTCTCTACCTATTTCTCAGTAAGGTTATTGGTTCAAATTGTAATTGTTTGTAACAATAGTTGAGATCGATTGTAAACAATTTTTTATTGGTGAATCAATAAAGTGGGTGGTTTAGTGGAATACCGTGTGTTCATATTTCCGATATTTGTTTGTGTTGTTGTTTATTTTCAATCAATTCATCTTTAAGTGACTGGGTGAAAAAGATCTTATTTTTTGGCGTTTTGTCGAACTTCCGCTGCGCATAAAAACCTAATAGTTTGGTATCAGAGCTCAGTTCATCGCATAGCTTGGAGTGATTTTGGATTGAAGGTTGTAGATGTCGGAGATGATGTTGCTTTCATGGATGGCTATTGTGGTGTAGGAGATTCTGAGAATTTGGAATGAAGAACCTAGTCTGTAGCAAGGTGGAGAGGTTGGTTTTGATCACTGCGGAGGATCCGTTGAGAATCATGTTATCGATTGTTGTCTTCACGTTGATAATTCTCGAGGGATCCATGTAGTTGAAAAGGGATCAAGTGGTAGGCGTATATCGATAAAGAGAAGGTGTGGTTGAGCCTGGAAATCAATTGAGCATGGACTTGAAGAGGAGACAGGATGGCTTTATCTCGTAGCCGTTAAAATCGAGATGGTGATAATTGAGAAAAGGAGGTTGAAAATGAGAACTAAGTTGGTTGGTTTTGAGTGGAGGAAATGTTGTGATTTGGTATCAAGGTGGAGTGTTGAAATTTGTGATACACAAATCACAACAATTTTGGGCAACAAATAATCTATGAAGATTCTATGGAAGATTTGTTGCTATATTTGTGGGATATTTGGAATTGAAGGCTATTATTATTTGGTGCTTATCCAGATAGTTTTTTAACATGTATGAAGATAATTTGGGTGCCAAATTTACTTGGGTACGAAGCAATTCACTCTATAAAAGACCTAGTGAACATCTTCATTAGGTGTGGGTGAGAGCCACCAAGAGTGATCATTCTAGCTATTCCAAATTGAGTGTTCTCCGTCAAATTATTTAGCCATTAGATATTCTCTACCAATTTCTCAGTAAGGTTATTGGTTTAAATTGTAATTGTTTGTAACGACAGTTGAGATCGATTGTAAACAATTTATTATTGGTGAATCAATAAAGAGAGTGGTTATGTGAAATATCGTGTGTTCATATTTCCGATATTTGTTTGTGTTGGTGTTTATTTTCAATCAATTCATCTTCAAGTAATTGGGTGAAAAAGATCCTTTTTTTTTTGCGTTTTTTCAAACGTCCACTGCGCACAAAACCCCAACACAACCGTAACAGCCCTAGTGAAAAGTTAGGGTTCGTAGTCTCCATGGGAGATAAAAACGAAGTTGTTTTCGACTTTTGGTGTGGTTTATACTTATAAATCATTATTTGTAAACAATTTATATATTTTTAGTTTGTATAATCATGATTTGTAGTTCAAATGCTTCACATACTTTTCACCAATATAGTTATTGTGCTTGAATACAAAGTATTATAGTTTTGAAAATATCATGTGAGCATATAACATTACTTTTGATCGTTATAGCAGCTACTTAGCTCTTTTTTTAAACCAGTCTTAGCTTATTTCTATTAACTGTGTATTCTACGTATAACCATGCTCTTAAGGATGCAACTATAGTTATGGGTAAGATTATAGCACCAGTTAGTGTAGATGAGTAGATCACATAAGGTTCTTCACATATTGATCAATTTCTTCTCCATTATTTGATGTCTATATTTACAATAGAAAATAAAATAACTTTTATATTCACGATTGTGTGTTCTTTTATGTGTGTTACTACAAAAGTTATTTTGCGTACATAAGCTGTAAGTATTCTTTATCACTTAACTCTGAAAATTTATACTGAACCTAAATCCACATGCATTGGGATGGTTAATTTGGATAGAATTTGAAGTAAATGACCAAACTGAATCATCTGATTAAGTAGTAGTTTAGTCATTTATTAAATCTATTTATACTTTCTACTTAATATAATTTTATTTTGTTGACGTTTTAATCAAACTCATCAAAATTTTGTTACAGAATTTACGTTTAAAATTAAAATAGTATAATTTATTTTTGAAAAAGTGTGGCACACACAACTTAATTCATTTGCCAGACCATACATCGACCTATATAGCAAACAAACTTTCCTATATCTGCCAGATTTGGGTATACTCCTGCACGTAGAAATAGTTGAAGCAAAAAATAATTTTGGAAACTAACATTCCTTATCAGAGCAAGCAATTGTGCAACTGCATCAACAAGGTACGTGACTTCACCGCATGTACCATGCCAGTAAAGTGACTGTAAATGTTGTTGATTCCATCTAGAGTGTGTATGCAAGGGAGGGTTACTCAGAGGTTACACAAATTCAAGGATCGATTATCCTCTAATAATCCAGGTCGTACTAATCTGTATTTGATTTCTTTATAGCTTGACTTGCAATCGTGATTTTGATTTTTTCCGTTCGCCTTATGTTCCTCTTGCGGTTTTTATTTCTTCATTTCTGCCAGTTTATTTCTATAAATCAAAATAATGTGTTCCTTTTGTTTTACCTTTTGTAAAAGTAATAAAGCAAATCACATATATCAATTTCTCGCCTGTTTTTCAAATTGATTATTTTATTTTATTAATTAATTTATTTTTTTAGCGTATAAGATTTCAACATCCAAATTATACAGCTTACAAATTATATTACACATATACTTTATTAGGTTTAATATTGTGTATTTGTTATTTTTAGTTTTGTAAAGTAAGCATTGGCTTTAAAGAACAATTGAGTTATTAACTTAGACCCTTGATTGTAACATATGTTGTCCCTGGCCTACAAATAGATTCCATAATGCTAAATTGGTGGGGAAAAATGGGCGTACATATATACATTCTTTGTATTGATAATGTTAATAATTAAATATATGCTTCTATGACATACAGTGCGATACTTGAAGATATAATATAAGAACCTTAATCCTTACAAATATTTCTTTCATATGTTTTCAAGTTGGATTTTTCATCCATTTTTCCTTGGAAAACATTCTTAGATAGATAGGTAGGATATTTCATCCATTTCTCAAAATCAGATATTAATTTATGTGTCGTTCAACTAATCTTTTTGTAGGAAAATCCGAAGCAACAAATTCATGCAGCCAATAAATAAGGTTTCATCCAAGAGTAGAATTACAATGTGCATAAAAGTGGTAAAAAAAATTGACAAGACCGACCGGTTTTTATAGTGTTCTATAACGCTTCTATTGTATTAAAATAATAAGTACAACAAAACCAGCTTATACACGACATGTGCATCAACTACAGACAGCTTTTCCATACAAGGAGGAAAACTTAAGCCAAAGCCAACAAAAGAACTGGCCAAATACAAATAGTATAACAAAGCACATTCCATATTACAATGGAATACAACTCTTGACTACTTACAACATAACTATTAGTTGATAAAAGAGCCCAAAAAGACACCATAAAATCCAAACCATGGATTAACCTGTGTTGTGTTGAATTCTCCTGTTCCTACCCCTTGTGTTTGGCTTGTCAGGTTCCTTGGACCATGGGGATGTAACCCAATCAGCAATTTTGAATGGTGGAGGAGGCTTATATGCCGGAGGTGGCAATATATGTGCATAAGGGTGTTCTTGCAATGGCTTAACCTTCTTCGTAGCTGAAACAGAACAAGCAACAAGACCATCGTTGTCCTTGGCAGGAGATTTGGCCATGGATTTAGAAATCTTTTGGAAGGGACTAACACCGTTTAGAAATCCGGGCTTGAAGCTGAAATTGGAATGCTGACCATAGTTCGAAGCTAGCGGGGAAACAGAAGATTCCCCTGAGTGCAAAGTCTTCTCAAAGTCCCTAAACATTTTCTAAAATTTGTTGCATGAAGTCTTCATTATTTATGAACTCTTCCTCACTAGTACCACCGGGACTATCACTGAGTTTGGCATTCATTGACGTTGTCATGGAGGCAACATCAACATTGTTCTCGACAACCTTTTCCTTTCCTTTTTCACTAAGCTTGTTTCTCATCAACATTTCACTGTAATCACTTTCAACTATGGTATCATGCTGCGAATCATAGGAACATCAATGGGTTCTTTAGCCACTGCATTAACATTATCATTCAGTTCACCCTCTTCAAGGTCAAAATCAACTGAGTATCCCTAGTTTCTACGTCCATATCAAGTGCCTCAAAACTGTTACCTATAGCTAAGTCACTGGCAATTGTACCACTAGGCTTGGGGATAATAGCGACTACTTTAATATGAGTGCTCAGCCTCACATTATCCCCATTCACATTTTCTCTACTCGCGTTGCTGACATACCTCTCCGTCTTTTTAACGTTTGAACCTTTCCTCCAAACATGTCTTCTAATAGGCACGTTGTAGCCAATAACTTTGGCAACAATACCATCTTCCTTAGCAATCTTTGCTCCCTCACCTTTTAAGTCATTCTCCGTAACATCTTTGGAAATCACTATACCACATCCTATTTTGCCACATTCCTTGTCAACACCACTGTCTTTGTCCTTACAGCAAACATGTGACGAAATGTT
Organism: Allium sativum; assembly: GCA_030737875.1. Classification (NCBI taxonomy): domain Eukaryota; kingdom Viridiplantae; phylum Streptophyta; class Magnoliopsida; order Asparagales; family Amaryllidaceae; genus Allium; species Allium sativum. Next base: position 35,718,450 of record CM060912.1, read on the forward strand.
GAATTTATTTCCCTATTTCCTTCTTACTAAAACTAAAATTTGGTTGTGGTGCATTGTTAATGTTGAGTTTAACACAATTTGGTACTCGCTATTCATTTGACGAAAATAATATCAAACAAACTTTAACTGTTCATATAAGACAATGTTACAAAGCATAAATCATATTATTATCGGTAGTAATGTGTCAAAATCAAATAAAATACTTTACAGCCATTTACATGGGAAAGAACTTTTTTGAAGTTGCATGTCATACTTCACTTTGCAGCATAAAGCCATATTTCTGGTATCATGTTTTAACTTAACAGGCTCATCCAATTCTATCGACAATGGTAAAGCGACCCAACAAAAAATGTTTGATTTGGCTCTTTCTCATGGCCATGTGATAGATGTTCTTCAATGCAAAACTATCTTTGGTCCCTAATCTTAGTAGTCATCGAAAAATATATTTTACCGGAAATAAAGTTTGTCAGATACTGTGAATCATTCACAACCGCATGATTTGCTTGATTTCAACCATTATATCCTTATACAATTATAGTAATGCCCTTAAATTCAATATTTCAGCCGATTCACATAATTTGATTGACTCTTCTTCGGTCAGGCTAACATCACTTAGTGGTCATATGGTCATTCTGCTATGCACAATTTTGGCACGAAATGCAAATTATTATTTGATAATAGTGGGTAAATATCATTTTTATTGTTTTAACCTCGATTATTTTTGTAATCATGATAAACTTAGCTATAGACCTTCACTGGGTTAATTTAGTAGCCAACTTTCATTTACATTGATTTTTAAAGCTGGACGTGGATTTAGATTTTTTTTTCATGTTCTACACACTTTAACAGGGAACAAAAAATGAAACCTACACTGTTAGCAAGATATTTAAGCCATAGTCAATTGATAGTAAGGTACAACAAAATTTAACAAAACACACTCAAATGAAATTTAAAATCAGGTGACAAATGCATAGACAAATTATAAATGTGGATTATGTTGTCAACGTCAAACTGTTGAGTATTATTTTTTGAAAATTCATCTTATAAAACAATCGGTCCATTTTTCCAAAATTATTGACTAATTCATATTGTGGTCATTCAGTTTGTTTCGTCTAGCTAGCTAGAAATTGACTTCGATTCTTTTTAGCTATTCTGATAGTTTTTTCTCCTCAAATTAAACTAGTTTTCTTACTCATGTTTTAAAGTGGACTCTCTGACATCTCCTTTATCATATCTAACTTTAGACATCCATGTTATAATAAGTGGAGTCATTATGTGCATACGTTAAGATCTGTCACTCATGTGGTGCTCGCGGACTAAGTTAGGTGCACTAGTGATGGTTTTACGACTTCGGTCGGATTCCCTCCTGAACAAACTCAGCAGCAGCAACAACAACAATAATAATAAGTGGAGCCATTAACAATAAGTTTGTTCGGAGGAATGCATGAAAAGTAACGATGTTATAGTTATACTTACAATGTAATTTGATAATATTTGCTCTCTACGCAGGGCCAAAGCATACGAAGTCACTAACAGGTGTTACAAACAAGGCCCAATAAAAAGTTGCTAATTTTTTTCCAAAAATAAGGCGTAATAAATCCTGTTCAGTCCCAAGATCATGATATAGTACTATGTTTGACTATATTTTTATTATGTTGACAAGCTCACAAATTCACTAAAAAATCACTATAAATATTGTATGCTGGCTATATGAATGTTTCCTATTCTTCCAAAGGTAAATATAAATTGTATAATTAAAATTAATCTTGAAATTAATCTCTATGAATATTTGATTTTCTGTTTCATCATCTGCTATGGCTTCTCATGATGCATCTAATAAATTTTACTTGATATTAAACTACTTATGTTATTAAATGTTTCAAAATACTATTATATTTTCAGCAATCATAGAACATATGTCCCAAGCATATGAAAAAGAATAATTTAAAATAGAAAATCAGTAGGGCCTAAGGGAAAACTCAACGGGGAGTCAGTTACTTTCCAACTGACCCCAATGGTGAGGTTAAAAGCAAGGCCAGTGTTGCCTTGGCAACACCGGCGGTATTAGAGCAACCATTTGGTTGCTCCAACAACCATGCCTTAGCCGGCTTGATTAAAGCCGGCTAAGACAAACCGACTAAGTGGGGACTTTCTGTCCCCACCTTGGCCGGCTTGGTTAAAGCCGGCCGGGGGGGGGGGGGGGGGGGAATTATTAAAATTCTCCCTCCCTAAGTCAGCTTTAGCAAAACCGAGAGGAACCTATATAGCCATTGCATTGCGTACCGTTGTATTTTTGATCGTTGTTGCTTATTTTCTTACCGTTTGGTTAATGCCTATATGTAGAACATTCATTTTTACAACATAGCACACTTATATCTTCCTTCTTCGTTTCCTTTTCAAGTTATTTGCAATGTCACAAAATGTTAAAGCCCAGAAGGGTTCCTCCAAATCTGCTCGAAATTAACACAGTTATCAGTCCGACCGCAATTAGTTTTCTATGCAATCGACGTACTAGTAGAATCAAAATTACCATTATGGTAACTTCCCAAATGGTCCAAACTGTTATGCTCCTCAACAAAACCCAAATTTCTATCAATTACAGCAAAACTCCAATCATTATTAGAATACTCAAATTTCTGAATCTGGACAGAACGCGTCTTTTTAGCAAAATTACACTAATCATCACTACGCTTCTCCAAGTAGCCAACAAAGGTTGGTCTCGCATGAAATTTCTCCAAATATATCAAGAAATTTAAATTGTTTGTTTGGAGACAATAGCGACATGAATGACAAAATAGAAGTTGAAGTTTCTGAAATTCCTGATATGTATGCGAACACACTAGTGAGAAGACCGGGCAAAATAGTGAAATGGTCTCCAAAATAACAAGCAAAACTAGCTTTTTGTTGGGTTGAAAGCTTTAGAGATAATGTTAAAGGAACTAGTCAGATGGAAAACTCATTTTGGAGTTCTATTGTGAGATTATTCAATGGCCGTAGTCCAGAAAACTCACCGAGAACAGTAGACTCTTTGAAACAGTTGTGGAAGAGAATCAACACTAACTGTCAGTGCTGGAAGGAGAATATGGCTGGACTAGAAAGTAAACAGCAAAGCGGTGCCAACGATATGGACTAGGTACTTATCATTTATATAATTAATTATTATATTATTTTACTGCATAATTTTAGCAATGTACGCTAGTTCAATCCACATAGCTAAACAAAGCGAACGAAGTGTATATGGCAGAGCACAAAAACCAACAATTCAACTTGCACAACTGTTACACCATTCTGTCCAGGAAAGAAAAATGGAGCAACATATGCCAAGAACACTCAGCATCGCGATTTATGCCGAGAAGGCCGATGGAGGAATCAAGCCCGAGAAGTCCCGATCCTCAAGAAAACACCCTTTTATCTGCAAGTTCTGGTGGTAGGCCTCCTGGTAAATTCAAAGGTTAAAAAAAAATTTCAAAGGTAAAAAAAAGCAGTCGCAGATTATAGTTTGTACTACGAACAACTAAATAGTCAAATGGTAGCTTCTGTAGAATCTAATCGCCTTTTGGCGGAAGCCAAGGAAGCTAAGAGATCTGAGAGAACCCAGGAAAAACAGCGAAGACATGAAGAACTTCAAATATTAAGAGAACGTGAGTTGGATGTTAGGGAGCGTAAATTAGCTCGACTCGAAAGTGCTGATGACAGGGCACTTATGACTGTTAACCTTGATACATTAAACCCAATGCAATGCTTATTACTAGAACGGGAACTAGAAGCGTGCCGCAAAAGACGCATGGGGTAGGACCTATTTATGTTTTCATCGTTTAATTGTAGTTGTCTGTTTTTATGTTGTTATGTATTTTCTAATTGTTAAGTACCGGTGATGTAGTAGTCATGGATGTAATGTAAGTGTCCTTAGTTTGGTAGTAGTTGTTAGTGTTATACTAGTTCCTCAATTAAAATTGGCTTTTAAGTTGTTGATATCATTGTTGCCGGTATGAACTTGTTATAAGAGAACAATAACGTAATATTTCATAAAATTAGCATTCAACGATACATAAAAGCATACATATTACGAACCAAACTTAAGTTATTAACTTGAATCTGTAGATACGGTAATCCACTTCCTAATTCTAGATGTGCTTGGGGATCGCTAACGTCCTGAATATGTTTCAAGTATTGTGCAAAAGTATTCGGGTCCTTGTACAGCTTACTTGTAAATGCCACTGCTATATCCGGATAGCTATTAAGTTGCAGTTCAAATCCTCCCCTTTCTTCTTCAACTATCATATTATGTATAATACAACAATACATAATATCTTATATAACTTCTTGTTCATGATAGCGCATTTCTTGTTGTAAAATATGAAATCATCTCCGTAGAACTCCAAATGCTCTTTCTATGTCTTTTCTCAAACTTTCTTGTTATTGTGTAAACTTGGCTTCTTTGGCATTGTTCGGCTTTTTGAATGCCTGCACAAGTGTTTTAGGATAAATTCAATTTACTAAATAATAACTAACAGAATGGTCGTTATCACCAATTTTGTAGTTGCATGGCGGCGGCAGATCATTGTACAAATCATTAAACAAGTATGATTATCGTAGGACATTAATATCGTTGAGTGATCCAGGAATGCCAAAAAAGGCATGCCATATGTACAAATCAAATGAAGCTACGACTTCTAACACCAACGTAGCTTTTTTTGTGTGTCCTCTGTATTGGCCTTGTAGTGCTACTGGACAGTTTTTCCATGTCTAATGCATACAATCTAAGCTTCCCAACATACCCGGGAAACCACATTGATCTCCCATTGCTAACAATCGTTCAATGTAGCGTTCGGTGGGTGACCTAGGTACTATTCACAGAAGATACGAACAACTGTTTCACAGAATTCTTTCAAACACAAAACTGATGTTGATTCACCAATCCGTAATTTGTCATCTAATGAATCAGCTGAACTTCCATACGAAATCATACAAAGTGCCGTAGTCACTTTTTGTAGTGGTGAAACTCCAAGTTTGTTGATTCCATTACTTCTGTGGGTAAAAAATATATTAGATTTAGAAATCTTGTTTAGAACTCGATTGAACATTGTCCTTGAAATACAAAATCTACGATGAAAGTATACATCGCCATATACTAGGTTTGGCATAAAGTAATCCTTCATCAACTGGTTGTGGCCCCCCGCATAGTCATGTCCGTAGCGTATATCTCTTCTACCCACTTGGCTTCCTTCTTGGGTTTATTTTGAGCTCTCTGCGATAACATGTTGCATCGTGTTTAAAGTTTCTCTTTGATACATCAGTTGTTGTTTGTGGTACTTCCCTTTGTCTTCTTCTGAAGTCAAAGAGGATGATGGTGAGGAATTTGTGAGGCACCATAATAGCTTTAAAGCATTCATGGTGTTAAAGATAATTTGTGTGGAATGTAAAATGATTGACTTAGTAGCACTACGCTAAGGTTAATTAAATAACAGTAAAGGGGGGCCTACGCATACATTATCTTGGTTTAGAATAAATTATCTTACAAACATTCACGAGTAGAGAAAAACCATAAAAGTAAAGGGGGACCTATGCATGCATAATTAATTAGTATCCTTTCAAACCAATAATGTGTGGTATACGCCGAAACATTAATTTATTTGCCTTGGAAGAGCGACCAACTTACATAAATAAATGTTAAAGTTGTTTGTCTTGGTTCTGGCTGTTCATCATTAAGTTTGCAAGTTGTGTATGAACTGCCAGTTGCAACTTTAAACGTATGAGTGCCTTCTCATTGAAAAAGTTGACCTATCAATGTCCACATTGATACAATACACTGTCTTTTCACTTCATTACTTTATGGCATCACTTTATTACAATGTTGCTGTATCATTATCGTAATTATTTGAATGATAAAGTTGAAGCAGTATATGGCATAAACCTTTAATGCCACATTGGGATTTGTTGCTATATGAAGTGTCAATAGTGATACAGTATACAGTGCAAACTGTTGTCTCTTGTCAGTGTATAGTGTAGATTCCTTTAATATAAATATGATATCACTGTCCGGTTGTATCAGTTTATTAGTTCGTCCTTGTATCACTATCATAAATTTATCATGGGTATCCCCAGAGTAGACCAGTCCTTGTTGGGAATTGCAACATTTCATTTTACAAATTTAGCCCCACTTTTTGTGTTCAAAAGCAGCTATATATGTGCACCTGTTTTATTTCCCTAACATAACCAAAATTTCATACACTTAGTAGTCATTTCATTTTTTCTAAGTCTTTGTTCTCAGTTTCAGCTATGGACAACTTAGAGATTGACAATGAAACAATGAATAATTGTTACGAAGTGTTTGAACGGTCAAGGAATAGTGTAAAACACAACAAAGCTATGTTGGAATTCGGTGAAGGAGCACAAGTTCATTCTAAATCAGTGAAGCCGAAAACAAAATCTTTGAATGCTCGATTGCGCGAAGATGTAGCAAATCAAAGACCAGGTAAACAGATCGTATACGAAGGACAAGTAATTGAGCCCCTACATCCTATCGGTCCAACACTACTTAGTGGAGCTTACCCTATTTGTTGTTGTGGAAATGAATCGGTTGTTGTTGTTGCCAAAACTGAAAAAAATGTTGGGCGTCGATTTTTTGGATGTATTGCCTTCGAGGACCATAGGTATTACACTAATGATGTTCAATGTTGTAATTTATGTACTGGATAGACCCCTCGATGTGTCACCGTGGACTTCAATATGCACTGGAAGCACAAGCCGAAATAAGGCGGTTGAATAAGATTGTTGTTGAGGTAACTAGAGCCGGATTTCTCAGAAATCGGTAGTAGTTGGTTTTTCTTGGAACGATGTTTTTTTTATTGTACTTTGAATTTGATGTTTGTATGTTCTAGTTCCTGTTAATGTAATTTGGAATTTCTTAATGCTTATTATTGCCCTCTTCGCGCTTAGAAATGCAAAATTCTTAAATGTTTCAAAATCTGGAAACATTTTTAAATTATCAACTTCATGGCCTAAGTAGTAGTCTGACCCAGTTAGTACATAGCACGCCGACATAACAAGGTTTACAGATTACTCCATATTCTACATACAAACATCAAATTAAACAGACATTTAAACAACAATAAAATCATAATGCCATAAGCCTATTCAGCTTCATAACGGGTCAGCCACCTATAACGGAGTTTATACGCTTTGTAGCCAACAAATTCCTCACCGTATTCGAAAAGGTAATGAGAATCATATGTTGCTTGATTTATTTTAAATATGTCTTTATCTTCAACCATTTTGATAATCTTTGTGTACCGATCACAACCGTCTGCAAAACGACGATTAGCTATTTGGATTTCAACTGATGTCCGTCTAGTCAGCCGGGAACGATTGTTGTTGTGTAGCCTCATGATCATTGCCCATCTTTCTTCATATGTTAAACCGCCTCCACTTTGCATTAGTAACTTATCTCTTTTATCAACCTTAATATAGGCTTTTACGAGGGCTAGCAAATCCTTGGAAGAAAATTCAGGAGTTGCAGAATTCAATGCTTGAACACTATTACTAGATCGATTTACTAGAGATGGATGTGGAGCTGTAACCGCTCGATGCTGAACCGCTCCAGGCACCTCTTCAATTTGTGTATTAGGAACTAATCCAACTTCGTTATCGTTGACTAGATTCCGTTCGTACTTATCAAAAATCCTTTCCATTTGTTCATCACTTATTTCCGAATCGTCCATGTAACCTATGCAATAATAGAATAACTAGAGTTACTAGAAGTACGAAATTTGTTGATAATAACCATTACCTTTAAGCAAACAAGGAAATAAATTTCTCACTTGAGACTGGACCAGTGCTGTTTGAAGAGATAAAAGTATATGATGGGTTATCAAATATGCAGTACGTATAAGGGTAATGTACTGTCAATAGTTACAATTCAACATAATAGACTACTCATTACTAAGTTCTCGTGATATTATGTCAGATGCCCTACAGTGACCATTCACATCATTGCATTACGTAAAGCAGATTCCCTACAGTATTATGTCAGATGAAACAGTGTCTGACTGCACCTAAAGGACGGTCGTAACATTGAGAAGTTACATCATTATTTATTTTACTACCGACAAAAGCTTTGAAAATCACATAACGTAAATCATAGTGCAGCTAGTGACCGTTCACATCATTGTAGTACAAAAAGCAGATTCCCTACATTATTATGTCAGACGAAACAGTGTCGAACTGCACCTAAAGGATGGTCGTAACATTGAGCAGTTACATCATTATTTATTTTATCAATTTGCACCAATCTTGCAGCTACATATATATATATAAATATATATATATATATATATATATATTAACTTACTCACAACTTACCTCAGTCAAATATCTTTGTTCCTATCCTTATACCACCTCCTTCTATTAGCACTCATTGAAAATGCCTTCTTGGTCATCAGCTACAGATTCTGAAGAACATGCGTACAAAGAGAGGAGGCTGCAGTAGCTTGAAGACGAATTCCAGTTTCTAAACCAAATGAGACCTCAAACTGAACCACCGTACGAATAGGTGAACGTTTAACTTCCACATGAAATGCAAGCACCACCTGTTCAAGTATCATTTGAACAGTCGGTCGCTCAATCAACACAATAAATAGAGTTCTATTGAGTACCACTGTATAAACATGTAGTTGATTCCTATCCAGCTCGTTGCTACTGCGGGTATGCGGTTGAAGTTGTGGTTCGAGCAGAGGGCAACAATATAGGTCGGCGCATGCATCAATGTCCATCCTATCCAAATGGTTGCAATTACACGGAATGGATAGACCAACATTTGTGTCCCCGGGGAATAGCATATGCAAACGAACTCGAATGAGAGATTAGACGTCTCTAAAGTGATATTGACCAGTTGCGATTGAACGTCATGAGACTCCCGTGAGACTAAATGTAAAATGTAGTTTACTTAAGTTACTATTTCCTACTTCATGCTTTGATGTTATAGTTCGCATCTATTGTCGTAAATTGTTGTATCTTTATAAACTGTTGTATCTTTATGCTGATTGCTGGATCTATCGGTATGCGAAATGTGAATTTTGAGTTATATTTTGCATTACATAACTAAGAAGCTCACAAGAACGAAGATTACAACATTAGGAAATGAAAACTACAATCATATGAACTACAACAACTAAACACACAAACATCAAATTCAAAATACAATAAAGAACATTAAGGTAGTTTCCACATACGCTGACCACAGACATCAGAAATATCTAGCTTTAGTTGGCTTACCAACATTATTGTTCAAGCGTCTTATTTCATCTTGCGCTTCCAGTGCATAGTGAACTCCACGTTCACACAATGGAGAGTCAATCCACTGCTTAAAGTAACAACATTCAATTTCATCCGGAAAAACCATGTGATCCTCGTAGGCTTCACAACCGAAAAATCGAAGATCAGCATTTTTTTTTTGTTTTCGAAACAACCACGACCGATTCTTCTCTACAATGGAAAATAAGGTTGGATCCATCCGGACCTAGTCGCTCGACTTCCCGCCCTTCAATTACCCTTTCTTTTCCAGGTCGTTGATTTACTACCCCGTCTTCGTCAGTTTCCCAATTGTACATAGCTCAAATTGTTAATGTTGAGTAAAAGAATTAAGTGCTTATAGAGCATAAAACTTGGGCGTATAAATACATCTATGGTTTTTTACTTCATACTAATGCAACAGTGTTCCAAATGGGACAATTTCTGAAGTGAGCATCCTGATTAGTCCTATCCCTTCAGCCCCACATCTATCATACCGAGTAGTCATATCAACTGTACGAGTAGTCTACTGATTAGTCATATCGAGTAGTCATATCAGTTCGACCTGAGTAGTCATAACATGTATCCGGGTTACACACGTACATTAAAAATAATCCGTATTGGTTAAAATTCAACGGTACGAGTATTAAAAATAACAAGATAAGTTACAAGGTACAAAAGAAAGATACATAAAGATAACAACTACATTACAACCATTACAAGATGATACCCAAAATACATGCTTCTTACACACATAAAGCTTAAATATCAGATTACATTCTAACAAATAAGATAACAATAAGATCGTACATAAGGGGGTTTCAAATGTAAAAATATTAGTACAACAAACTAATAGGACAACGTAGGAATGCAACTAGCTACACTAACATACTACATAAAATGAATCTAAGGTGCATCAAAGAACCACGAATCATCCCCAAGAGGTGCTGCTGGTCCACTATCATCAGAGTCATCATCATCGTCATCTACTCGTCATGTCGGATGATATCACTCGTCATCCTCAGCAGTTAGCTCGTTAATATGAGCCATCAACTGATCAACTGCGCGCTTATGCTCTCTATACATCATATCGCGAAGGCCAATATGCATAAGATATAGTTCCTCATATGGAAGTACAACGGGATCTGAAAACCGTGTAACAATAGGCCATGAAATATCAATGTACGTATCCTAACCGGATGTGCCAGGAATGCCTGCAGTCCAACCGTAACTCGTCGGCATAGTCGAATGAGGTGGCTGAGCATGTTGATGCGACTAAGGAGCCCGACGAGGCTTGGCCGAATGAGGAGACTGACGAGGATGGTGCGAATGAGCGGACTGACGAGGAGGCTGATGATGAGGAGGCACATGATGATAGGTAAGCGTGCTCTGAGACATGTCGTGTATAACAGATGGGGCAACACCCGATGTGTACGCAGAAGGACCAACTAAATCAACTGTGGCAGCATGAACAAATGTTGTCGTATTTGAAGGTGTATAAAACGATCCCCAATAAGAAATGTAACCTCTACCGGTAATGATAAATTTGTCAGTTGCCCACCACTCACCGGCATACTGCTCTAAATCAACACTGGAATAAACTCGTAAATGACCTGTATCAGGGTGGGGATCATCGGGAACAACGTCAACATTGAATAACTGTCGCCAACAGCGCTCCCCCAAGTACCAATAACATCCTAAAGCGGGTGGTGATGATACCAAAGGAAATCGTCTACCTGACAAAAACTGAGCGTGTTGCTGGGCTGGGCCTATCAAGAAAGGGGAACCGGCAAACAGACGCCATAAAACTGACTCTCGTGTGGTCATCATCTCTATCTGATTATGAGCAACTGCAAATACATGACGGACATCACCTCCTGGTACAACCCACCGGTTTTCCAGCGCTTCACTCGAGGGTAGAAAAGTGATAGTGTAGGATCCAAAGTCAGACAAGGCATGTTATGGAAGTACTCAAAATACTAATACTGCAGAACCTCCCAAAAGCCTGTAATCGACGACCCACGAGCCATAATAGTGCACTGCTGGTCCAAACCCTTGTACAAATGAGCTACAATCGGCGTACCCCAGTCATATGTAATAGAACTACCGTCGAACGACAAGCCCACAACAACTGCTACATATCCACATGGCAATGTGTTTGATGCATTCGTAAAGAATAAATTACCCATCATATATAATATAAACAGTCTAAGAATCTCTAAGTGGTGAACTACAGACCGAGCTACCACTAATTTCATTATGGCTTGCTTCATGAACGAGGATCTGATATGATGATTGATTGTTAGGTCTCCCCCTCGTAAGTCCAAATGTGGGAATATACTAGCCAATATGTCATACTGCTGATATAGCTCATCATAAGGTAAAGTTGCACCCTGACCAATTGGTACGCCAGTAAGCATGATAAAATCTAGTGGCGTAAAACTCATCTCTCCAAAACTAAAGTAAAATGTATGTGCAGTTTTCCACCAACACATGGCTAATGCACCACATAACTGAACATTATTATTGTATAGATTTTCAATACCTAATATGCAAATTAAAAATATTAAAATCAAGTAAATATATTACGTTTTCAAACATACGTATTATGTAAGTGCGCTCATCAAAATTACGTACTCAAGAAATCTCCAAATCCAATACTTCTAAGGCATCCCACAATAACGTCGTCTGTGTCGTATGCACGAATCGTCCTGTACAAACGGACGATACTAACCCACGATTCTCGTGTACGATCACTACGAGCCTATTAACATACAAAAGAATCACTGATTTTTTGTACGACACAGTTTTTTTAATTACTGACTAGTAAACTAACCAGTTTAAGAAGTTATACCTACAACGACGACTTCAACGATAAGGTAACGTGTCTTTCGCCTTCGGGTACTTCGCGAAAATTAGCCAATGGTTTGTCCCCATTCAAATTAATATCGATGTGCGGATTCAGCGTAGCATAAACACCGGCTCTAGCAACCCGTCTTCTCCGAACGGGCCTTGAACGACGAGCGTCGCTTGGATATGTGTTTTCAACCGGTTCATTCTCCTCATCTACATTGTTGTTGGCTGCATTACTACTCCCAGCACCAAGAATAGTTTTACCTAATCTTCTCTTCATTTTTTTTTTTTTGGTGAGTTTATGGGTGTGGCGGAAGAGAAAAGTGATGATGAGAGGGTGGCGGCTGAAAACGCGAGGAAGAGGAGAGTTTTGGAGATATGGCAATCGGGTTTGTGCACCCGTTTGCGTGGCTAAGGGTTATAAACCCTTAGCCGACGTTGATAAAACCGGCTAAGGGTGTCCCAGCTAAGGGTTTATAACCCTTAGCTGGTTGAGGGGTTGCTCGTGTCAACCCCCTTGAACTGACTACGAGCAACCCCCACGTTGGGATGCTCTAAGGAGTAGTGGGTTCATGTATACTAGCAAAATTTCTCTATTTACCAGTTTAAAAAACTAGTCACCATTTATTGTTACTTATTTACTGTTTGATATTTTCTTTGCAGTACACTAAAATTAATTGATATCATATCCTAGCATTATAGTTTATGATATACATTGACGAATGCAGTGATCTTTTTGTTTGTTTCTTTCCGCCATCCACTTTTTTTTGTACATAGCTAGAGAAGAATCACTAAACATGTGTCTTCCTTCTATGCAACTTGTTGCTGCATCACGATCATAATAATCCCTATGGTCTGTTTACTTTATATCTTGGTCCATCAAAGCGTCTATAGCCTTCCTTTTTTGGTCAGTTATGCTGCAATAGAAAACACGTACCCAGCTACAAACCCCCCCACCTCCTCTTCCTCTTGTGTTCAACAAAGCCTTCTTTTTATTGCAGGACTGCCTCAGTATTCTTTTATTGCAGGACATAAAAAGTGCACCATTCCTCCATAGTACATATACAGCTTGGTATTTTCATTTGGATCATGATATTATCCTTTCATGAAAGTAGGGTAAACTGCCTTTTTTCTTATTACTATACCATTGGCTTAAACAGGATTGATTGAAGTCTCTTTCACACAACTTTTTTTTTTTTTTGGCTTACATTTTGCGAACTCAATTGTGAAAACTTGTTACAGAGTACCCTATTATTAGTTAAACTGATTTGCTCTTTTCTTTCCTTCTGTACAGGTCAATAATCTAGTTGAAAGAACAAAAGTTAATTTTCACATGAACGGAAGTTTCTGAATAAGTCACTGGTGTAAATGGCTTGCGCTGAACGGGCAATCCACTATGCTGTAGAAAAACTAGGTCAGTTACTAATTGATGAAATAATATTCTTAAATGAAGTACGGGCTGTGCGGTGGATGATGGGCTTTCTAGAAGATGCTGATGCAAAGGGGAAAAATGGAGATAAGAGAACTGAGATCTGGATTAGAGAAGTAACAGATGTCGCAAATGAAGCTGAAGATGTTGTTGACAACTTCATGTTGCAAATTGAGGCTAGGAATAGACAAAAAATGGGGTTTTTCTGTAGGCACACTTGTATTCCCTTTGACCTTGTCGATCTTCACTATATTGGCACCGAAATTCTACAGATAAAGTCTAGAATCAATACGATTAGCGAGAGAAAAGAGAGATATGGCATCAGCAATCTTGGCGAAACTAGTTTTTCTATAAATAATAATTTCCAGCCACAAAGAAACATTAATCCTCGTCTACTGGATAACAATTTTTTTGTTGGGTTTGGAGGTCAAAAGAAGTTGATAATAGAGCGTCTAATAGATCCTAAAGTTAGAAAACGTGTTGTGGTACCAATTGTTGGTATGGGTGGATTGGGAAAGACTACTCTTGCTACAATGGTTTATAATAGTGATGTTGTTAAAGATTGGTTCAAGTGTCATGCTTGGGTCACTGTATCAGAAGAGTTCAGACCACTTGAACTTTTGCATAATCTCACAAAGCAAATTTGGGGGAATTCAGAGAAGTGCAGCAATATGGACGAGGTAGAGTTGAAAGTCCAAGTGCGTGATTGTTTGAAAACGCAAAGGTACTTAATAGTCTTGGATGATATTTGGGAACAAGATCCAAACGTATGGCAACAACTTAAAGATGTATTTCCCGATGTAGAAAATGGAAGTAGAATTCTAATCACCACCCGTTCCATTGGTGTAGGAAAGTATGTTGATCCAAGTAACGAACCTTATCTGCTTCCATTTCTTGGGGACGAAGATGGTTGGCAACTCTTTAAAAATATCGTTTTTCCATCCAGTGATGGCTCTGAACCAAAATGTCCAGAGGCATTGGAAATTTTAGGTAAGGATCTGATTAAAAAATGTGGAGGCTTGCCTCTTGGCGTGATAGTCTTAGGAGGAATTCTATCGGTAACAGACCACACAATCACTACATGGAATAGAGTGGTTGATAAATGGAAGTATCAAGATAGTAACTTGCGCATATTAGCTCTAAGTTATAATCATTTACCGAATGTTAATATGAAATCATGTTTCCTTTACATTGGGAATTATCCTGAAGATCATATTATCAAAGCATCCGAACTGACTAAATTTTGGATTGCTGAAGGTTTTATTCCAAAAGAAGAAAATCAAACATATGAGGAAACAGCAAAAGACTACCTTGATGAGTTTGTACTACGGTGCATGGTTCAAGTAGTAGATAGGACCTAAACTTCTAAAAGAGTGAAACATTTTCGAATTCACGATCTTTTCCGTAAATGGTGCATCTTAGAGGCTCAAGGGGATGGTTTTTTTCGCATATGCACTTCCAGTAGTGACGCATCGAGTCCTGAAATCATTGCTGCACGTCGTCTGACAATCTACAATAGCAAATTAGACGATAAGTTTCATGATTTGTCATATAAAGCACGTGCAATATTAGGTTTCGATAATCTGTCATTGGATAATTTTTTGTTGAGCAATATTGGACAAAACTTCAGGCTGCTGAGAGTAATTTATTTGAAATTTCCGGAGAATGTGAATATTCACAAGTCAAAATTGCTCAAGGATATCTCAAGATTGATCCATTTAAGAAATTTAACTTTCATAAGCAACGCTCTGACGTATCTCCCATCTTCTATAGGAAATTTGCAAAATTTACAAACCATAAACATAAAAAATACCAGTATCTTCAGGTTACCAGCAGCTTTTTTCAAGATTATTGGTTTGAGACATCTATACACCAGGGGGATTGCTATTCAATCATCAATTAGTTGGAAGTGTAGGAGCTTACAGACCTTAGACTCGATATGTGGTGGAAAATGGTTTCTCAAAGATCTTACAAAACTTTCAAATCTTCGTAAACTATCTATATCTGGGATAACACAAACTGAAGTGAAAGGGTTTCAAGATTCGCTCCATAGACTGGACCATCTAAAGTCATTGTGTCTTGAATCTGATAGCCAGACCGATCCATCTTTTTTCTCTTCGTTTAAGAACGATAGCCCCCTTTCGAAGTTAGTATTGATAAATTGGAGCAATGTTAGTTCCGTATTTCCATTAAATCTTATTAGTGTCAAATTAAGCGGTTGTACTTTCCAAAAAGGAGTGATGGCTTCCCTTGAGAAATTGAAAGGCCTTGCTAATCTTAGTTTGGAGGACTGCAGTATTCATCCAGAGGACGAATTTATCTTTTCAGCCAATGGTTTCCTTCAATTAAAGAACCTACGCATTTGTGAGATGCGCTCTTTGCTAGATTGGAGAATTTCAAATGGAGCACTGCCTAAAATAAAATATTTGATGATCCGGGCGACAAACTGGCTCCATATGCTTCCAAATGGATTAGAGCTTTTGAAAACTCTTGAGAAGTTGGAGATGGAATTCAAAAATAATCTCATTATTCAACAAAGGCTCCTTAAGACATTCGATGACCGATACAAGATACCACAAACAACTTATGTTACTCTTGATGGCATTCAATTGAACCAACATATTAGGTTGGTTAATTGTTGCCAAATAAATATGTTCTGCTTGTTGTCTTTTAATTTTTTATTCATTACTGCATCTAATCTTCTCATGTATAGGCCACCTGACACAGCTCGTGTCGGCGAAACAAGTGTTAGAAATGATGAAGCAATCCGGTCTCCCCAAGATGATGAGCCAATCCTCTCTACCCCAGATGATGTTACAGTCCTTTCTCCGGAAGACGAGTCCGGTTTGTGTTTATGAACATATCAAGATTTAAACTTGTTTCCCTTCTCATGGAAATATCTTAGTTATTTGCTTAAGCAGTAGTTTAATCTTCTCCATGTGTACTATGAACTTATATAATTTATCTACATCATACTGCATCCTACTTAACATATAAATGAATGTAATATATTCATATCTCAGGAGAGACAATAGCATCATTCAGAAATGGAAGATTAAGGCAAACCCTTATTCAAAAAAAGGAGGCACCGCTTGGAGCAATCAAATACAAGGTGATGCTTCAGATCATGGGGATAGAACCCAACATGGACAGACATGGGGTGGACGTAGTGGCATTAACAGGCGGTGGTTTGGAAGGTATAGAAAGAATGAAATCGGCCATTAAGTTTGTGATAAAGAAACTCAGTCCAATTGATCGTTTGTCCATCATTTCGTTCTCCGGAGCATGGCAGCTATTGTGTCCCCTGCGGCAGCTGACTGAAAATTCACAAGGAGAGTTTGAAAATTTGATCAATGCTTTGTGTATTGGCGAAAATGTGGACATGAATGCAGGCCTTAAAATGAGCTTGCAACTGCTTAATGACCGTTGTTTTATCACAGGCCGTAAAGCTGCAATCTTTCTTATGGTGGATCGCAATGCATGCATCGATGCTAATGCTACCCGTCCACCATTGAATGTCCCTGTTCATGCTTTCACTTTTGGCATGCGGTGTTCCCAGGCGGTAAATCATTATTTATCCATCATTGCAAATTAAGCTTATTAGAGTGTTTGCTAAATCATGTCAGGGTGCTCGGTTGATTGTTTCTCGCATTTTGGATATATAGTAAAAAGGAACTTCGTGAAGCAACAACCATTTTTACATAGTAATCCCTTCTCAAAAATATGTCATAAAACTGTTATAAAATGTATGAAGTACTGTACTGGGGAAAAGATATTTGCATTGGGTATTGTTGAAACAAAGTCCCAATACACTTTGTTTCAACTTTCAACAATATCCAATGCAAATCTCTCTTTTCCAATACATTACTTCATTCATTTTCTACCAAAAACACATAGTCCCAATACACTTTGTTTCAGTCAAATTGCAAATATATTCAATTTCTATAACTATAAATATTTGTGATGTATATTATATAAATATTTTACTGTAAGAAGTGTAAATGTTTGCATTCTTGAAATAAAAAAAAAAGAAAAAAAAAAGACTGAGTTTTGGTCATAGAGAAATCTGTAATTAGGTGCTGATTTGATCATTAAAAGAAAATTGAAAATAATTGTATGGGTGTAGTTCAAACATGTTTTTAAAAAAGGTTTTTATCTTAAGCTCAAAAATGAATGATCTTAATTTCCACTAATAAAAATGCATGTTGTATGGCAACACGGTTTATTTTAGTCGAATACACAACCCTACCGGGAGTTTTATTTCACATAGTGATTTCAATTTCGTGTGGGTTTGGTTTGATGACCGTGTTTAAGGACCAGTCTTTAATAATGTGGGTAGGAAGTGTACTTCTTGCTCATCCTAAACACCACGAAAGCTGGTGCTCTGTACATTCATTAGATAATTATGATGAACGATGGTACGTAGGGAGCGCTCCTATGCACTCTCCCCTTTTTTATTCTCCATATATCCTATTTGAAAACAACTGAAATTTAGTTCTAATCTGCCATTTGAAAATACAAAATTACTCAGTTTTAATAAAACTGAACAATAGTTGCTTACTTAGGTTCTGGTGTAAAATTTTCTGCTTATATCCTGTCTCCAGTGATGGTTACTTAAGATAGTCTGACAATTTCTATACTGTGCTTTGAATGTATAGAAATGAGTGTAACAGACTTCTGTATTTGCATTTGTATTTGTATATTAGAAGACTTATCTTTTTTATGGCAAACCAATTGAATGTTATTGTCACTGTTGAACAAACAGTTCGTCAGGAAAATTTCAGAAGGAAGCATGGGAGGGGAGTTCTCGCATGTTAGATATTCCGACAGCTTTAATGTTGCATTTTCCCGTTGTTTGGCTAAGCTTTTGACTGTAGCTCTTCCAAACCTGAAGCTGACTGTAAGACAAATTGAATCGAGGATTAAGAGCATGAATGCCGGTGAGTATCCACTGTCCACGGAGCCAGATGGGTCTGTAACTGTTAGCTTCGGAGATCTCTATGTCAACCAACTCTGTAAGGTTGTAGTGGACCTTCATCTCCCCGCTGTCACAACTCCTCAGAAGGAACATGCTGTACAATTCACGTTTCCTTACAGGTATGTCCCCCCCTCCCCCCCCCCCCCTCTCTCTCTAGGAGCTATTTAGACATAAAGTTAAAAGATACAAAGCCTTAACCGTTGAATCTTTTTGTTTTATGGTGGAGATTAGTTGTGTCATCGATTATGTCTCTCCGTGAATTCCGCTTTTCACATAAAAACAAATAGTCTACAATTTGTATCTTTCATTTTGTATCCCAATAGCCGCATATATATATATATATATATATATATATATATATATATACACACACACACACACACACACACACACACATATACATATACATATACATATACATATATAGGATATCTCAAGATTGATCCATTTAAGAAATTTAACTTTCATAAGCAACGCTCTGACGTATCTCCCATCTTCTATAGGAAATTTGCAAAATTTACAAACCATAAACATAAAAAATACCAGTATCTTCAGGTTACCAGCAGCTTTTTTCAAGATTATTGGTTTGAGACATCTATACACCAGGGGGATTGCTATTCAATCATCAATTAGTTGGAAGTGTTGGAGCTTACAGACCTTAGACTCGATATGTGGTGGAAAATGGTTTCTCAAAGATCTTACAAAACTTTCAAATCTTCGTAAACTATCTATATCTGGGATAACACAAACTGAAGTGAAAGGGTTTCAAGATTCGCTCCATAGACTGGACCATCTAAAGTCGTTGTGTCTTGAATCTGATAGCCAGACCGATCCATCTTTTTTCTCTTCGTTTAAGAACGATAGCCCCCTTTCGAAGTTAGTATTGATAAATTGGAGCAATGTTAGTTCCGTATTTCCATTAAATCTTATTAGTGTCAAATTAAGCGGTTGTACTTTCCAAAAAGGAGTGATGGCTTCCCTTGAGAAATTGAAAGGCCTTGCTAATCTTAGTTTGGAGGACTGCAGTATTCATCCAGAGGACGAATTTATCTTTTCAGCCAATGGTTTCCTTCAATTAAAGAACCTACGCATTTGTGAGATGCGCTCTTTGCTAGATTGGAGAATTTCAAATGGAGCACTGCCTAAAATAAAATATTTGATGATCCGGGCGACAAACTGGCTCCATATGCTTCCAAATGGATTAGAGCTTTTGAAAACTCTTGAGAAGTTGGAGATGGAATTCAAAAATAATCTCATTATTCAACAAAGGCTCCTTAAGACATTCGATGACCGATACAAGATACCACAAACAACTTATGTTACTCTTGATGGCATTCAATTGAACCAACATATTAGGTTGGTTAATTGTTGCCAAATAAATATGTTCTGCTTGTTGTCTTTTAATTTTTTATTCATTACTGCATCTAATCTTCTCATGTATAGGCCACCTGACACAGCTCGTGTCGGCGAAACAAGTGTTAGAAATGATGAAGCAATCCGGTCTCCCCAAGATGATGAGCCAATCCTCTCTACCCCAGATGATGTTACAGTCCTTTCTCCGGAAGACGAGTCCGGTTTGTGTTTATGAACATATCAAGATTTAAACTTGTTTCCCTTCTCATGGAAATATCTTAGTTATTTGCTTAAGCAGTAGTTTAATCTTCTCCATGTGTACTATGAACTTATATAATTTATCTACATCATACTGCATCCTACTTAACATATAAATGAATGTAATATATTCATATCTCAGGAGAGACAATAGCATCATTCAGAAATGGAAGATTAAGGCAAACCCTTATTCAAAAAAAGGAGGCACCGCTTGGAGCAATCAAATACAAGGTGATGCTTCAGATCATGGGGATAGAACCCAACATGGACAGACATGGGGTGGACGTAGTGGCATTAATAGGCGGTGGTTTGGAAGGTATAGAAAGAATGAAATCGGCCATTAAGTTTGTGATAAAGAAACTCAGTCCAATTGATCGTTTGTCCATCATTTCGTTCTCCGGAGCATGGCAGCTATTGTGTCCCCTGCGGCAGCTGACTGAAAATTCACAAGGAGAGTTTGAAAATTTGATCAATGCTTTGTGTATTGGCGAAAATGTGGACATGAATGCAGGCCTTAAAATGAGCTTGCAACTGCTTAATGACCGTTGTTTTATCACAGGCCGTAAAGCTGCAATCTTTCTTATGGTGGATCGCAATGCATGCATCGATGCTAATGCTACCCGTCCACCATTGAATGTCCCTGTTCATGCTTTCACTTTTGGCATGCGGTGTTCCCAGGCGGTAAATCATTATTTATCCATCATTGCAAATTAAGCTTATTAGAGTGTTTGCTAAATCATGTCAGGGTGCTCGGTTGATTGTTTCTCGCATTTTGGATATATAGTAAAAAGGAACTTCGTGAAGCAACAACCATTTTTACATAGTAATCCCTTCTCAAAAATATGTCATAAAACTGTTATAAAATGTATGAAGTACTGTACTGGGGAAAAGATATTTGCATTGGGTATTGTTGAAACAAAGTCCCAATACACTTTGTTTCAACTTTCAACAATATCCAATGCAAATCTCTCTTTTCCAATACATTACTTCATTCATTTTCTACCAAAAACACATAGTCCCAATACACTTTGTTTCAGTCAAATTGCAAATATATTCAATTTCTATAACTATAAATATTTGTGATGTATATTATATAAATATTTTACTGTAAGAAGTGTAAATGTTTGCATTCTTGAAATAAAAAAAAAAGAAAAAAAAAAAGACTGAGTTTTGGTCATAGAGAAATCTGTAATTAGGTGCTGATTTGATCATTAAAAGAAAATTGAAAATAATTGTATGGGTGTAGTTCAAACATGTTTTTAAAAAAGGTTTTTATCTTAAGCTCAAAAATGAATGATCTTAATTTCCACTAATAAAAATGCATGTTGTATGGCAACACGGTTTATTTTAGTCGAATACACAACCCTACCGGGAGTTTTATTTCGCATAGTGATTTCAATTTCGTGTGGGTTTGGTTTGATGACCGTGTTTAAGGACCAGTCTTTAATAATGTGGGTAGGAAGTGTACTTCTTGCTCATCCTAAACACCACGAAAGCTGGTGCTCTGTACATTCATTAGATAATTATGATGAACGATGGTACGTAGGGAGCGCTCCTATGCACTCTCCCCTTTTTTATTCTCCATATATCCTATTTGAAAACAACTGAAATTTAGTTCTAATCTGCCATTTGAAAATACAAAATTACTCAGTTTTAATAAAACTGAACAATAGTTGCTTACTTAGGTTCTGGTGTAAAATTTTCTGCTTATATCCTGTCTCCAGTGATGGTTACTTAAGATAGTCTGACAATTTCTATACTGTGCTTTGAATGTATAGAAATGAGTGTAACAGACTTCTGTATTTGCATTTGTATTTGTATATTAGAAGACTTATCTTTTTTATGGCAAACCAATTGAATGTTATTGTCACTGTTGAACAAACAGTTCGTCAGGAAAATTTCAGAAGGAAGCATGGGAGGGGAGTTCTCGCATGTTAGATATTCCGACAGCTTTAATGTTGCATTTTCCCGTTGTTTGGCTAAGCTTTTGACTGTAGCTCTTCCAAACCTGAAGCTGACTGTAAGACAAATTGAATCGAGGATTAAGAGCATGAATGCCGGTGAGTATCCACTGTCCACGGAGCCAGATGGGTCTGTAACTGTTAGCTTCGGAGATCTCTATGTCAACCAACTCTGTAAAGTTGTAGTGGACCTTCATCTCCCCGCTGTCACAACTCCTCAGAAGGAACATGCTGTACAATTCACGTTTCCTTACAGGTATGTCCCCCCCTCCCCCCCCTCCCCCCCCTCTCTCTCTCTAGGAGCTATTTAGACATAAAGTTAAAAGATACAAAGCCTTAACCGTTGAATCTTTTTGTTTTATGGTGGAGATTAGTTGTGTCATCGATTATGTCTCTCCGTGAATTCCGCTTTTCACATAAAAACAAATAGTCTACAATTTGTATCTTTCATTTTGTATCCCAATAGCCGCATATATATATATATATATATATATATATATATATATATATATATATATATATATATATATATATATATATATACACACACACACACACACACACACACATATACATATACATATACATATATAGGAGCGTTCCGCTACACTTATTATTGCACGTAACTCTCCCTCTTAATCTCCACCACCCATTTCTCTACTCATTCTCTTTCTTCTTACCAAGAAATAATATTGAAATGGGAAGAGACAGAATGAGTGGGGAAATGGGTGGTGGAGATTAAGGGGGAGAGTTCACATGCAATATAAGAGGTGTAGCGGAACG
Source organism: Allium sativum (assembly GCA_030737875.1). NCBI lineage: Eukaryota > Viridiplantae > Streptophyta > Magnoliopsida > Asparagales > Amaryllidaceae > Allium > Allium sativum. The sequence goes on from CM060912.1 coordinate 35,741,353, forward strand.
TTCATTATATATATATATATATATATATATATATATATATATATATATATATATATATATATATATATATGAGGCAAGTTCGAGAGCACTCCAAACAGTGCAACACTCCAGATGCCCTCCTCAATCTCCACCAAGTATTTCCTCTTCTTTCTCCTTTCACCCACTCTCTCGCTTACCACTCACATTCTTTAATATAAATGGATGGTGGAAATCGGGGGGTATTTGGGGTGCTCCATCGTTGTGTGCAACCAAACGCTTGCCATATATATATATATATATATATATATATATATATATATATATATATATATATATATATATAATGACACTCCTTGTTTTGTGGCATTCACCCAGATTTTCACCACGATATAAGAAGCTGTCATCTTGTATAGATTTTGAGAAAAATGCATCGCCTTTTGCATTTCTTTTATGAACTCTTTAGGTTTACTGTGTTTGGTTTAAGAAAAAGAAAGGAAACTGTGCTTTTTATGTTCCTAGGGTTTGAAATAGAATAAACCTTTTGTGTTTAGAATAACTTACGTGTGTATTATGAACTTGCAGCGCTGATAAAATAGAACTCGCTCCTCTCGTTTCTACTGTTCTCCGCTCTGAGACTTGCAGATGGGATTAAATCAGCTGAAAAATGAATGTTCTTGCTTCTTTTGATATTAGGACATGAAACTTGTATATTTCGAATTTCAAATATGTTGTAGGTGGGCTAGTATTTGCTTGTAACATCTGTTGTAGACATAAATAAGGATTTTCACTCAAAAGAGTTCTTTATTAAAGTAATAAATTTTAAGTAAACACTTCTGAAAAAATTAATTCTAGAACAGTTTACATAAAATGTATAAATGATGATTTTATCATTTTCAGTTTTTATATATATATATATATATATATATATATATATATATATATATATATATATATATAATGATAAATGAATTTATCATCTTATTGTATTACTTAAATGATAAACTAATTTATTTATTTTTGTAAATAATCCTTAAAATTAATTAATCGGAAGGATTGTCCTTCAAACTTATTTTCTTCAAATAAGAAGTCATTCAACCTAATTTCTAGATATACATAGGTGGTGTTTGTATTTCAAATAGTTGTCTATGTGATAATGTGACTATCATTATAAATTTATCTATGTATACATGATATGAAGTTTTTAAGCATGATGTAAATAAACAGATAAATTTACAGAAAAGTAAATTTATCTGTCTACATATATGTCGTTGTCACTACAAGAAATAATATGAATCTAATAAATTCGTGCACATCATTGTAGAAATGTGTTTTCATCGAATCCCTCATTCCAGTTCCGACTTCATATATCCAACTACGATCGATAAAATAATTGAATATTATTCCTAATTAAAAAATATATGTTAATAATTTTGATAACACATATATAACTTTTGTCTAAAATACATTAAAGCCTTAAGGGATTAATTAAAGGCCTTACCACACTTAAAATAAAGTAAAGCATTTTGGGACTAAAAGCTTCCCACATCACATTTCTATCTGTTAGAGAACGCGGAATGCGGATCTTAAGGCAAGACTAACACTGGAGGGGGGTGAATAGTGTTTCTAAGGAATTTACAAAAATCTTAAATTTAAATGATCTATTATATGAATCGCACACAACAGAGATGATCAAAGACACAAAATCAAACACACAAAGAAACAGAAAAATATAAAATGTAGAAAAGGAAATAACATGCCATATTTATACTGGTTCGGATTACTCCTACGTTTAATCCCACGCAACGCTGGATTGTGCAGAATTTTATTACTATTGTCAATATCCAAATACAATCCCCTTTATTTTCCGGCTCCAAGGTTAACACCGCTCCAACCACTCTTTATTTCACGGCTACAAGATTATCACCGCTCTCTTTCCGTGAATTCAAGGATACAAGGAACACACATTTTCCCAAACACTTCCCAAATGATTACAACAGCCCTATAACTTTTCAATAGCACTTCAATTCAGAGAATAATGAATAGAGAGTGAGAAAAGAAGAAGTTTTATGTAATTAGAGTAGAAATCGGCAAAGTAAAAGTGCAGAAATCAATAAAAATATGAAATATTAATGGTGGGATGAAGAGGGGTGAAGATAGAGAAGAAGAACGATGAAAAAAAATTCGATATCAACCCCTATTTATAAGATTTGAAAGGTTGCAACGCTTCTGAAACGTTACAAATAGTGAAAAGACACTTCTTTTGAAAATTGAAAACAATTGTATGTCGACATATGTATGTATAAATTATTTTTTGAACTATTTTTAAAGTGTTTAACTATATACATAATTCTGGAAATTCTTGAATTAAAACTTAGCGATATAAATGAGTATTATAAAGTGTAAAATCATATGAAAACATAATTATATATTATATAAACACATTTATAAAATTATAAGGTTTAAAACTATAAAAGTATATAAATATAAAAATATATATAAACTTATATAAACTTGAATTTTAAACTTATATTTGAAATTGTAAGTAAGATAGAAAAATAATTTGAATTTTGAAAATCAAAATTTGAATTTGAACCTGGAGTGCTATTCAAAGTCTTACATATAAACTAGACTTTATTAATATATTTGTCTTGAACTCTTGGTAACTTGATTACTCATGAGTTTTGAATCTCCTTTGAATTCTGAATCTCTTGAAACTCTAAAACTGTACAACTTTCAGTACTTAAGACCTATATACAAATACTGCATATATATATATATATATATATACACACACACACACACACACATTCTAAACAGAAATGTTAGTATATATTTTATAATCAGTGATAATTGAAATAAATTTTTTGTCATCAAAACTACATTCTACAACAATCTCCCCCTTTTTGATGATGACAACCTTGATTTATAAAATATTCATACTTGTTCATACCTGTTGATTCTGATCTTTCTAATACTCCCCCTGACTTCATGAATCCTACATACTCTCTCTTAAACTAATCCTTATTTTATAGTTTCTCCCACTTTGGCATTATCAAAAAGAAATTCTAAATATACTCCCCCTAAATTCTATATCTATCTATACTTATCCTATGATTATACTAAAGTAAATTACTCCCGCTAAATTCATGACTACAGAAATAGAATAATCAATACCAAGTGTTTAATATATGCAAGTGTGTTAATCTATATACATACATGTTTTGAATCCAAGCAAACCAATCCAATCAATATTTACAGACAATGTTTAAAACAAATTCACACAAATTCAAACATAATTCAATCAAACAAACCAATCAAATCATACCAAACAATCAAACATTTCTTGGTACTTCCACCCATCCATCTTTTCCACAGATAGGACCCTTCTTGATGTCCTTCTAGCCTTCTTCATTGGTAAGTGGTGCTTTGTTGTTTTCATCTCCGAAATGAGAAGATATTGACCAGCGAATTACGTCAAAGTGTTTTCCTTGATATTCAGCCATTCTCATCTGAATTAATTCTAAATGACGTTGATCACGTAGTACTATGGATTGTATATTCTTGAAAGAATTCAAAGTTTCTTCAAGATTTACACTCAAATTATGTATTAGATGTTCCATAATTTGATAGTTTTTAAATAAGAATTGATTAGAGAGGAAAGAAGAATGATAGAATAATTTTTTCTGGAAGAAATAGGCTTATATAGGTCTGGAATTCGTTAGATTTGAATAGATATGATTTAATTATTTTAATTAAAATTTTGAGCAAATTCGAAAATATGTCAGTTATATGTCGACATAAGCACATATGTATGTCGACATACATAACAATTTTTTTTTTGGAAATTTTCAATTGTTATTATATTATTTTAATTTATTTAATTCCAATATTTTTACAGTAACTTGAAGATAGTTTTGACATAAGTAAAACACCATTCATTTCAATATTAAAGCAATACATATAACTAATCACGAGACACTAAATACGAGATTTGAAAGAAAATATTAAACATAACTTAAACTGGATAGGCTTAGATTTCAGCGGATGATGAGGAGGGAGATGAAATTCCAAGTTTTCTTCCTATTTTGCCAATAAACTTAGACATATGAGTAAGTGTCTTTTTGAGCTTCTTTTGGTTCTTGACAATTTTCACTTGATTTTGAACAATTGTCTCTTTGGAAATGATTCTAGTGTTGATTGGACAATCTACACTTTTAAAGAAGTTTCTTCTTCTTCGACATCCATAGGCTCTTGTTCTTGTTGCATTCGAGCCTGTTTGTCTTCGAATGTCTCATAAGGTTTGAAAGTGAGCGAAATTAGCATAAGGTGTATATTTGTGGAGTCAAACACCTTTCTTGGTACAAACTCTTCTCCCTTGAGATCAACTACAAAATATTTGAAGATTCAAGTAAGGTAAACTCCATAATAAAGAGTGTTTCCTCTAGTTGATATTTCTTTGGGCTCAAGTTCTTTTAAGATCATATCGGCCCAATTGATGTCATAGCCACAAATAATCACAATACAAGAAGTTGTCATCTTGTGTAGCTTTTGGACATGCATTTCTTTTTTGAACTCTTTAGGTTTACCGTGTCTGGTATAAGAAAAAGAAAGGAACCAAAATAGAAGGAAAACTGTGCTTTTTATGTTCCTAGGGTTTGAAGTAGAATAAAACTTGTGTTTTTAGAATAACATACGTGTGAATTATGAACTTGCAACACTGATAAAATAGAAATCGCTCCTCTTGTTTCTACTGTTCTCCGCTCTTAGACTTGCAAATGGGATTAAATCAGCTGAAAAGCAAATATTCATGCTACTGCTTTTGGCATTAGGATATGAAAATTGTTTATTTCGAATTTCAAATATGTTATAAGTGGGCTAGTATTTGCTTGTAGCATCTGTTGTAGACATAAACGAGGACTTTGCTCAAAAGACTTCTTTATCAAAGTAATAAATTTTGAGTAGATACTTCTAAAAAAAATTAATTTTAGAACAATTTACATAAAATAAATAAATGATTTTATCATTTTCAGTTATATATAAATAAATGAATTTATCATTCTTCTATATTACTTAAAAATAAACTAATTTATTTATTTATTGTAAATTATCCTTAGCATTAATTATTCAGAAGGCTTGTCCTTAAAACTTATTTTTTTCAAATAAGAAGTCATTCAACCAAATTTCTAGATATAAGTAGGTAGTATTTGTATTTCTGATAGTTGTCTATGTGATAATGTGACTATCTGATAGTTTATAATTTAAAAATATATGTTAATAATTATGATAACACATATATAACTTTTGTTTAAAATACATTAAAGCCTTAAGGTATTAATTAAAGCCTTACTTACCACACTTAAAATAAAGTAAAGCCTTTTGGGGCTAAAAGCTTCCCACATCACATTTGTATCTTATTTCGATTATATTCATTTTTCTTCTATGCACAACTTTGCATTTAAAGTGTACATTGTTGTTGCTGTATTTTCCAAAATAAAGTAAAGCATTTAGGGACAAAAGGCTTCACACACCACACTTATGTCTAATTTTGACAGCATTTCACTTCACTTTTACACATAACTTTACATCCAAGAAGTACATTCACTACTAGATGAAAAGCCTATTCCAATGTCCATTTTCCAACTACCTCCAATGGCTATTAAGGGACCACTGGCAGCCGTTGGAAAACGCCGTTGGAAATTTTCCTGCATATCTTCCAACGAGCCCGACCTATTGCTCATTTCTTTACTTTCCTCCCCCAATTCAATTTCCATCCCCAATCCACCATTTCAACTTCGCCAATTTCGATTCCTCCACCCCTAACAACCATCGCAACCGCCTCCGACGTCATCTACAAGTTTCTCCAACTCTTCTCCACTCTTGTTGCTCCCAGATTTAGGTAATATTCTTAAACCTATTTTTTAGGTTTTCAACTAATTTCGGTTTAATATGAGTTTTATTTGATTCCTAATTGTTTGCGTACGTATATTACATCATATTATTCCCTAATTGTTATTGTTATCACCGTAATTATCAAATTCTTAGGAATTGTAAGCATGTATAGAAAATACTTAGTGTTAGCATGTAATCGAACCCTTAAATGAAAACACTTGTTGCCATGAATGTTAGCAATATGCTAGTGAAATAAATAATTTAGCATGTATAGCAAATACTTGGTGTTAGCAATATGTTAGTGGAATAAATATATAAAGATAAATTACTAAGTTACCAAAATCATATTTTTTTTTTCAATTTTTGCTGCTTCGTTGTGCATTAGTTATGGTTATCATGATTTATTCGTACGTATTGTAACGAATGTATGTGATTCGTTTGTTGTAATTATTATAAAGAAAAATAATTGTTATGTGAAACATAAATTCCATTTTCACAATAATTGTTATGTGAAAAATAATTGTAATTATAATTTTATACTCCTTGCGTTTTCGTTCAATTGTTAATACGAATTAATTTCTTTCAATTTCGACTAGATTGAGTTTAGAGAAATTATTAAAACATGTTTAAAGAGAAATATTCTCAAAATATTCATGTTTTATAGCATATTAGTTATATTTTTCTATATAATTACATATTCTCAAAATATATGCTGTGTTGCTCATATCCAATTTTATATCCATGTTGCAGATATATTATGTCTGACCCTGCAGGTTCAAGCTCTGGCTCCGGCTCGGCCTCTAGACGACGTAGCATTACCCCTCATGCCGGTGAGGGTAGTGGCGAACAGTTTGCTCATCCGGTTGTGTACTTGAAGCCTAAGGCTGACAAGCCGTCAAAATTAGTAGAACAACTATTTAGTGATTTTTTTAATATAATATAACTATATTTTATAAAGTTCTAATTTATATTTAACGCAGGGGATTTGAGTTGGAGCTGTCTCAGATGGTTCTAGATATATCTAAGGACATGTGTATGGCCAGAATGAGCGATTTCTGGTCTAAGTGGAGCAGGGTCCCAGCAGCCATTGGAAATGTTCTGTTGATCTGTTGGAAGCCTTGAATGCTATTCCAACGGCATCTAACGGCCGCCAGTGGCTAGGGGCCGTTGGAATAGCCCTGTATTCTAGTAGTGATTCTTGTTGTTGTATTTTTTAAAATAAAGTAAGGCCTTTTGGGATTAAACAAAATGAAATATTCAAATTACTTAACATCATTTTATTGACGATTAGTTCAAATAACTAAGATCAAATTTAGGTGATTTCTATCTGAAAACCACTTTGAATCAATTTACGTTCGAAAATAAAGACACCGAGTGACAATGACTTGGAAGATAGAATGTGTGGCTTCTTTTCACCGACCTTGAGGGAGTTTTCCTATTTATGTATAACAGATGTTCTTCATTCGAAATCATCGATGCAAGGGCTCATCGCTACTAATCACTAGGTTTATCCTGGATGCAACATGAGAAGTTCCTTCGATTTACCCTGTCTGGAATAACTTGTACGGTCGGATGTCCGACATTGCAATTATGAATGCATGAACATTGTTTTTACAAACATACATTTGTTAGTAGTATAAGAAGTAACTCTCTTACATTTAATACTCTTTTCTGAGACGTACGAGCTAGGTGGTTGTGTTAGACCAAAAAATAGTCCTAACACCCAATTGATCACGTTTTGCAGAGAATAATGAGGAATCATAAACTAAAAGCAAGAAAAATCAATCAACATACGAGATTTATAGTGGTTTGGTGTTAATGAGCGTACGTCCACTTCATATTTTCTCATTTCATTCATAAATTACAGTTATAATGAATATAATCACTCAACCACTCAAATTCAATGAATAATTCTCTATGAATTCATTGAATCTATTGAATTTATTAAAGAAGTTGGTCATTTTCAGTAGAGGAGATCATCCATAGAAGCCCTGAAGAAGACAACTGCCGAAAGTCCCCGAAATGGCCATGTCTTCCTATATTTTTAGGTGTTGGAGAGCCAATGATTGGGTGTCATGTGGCGTGCATCTAGCGGGCTTTGAAATGGATTATGAAAGAGTGAAGAACGTGTGGAGTTCGACCCTTGAATGTAGAAGTGAGTGGTGCGAGTTTGTAGCCTAAAGAATAGGTCACGTTGTGTGCAGCAGTTGTAGCTCCGAGCAGGTAGGTTAGGGGGTGAACCACCAAGTGATGACCCGATCCCAGAGGTACACCACGAACCGACCCCAAGGGGGCATCACGAACCGACCCCAGAAGGGGATGAGTCAGTAGGGGGCAAGCCGGTCTTCATAAATGCCAAAATTCAAGTTTTTCCATATTCCGCCACTTCAGCCGAGCGATTGCTGATCAATGCGTGTTTATATTCAAATCCTTTGCTTTGGGTAGCCTGGTCACAAAGCAGGCTAACAGGTTGTATACTTATGTGAATTAATTATGTGTGTTGAAATTGACAATGTGACATTCAAAGTGAAATATATGCTTTGTTAAATAGGTATTCGATGACCTTAAGCCTCATCAATCTTTAATGGATAAAACAGGGAATGTTGTGAGGATACGTGTGTTGAACCCATTAGGATGTGTTTACATCACTCTTCTAGCTATGTACTCTCTATATGTCGAATATGATGATTATGTTGAACACGCTAGGATGAGTGGTGAACGATCTAGGTCATGTCATTTTTGGTCTTTGCACTACCATATGAGTCTGTATAGTTGACCAGTCTGGGTTTTTATTTGGTAGTCCTAATACATCCCCTAGAATTGTATTGTACAGAAGTAGCCTCTACCTCACCATTTTATGGAATCCTGACTACTTAAGATGTTACCATTTGTTTGTAGAGCCTAACATACCCGAAATTTAATAATGGTCACAATTTCAGATATTTTATTTGATTTATTTTAAAGTTAACTCATTCACTAAAAATAATATCAAATTATTTACATAATAAATGTTGTGGTTACCACAATAGATTAAAAAACTGTTTCGTGTTATATACGACGTTGTCTTATGGGTTGCCTTTTTATTTCAATAACATCGAATTTGAGTTTCTCACATCAGTCTCGTGACTGACTTGAAGTTTATTTTTTACTTTCCCTTAAACTCTGAGTGCCATATATTTCCTGGCAGCCAAATAGTTCAGGATTAATCCTGGAGCAACTTGGTGAACGTTGGAGCTAAAGATTTCATATAAATAGTTATATATTCCCTCTTTCACTATAAGGAATCCTTATTTATGTTGTTCAATATTTTTAAGGGTAAATTTTATTACTATCCAGGTTGACATTAGATAGACCTTGATAATTATGTTAAAGTTTCCAAAGTTGTAAAGAGTACGTATATTGAAAATAAATACACTTTTTGGGTTATGCATGATTATGTTCCTACTTCTCCCGTTGGGCATGTTTCTATTCCTTTTTATTTTCTTTCTACTAGAGATAGTCTGTCTCTCCAACAGTTGGATTTGCGGCATTGAAATACCGAGAATGTATTAATGTCGATCTTTAAAGGTCGAGGAGTGGGTCATCTTATGATTTCTATATATATTATTTCTCATTTTCTAGACAAAAATGATATTACGAGAAATTCACTGCCTATATTGATATTTTATAGTGATCTTACGATGATGACATACTTGATATGATTGTACTATATTCCGTGTGACGTGAAATTTTAATGAACGGTTTAGTGGCACTGTCTGGTATATGTATCAGCTCGAGTTTCACATGTTGGTGGATCATAAAATAATTCGGTTTAATTCATTTGAGGTCATAGGAGGGTATGGTCATAGCGATAATTAACACATCTAATTTATTTATTTGAATTCCTATGTAAGCAATTGTCCCTGACAATCTTATTTTTGCTACACCTTTTGGTCGGAGCTAAAGTAGATGCTTTAGCATATTTCACTACCTCGAGAAGGGGGTTTCTCAACTCGTAGGGTGGTCATATAGGAAAATTGGACAAGTGGTTAGGAAGTTATGGTAGTTTAAAGTTTTAAAACCCAATGGCCAAAATTAGCGAGTGATTAGTTATCCAATTATGTGACCCATTAGTCTAGTTGTCTTTGCCTATAAATATAAGCTAAGATGACTACTTTTTAAGTTTTCGATTCATTTCTAATCTGCTCCATACCTTAGATCTTCTCAGTTCTCCATCAAACTCAGTTGATTCCATTGTAAATTGTCTTCAATTCCAAATTAGAGGCTGGGATCTATAATTAGAAGCTTTTTCACTTCAAACTGGTTGCACTTGAATCAGATTTGTCAGTGTTTGGATTAGATATCCACTAGATCTACTTATCAGCGAATATGATCTCTCACTTGTCTATGATGGATTATATGCTAGATTTTTGTTATTTCATAGTAGAATTGTAAGTTTAAATTCTAAATTAATTAGATCTTACTAGAATTTTGAAAATAAACTCTATTTTATCCAACTTATGCATGTAATCGATAATTAACTAGATCTAGTGTAATATATGCATGTAATTCCATGTCTTTGGGTAGATATATGCTTTGAAATGATTGACATTAAATTAAATGACTTAAATTTATGAAATTGGATTAAATTACATGTATCGTATTAGTTAAATCATAGCTATTTTTGAATTGGATGATATGCTTTGATTTTTTTGCTAGTGTTGCATTTACTTAGGTTACTAGATCGAAGACTAGAGCATATCAAAATTTAAATTTATCGAATGCACATGTAACTTGGAGAATATGCTCTAGAGAAAGGCAGAAGAACATTTGAAATAGACACAAATTTTTTTCTAATTAATTGTGTCGGTACCGAATCATCCTTATAATTCAACGTCGAGTCGTCCGAAAGAGAGACAAGAGATGGCGACTCAAATGGAATGCTAAAGCATGGTTCCAAGAGGGGTTCTATTTCCTGAAGTTGATGTATATGCTATGTTTGGAAGAATACTCAAAGTCACCTTCTATAACTTGAACTATGCTACTTGGAGGAGAAGACCAGGGTGTTAAGAGGGATATGTCGGGTTTTATATCCTCAAGGTTGGAAACAAATAGAGGATGGGAAGAAAGGTACGAGGATTTTGGTTAAATATATAAGTTAGCTACAACTCATTCCATAAGCTAGCATCGACAGATGGGGATTGCTCATATGTACATGTGACTCATGAGGATGTATCTTGGGTTGCAATGGATCAAGCCAGAGATGGTAGTTCACTCATATCATGTAGGATGAAGAATGTACGACATGATCAACTTATGGTACTTAGAACGATGACTCATATTTGGAGTAGGGGTCAAAGAAGACAGCTCAGTATGGAACAAGGTTGCAGATAATGGACTAGATTCAGTAAGTAGGCTTGTGTCCAGAATGGAGTTGGAATAAAGCTCCGATGTTATGGAAGTGCCACTGAATCGTTGATAACTCCAACTATTCTTGTTGTATTCAAAATAGAGGTACTGTAAGTGGGGACACCCATGAGTTGGCAACAATGGTCATGTATCAAGATCACCAGATTGGGACTAGTGTCTTGCTCTAGGTCGATAATATACACTGAATTTCGAATGCTGTACGGTATGAGAGTATAATGAGAATTAAAGTATTTCTGTAGTCCTTGACAGTTGAAGATGTCCATACAAGTTATCATATATTAAGGATTTTGAGAGTGATAGCAAGGTTTTGATAGTTGCTATGGATATTACGGTTTTCTATTGGATATGCTATCATCTATAGGAATACTTAAGAATGGATTGGAGATAGGACCAGTGATAGAGCTGCTTTTGTTCTTCTATTCGGTTTATAAACAATATCCTTTATTGTTTTATTCCAGTAGCATATTATATCTTATTATTATGTGTTGGATCTATGGTTGTAGGAATAGAGCTGGCAAGACTCATGTGCCTCTTCCTATTCTCATATTTTCCTATACAGCTTTTGAAATTTATTTACCTTCTACATCAGACTGTTGTCTAACCCAAAGTTTTATATTTTTACTTCTTATTATCTTAGATGCTCTTAGATAGGTTCAATCGATGATTGATCTTTGTGACACAGTTGTTGTTCAAAGAACGAGCTTAGAGAAGCGACAACGTATTATGTTCTATATGCAGAAGCTTTTGGTTGGTGGCATTATGGATATCAGACCGTGTTTCCTAATCTATTGTGAGTATTTCTATGTGTGATGTAGCGGGAGATGTTGTATATAGTTCTTATGAAATTTTATGCATTATTACTTAATTTTATAGAGATGTTATTTTCACTAGTTACGGCTCACTATTATGTTATATATTTATTTTATTAATTCTTAACCATGCACAATGAGATTTTCGTTGGGTTACTCTGCTTTTGTTTATTTTTTGATGATCATCCAATACAAATCAGATGGTTGTAGAGCTTTATTATGCTATTCTATGTAGGTAATATGGGTTGTTGTCTAATTTGATATCAACGGTTTGGTTAATCAATTAATCAAAGTAGGTGCATGTATCCAATAGAGATAAGAAAGGAATTACCACCCTAAATATGGATCGAGAGTATATTAATGAGGGAGCATACTTATATATGCTATGGATTTAATCCATATAGCAGTATATATAGTATAATTGCATGCACCTGAAATGAATACTATTTTCGGTTTACCTTTGTACAAGGCTAATCATTCATATAGATAAGGGATGACTTGGAACATAAAGAACGTCGTTAGGGACAATTCTACTTAGGGATCAATTAAGCATCTGAATCAAGTGTTGCGATACTAAATTGTTAGGCTATGTTCGATGTGATGGGACATATGATGAGGGGAGTCCATACAACTCCCGGGTGGTGGGTGATAGGTGGTGGTGCTCCTATCTAAGTACCTAGGTTCTGTTCATCAATCTATGCAAGGATTATTCTACTTTAAGAAGGAAGTTATTCTTTGGGATGGAGTCTACCATAGAGGTCAAAATTTGGATAGACTTATGTGAGCGCGCCTTCAATAACACGGGGGTAGAGGATGTTATAAGTTGGAAGTTAGCTTCAACACAACTGGAGGGTCGAGCGAAGAATCGATAGAATTCTATCATAGTTGCTAGTCTAGATTTCTTGTGATCTGTTAAAGACTAGCTTTGAGGAGAAAGTTATTCCATTATTTCAGAAGTATATTATGTTTAGGATGTTTGCGGAGTTAAAGTAAGGGCTACTTTTGTTTTAGAATATTTAGCAAAGTATAATGCTTTCTCTTAATATGGGAAGTCTTTCATCAATACTCCCATAAAGAAGAATGAGAAGTTCATTATAAGATGGAATTACTACTTAGGAGAATAGTTGGTTGGTTATATCAATGCACCTTTTGAGAAGTTGATGGAGAAAGCACCGAGGCATAAGAATATGTACCCTAAGAATAGGAATGATATTACTATTTCTATGAAGAAGGAACCAAAGTCGCAACAATGTGGTGGAGGTTAGAAGAAATGAAATGGAAAGAGAAAGCAACGATAAGGAAAAGGAGGATCAAAGAATGGCAAGTTTGAACTAGTTTGCCATGTGGATGCTTTCAAAAGGCCTTTTTTTATCAAGGACTGTAAGGATTTTAAGGAAAATAAGTGCTTCAACTATGATAGGCTAGGGAACATTAAGAATAATTGCTCGAAACTACCAAAGGACAAGCAAATTGTTAGGACATACGATCTAGAAGTAGTCTTCACTTCGTCTAATGTCTTATAAAGACAAGGGTAAATAAGTTGTGGTGTAAGGTATGTTTTCAATCCGAGATGTTTCTATTAGATTTTTGTTTGATACTAAAGATTTTAATTCTTTCATCTACGACGATCTTGTGAGCAGATTATTTTTGGAACCTGAGAGAGTAGACCGACCTTCAATTGTGATGAACCATGAAGTATCCACTACCCTTTGTATGATTTAATGTGGCTTAATTTATCGAGTCATTGGTGTTCTCTAGGTTGTGATTGCATTATGCTTAATCTTTCTAGATTCAGGATTATTTTGGGCATTCATTGGCTTAGGAAGTATGCGACAATCGTGAGTTGCGAGAAGCTAGAGGTGACAACTGAAAATGTTGAAGAGCGAATGATAGTGATACATGCCTATCGAAAGGTAGGGTATTGCTTAGCTTTCTGTGTTTGCTAGAAATTACGTAGGAAGGGTTGCCATATGTGCCTATCGCTAGAGAGTACTCGAATATCTCCAAGGAATAATAAATACATACTTTGACACATTGAAGACCTGTTTGTCATATGTGGTATTGGTTTAGGAACAATGTTGATATCAAAGGGAAAGTTGTCACTTATGCAAGTCGATAATTGAATTCGCATGATAGGATTTATCCAACTAATGATTTGAAGTTAGCGGAGATAGTCTCATCCTTGAAGATGTGAATGAAATATTATTAGGAGAAAATTTGAGCTATTTGTGGATAATAAATCCTTAATGTACTTTTTTGTAAAAAAAGATCTCAATGTTCGACAGCAGTAGCGGTTAGAATTCTTGGCCTCTTCGGACTTTGATATTTCCTGCCCAAGGAAAGAGAATGTAGTGATTGATGCACTGAGTAGAAGAAATCCTAGATTAGGAGTTATGTTTTTAGAATGGAAGCATGTGGAGTATATAACTAGACTTGATTTCAGACCGCATAACGAGCTTGAGCCTGAAATGTTAGCAAGTTTGTCAATCAGACCTATTCCCATTTAAAAGATCAGTACTCGTCAAAAGCAAGATTTTAGGCTAGCGGAAATCATGAAAAGGATTGAGGCAAAGGTATAATAAAAGGATATATTAAATAGTAGATATATATTGACATGGTTGGTTTCATAAGGATGGAAAACAATTTGTTTTCGACATTAATGGATTACGCGATGAAGTATCAAGAGAGTATCATCATTCTAGGTTAACTATTCATCATTGTGGTAACAAGATGTACAGAGATACAAAGCTAACTTACTACTAGGAAGGCATGCAGTGGGATGTTGGAAAGTTCATCCCGAAATGTATAAATTGCCAGTTAGTGAAAGCTAAGCAAAAATGCCTACAGAAGTAGCCTAGTGTTTCTGTAGCCTAGTGTATTACTGCAACCGTTAGATGTTCGTAAGTGGAGATGAAAGCACATGTCTATGAACTTTATAGGTGAATTGTCATGGACTAAAGCAGGACATGATAGCATATGGGCGGTTGTAGATTAACTGACCAAGAGTGCAAGAGTCATACCTGTCAAATCAAATAGAATAGCATCCAATCTGGCCGAGTTGTATATAAAGTGAATAGTTCGATTCTAATATATTACATCTATTTTGCAAAATAATCAATATAGATAAATCTATATATGTATGACCCGATGTTTTACAGGGAGAACCAAAATAGAAAGAGCCCACAACTTACCCTCGAGCACATAGGATGCACAAAGAAGGTAGGCAAAATAAATGTACCATACTCAGAGGAAGCACAATCCATCGTTACAAAGTCCGCCTTACCAGCCAAATTCAAACATTATTCTACTAAAGAATTTTGAGTTATCTCATGCCAAAATCCTAGAAAAATATCTTGCAAATAAGGCGCATAAGCAATCCTATCACATCATACTGACAAAGGTAACAGATGGCAAATGGTTATGAAGAAAAGGGAAGAAAATAAACCCGTGTGAATATTAAAATATAAAGGGAAAAGCAGAAGGGAAGATCTTTGATAATTTTAAGGTTGTTGAAAATAAAAAAAGGGACATACGATAAGGATCCATACCAAAGAAATAATGAGAAATATTTCCCCATGGACGTAGGATTCTTTAACGTTCAAACCATCTAAAATTCTATGTTTCTTCGTTAGTATACATACAAGAAATTAAAATGGGACAACCGAAGGCATTTGATTTCACCAGATCAGATAATGATATACTCTTTTGATGGGTGCGACCCACATAGCCATGCGACCTGCCCGATTTTAAGCCATTTCCCAGTTGATGACGCTAGAGGTTAAGCTTATCCTTCAGAACGACATATCTCCATTGACTTTGAATGCCACATCATCAAATCCGCTGGATATCACTTAATTGATTTCCACAAAAATACTCTGAGCGTTAAGCTAAGAGAAATGCGCTTTACTCCGCCACCAACAGAAATACGTTTGTAAATATTCAATGTACGTGACGCCTTTGGAAATACTCTGTCAGACACTCGTCCATACAAGTCATCCATGAAAAGGATGAACCGAAGGCACCCTCCTACCACATCTTGTATAGGTATCAACCCAAGGATCAGTAGCGAGTAGTCCTTGAAATCCGTAGATTCCAATCACGACAGAATCACTTCTGAAATATCTCTGGCCACTAAACCCGAGAAATTCAACCAGTGGATCTTTCATTTATGAAGATCCACGGTCTTCAATGCACCATCTCCAATTAACATCTTCCACATATTTGCTGGTCGGAATGGTTCTCGAATATAATTCGATCCCGGTCTTTCCGTACCAACAATCGTATTTGGCCAGATTTGATAGTCAGTTATTTAACTATCAAATAAATAATCATGTGAATAAAATGAGTTTACTGATTCAGTACTCGACATTACTTGGCCTTTTTAATTAAACATCCCTTAATTATATTCTTAAAATCTTCCAATATTTAGAGTTTGTCTTCTACTTCTTATTATAAATATATCCTTTAAAATCATTTCATTCACTTATAAACTTTTCGAATATAGCTTTCAATATTCCTACGGAAATCATAACTTATGTTTCCCTCAATTATTTCTCGTTTATAAACTAATACCATTCCTGGATAATCGTGAAGTCAATCAAGTTGGGGTATTCTATTTACCTCTCAGAACTTGACTAACAACATTCATACTTTCATAATAGATAGAAGTTTATTAACCACACATTTTCCTTTGAAAACCTTATTTAAATCTCAACAACGTTTATTTAATTAATTACCTAAATAAACTATTAGTTACTTCTCTATTAATCTTTGATAATCCTCTCTAATATTAAACTCGAGTTTCATTCCATTAAGAATAGAATCCTTTATAAAATTTCTTAAATATTCTTCAAAACAGCAATACTACATTTGTTTATAAATCACATAACAATTTTTAACCAATCTAATATAAATATCTTCTCCAAAAATATCTTTACAAATCTTACATTTATATCTTTTATAACTCTTATATTGACATTCCCTACGAATCCTTTTTTTTTATTTTTATCAAAACAATTTCACTTATCATCTATAACAAACGTTACAGATTTCATTTCAAAACTTTATCCTTACTTTATTTATACCCTTTCCAAATCATTATGACAACTTATGCGTTGTCTAAAATCACATTTCGCTCCTTTTAACAATCTTCAGTTTATAAATCAATTAGTTAAATTTACTATTTGTAACAATTGTTACAAATTCATTTTTTTCCAAAACTCTTATTTCATTTACAATTCCCATTTGTAAATTATTATCGACAACTTAATATTTCGATTACATTTCTAAACTCATAACTCCCATTTACCAAATCGTTTGTAAATTACTTGCGATGACTTATCTTCTTTGTCATTTCCCAAAATCTTTGCTTAGCTTATACTCTCAACTTCGCTTAACATTCCGAACTTTGGAATATCACATTCCGATCCTCGGAATAAATCTCACTTCGTTAACCATTTCATACCATTTTCCAATTTCTCAATTTCCTTTTTTTTTTTGAATTTCAAATATTAAATAAATATTTGATTTAAGCTATCATGTTCGCTTAAAAATCCTTTTTATAACTTCGTTATAGAACTCGGTATTAATATAAAAACCTATTCATAAATTCTTTTCACAATTCAATTCGATTTCATTTCTACTTCGATTACTTTTTAAATGAATTCCAATGAAGATGAAATCTTTTACATTATTGTTAATATAATAATTTACTTCAAACATTAACCACTGTAAAAGTGGTTAATTTCTTTATTACTAAAATAAATAGTAAATTCCTTTTCTTTTAATATCTTATTAAGATAAAATAATTATTCATTTAAATGCTTCATTATATTAATAATCATTTTAGTTAAAACAGTTGACTAAGTCAACTTAAACACGGTTATTTCATTAACTAATTCCAATTAGTCCTTCTTTTAAATTAATTAATAATATAATTAATTTAAATGATTCCATTTAGTTGTTTCTTAAAAACAATAAATCTCAGTTATAAATCATTATATTAATCCTTGCTCACTTGCTTATTTGTCTTAGTAATATAAGAATTAACTTTATAAATCATTTACTCAGTAAAATGAGGCACATGCTTCACACACGAATGGTTTTTGGTACAACAATGGTGATTACAACAATCAACATATATGTGTTTGGTTTATTTACCTTTTATAAACTTCATTTTACATAATATATTTAAAAATCTATATTCAGTTATAAAAAAAAATTATAACTTCATTACGGTTGATTCATCCGACGGTAAATACATATTACAATGATTGATTTATAGTCCATATACTGCCAATTACTCAACCAATATCACCCATTGGTTCAAAACGGAACAAATGTTGAATTTTAGGTCGACACTCAACAATCAGATCAATCATTTCAAACCGATGGGTTTAAACTATTCATATAATGATAATACGAAAATAAATAACATTAAAATATTTGAGGAATCCCGTTGGGTCCCTCCAACCTTTTCTTCCCTGTATTCACATAGATTATTTCAAACAATGTCGTTTACTCCAATTTAACCGATAATTTCAGCACCCGTAAATAACAACCATTTAACAACAACCAATTTATCTAACATCAACAACGAATTCAAACAATTCATTAAATTAAACACGATTATTTTATAAACGTGACCAACAAGGTAAGTTACCTTAATTGGGACCAATCGTTAAAATAATGATTTGGTTTTTCACTGAAATAAACAATGTTTAATTTCAAAAATTCAATCAACATACGATTATATAAATAACAAACAATCAATCATCAAGAACCATAACACACAATATAAAAACCCGACTTATATAAAATATAAGTGGAACTCACCTTGATTTTGATTTATCGTTTAAATGGCTCATTTCAATTAAATTAAACAGACGTTTAAATTTATATGAAACCTAATTGATTCCATCTAAGTCCAGATTTGTTCCATAATGCAGATGTCGTCAAGACGATTCCAACATATCTTTAATTGTCCAATTCTATTAATATATGAACGCGTTATGGATTCTACAAATAGTATGACTTAATTAACTATTAGTTCCTTAATCCATTTTTTTGAACTCAACTAATCATTTTATTAAGACTAACATGCCGATTAATTTGTTTCAACCCATCTGTCCGATTTATTTTCTCCATCGTTTGTTTAGACTCCTAATGCCCCTTACTACCATGTTCCAACACTACCCTTACTTATATTAATATTATTACACATTACTTAACCCTCATTTTCATTTAAGTCAACCAGCATACTGATATAAATTTAATAACAATTTAAAAATACACGGCCTCCAACCCTGTATATTTGTTCCCATCTTCCATTACTTGTAAATTAAAGTACCTTAACCCATTTTAAAATAATTATATAACTCTTAAGTTATGGTTTTAAGACGCCAATTACTCCTAATATTATACGGGACAAATTAGTTCTTTTTGTTTGAATGTACAAGCAGGAAAATCCTTAGAAAAATCCTGGCCGTCAATATTGCTTCTTCTGTTTTAATTGTACTTTGTTGCTTCGGATTTCGAAAGGAAAAAGACATGGTACTCATTCCATCTACCTTGTTCAAGCAACTTCTACTCTGGAATTTTAGGGCCGAGTTCGATTGTTTCTGTTCGAAGACAAACACAAGCTACTTCCATGATTCATCGTTCCAATTATCCCGGTCTTCACGTACACAGGCTACGTTCCAAAAAGCAATTCACGCACCCACTTTGAACGTTGCACCTCCTGGAGTCCACTAGAGGACAATCTATAGCCGCCCAAAGCTGCGCCTCAGGGCCCCACGTCTGCGCCCCAATCCTCGTCCCGCTCGATCTCGCCTAGCATCGCCAGTTCACCTGTGAACGCTGGCCATTCTCGAGAGATTACAGACCACCACTTCACTCGAATCTCCATCATTATAGCTGGTATTATAGTTCTCATTGAGCCCGACATTTTTGCTGTTGACAAGTTTTTGAATTGGTGAAAGGATGAAGAGATTAATTGGCGAGAAGAAGAGAGCATTACAGTCATTCATTTTCAAGTGGAGGCAGAGGTATTCATTGACCAGAGGAAGAGGGTTTGACGCTTAATTAGGGTTTGGTATATATAGTAAGGGATGGGATTAAAATATTATTATTATATTATAACTAAACTTGCGCCACGCTTTTCAAAAAAAAACACTCCATATGATTTCAAATTCGAAATAAAGTACCCAATCCTAGCATTAAAAAAATATTCCGGACCCAATGGGACAAGTTTCGTCGAATTCCGAGGTCATTTGTGGAAATTCCTTCATAAATATCGATGAAAAATCTGTTGTATATAACAGTGTTGTATACACGATTATATGATTTTTGTTTGATGATAACAACCAAATAAATATTATTTTAAATGTGTTTGTTACTATACTGTTCTATATATACATCACAGACATGAATATAATATTTATATTTAAATAGATAATGACCGTACAAACATTCATATATTCATACAATATTTTATTTAAATTAAATATTATATTTCAAACATTCAAACAGTATAACTATTTATAACTCCACTGTTACGATTTAGATATTTTTGAATATTTCTGACATGACACATTTAACACATCACATAATTTGTACTATTAAAAGATTCATACAAATTGAAATAGATTGAATTGAACAACAAAAATATTTTTTTATTTCAATCGATATTGATCATTACAAATAATAGTAAAATTCTATTCAGTCATGTCTAATACCACTCTCTTATACACAGATTTCTCGTTACATACATATTGACTCATATTCATTGACTCATATACACTCTGCATTCTCTATCTTCTGTCAGTCCAATCTTCACAGCTTCCAGCTATCAGTCCAGTCATTTTCATACTTGTAACATACAGAAGAACACACATAGTAGACTGCAACAAAAATAAAATTAAATAAAAGCAAATAAAAATTTATTTTTAAATATTATTTGCCTCAGAATTACGGTGTGTTTCTCATCATTTTTCTTGAAATGGTCTGATATGCAGGGACAAAAAAACTTGTCTGGATGGCTGCATATACACATGTGTATATATATACACGTGTGCATTGCCTCGCCAATCTAGTGTGCAACTGAGGAGTAGCCACGAGGACCTTCTCGACTCAGTGCAAATCAATGTGCAAATGGTCAAGCCAAAAGTGTAAATAAAAAAACAAACAAAAATGGTCGAAACAGTTCACATGAATAAATATAACCAACAACAAGTTTCAGATCAAAGCAAATGTATATGGTGGTCCATGGATGAGCAATTCAGCATGGTGGATAGCATTCAGGTTTACAACAAGTCAATATGCAAACAAATGGGCAAAGCAGACTCAAGCACACAAGCATGAAGTTTTCTTTTAAAAGAGGCATGGACATGTTCAAGAATTAGCGAGTTTCAACTCAACAAGACAGCATAACTGGGTGTATATGTAACAAAATGGCATGTGTGGAGTATACATATGGATACAAACACAAGATAACTCAAGTGGAACTACATGGAGTAGCAAAACAAAAGTATGCAACATAAATGGAGAAGTTGCCGAATACATTGCTAAATGTTCAAAATCAAATACATATGGTAAATGTACTCGGCAATTAGAACTCAAGTCAAGAACAAATGTTCAGCAAATGTTACATGGTGAAACTAAACTAAGCATATATATACACAAGTATGAGCAGCATGTACAAACAATTATACGTGAGCTCTCATTCAAGTGGTATAACAAGCAGCAAGTCGAAATGGTGCAAGTTACATACTAGTCAACACAAGTGGTACATGAAGACATGGTCGAATATGGCATAAACAAATGAAGAAAGTGTATACATGGGAGCATATTTAAAGACACAAGACAACGGGGAGGTCATAGTAGTACAGAGGAGATATCAAGTTACCAAAAGTGTTCAAGGGTAGTGTCTATTCTTATCAAGTTAAATCTACTCAAATATTCACGAGAAGGGCAAGTGTACATCAACAACTTAACACAAAGATGGGAAAATCAAGCAGGTTAAAGTGGCACTACAAGCATGCATACAAAGTAAGACAGCTATCAATTCCAAGAAGATGATCACATAACAACACAAAAATGCACAATAGAATGAGATGGACTAATACATATAGCATGGCAACTAGTCATGGATCAGTTCAAAGTCGAAACAAATAAATGTGGAGTATCAGTTCTAAGCAAACAGTCCATAACAAGGTCGAATACACCAATGCAACAGTAAAAGGGGCGTGATCAAGTAAGACAACGTCAAGAAAAGTATCTATTCCTAAGCAGTTCAATATCATAAGCATACTGAATGCAAAAATCACAAGTAATGTACACGTTCATGCTAAATGTCAAGGCAGTAATAAATGGACATTCAAATTACCAGTTCAGGTAAAAGGGCAAATCAATGAAGCAAGGGGCCACAAATAAACTAAGCACAACAAATATGTCAAGAGTAGCATCAGTTCTTATTTTCAGCAAATCAGTATTGAAACTGTTCGTATCCAAGTATCTCAAAGCAAAGGCATAAGTAAAAGTTTTGGCAAATCAAAGATAACATTTGCTCATTTTTTAAGGAAGTTTATCAGTAGAATGCCGAAAAAGTTAAGCATCAAATAAGTCCAATTCAAATTTACTAGAAATGCTTTAGCTTGTAAGAAATGGACAAAGTAAAAGTGTATACGAAGTTCTAGAAATCACGCAAGCTCAATTCAAGCCGAAGATTTTAAAAGCCCCAAAATTCATGTATATATCAAAGACCAAATCCAATGAAGAAATCAACGAAAATTTCGGATTTTAAATCCGATATAACACCCATATCATCATCGACAATTGATCATCTAAGCTCAAGCACAATCGAAGAAGAAATTCGAATCAAAAATCATACCAGAGCACGAGCAAGTAACTTGGATCCAAATCGAAGCGTCTGAAAGCAACATCAAAGTCGAGCATCATAGAATCGCACTCCATCACTCAAGCGTAGAGATTTGGGATTAAAGAAAAACCCTAGCTTTCGTCCAAGCCTCCATTTTTTATTTCTAGAGAGAAATCAAAGAGACCGAACAAAAGTTAAGGGTGAAGCAGAATTGCAAGATGGCCGAGCAAGTTTGAATAGGCTAAAGCACCAAAGGATTTAATATTTAAATTAAACTAGGGTTTTTTATTCTAAGGGTTTCTAATTTTGTTTTATATAGGTATTTTATTTTCTTATTCGTTTTACAATTTGTAATCAAATCTGAAGTTTTCTAGTTTGTCTCTGAAAACTAGGTAGACGAATTATGGGAATTGTAATTCGGGGAAATCTGGTTTCGGGGATAGAAACCAGTGCAGGGTTTTGAGCATAGGGTTAAGAACAGTTGGGAGTGAGTGTTGCGAGTTTACAGGGGATTGTAAGCGTAGAGATTGTTTTAACTCCTAGTAGATACCTTAGGGAATGCAGCAGTAGGCAGAGTTTTGCCGAAGCTGGGTATATCTGTGTGTTATTTATTTTCCGCATATTCTGATTATTATCTGTGCTGTGATTATTTAATTACTCTGTGAAAATCTACGATAAACCCTATTCACCCCCTCTAGGGTTAATTTTGATCCTACAAGTGGTATAAGAGCTGGTTTAAGGTAACAACATTATAGGGGGTTCTCGCTGTATGATCATATGGCGAAGTATTGACTCTTGCCCCTACATGCCCATGGGTGGTTGTCCGTGTCGAGAGGCAGGACGTGAAACCAGTGTCTGAGGTATCTTTGGTGGCCACCGGGGTGCTTAAAATTCCTTATAAATAGAGACACCATTAGGTATCAGAGAAGGTATTTTTTATTTTGTTTTAACTCTAGAGTCATGAATCTGTCTAATAACGCTTTTTCTGAGGGTCAGTCCATAGCTAGGCCACCAATGTTTAATGGAACTGATTACGCATATTGGAAAGCTAGGATGAAAATTTATTTGAGTTTAGTCGATTATGATGTGTGGGATATTATTGAAATGGGTTATAGATCTCCCACTATTATTGTTAGTGGTGTTGAAATTCCTAAATCAAAAGACAGGTGGGATGCTAATGATAAAAAATTATTTTCAACTAATGCCAAAGCAATGAATGATTTAATCTGTGCTCTTGATAAAACTGAATTCAATCGAATTTCTCATTGTGAAACTGCGAAGGAAACATGGCACACGTTGGAGGTCACACACGAAGGTACATCTCAAGTGAAGGAATCTCGTCTCGCTCTTCTTGGCAACGAATATGAAAATTTCTCTATGCAACGAGATGAAGATATAAAAGAGATGTATGGACGCTTCTCGTCACTAGTCTACAATGCAAAAGCTCTTGGCAAAACCTATACCGAAATGGAATTGATCAAAATAATATTGAGAGCGCTACCGATGAATTTTGAAGCAAAAGTTACGGCGATTCAAGAATCAAAAGACCTGAATAAAATAAGTATGGAGGAGTTGATCGGAATTCTCATCACTTACGAGATGGAGTCAAAAGCAAGAGAAGAACAAAAGAATTCTGAATTAAAGAAAAAGACAATCACTCTAAATAATACTATTGAAAGTGATGATGAAGATTCCGCAGAAGAGCTAGCCATGGTTTTGAGAAAGTGGGCCAAAGGAAATTACAAGCCACGAAAGAAGAATTCAAAAACCGATAAGTCCGAAAGTTCAGATAGTTCAGATGATGAAGTGTTTTGCTACAATTGCAAGAAACCCAGACATATCAAGCCGAATTGCCCACAGCTCAAAAATGAAAAGAAGAAGTTTAGAAGAAAGAAAAAGGCTTTTGCTGCTACATGGGATGACGAGGAAGGAGAAGAAGTTTCTGAAAGTGGTGAAGAGGAAGCTAATTTGTGTCTTATGGCTCAGTCTGATTCGGAAGGTAGTGAAGAGGATTCTAGTGAGGTATCGAATTTTACCTATAAAGAATTAATTTTAATGTGTCACGACCTCACAAAAACTGTTGATTCTCTTGAACTAAAAGTTAAGAAATTGAAATCTGATAGGTCAAAACTAGTTCAAGGAAATAACAGTTTAGAAAGAAAACTTGAAAAAGTTAAGAATTCACCATTTTCAGAATGCGAAAAATGACAATTTTTGAGTAATTATCCTTTGAAATTCAAAACTGATTTTGAATTACTCAAAAGTGATAATGAGAATTTGAAAAGCGAAAATTGAGATTTTGAGAAGGAGATTGAAAGGTTTAGAGAATCTGTAGAACTGGATTTTGAAAAGCGAAAACAATTTGAAATTGAAATTTCTAAGTCCAATGCTAAAATCAAAGCACTTGAAAACGAAAATTTGGTTTTGAAACAAACTGATGCTGAAAAGAGGAAAATCGCAATTAATCGTTGTTCAAATTTAATGAAAGAAAATAGCGATCTTAAATTTAAAATTCAACGACTTAAGTCAACTTTGACTGAATTTTCTAAAGGAGAGAAATCGTTGAATTCGTTGTTAAAAACTCAATTTTTTGTTCAGAATAAAAAGGGACTTGGCTTTGGATCTGATCAAGTTGAAAACAAAATTCTAATGATCTTAAAGATTCTTTAAATGGTTTTGAAAAAGATCAATTTGAAATTTTGAATCTAATAATTTCAAAGGTTTTTAAATCATAAACGAAATAATAACTCATTTAAAAACAATTCATTTAAACATGTTTGGATTCCAAAAAATAACAAAATGTTTTTGAATAAGTCTAAACAAATTTGGGTTCCAAAGGGTACTGTAGTGGATAGTAACGGATTGTTATATAAACGGGTTTGGGTACCAAAATGTATAAACGATAATAAGAGTGGTAAAACAGTTTTTGTTTGATCACTCGGTCCTATAAACATTTAGATACCGGGGATAGGCCAAGGAACAATTGTGTTTAAAAGATAAAAATTCAAATTGTTCCATTTTATTGAAGTGCTTGAAGTTCCTTAGCTATAGATTCAGAGTTGGAGATTCGTTGGATCACATCGATTATGGTAAGTCAGGTAGAATCTCTAAACTCGTATTTTTATTTCATTTCCTTTTTAGTTTATTTTCCTTTTTAGTTTTTATTTCTTTTATTTTCTTTATTTTTACTTGGCTGATTTTGGAATCATTCATTATTGATTGTTGAATTTCCTAGATTATAAAAAAAATGATTTTTTTAATAATCGTCTCCAGATTTGATCGTTGAATGTTTCTTGTGCTTGTTTAAAAAATTCTCTAAAAAATTCACTTGTGATTCTTACTTTGAAAATGATTTTGTGCTGCTCTGATAAGGAAATTGATTTGATTCGTTTGAATATCTTGGTGACTGGACGATAAATTGAAAAATCAGCGATTAAATATCGTTAAACTCTACAGACAATTTAAATTAAATATATAAGTGGTTTAAAAATTGTCTAGGAGCAATTAGCATTAGAAATATTAGATAATTTCATATTTCACTGATTGATTTTGAAATCTGCATTGATATTTTCAAAAACTCCTCTTGGAATTGATATTTTCAATTTTAAAATTATTTTTCATTATTTATTCAAAAATTGAAATTATTGATTGATTTGAACTGTCTTGGAACTCATCAAAATTATTAATGGATTTATCAAGTTGTGGTGAGTTATGACTATGGTATAATTCATAACTAGAGGAGATATTATTTTAAATCTCATGATGATTGGGCAGATTTTATAATATCTTTGAATTAGAGCTTATTTCATGACCATCTTCTGTATCTACCATATTTCTGTCATTTATCATGGTTTTATTTAATTTGGGGAGTTCTAATCATTCTTGGAATTAAAAATAAAATAAAAATAAATAAATAAATAAATTATCCTTGGTATTCACTCCCATTTAAAAGTCCTCGCGGTTATGCGTGGGTGAATTACCTTAATCTCTATGTGCTTCCATTCTCACTTAAAAGACCTTTGGGCTGTGCATGGATGGAACTCATTAGAGAGGATAAGACTACTAACCACATTTAAAAGACCTTTGGGCTATGTGTGGTTAGGAAGTGCATAACACATTTTTGAGCATATTTAAAATCTTTGAAATTCATATTCAAATATTCAATTTTTATTGAACTCTCCTCATTCTATAAATCAATCGTAAATCCATTCATTATGAAAGTGAAATTTGCTTCTGATTTAAAGATTATTATGATTTTTGTTTGATTAAATGGGATTTGCGATATATATATTCTCTCTCTGAATTTGAATTTATATTTATGGTCTAAATTTGTCACTATTTTGATCTTTATTATCCTTTTGATGATAACAAAAGGGGGAGAATGGTCAAGATTTTGATTGATGAGTATTTAATTCAAAAATATTTTAAAGTTGGAAATTAAAAATCTAGAGGGAGAATGGTCAATTGGATTTCATCGTTCATATTTTCCACATATATAGGGGGAGTTCAGTTGTAGGGGAGCATACAAATGGGGGATAATATATTTCACATTCAAAATCTTTTATTTGTTTGTCATCATCTAAAGGGGGAGATTGTTGTGTATAACAGTGTTGTATACACGATTATATGATTTTTGTTTGATGATAACAACCAAATAAATATTATTTTAAATGTGTTTGTTACTGTACTGTTCTATATATACATCACAGACAGGAATATAATATTTATATTTAAATAGAATACGACCGTACAGACATTCATATATTCATACAGTATTTTATTTAAATTAATATTATATTCCAAATATTCAAACAGTACAACTATTTATAACTCCACTGTTACGATTTAAATATTTTTGAATATTTCTGACATGACACATTTAACACATCATAGAATTTGTACTATTAAAAGATTCAAACAAATTGAAACAGATTGAATTGAACAACATTTTTTTTTATTTCAATCAATATTGATCATTACAAATAATAGTACAATTCTATTCAGTTATGTCTACAACCACTCTCATATACACAGATTTCTCGTTACATACATATTGACTCATATTCACTGACTCATATACACTCTGCATTCTCTATCTTCTGTCAGTCCAGTCTTCACAGCTTCCAGCTATCAGTCCAGTCATCTTCATACTTGTAACATACAGAAGAACACACACAGTAGACTGCAACAAAAATTAAATTAAATAAAAGCAAATAAAAATTTATTTTTAAATATTATTTGCCTCAGAATTACGGTGTGTTTCTCATCATTTTTCTAGAAATGGTCTGATATGCAGGGACAGAAAAACTTGTCTGGATGGCTGCATATACACATGTGTATATATATGTGTATATATATACACGTGTGCATTGCCTCGCCAATCCAGTGTGCAACTGAGGAGTAGCCACGAGGACCTTCTCGACTCAGTGTGCAAATGGTCGAGCCAAAAGTGCAAATAAAAAAAAAAATGGTCGAAATAGTTCACATGAATAAATATAACCAACAACAAGTTTCAGATCAAAGCAAATGTATATGGTGGTGCACGGATAAGCAATTCAGCATGGTGGATAACAATTAGGTTTACAACAAGTCAATATGCAAACAAATAAGCAAAGCAGACTCAAGCACACAAGTTTTCTTTTAAAAGTAGCATGGACATGTTCAAGAATTACTGAGTTTCAACTCAACAAGACAGCATAACTGGGTGTATAGGTAACAAAATGGCATATGTGGAGTATACATATGGATACAAACATAAGATAACTCATATGGAACTATATGGAGTAGCAAAACAAAAGTATGCAATTTAAATGGAGAAGTTGCCGAATACATTGCTAAATGTTCAAAATTAAATACATACGGTAAATATACTCAGAAATTAGAACTCAAGTCAAGTACAAATGTTCAGCAAATGTTACATGGTGAAACTAAAATAAGCATATATATACACAAGTATGAGTAGCATGTACAAACAGTTATACGTGCAGCTCTCATTCAAGTGGTGTAACAAGAAACAAGTCGAAATGGGCCAGGTTACATACTGGTCAACACAAGTAGTACATGAAGACATGGTCGAACATGGCATAAACAAATGAAGCAAGTGTATACATGGGAGCATAGTCAAAGACATAAGATAGCGGGGAGGTCATAGCAGTGCACAGGAGATATCAAGTTATAAAAAGAGTTCAAGGGTAGTATCTATTCTTATCAAATTAAATTTGCTCAAATATTCACGACAAGGGAAAGTGTACATCGGCAACTTAACACAAAGATGGGAAAATCAAGCAGGTTAAAGTGGCACTACGAGCATGCATACAAAGTAAGACAGCTTTCAATTCCAAGAAGATGACCACATGACAACACAAAAATGCACAATAGAATGAGATGGACTAATATATATAGCATGGCAACTAGTCATGGATTAGTTCAAAGTCAAAACAAATAAATGTGGAGTATCGGTTGTAAGCAAACAGTGCATAACAAGGTCGAATACACCAATGCAACAGTAAAAGGGGCATGATCAAGTAAGGCAATGTCAAGAAAAGTATCTGTTCCTAAGCAGTTCAATATCACAAGCATACTGAATGCAAAAATCACAAGTACGGTATCATGTTCATGCTAAATGTCAAGGCAGTAATAAATGGACATTCGAATTACCAGTTCAGGTAAAAGGGCAAATCAGTGAAGCAAGGGGCCACAAATAAACTAAGCACAACAAATATGTCAAGAGTAGCATCAGTTCTTATTTTCAGCAAGATCAAATCAGTATTGAAACTGTTCGTGTCCAAGTATCTCAAAGCAAAGGCATAAGTAAAAGTTTTGGCAAATCAAAGATAACATCTGCTCATTTTTTTTAAGGAAGTTCATCAGTTGAAAGCCGAAAAAGTTAAGCATCAAATAAGTCCAATTCGAATTTACTCGAAATGCTTTAGCTTTAAGAAATGGACAAAGTAAAAGTGTATACAAAGTTCTAGAATTCACGCAAGCTTAATTCAAGCCGAAGATTTTAAAAGCCCCAAAATTCGTGTATATATCTAAGACCAAATCCTATGGAGAAATCAGAGAAAATTTCGGATTTTAAATCCTATATAACACCCATATCATCATCGATAATTGATCATCCAAGTTCAACCACAATCAAAGAAGAAATTCGAATTAAAAATCATACCAGAGAACAAGCAAGTAACTTGGATCCAAATCGAAGCATTTGAAAGCAATATTGAAGTCGAGCATCAGAGAATCGCACTCCATCACTCAAGCGCAGAGATTTGGGATTAAAGAAAAACCCTAGCTTTCATCCAAGCCGCCATTTTTTATTTCCAGAGAGAAATCAAAGAGACCGAACAAAAGTGAAGAGAGAAGCACAATTGCAAGATGGTCGGCCAAGTTTGAATAGGCTGAAGCACCAAAGGATTTAATATTTAAATAAAACTAGGGTTTTTTATTCTAAGGGTTTCTAACTTTGTTTTATAAGGGTTTTTTATTTTCTTACTCGTTTTTCAATTTGTAATCAAATCTGTAGTTTTCTAGTTTGTCTCTGAAAACTAGGGAGACGAATTACGGGAATTGTAATTCGGGGAAATCTGGTTTTGGGGATAGAAACCAGTGCAGGGTTTTGAGAGTAGGGTTAAAAGCAGCTGGGAGCAAGTGTCGTGAGTTTACAGTGGATTGTAAGCGTAGAGATTGTTTTAACTCCTAGTAGAAACCCTGGGGAATGCAGCAGTAGGCAGGATTTTGCCGAAGCTGGGTATATCTGTGTGTTATTTATTTTGCGCATATTCTGATTATTATCTGTGCTGTGATTATTTAATTACTCTGTGAAAATCTACGATAAACCCTATTCACCCCCCCCTTTAGGGTTAATTTTGATCCTACAAAAATCAAGCAATAAAAATTTCTATAATTATAGAAAAAATCTAATTTTTTTGAAACCTTGACATTTTACTAGACCTCCTTCTAACGAATCCAATGAATCTTGTTTCGTTAAATTTGGAGTTTTTTCGGCCAGTCATTTATTCATTAAAAGTTACTCCTGTCTAAATTGTATAAACAATTAAATATAAACAGAGACATTTTTGGTCACTGAAGTCACACACAATATCGGTTTGCCACGAAATATGATTTTCTCACAATAATTTAACAATACAGTCCCAATGAAACTAATTTCATCGAAAACTGAGACCGTTTGCAAAAACGGCTATTTTTAACGCTTATGTAATATCGAGTAAAATATTATATAAATTCCTAAATAATTCAATTAAATAATAATAAATTTTTATTATCATATATATCCAAACATAATATATATGCAACTCCAAATATAAATTATACAACTCAATATCGTCAATTTTGAGTTAACTAGTATTCAAATTATATTGAAAATCCTTTTAAATAAATTAATAAACGTTATATTTTAATCACGATTTCCATAGCGACTACTTTAAAATTGATCTGGACATAACTAACAATCTATAACACGAAATTTGAATATTTTTCTCTTCTATATGAAAATTATAGTCAACAAGATTCTAACGTTTCTTGTTTCATAGAAATCTGACTTATATCGGATTCTGTATATTAAGTTGAAGTTCAAAATCCAATATTACGAACTAACGCGCCATTTCGAGCTCGATTTATATTATATATAATTTAACGTTCAAACTTCGTTTTAATAAACGATTTCAATTTTAAAATTCATTAATATTCCAAATATAATTTATAAAATAATAAATTATACTAAATATTTGACACCAAAAATACAGGACATTACATTCTTCCCCCTTAAAGAGTTTCGTCCCCGAAATTACTAAGGTAAGAAAAATGTTACAAACCCGTAGATTTTCAAAATTCAACTTATTATAAATCTAAAAATAATTTATTATGGTAAAATAAAATTTTCAAAAATATCGAAAATTTCTAACACCTTAAATTCCCGGAAAAATTCGGCAGAGTCTCCCATGTACGGAGTGACATCTGCAATATCGCAGGAACAAATAATATATATACATCGACCCACATGGTCGGGAAACTAAAATTCAAAACCCAAAAATTTTATATTTCGCGTAGGCGTACCTTTTATAGCGCTATTAAGCATATTTGCTAAATTTATTTTGATCTATGCAACCAAAATTTATCCTCTAAACCTCTAGCACTTGTAATTGCTCAACTCAACATGTAAGCAACGATTTCGTGACATTCTTAAATAATATCTCATTAATCAACAAATTTAACAACACCAATTTCAAATTCATACATGAACATCAATTCATTACCAAATATAGGTTTATGTCCTTGATTTCTGTTCACATGCAGTTTCATTCTAGTTTTATTATACTGGAATTTATTTACTTTAGTTTATAGTTTATTCAACTCTATTGAATCGTTGATTTATTTTATTCAAACAATCTACCATCCAACAAATTCAAAATCAACAACCAATACACAACCAAATCAATTGAATTTACATTCAATCTTAATATTTTACTTTGGTTTCACATATTTAAACATCAATTGGCTAATACCCGATTAATTTCTATTTAATCATTATTTATTCAAATTCCAAGTTAATTTAAATTAATTACAATATCATTATTAATTTAATTTCAGTTAACCAGGTTAATTTCTAATTCAAATTTTTAATCCAATTTAAATATCATTCAATCAATCAACACACGAAATCACAATAATTTGATAAAATTATTTCTTTTCTATATAAAAATATAGTTTGGGTAAAATTATTCCATTTACCTTCTTTACAAAACAATATTGTATTCATTACCAGTTCAATGCTTCTCAACACTTGAGCCGATCAAACAACATAATACAAAACATTTGTGTATAATATTTACAAATACACTCTCATATATATACATTTAAACTCAATCTAGGATATTACAAATCCCATCTTTATCGAGTTATTCCAGAGAGCCAAGATTATTACTAAACCAATAGCTCTGATACCACTATAACGGCCCGAGGATTTTCAACCCTGAAAATCGACACAAACATACCATGTCGAACATTCAAGTATCGAAAACACAGGAATGTTATTAGAAAGAAATTAGAGGGTGAGATAAGAAAGAAAGAAATATTAGAATAGAAGAAAAAGAATCCAACACAACACAGAGTCTCACATCGCAGCGGAACAAAATATAATATAGAAATAAATCTTTACTAAGAGCTTAAAAATACTTACAATCATCAGAGTACATCACACATCTGGACAGTTATAATAACCTGCCCTCATATATAACACATAGCAGAATAGTATCTATATAATATCATACGTCTGAACTCTTCCAGCTCATCTCTTCATATCATTCGATAACCGGAATAGTATCTATATAATACAAACGATGGGTCAGTCTAGTGAACCTGAGTGAGAAAAACTATTAAGTTTAAAGGTATCACACATTTGGTCAAAATCTTTTTGAAAGAATAGGATAATCGTAAGACCAAATCCACACATAAATACATATGGTTTTTACCTTACGATAACCCAAAACATTTTTCAAATCGATATTTTTCCTGATATTATAATAGTGTCTAAATACAAATAAATATCAATCTAGCAGAACGCTTGCATCTCACGCTCTACATATATAGTATACAATCAAAATCACGGGCTCTTACTGGAGAATGGATTTCCTGGCAAGGTATGGGACCACCTTTCCGACAATGTACCTTTGGAGATGAATACATTGGGGTTCAACAAGAACATCTTGCAACCCAGGTTAAACATGGTCGGCCCCTCACTATACTTTGAGAGTGCCGAATATACCATTACCACGGTTGGGGGCCAGCCAACCGAACCGATAGCATATGTAACGACCCGCATTCTACGCATCGGAAGATCGTAGAATATTTATTTCTTTTTCATATGAAGTCGTATGGTCGTGTAACTTTGGGGAACGACTATTGGGGTCATTTCCCATGTTCATGATTTTTGTCGATTTTTAAATGACCGTTTTGCCCCTAGCTGATCTTGTTTCGGCTATAACTTTTGATTGGATAGGATTTTTGACCTAAACCCACTTCCATTGGCTTCGAATGATGGTTTACAATTCCGTAGAGTGATCACGTTAGCCAAACAGACTCACCATTTGGGAGATATGGCTGAAACAAGGTTTAGAAGATGAAAAACAGCTTAACTGGGCCTAATTAGGTTGATTAGCAAGAGGGCCCATAACCCATTTCGGGATTAAGGTTATGGGGAGGCTTAGAATAGTAGGGAAACGAATTTTATTTCATTGTTCAGCTGTCTAAAACTATTCCTTAATCCAGGCCATGGCCTATACCTTCTAAAATCATCCAAAATCGCTCTCTAATCAAGGATTAAGCTTAGCAACGTCAAATAAAGGACAATCTTCACGAAATCAGTGTTAGAGCCACTATTAGACATCAGTATTCGCCCAAATCAGCGAAGTTTCAGTTTTGAAAATTTTAATTGTGGCAAAGGTGAGTGATTTGCATTGTTTTTCACTAATTACGGCTAATTAGTGATAATTAGCGAAATAATGGCTCAGAAAATTTTGTAACATTCTTAAATATTATTTTAGGGCTCTGATAAAAATTTGGGTTATTTGGACATGTTTTACTAATTGTATGGTTAAGTCATGATTTAGGGGATTAAGGGGAAAATCATGCTTTTTTGGTATATTTGATCTAAAATATTTCATGTGAATGATGTTTTAATGTTTTTGATTGATTCCATATGTTGTTACCACTATTTGGAATATTTTGTGATGTCATAGAAAGGTTAGAATGGTTGAAAACGCCGTTGTTTAGCAAAAATAGCTTGCTGGAAAAAGTTGCAGATTTTCAGAACCGGTTAGGAGGAACACCCGATCTGATCCGGATAGGAACAAGACACCCGATCCGATCCGGATAGGACCAAGACACCTGATCCGATCCGGATAAGAGAAAGACACCCGATCCGATCCGGATAGGAGAAAGACACCCGAACCGATCCAGATAGGAGAAAGACACCCGAACCGATCCGGATAGGAGGAAGACACCCGAACCAAACCGGATAGAAGAAGGGGAGAAGGAGACCCGAACCGAACCGGATAGGAGGAGGAGACCCGAACCGAACCGGATAGGGAGACCCGAACCGAACCGGATAGGAGGAAGAGACCCGAACCGAACTGGGTAGGAGGAAGACCTGAACCAGATAGGACGAGGAGTCCCGAACCGAACTGGATAGGAGGAGGAGACCCGAACCAATCAGGAGGAGACCAAATCCTGAGATGCAAAGGTAGTCCAAATGGGAAGTAGAACTCAGGATCCAGATGGGAACCAACGAGTTGACTTCATGATTGGACTTTGCTGCGGGACGTGTGCTAAGGGTTTATCGACGTCTATAACTTTGACTCACCACGAAAGACGGATATTGGCTACGGATCAGTGCAGTGAAGTTTTCATGACTTCATGGGGCAGAGTGATCGTAGCAAGGCTATGAGCTAGTGCAGTGGAGCCATCATGACTCCATGGGGCAGAGTGGACATAGAAAATGATTAGTGGCTATGGACCAGTGCAGTGGTATCATTACGACTCTATGGGGCAGGGTGATCATAGCAAGGAATAGGGTGATCAAAGTGGTGGATATCGTATGCTTTACGCACTGAGTGAGAGATGTGAGGATGGTTGCTATGATTGATTGTTTGCCATCACTATGTCATGCACACCCCCACCCCCGTATTCCTTACACCATAAGTTAGCGGCACCTTAGAGTATTATACGGTATGTTGTGCTAACTCTTTGGTTGCAGGTCCAGGTTCAGGTATAGTTTAGAATACCTGTTATTATTCTGTTTTGCTGCTTATCGCTCATACCAGACTTTTGTCTGACCCAGAGTTTTATGTCTCTTCTTATTACTCTGGGTGCTCTTAAACGGGCAGACAAGAGATAAGTTAGGTGATATGCACGAGTAGTTGTACCGGAGACGAGCAAGAGGCTCCCACGTATGATATATATAGATATTCTCCCTGTGTCACTGTTGGTCACTACTTTGGGCACTAGTAGTGTACCTTCCTTATTTGCATTAGAGACAGTTTTCAAAAGTTGTAATAATGATGATGTGGAACATAAGCTTATTTAGATTTTCCGCTGCTATGATGTTTAGTTTTCAGCTTATGCACTGTCTCGCCTGTTTTATGTCAAAGTATTTTATTATTATATTTTATTCCATGCGCTGTGAGACATTCTATATGTTCCTTGTTAGTTCAAATTCCTTTCTTTTCCTTTCTTTGGCGACCATCCCGTACTAGTTGGACGTTAGCACAACGCATTTCGAGGGAAATGTCAGCTGGTCCGGGGCGGCCCGTCACATTTGGTATCAGAGCTCTAGGTTGCGTAGTTAACCTAGGGAAAGGCACCAAGGAGAGATAGTATGTATATGAGAGCGCGTATTTGTTATATTTTGGTTTTCAAAAGTTATATATATATATATACTATTAGTATATCTAAGGATGGAGTCGCATTGCACTGGCACCACTGAAGAGATGGTTAATCGTTTCTCTTTACATATTGAACGATGAGCCAACATACGAGGGATACTGGTAGCGTAGCTAATAGTGGGAATGCTCCTGATATAAGGACGATGTTCACTGACTTCATGAGGGAGATGCTTAGAAATGTGCAAGGAGCAGTTCCCAATGTTGCAAATGGTAGTGGTGCAGGGGCCTAGGGCCGATTTCGTCGAGCTACGCAAGGATTACACTAGCCTTGGTAGGAAGCCGTTCCACGGAATGGAGTCGGCTACGGATGTTCAGGATTGGTTGGATAGCTGTGAGCGTATCTTCGAAGACTTGGGTATCGAGGATGCGATGAAGAGAAAGCTAGCATCCCGTCAGCTGCAAGGACGGGCGATGAATTGGTGGAATGCTATTAAGACAGCTACCCCAGAGGATCACGTTACGTGGGATCAGTTTAAGGCCCGATTCAGTGATAAGTTATCCTAGCTGCTCAGAAATCACAATTGTTTAGGAAGTTCTTGGAGCTTAAACAGAATGGTAGAGCAGTATGGGAGTATATTGCTGAGTTCGATACTTTATCGAAGTATTGATTATCCCTTATCGACACAGCCGAGAAGAAGAACAAGAAGTTCATAACTGGCTTGGACGGGTACTTGGGGGAAAGGCTTATAAACCGCATCGATGAGACGTTTGAATCGATTGTGGGGAAAGCTTTGAGATCAGAAAGTCTATACCCTAAGTCGAAGACTTAGGTTGCATCTGTAGAAGACCTAAAGCCGCAAGCAAGCGGTGGAGGCAAGAATGGTTCTTAGAATAGGAGAAAGCAGAATCAGACCAAGGATGGCCCGAAAAAGAGTAAGAAAGATGTTGAGTGTTTCAGCTGTGGTAAGAAGGGCTACTATGCCAAAGAGTGTCGGGCCAAGCCAGTGGATAGGAAGTGCTTTAACTGTGGCCAAGTGGGATATCACAAGGATAAGTGTCCGCAACCCCCTAAAGAGAAGCAGATTGTGAAAGCATATGCTATCAATGCTATTCCTTCTTCATTGAATGCCCCAACTGGGGCGGATAAAGAAAAGAATGTTGTTATTCAAGGTATGCTTTTTGTTTATGATGTTCCTGTTAGAGTGTTTTTTGATACCGGAGCTTCCAGTTCCTTCATATCTAGTGACCTGGTAGATAGGTTGGGATTGGAACCCGAGATTGTCGATAGACCTTTAGTAGTGACGAACCCGATTGGTGGTAGACTAGCCTTAGCATGATTTGCCATAATGTGGTCTTATCGAGTCATGGATGCATGTTTGTTTGTGATTGCTTTGTTTTGGGCTTTACTGGGTTTGGCATTATTTTGGGAGTCAATTAGCTCCAAAGATATGGGGGTGGTGGTAGACTGTGAGGGATTTTTGGTGATAGTTAGAGCGGTTGATGGGAGGAGGGTAGTGTTTGGTGGTCTACCTAGTGATGGGGTGATGGATAGTTTTCTAAATTCGCTCGACATCCCGCATGATGAGTTGTCAGATGTGCGCGTGGCTGGCTAGTATCCGGACGTCTTCGAGGAAGTGACCGGACTTCCACCACACCGAGAGATTGAGTTCCGTATTGATTTGGTGAAAGATGTCAGACCTATAGTGATGCCATTTCGTCGTATGGCACCAAGGGAGCAGCGAGAGCTCAGGGTGCAAGTGAGAGATCTTTTGAAAAAGGGGTTTATCAGAAGAAGTGTTTCTGAGTGGGGAGCACTAGTTGTGTTTGCTACCAAGGCTGATGGTTCCCTTCGATTGTGTGTGGACTACCACGAGCTGAATAAGGTGACGAGGAAGAATAAGTATCATCTACTGCGGATAGATGATTTGTTTGATCAGTTGAGTGGAGCAAGAGTGTTCTCTCAGTTGGATCTCGCGGCAGGTTTTCATCAGC
This sequence comes from Allium sativum, assembly GCA_030737875.1. Classification (NCBI taxonomy): domain Eukaryota; kingdom Viridiplantae; phylum Streptophyta; class Magnoliopsida; order Asparagales; family Amaryllidaceae; genus Allium; species Allium sativum. The sequence goes on from CM060912.1 coordinate 35,779,704, forward strand.
TTAGAGTGGAAGCTGAGAGTATAGCTAAAACAACATTTCGAACTCCGACTGGATTCTATGAGTGGTTGGTCATGGCATTCGGGTTGACCAATGCACCAGCATATTTTGTGGATCTTATGAATAGTGTATTCAGGGATCAATTGAATAAGTTTGTTCTTGTGTTCGTGGATGATATTTTGGTCTACTCGAGGATAGAGGAAGAACACAATGAACATTTGAGAGTAGTGATGGAGGTGTTGAGAAAACACCAATTGAAAGCAAAGTTTTCTAAGTGTCACTTCTGGAGGAGGGAAGTGAGATTCTTGGGCCATGTTGTTTCAGAGAATGGTATTGCCGTGGACCCTGCGAAGGTGGCTACGGTACAAGATTATTTTACACCCAACAATGCAACAGACATAAGAAGTTTCTTGGGGTTAGCCGGATATTATCATAAGTTTATCCAGGACTTCTCCAAGATAGCAGGATCGTTGACTCAGTTGACCGAGAAGAATCAAGCTTTCATTTGGGACGAAAGGTGTGAAAATGCATTCAAGAGTCTAAAGGAAAAGTTGACGCGTGCACCAGTGTTAGTCATTCCTAAAGGGAATGAAGAGATGACAGTATACACAGGTGCATGTGGTACCGGATTAGGAGCTGTGTTGATGCAAGGAGGTAGGGTTGTAGCTTATGCAAGTCGGCAACTGAAACCGCATGGGAAAGATACCCTACCCACGATTTGGAGTTGGCAGTGATCGTGTTCGCGCTGAAGATGTGGAGACATTATCTCTTGGGAGAAAGATTTGAGTTGTTTACCAATCATAAATCGTTAAAGTATCTCTTCTCTCAGAAGGATCTAAATCTCCGACAGCAAAGATGGTTAGAATTATTGGCTTCCTACAATTTCGATATCGCATATACACTAGGAAAGGGCAATGCGGTAGCTGATGCATTGAGTAGAAGACATGCCAGTTTATGGGCTATGTTCCTTGAGTGGAAGCAACTGGAGTATATCACAGGGTACGATTTCAGACCAAAGTGCGAATTGGATCCAGCTATGTTAGCGAGTTTGACGATCAGACGCACATTGATTGAGCGGATTGGTTCCAGTCAGAGGGATGATCCTAATCTACTGGAAATCATCTCCTAGTTAGAGATGGGTATCGATGAGGAGATGAATAAGTATGAGCTTGATCGAGATGAATGGCTTCGAAAGAATGGAAGGTTAGTTGTTCCCAACGTGAATGGATTGAGAGATGAAGTGCTTAGAGAGTGTCATCACTCGAAGCTGACCATACATCCCGGTGGTAACAAAATGTATCGAGACATGAAATAGACCTACTACTGGGAAGGAATGAAAAGAGACGTTGGGAAGTTTATATCCAAATGCATGAATTGCCAATGAGTTAAAGCTGAGCAAAAGAAGCCTAGTGGTTTGTTGCAACCATTAGAAATCCCCGAATGGAAATGGGAACAAGTCTCAATGGATTTTATTGATGGGTTACCAAGGGCTAGATCGGGTCATGATAACATTTGGGTGATTGTGGACCGATTGACCAAGAGTGCGAAGTTTATACCCATTAAGTCGAATAGAACGACAACTAAGTTGGCAGAACTGTATATGAAATGGGTAGTGAGATTTCATGGAGTACCTAAAAGCATTGTGAGTGACCGAGACCCGTTGTTTACTAATGGGTTTTGGAAGAGCTTACAAGAGGCTCTAGGGTCAGAATTACATCTCAATACCGTGTATCATCCTCAAACTGATGGTCAAACAGAGAGGGTGAATCGTATATTAGAAGACCTCTTGAGAGCTTGCATATTGGATTTTGGTGGATCATGGGATGACCATTCTCATCTAGTAGAGTTTGCATATAATAATAGTTATCAATCCAGTATTGATATGGCTCCATTTGAAGCTTTGTAAGAAAGACCGTGCAACTCACCATCTTGTTGGTTAGAAACTGGAGAGAAGTTTGTGCTTGGACCAGATGTGATAACAGAAACATCAGACAAGATCAAGATTGTTCAGCAGCGAATGTAGGCTGCTCAAGATAGACAAAAGAGTTATGCTGATAAGAGAAGAAGAGAATTGAAATTCTCCGTTTGTAACTTAGTATTTGTCAAGATCTCTCCATTAAAGAATGTGATTTGATTTGTAAGGAGAGGAAAGTTAGCACCAAAATTTGTTGGTCCATTCCCAGTTCTTAAGCAAGTTGGGAATTTGGCATATAAAGTTGAATTACCAGACAAGATGGCGGGAGTTCACGACGCATTTCATGTTTCCCAGTTAAGGAAATTCGTGCACGACCCCGATGTGGCTATTTCACCGGATCAGTTGGATGATATCGAAGTAGAACCCAAGGCGGTTGGGAACCGCAAGCCGATTCGTATTGTCGAGAACGATACGAAACAACTTCGAAGGAAAGCGGCGAAACTAGTAAAGATTCATTGGGGGCAAGGATGAAAATGATTGTACCTAGGAGACAGAGGAGAGTATTAGGAAGGCATACCCATAACTCTTTGCCTGGTAAGATTATACTTGCGATTTAGTTTTCCGCATGCTAGGATAGACTTGTTTGTTTGTTTTGTACGTTGATTGTTGTAAATGATTGGTAGGCATGCGGGACCCTTTGTATGTTTTGGTTAAGGAATTTCGGGGACGAAATTTCCTAAGGGGAGGGAGAACGTAACGACCCGCGTTCTACGCATCGGAAGATCATAGAATATTTATTTCTTTTTCGTATGAAGTCGTATAGTCGTGTAACTTTGGGGAACGACTATTGGGGTCATTTCCCATGTTCATGATTTTTTCCGATTTTTAAATGACTGTTTTGCCCCTAGCTGATCTTGTTTCGGCCACAACTTTTGATTGGAAAGGAGCTTTGACCTGAAACTACTTCCATTGGCTTCAGATGATGGTTTACAACTCCGTAGAGTGGTCACATAATCTAAATGGACTTACCGTTTGGGAGATATGGCTGAAACAAGGTTTTAAAGGTGAAAAACAGCTTAACTGTACCTAATTAGGGTGATTAGCAAGGGGACCCATAGCCCATTTCGGGATTAGGGTTATGGGGAGACTGAGAACAACAAGGAAACGAATTTTATTTCATTTTTAGCCGTCTAAAACTATTCCTTAACCCTAGCCATGGCCTCTACCTTTTAAAATCATCCAAAATCGCTCTCTAATCAAGGATTAAGCTTAGCAATGCCAAATTAAGGAAGATCTTCACCAAATCAGTGTTAGAGCCGCTGCCTGACATCAGCATTCGCCCAAATCAGCGAAGTTTCAGTTTTGAAAATTTTAATTGTGGCAAAGGTGAGTGATTTGCATTATTTTTCACTAGTTAAGGTTAATTTAGGATGATTAGTGATAATTAGCGAAATTATGGCTCAGAAAATCATGCTTTTTGGATATATTTGATCTAAAATATTTCATGTGAATGATGTTTTAATGTTTTTGATTGATTGTGTATGTTTTTATCGCTGTTTGGAATGTTTGTGATGTCATAGAAAGGTTAGAATGGTTGAAAACGCCGTCGTTTAGCGAAAATAAGTTACTGGAAAAAGTTGCAGATTTTCAGAACCGGTTAGGAGGAACACCCTATCCGATCCGGATAGGAGCAAGACACCCGGTCCGATCTGGATAGGAGTAAGACACCCGATCCGATCGGATAGGAGAAAGACATATGATCTGATCCGGATAGGAGAAAGACACCCGAACCGATCCGGATAGGAGGAAGACACCCGAACCGATCCGGATAGGAGGAAGACACCCGAACCGAACCAGATAGGAGAAGGAGAGAAGGAGACCCAAACCGAAATCCGAATCGAACCAGATAGGAGGAGGAGACCCGAACCGAACTGGATAGGAGGAAGAGGCCCGAACCGAACTGGATAGGAGGAAGACCCGAACCGAACCGTATAGGAGGAGACCTGAACCGAACCGGATAGGAGGAGGAGACCTGAACCGATCCGGAGGAGACCAAATTCCGAGATGCAAAGGTAGTCCAAATGGGAAGTAGAACTCAGGATCCAGATGGGAACCAACGAGTAGACTTCATGATTGGACTTTGCTGCGGGACATGTGCTTAGGGGTTATCGACGTCTATAGCTTTGACTCACCACGAAAAGACGAATATTGGCTACGGATCAGTGCAGTGAAGTTGTCATGACTTCATGGGGTAGAGTGATCGTAGCAAGGCTATGAGCCAGTGTAGTGGAGCCATCATGACTCCATGGGGCAGAGTGGACATAGCAAATGATTAGTGGTTATGGATCATTGCAGTGGTGTCGTTACGACTCCATAGGGCAGAGTGATCAGAGCAAGGAATAAGATGATCAAAGTGGTGGATATTGTATGCTTTACGCACTGAGTGAGAGATGAGTGGATGGTTGCTATGATTAATTGTTTGCCATTACTATGTCATGCTCACCCCACCCCCGTATTCCTTACACCATATGTTAGTGGCACCTTAGAGTATTGTACGGTATGTTGTGCTAACTCTTTGGTTGGAGGTCCAGGTTCAGGTATGGTTTAGTATACCTGTTATTATTTTGTTTTGCTGCTTATCGCTCATACCAGACTTTTGTCTGACCCAGAGTTTTATGTCTCTTCTTATTACTCTGGGTGCTCTTAAATGGGCAGACTAGAGACATGTTAGGTGGTGCATGAGTAGATGTACCGGAGACGAGCAGGAGGCTCCCACGTATAATATATATATATATATATATATATATTCTCCCTGTTTCGTTGTTGGTCACTACTTTGGGCATTAGTACTGTACCTTCCTTATTTGCTTTAGAGACCGTTTTCAAAAGTTGTTATAATGATGATGTGGAACATAAGCTGTATTTGGATTTTCCGCTGCTATAATGTTTAGTTTTCAGCTTATGCACTGTCTCGCCTGCTTTATGTCAAAGTATGTTATTATTATATTTTATTCCATGCGCTATGAGACATTCTACAGGTTCCTTGTTAGTTCAAATTCCTTTCTTTTCCTTTATTTGGCGCCTTCGCGTACTAGTTGGACGTTAGCACAGCACATTTCGAGGGAAATGTCAGCTGGTCCGAGGCGGGCCGTCATAGCATACATACAAGAAATTAAAATGGGACAACCGAAGGCATTTGATTTCACCAGATCAGGTAATGATATACCCTTTTGATGGGTGTGACCCACATAGCCATGCGACCTACCCGATTTTATGCCATTTCCCGGTTGATGAGGCTAGAGGTTAAGCTTATCCTTCAGAACGACATGTCTCCATTCACTTTGAATGCCACATCGCCAAATCTGCTGGATATCACTTAATTGATTTCCACAAAAATACTCTGAGCGTTAAGCCAAGAGAAGTGCGCTCTTCTCTACCACCAAAAGAAATACGTTTGTAAATATTCAATGTGCGTGATGCCTTTGGAAATACTCTGTCTGACACTAGTCCATACAAGTCATCCAAGAACAGGATGAACCGAATGCACCCTCCTACCACATCCTATATAGGTATCACCCCAAGTATCAGTAGCGAGTAATCCTTGCAATTAGTAGATTCCAATCACGACAGAATCAATACCGAAATATCTCTGGCCGCTAAACCAGAGAAATTCAACCAGTGGTTCTTTCGTTTATGAAGATCCACGATCTTCAATGCTCCATCTTAAATTAATATCTTCTATGTATTTGCTGGTCGGAATGGTTCTCGAATATAATTCGATCCCGTTCTTTCCGTACCAACTATCGTATTTGGCCAAATTTGATAGTCGGTTGTTTAACTATCAAATGAATAATCATGTGAATGAAATGAGTTTATTGATTCAGTACTCGGCATTGCTTGGCCTTTTTAATTACACATCTGTTAATTGTATTCTTAAAATCTTCCAATATTTAGAGTTTATCTTTTACTTCTTATTATAAATATATTCTTTGAAATCATTTCATTCACTTATAAACTTTTCGGGTATAGCTTTCAATTTTCCTACGGAAGTCATAACTTATGTTTCTCTAAATTATCCCTCGTTTATAAACTACTACCATTCCTGGATAATCGTGAAGTCGATCAAGTTGGGATATTTTATTTACCTCTCAGACCTTGACTAACAACATTCATATTTTCGTAATAGATAGAAGTTTATTAACCACACGTTTTCCTTTGAAAACCTTATTTAAATCTCAATAACGTTTATTTAATTAATTACCTACTAAATAAACTATTATTTACTTCTCTATTAATCTTTGATAATCGTCTCTAATATTATACTCAAGTTTCATTCCATTAAGAATATAATCCTTTATAAAATTTCATAAATATTCTTCAAAACAGCAATACTACATTTGTTTATAAACCACATAACTATTTTTAACCAATCTAATATAAATATCTTTTCCAAAAATATCTTTACAAATCCTACATTTATATCTTTTATAACTCTTATATTGACATTCCTTATGAATCCTTATTTTTATTTTTATCAAAACAATTTCACTTATCATCAATAACAAACGTTACATATTTCATTTCAAAACTTTATCCTTACTATATTTATACCCTTTCCAAATCATTATGACAACTTATGCATTGTCTAAAATCACATTTCGCTCCTTTTAACGATCCTTCTGTTTATAAATCAATTAGTTAAATTTACTATTTGTAAAAATTGTTACAAATTCAATTTTTTCCAAAACTCTTACTTCATTTACAAATCCCATTTGTAAATTATCATCGACAACTTAATATTTCGATTGCATTTCTAAACTCATAACTCCCATTTACCAAATTGTTTGTAAATTACTTGCGATGACTTATCTTCTTTGTTATTTCCAAAATCTTTGCTTAGCTTATACTCTCAACTTCTCTTAACACTCCGAACTTCGGAATATCACATTCCGATCCTCGGAATAAATCTCACTTCGTTAACCATTTCATACCATTTTCCAATTTCTCAACTTCCTTTTTTTTCGAATTTCAAATATTAAATAAATATTTGATTTAAGCTATCATATTCGCGTAAAAATTCTTTTTATAACTTCGTTATAAAACTCGGTTTTAGTATAAAAACCTGTTCATAAATTCTTTTCACAATTCAGTTCGATTTCATTTCCACTTCGATTACTTTTTAAATGAATTCCAATGAAGATGAAATCTTTTACATTATTATTAATAAAATAATTTACTTCAAACATTAACTACTGTAAAAGTAGTTAATTTCTTTATTACTAAAATAAATAGTAAATTCATTTTCTTTTAATATCTTATTAAATTAAAATAATTATTCATTTAACCGTATCATTATATTAATAATCATTTTAGTTAAAACAGTTGACTTACTTAACTTAAACATGGTTATTTCATTAACCAATTCCAATAAGTCCTTTTTTAAATTGATTAATAATACAATTAATTTAAATAATTCCATTTAATTGTTTCTTAAAAACAATAAATCTTAGTTATAAATCATTATATTAATCCTTGCTCACTTGCTTATTCATCTTAGTAATATAAGAATTAACATTATAAATCATTTACTAAGTAAAATTAGGCACATGCTTCGCACACGACTGATTTTTTGTACAACAGTGGTGATTACAACAATCAACATATATGTGTTTGGTTTATTTCCCTTTTGTAAACTTCATTTTACATAATATATTTAAAAATCTATATTTAGTTATAAAATAAATTTATAACTTCATTACGGTCGATTCATCCGACGGTAAATCCATATTACAATGATTGATTTATAGGCCATATACTGCCAATTACTCAACCAATATACCCATTGGTTTAAAATGGAACAAATGTTGAATTTCAGGTCAACAGTCAACAATCAGATCAATCATTTCAAACGGATGGGTTTAAACTGTTCATATAATGATAATATGAAAATAAATAACATTAAATGTATTTGAGGAATCCCATTGGATCCTTCCAACCCGTTCTTCCATGTATTCACATAGATTATTTCAAATAATGTCGTTTACTCCAATTTAACTGATAATTTCAGTAATAGTAAATAACAACCATTTTACAACAACAAATTTATCTAACATCAATAACGAATTCATACGATTCATTAAATTAAACATGTTTACTTTATAAACGTGACCAACAAGGTATGTTTCCTTAATTGGGACTAATCGTTAAAATAACGATTTGGTTTTTCACTAAAGTAAACAATGTTAATTTCAGAAATTCATCAACATATGAATATATAAATAACAAATAATCAATCATCAGCAACATAACACACAATATAAAAACCCGACTTATACAGAACATAAGTGGGATAACTGAGTGAGTTTAACTCACCTTGATTTCGATTTGCTTTAAACGGCTCGTTTCAGTTAAATTAAACAGACATTTAAATTTAACTGAAATCCAATTGACTCCGTTTGAGTCCAGATTTGCACCATAATGCAGATGTCATCAAGACGATTCCAACATATCTTGAATTTTCCAATTCTGTTAATATATGAACACGTTATGGGTTCTACAAATAGTACGATTTAATTAACTATTAATTTCTTAATCCATTTTTTTGAACTTAGCTATTCATTTTATTAAGACTAATATGCCGATTAATTTGTTTTAACCCATCTGTCCTATTTATTTGCTCCATTGTTTGTTTAGACTCCTAGTGCCCCTTACTACCATGTTCCAACACTAACCCTTAATCATATTAATATTATTACACATTACTTAACCCTCATTTTCATTTAAGTCAACCAGCATACTGACGGAAACTTAATTACAGTTTAAAAATACACGGCCTCTAACCCTGTATATTTGTTCCCATCTTCCTCTACTTGTAAATTAAAGTACCCTAACCCATTTTAAAATAATTATCTAACTATTAAGTTATGGTTTTAAGACGCCAATTACTCCTAATTTTATATGGGACAAATTAGCTCTTTTTGTTTCAATGTACCAGCAGGAAAATCCTTAGAAAAATCCTGGCCGTCAATATTGCTTCTTCTGTTTTAATTGTCCTTTGTTAATTCAGATTTCGAAAGGAAAAAGACATGGTACTCATTCCATCTACCTTGTTCAAGCAACTTCTGCTCTGGAAATTTAGGGCCGACTTCAGTTGTTTCTGTTCGAAGACAAACACAAGTTGCTTCCATGATCTATCGTTTCAACTATCCCGGTCTTCATGTACACAGGCTTCGTTCCAAAAAGCAATTCACACACCCGCTTCAGTTGAACATCGCGCCTCCTGGAGTCCACTGGAGGACAATCTACAGCCGCCCAAAGCTGCGCCTCAGGGCCCCATGTCTACGCCCCAATCCTCGATTCGCTCAATCTCGCCTAGCATCGTCAGTTCACCTGTGAATGCCGGCCATTCTCAAGTGATTACAGACCACCATGTCACACCAATCTCCATCGTCACCGTTGGTATTATAGTTCTCATTGAGCCCGACATTTTTGCTATTAACAAGTTTTTGAATTGGTGAAAGGATGAAGAGATTAATTGGTGAGAAGAAGAGAACATTACGGTCATTTATTTTCAAGTGGAGGTGCAGGTATTCGTTGACCAGTGGAAGAGGGTTTGACGCTTAACAAGTGTTTGGTATATATAGTAAGGGATGGGATCAAAATATTATTATTATATATAACTAAACTTGCGCTAAGCTGTTCGAAAAAAAAACACTCCATGTGATTTCAAATTCGAAACAAAATACCCAATCCTAGCATAAAAAAATATTCCAGACCTAATGGGATAGGTTTCGTCGAATTCCAAAGTCATTTGTGAAAAGTCCTTTATAAATATCGATGAAAAATCAAGCGTTAAAAATTCCTATAATTACAGAAAAAATCTAAATTTTTTGAAACCTTGACATTTTTCTAGATTTCTTCGTAACGGATCCAATGAATCTTGTTTCGTTAAATTTGGAGTTTGTTTGGCCTATCGTTTATTTGTTAAAAGCTACCCCTTTCTAAATTGTATAAACAATTAATAGAAACAAAGACATTTTTGGCCACCGAAGTCACACACGATATCGGTTTGCCGCGAAATTTGATTTTCTCACAATAATTTAACGATATGGTCCCAATGAAACTAATTTCATCGAAAACTGAGACCGTTTGCAAAAATAGATATTTTTAACGCTAATATAATATCAAATAAAATATTATATAAATTCCCAAATAATTCAATTAAATAATAATAAATTATTATTATCATATATATCCAAACAAAATGTATATACAACTCCAAATATAAATTATACAACTCAATATTGTCAATTTCGAGTTAATCGGTATTCAAATTATATTAAAAACCCTTTTAAATAAATTAATAAATGTTATATTATAATAACGATTTCCGTAGCGACTCTTTTAAAAATTGATCTAGACATAACTAACAATCTAAAGCACCAAATTTGAATTTTTCTCTTCTATATGAAAATTATAGTCAACAAGATTCTAACGTTTTTTGTTTCACAGAAATCCGACTTATTTCGGATCCGGTATATTCAATTGAAGTTCAAAATCCAATATTACGGACTACCGCGCCATTTCGAGCTCGATTTATATTATATATAAATTTAACGTTCAAACTTCGTTTTGATAAACGATTTCAATATTAAAATCCATTAATATTCCAAATATAATTTCTAAAATAATAAATTATATTAAAATTTGATCACTAAAAATATGGGACATTACAGTAAAACTAATATTTAAAAAATGATTGCTAAATTTTGATACCATACACACTGTAAAACTGGTACTTAAAAACTAGTGGTTAATTTTTGATACCATACACACTGTAAAACTGAAACCTAAAATCTGATATTTTGTCCTTTAAATCAAAATTTCAGCCGGTTGTCCTTACAGTTGAAAAAGCCCGCCACTTTGTCCTTGACACTATTTTCTTGACTAATTTACTATTCATTTATCTCAATAAATTTATTTTCAATGTAGAATTTTTTTCAACTTCAAATATCCGTTTTTTTACATTCATATAGCTATGTGCAACTTCGTCGATTGTTTACGAATCTTTCATGCTTAGATCCATGTATTTATATTTAATAAAAAATCTCAAATTTAAGGTATTTTAATTATACATACATACATATATATATATATTAGTCGTTTATGTATACATACACGTACTAATAAAAACCATAACAAAATTTTGTGTTTAACTATATAGATATACATATCAAATACATACATTAATGTATGCAAACGATAACAAAGTTGATTCGTTAATCGACTATAATCATTTATGTACATAAACAAAAAATTAGCATGAACTATATTAACAAATTCTATTTTTAACTTCGAATAACTTCGCATATTAAGATCTATGTAATTTGTTTTACAAAATCTTTCTCAATTTACTCATATTATTTAATCTTAAGTAAATATATTTTACCTAATTAATTACATAATTTCAAATTTAACATTTTTAAAAGAAATATGTTAAATAATATTTGTTAATTCATCGAGAATAATTAAAATACATTAGTTTTGACATGAATGTTTTCTTATAGTAATAAGAGCAATAATATAATAATTTTGTTTTACAGAAAAAATATAAGTTTCATAACATACACCATATGTAAACAAAAATAATAATAATTCACGTGGGAGGGGACCAGAAATATCAACTTTTCCTGTTTTGATATTTTAAGGTAAAAAGATAAAATAAGTAGTCACAATGAGGATCCGCACCAAAAAAATTATAAGAGATATCTCTTCGTGGATGTATAATTCTGTTTCGTTACGCCTAATGTAACGACTCGTATTTTAATGATCAAATATTTAAATATTATATTTAAATATTGATCGTTAATCATTCGATTAACGGTTCCAAAATAATATATTTCACAAATGATCGAATCGGGACCAGTTACATTGAGCCTAGATTGTTCGTTACGTGAGGAATATGGATATGGATCGCTATATTTCTAGTTCGGACCAATTATGGTCAAACCAGTCTTGAAATACATGAAATAATTGCTCAGGAGCACAGTGTCGAATTATGATGAAAATTATATTTTTGGAATTGTAGTAGAGAGTTGTTGCACGATGTCAAATTTCATTGCGATTGGATATACCGTTTGATCATGCATATAAACGTGTATCATTTCTATAATAAACTAGAACTGTATAATTCGATTTTTAAATGTTACTTTTGTATACATTTGAATTTGGTCTCGAAACTAGTCCCATCGATTTAATATGGCATTTTTACATAGATGACGATATGTGGCACATCTCAATTGGAGATCGCGGATTTTTCGGCCTATATGTGATTAAATGAGTATTATATTTAATGAAACAAAACCCATCCACACCCTTAAAACCATCCCTTATCTATCGGGCATTGGTATTCGCACTCCAAATTTAGTTAAGGAGTGGTGTACTTTAAAGGCACACTAGTCATATTTAAAATTGTTATGGGGTGTAGTAAACACAAAAATTAGTTTACGAAAATACCTGTACTTCACTTCTCTGAATCGATTTTTTGCTAGAGGATTGTTACCGGCACTCTAAAAATGATAAGGGGGACACGGTCGAAAACAAAATTTGATATATGTGATGACCCCAAACCCCCGTACGACGGTGGCAAAGGTAATCTTTGGAATATAACACATAAACAGATAACAACAGAACAAAAATAAATAAATACACCAGATAATGTACAAATAGTTCACGTGATAAACATAATCATCAGAGTTACACAGTATACAGGATCATACTTGGTACAAATACAGTTCAGCTTTACATAAAATGTCTACGGCGGAATCAAAACATAATATGTACAACCGGAGCTGAACAACATAAAAAGAGATAAATTATAGAATCCATCTTTAGCTCCACAGCTATCCAGAAAGAGCCTGCTAAAACCTGGATACAATGCTGCCCGTGTAGAAATAGGAACACCTAAGTTTGCAAGTGAAATAAACTACGAGTCAGTCATGGGACTAGTACAAGAAATCTACTTAACTGGTTAACCAATAATAACAAGGCAAATCATAGGACCACGCCACTTTCGCGGAACGGGTTTACTCCATTGGATTGCCAGTGCTTTACAACAAGTAAATCCTTTAAACATCGCAATGCTTTTTATAAAAATGAAGCCATTATAAGACTCAGTTCCCATCACACAATGCAACGCAAACCAGAGGATAGAGTTTTACTTATAATAGCCAAAATATGCTTGATACGAGCAAAACAAATCATTTGATATTATTGCTAGTGTTTATATGTTTCAAAAACAATTTCAATCATAACTATCAATCATAGACGACATGTGTACCATATATCATGTCGCCATATATAGGTATACAATCAAAACCGCCCGGTGTCATATTTGGAAATTGGATTTCCGTCATGAACCAAGGCAAAAGATAGTCCTTACCGAATTGGAGACTGTCTAGCCCGAGTCTTAGGCAAGCTCGCAGGCAAGCCTTGGATCGTCAGGGCCGGTCCACTCGATGTGGATTATTATGCCTGAACACTGCGTTTCCCCGCCCTTTGGGGCGTAAATGAGTCCTATATCTCCATCGGCTCCACATAGTCACCGATATATCCAAGGCGCCTCGCAATCCAACAACTACAAAGGTAAAAATAATATAAAATGTCAGGGCTAGTAGGTCACTGACACCACCCTAGCTAAAAGGAAACGCATGTCCTCCCTGATGTCCTCTCCCGTTTCTGGCTCATACCGGGGTGTGAGGCTCGCGCATCAACGTTATACACAAAACTATGCCACACAGGCGGTGCTTTGATCATCAACCGCAAGACTTTGCTTTTCAACAAAAGCCTTGATCATTTGCCACTTAGGCATGCCACACAGGCAGTTCACTCCATGCGACTGATTTCTATCGATATATAACCTCTGAGCTTGTATGTCTCAAAGAAGGGCGTTAAGCAAGAGAATAAATTCTCCGCCGCCAAACAGATATATATTTAATAAAGATCAATCAGCACAGAACAAAATCCAATGTCAGACACACAGTCCATATACAAGTTCGTTCTGGGTCTGAACGAAACCAGAGGCACCTTATACCTCGCATATCCATCGATCTCCAAGTACGTCTGGATGATCACCAATTATTATCTATATTTTGGGATGCCTCCCAATCAAGACATCAGTAATCATCCAACCGATGTGAAGATCTCCGGTCTTCAACCACCATCTTCGTCATCGACTTCTTATTATCGATCAATTATTTGAAATGAGATTTAACTCGACCTTTTCAAATAACTCACGTATATTTAGAATTTAAATCAATTCATTTCAATGGTTAAATTATTCGACATCAATAATTTTGTTCTTTAATGTAATTTTCACGTCAAACTCATTCAACCATCAAATACCCAATAAACTAGGAAAATTCGGTTTATTTCCATTCCATATCGTTTATAATATTTTATAACGATTTATCTCTATTTTTATTCATTTAAAAATAGCTAATTCATTCAAACAACGCTTCAGGCGGTAATGCGGCCGTGGCGCTCTTTTTCTTCAGATTTGATTTACACACATCTAAAAATCTAACCGTTGGATCTTCAAAAATTTTATATCATTAGAAATATCTTTTCAAAACGAATCCAACGGTTTCAGTTTTGGAAAAATCCGACGGTCGGATCTCCCGGTACAATCGTTTGAAGTTACGATTTCAAAATACGAACTGGAGCATCGTTGTTCGATTTAATTTAATTATATATATATAATCGATTCTGGCGCTGTTTTTCTTCAGATTTGAATTAAACAATCCATACAATCCAACCGTTGGATCTTTACAAAGTTGGTGTCGTTGGAAAGATATTTCCAAAGCGAACCTAACGGTTTCGGTTTTGGGAAAATCCGATGGATGGATCTCCCGCACTAATTGTTTGAAATCACGGTTTCAAAATACGAACTGTAGCTTCATTATTCGATTTAATCTAATTATAGTTATATATATATAAATATAATCCATTCTTCGATTTCAAAACCATATTCGCTTCATATGTTTGATAATAATGATATTTTTATCCAGTAGATATTTATTTCAACACATCACTATTTTTAACAATTCATATATCTAATAAAAATGTGATTTTTATTGTTAAAACAATTCATTTCAAAACACGATTATTTTATATAGTCTATACATAAGGTAAAAATGTTGAAATCTAACGGTTGGATTTGGAATTATGTCCAAATCAAATTTGGAAAAGGTCGCTGTAAGTGCAGTTCGATGGCCATTGATGGAAATCGACTGTACGAGCCTTGATAAAATTATCAAAAATATTAGAATCTATTTAAAAATATCTTTCCAACGAATCCGAAAAATAGAAATTTCATAGCGAGAATAAAAAGTTATGCCCAGATGAAAATTCAGAATAGTCGCTATGAAATTCTGGCCCTTAAAAATGGAAACTTTGCAAACAACCTCTGTTTTCGACGAAACCACTTTTGTTGGATCCGGGATGTCGAGTTATTGCTAGGTTTCAAAATTCGTAATTTTTTGAATCGATATGTGAGTGTGGAAAAGGAAAACGCGTTTGACCATTTTCGGTTGATTTTAATCGACTGGAAAATGAACATTTTTCAAACGGTCTCCGAATTTGGCAAAATTAGTTTTATTAGGACCGTATTGTCAATACAAAGCTAGAAAATATTTTTCTGGAATTTTCTGAATCAATATGTGACCCCAGTAAATTGAAATGTACGTTTAAAATTCAATATAATGATTTATATTCTAATTTCAGCGAAAACTGATCGTAACAGTCGAATTGGCCTGCGATACATATTCCATTGTGTTCAGAATAGGGGTAATATGCTAGGGACGACAGTCGTTGGGTTCAATTTGGGTTTCGAAGGAAAAAAGTTACTTTTTGAAATATAAAATAAAATAATTAAATATAATCCCTCCCTCTCTCCACTAACTCGGTCAACACCCCCTCCTCATTCCTTCTTTCAGATCGATCAAATAAAATAGAAAAAAGAAGAGCGAGAGCGGAAAAAAACCCGCCACCGCGTTGCTTCAGACAGAGCTCCACCGCGTCGCGCCGGCATCGTTAGAAAGATATTCATAAACAGATTTAAATATTTTTGGTTTCACTAAAATCCGTTTTAATTTGCACTCGGTACAGTCAGTCAAAGTTTGAATTCCAATTTTGAAACTGCTGCGCCATTTCAGGCCTTGTTTATAATTAAAATAATTATATTTATTTCCAAACGTCGATTCAAACATACTTTTTGTCGTTATTATTTAAAATAATTTATTTTAAATATTTAAAATCTACTAAAATAGCCAAATTAAAATTTTTAAATTGGTTCAGATTTTCCGGGTTGTTACAATATACACCCATCGTTTTCATTATTTTTCATTTTCGATGGCCCTTTGTCGATTTTAAGGGTGAAACTCAACCACGCTCCACCGAATTCTGAGAACAAATATGACACAACCTTGTCGAATTTCATCTGTGTCCCCCCTTAATCATTTTGTAGTGTCAATAACAACACCCAATTCAATTACGCTAATTACCAGGGGAAGGGTAGTTTGGTCAAATTATAATTTAGTTTTTAGGGGATGTTACTTTCTAATGTCCTCCCCTCGGTAAATTTTAAAATAAAAATAAAAAATGAGTCATTCCTTAAGCAAATTTGGAGTGCCAATAACAATGCCCCTTCTATCTCTTCTCTTATGCTGTAGGAAATCTACTAGTTCATTGTAAAAATGGACTTTTTGATTCAAAAATCAAAATCAAGTGAATCTCTTAACGAAAAATCACGTAACATACGTCTTTGAATTCGTATCAGTGAAAGATACTCGTTCCTACTCATTTTATCATGTCCAACCATCACTGTCTTAGCCGATTTTTGGAACACCTATGCTAGGGTTCGGCCTGCCTATAACGCGGGGTGTAGATAGGCTAATCTAAAGGTATCGGGGTATTTCTCATGAGGAGGAGCATCCATCTACATCGACTTTGGGGTTTCCTTTATCCGAAGGTAAAATGCGTCTTCAGGGCCTTTTCACTTGTTCGGCTACATGTATGGCGAACGCATTTTCATAGGAGGCCGGGGGTTCGAAGTGGTGGTGCCAACAGATCGAGTTCACGAAGAGAAGTTCAACGAAAAAGTTAATTTCAAGTTTGGTAGATTATAGCTCCGTATCAAAAGAAATCATGCTTGCATGATACATAGGATAACACACTACAGTATCACCTGGTAATGATGGAGATTTGGGGAAGGAACATGTAAGGGCAATCTGGTGATCATACTTAAGTTAGTTCATTATTAATTTAAAAATCCATAAATTTATACATTGAATAACTTTTTCTTACGATATCTGATTCGGATGTTGTTAATCCACAAAAAATATGGCCCAGATATGATGCAGGAGCATTGTTCGAGTGTTGAGTCATTCTCATACTTTCAAACCCAGGCCGTCAATCCCTAGGACATAAGCTCTAGCCCGAATCGTCGCAAGATCATTCCCGACCTTAGATCGTTGGTTCACACAAGCAAGTCCAGGTCATTGTTCCTTAGACCGTTGATTCAATAAAACATCACCAGGCTGCTCTGGAGTTAAGTCGTTCCACAATTTAACAAGCCAAGCCGTGTTTTGAAGGGAAGAAAAATCAGGTCGTTAGACCGTAGGTCATTTCTTAGGGAAGAAGACAAAGTTAGGTCGTTGCCAACCTAAGGCATCAGACCATAACTACTTGAGGTGTCAGGTCGCGTATGACTCAAAGTGTCAGATCGTGTCTTGGAGAAGGGGCATAGAGTCAGGTCGTAACGGACTTATCCCCTAGGTTGGTCGACTACCAGATTTCCTAGACACACCATTTTCAGGCCTCTCCACTTCATTTCCACTCCAAGGAATACCCCCACACTTCCACCATTTAAGGGACCAAATTTTCTCTCCACGAAATGTTGCTAAAGTCATTCCTAAACTCCTCCAAATCAATTCAACCTCTGTTAATCCTTCTCTAAGCTTAGATCTAACATCAAAGCCTCTATGGAATAATTCAAAATCATCCAATTATCGAATTGTTTAAGATCGACATCAACAATCATGACACTTATGGGATCGAACTATTTCCTTAGTGGATTTGAGTGGATAAAAGTGTAAAAGAGAAGAAATAAAGAGGAATAATGTAAAAAAGAGAGAATATGAGTGGAATGTGAGGAATTATGTACCTTGTAAACTCTATGATGATAATGAGAATTCCTTCCATAGTGGACGTAGGCCAATTTTAGGTCGAACCACTCTAAATTTCCTTGTTCTTTACCTTTTTTCCTGTGTTTGTGGCTTCCACTTTTAAATCTACATTCCTAGTGAAGTATATACTTACTCCTTGGGGGTGTTTGTGCCATTTTTAGCATAAAATCTTTTTGGCGCCCACCGTGGGGTTGCGTTCACATTCTCATGTTTAAGTGCTTCGTGAGGCATTGAAGTTCAAAGCCTGTTTCTACGATAGATTCTCCAAATCTAAGATCCGGGCCGACTGACGAATTCTCTTCGAAGTTTAGAAATTTGTATTAAATAATGCCACCAAGAAAGCCACCAATTAGTAAGACTGTGATAGCTTCTGGCACTGGAAATGTAGCGGATGATCCTATCACTCCGCTAACTAACTTTGATGTTGGCCAATCCACCAAAGCAGGAGTCGGTGTGACTAGAAGAACTGGATAAAGTCGTTGTCGGTTTGACTCAACAAATGGAGATCTCAACTAACGCCATGATGAAAAGGCTAGAAACTCTCTTTGCTCTCCAATCCGCCACAGCGAAAGTTACTGCTAATGTCACCCGTGTAGAGGGTGCTAACTCTTCCGCCACAAGTAAAAAATCATGACCAATCTGTTTATGAGATCGACGATCTAAACAAAGCTGATTATAAAGAATCCAAACCACCTATTAAGAACCATTCTAAAAGAGCTACTTCTCGAAAAGTGGATAGTTCCACCAAAGGGGCACATCCCCATGAAGGAGGCATATGACCCCGGATCCCTAGACGCGGCCGTTTGCCTAGGCAAACATCCGGCAAAGGAGACGGCGTCCTCCCCACGGATCGACATGGCGAAAAGGAGCGTCTTGAAGAAATGATCTAGCATATTATGAAGGAAAGTACGAAATGAGATGATAACGAGAAGGAGCGGGAGTTTGCTTCAATTAAGACCCAACTCATTGAAAGGATCAAAATGACCAAGTTCCTGAGGAAGTTTAATCCGCCAACCATTCAAGCTTATAGCAGGACTGGCAATCCTAATTTGTTCTTATATAAGTACGATCAGCACATGGATGGTGCGCGAGCTACAGATGAACTTAAGTGCCTATACATCCTAGTATATTTGAAGGGAGTAGTCTCGCTTTGGTTCACCAACCGTGGATAACTTTTCTTCCTTAGCCAAAAAATTCAGGGAGCAGTTTAGGCTACAGATCACAAAGGTTAGAGATGTGATGTAATTAAATGACATGGAACAAAAACCGGACAAGTCAGTTGAATCATTCCTTACACGATTTAATGTTGCCGCAAAAGAAGTCGTATATCCATAAACTCAACCAGTATTACTGGCGTTAAAGCGGGCTATAGATAAAAAACTCGAGTTTGAAAGGTGGCTCAAAATGAAAAAGCCAACACCTTAGAAAGGTTCTATGCAAAGGAAGAAGAGTACATCAATGTGAATGATGATTCCTCTTATGCTATGGATGTCGCTGAGTGTATCTCGGTACCAGAAAAGAAAGATAATGTTGTTCAAGGTGATCAGAAGAACAATGGAGGTCAAAAGCAAGGGAATGACAGAAAGGACAACCGAAACAGAAAGAAATCACACTTCTTTAAAGCTGCTGAATTGACTCCATTAATGGAGACTTCGTAGAATATTTTTATTGCTACCAATGATACCGAAAACAACAAAAAATGAAGAAGGTGAGTGATAACCAGGCGAATTCTGGAAGGTTTTGTCGATTCCACAACTAACCAGGCCATAACACGAATGAGTGCAAGCATCTCAAAAACTTGATTGAGGAATTGATTAGAAAGAAACGACCGCAACAGTATGTGAAGAAACTGCAGTCCGCCAATCCTCCTTAAGCTTCTCAAGAGTCGAATGCATCTGGATCAGGAGATAAAGCCCCGACACAAGTTAATTAGAGACCCTTGATTAACACTATTTCTAGGTGTACCCATCCAGTGGAAGGAAGTTGGGCAGACATTGAAAGATATGCCAGTGCACTCAAGAATGCTTCAAAGGAAGAAAAATGTCTGATTCTAAACAATGCCATATCCGAAAAGCAGCAAAATACTTCCTTTGGAGATGTCATGTTCAATGGAAGAGATAAGGAAGGAATGGTTACTCCAACTCAGGACCCTATGGTGGTAACGGTTCGGATAGTCCCAACCACTATGAAAAGAGTGTTGGTTAATTGTGGAGCCTCAGTAATTGTGTTGTTCAAGAACACTTTCGATAAGATGAAGCTTTCTATGCCTGATGTGTGAGCTTGCTATAAGAAAATCCAAGGGTTCACAGGGGAACCGAATTAGCCCACTGGGGTTATTGATTTGCTTGTGGAAAATGGAGGGAGATGGAGAGAGAGTAAAGCTAGTGTGATGCAGTCCTTTGTTCTTGTGGATGAATTCTCTACGTATAATGCTTTTCTAGGAAGACCATCTCTTGCAGCCTTCAAAATTGTGCTAGCCCCTTGGTGCTTGACAATGAAGTTTCCAACAGATAAGGGGGTTGGTGTAGTCAAAGCGGACCAGGAAATTGCCAGGGAATGCTATATTAATGAGATAAGGGAGGCAAGTAAAAAAGACAACAGAAAGAATGTGGAGGTTCCCCTCCGCATCCGCGAAAATGCCATAATACAATTAAGGCATGTCCCCTGCACTGGCGAGCATAGATGTAACACCCCATATTTTCTATGAACATAAAAGTAATAAAACAAAGTACAACTAATTTTTAAAAGAAGAATTAAGGGAAACGGGCTATGCCATTGCGTTTGTCTTGGAATTCTGCTTGAGATAGAGTCCGAGTTTGCATAAATCGGACTCCGTATGAAGAAGTTATGGCACTTCGAAGTTTCAAAAAAAATTAAATTAATTAAAACAACTCAGTTCGAAATTCAAATCACACACCCGGGCTGGGCGGGAAATTTCCTGCCCAGGACCTAGGTCGACCAGGGGGTCGACCTGGGGGTCGACCTGGGTCATACAAGTCGACCAGGGGGTCGACCTAGTGGTCGACCTCCCCCTATTTCCAGATCCATGGACAGGTTTGTTTTTCTGCATTTGGACGCCCATTCTGACCAGATTCTTGATCCCTATGCTATTTAAACACCCCAAACCCCACTTTCTCTCCACACCAAACCATTGTAAGGCTATGCTGCTTCAGTTCTGATTAAAATAAATTAATGGCATCTCTACTCTGCTGAAACCTAAGCTAGAACTAGTGCTTCTTCTTCTTCTTCCAATCTGAATAGGATTAAAAGAGAACAACTTCAACCCTTTTTCTTTTAGAATCCATCCAAGGTGAGTACAGTTATTTTCAGATATAAAATTTAATTATGATCTTGACATGGCTACAAATTTGAATTTGAGATTATGCATATTCTTGTTTATCAGATCTGTTTTTCTGTGTAGATCTATCTTATTAATATTATAGAAACTATTATGTATCTCTTCCTTCCTTCGGTTCTATAGCCAGGCTACCACGAGCCTGAGCCAAATCTCAAAAGAGATTGACATACGAACGCTAAATTTAGTAAAAATAGTGAATGATTCATAATTAGACATGACTGATTTGAGGAAAGAACATATGTTGTCATTTAAGATCTGGATCTGGGCATACTATATATGATAGTCTGTGATTTGGAAGAAGGAGAATTATTATGTATATGACTTAGGCGCAAAGATCTATATTATAATATGATAACTATTAAATGTGAATACGCCTAAATGGGGATTTTGGATATTTGGCATATGCTGAAATCAAAGGCTATAATTTGGCATAATTTGTATTGTATACCATGATTTGGGGGTTTTTAGAGAATATTCTGTACTGCGTAAATTTAACTAAAATTTGGGGCATATGTTATATTGTGAATTATGACCATAATTTGGGCATGAAAAATTAGGCTTAATTTTATGATTAGGAGAGGCATGTCAATGGAATTTAAGGGATGATTAAATCTGTTAAATTGCCTAATCTGCTAAATCTGTTTAAACTGAATACGGTAATTTGGGGTATGAAAATCTGTAGCCTCGATCTAAAATTGAGCAAAACAAGTTAATAGAACTTTGAATAATCTGCTGTAACTTGTACAGAAGTTTAATTTGTTGAATTGACATAATTAGTATGATACTGGCATAATCTGTGAATGAATGCTTTAGCTAAAAAATAAGAATGCTGAGACAGGAGGTTAGACTCTGTTTGCGGTAGAAGCCTGCCCGGACCCAACCGCACTAACCAGCAACCGCAAACTGTCAGTCTAATGTGAGAGGTCGTAGGCATAGCTAAAAGTTGCTTAGACACGAGGTTAGGTCTGGCTTGCGGAAGAAGTCTGCCCGGAACCGCCCGGCACATCCAGCGACCTCAAGCTACCGACGTAATGTGAGAGGTCTGTGCATTAGTAATTAATTAATGCAAATCTAGGATAAATATGATGCTTAAAACGTGTTGGTTGGATAAGGGTAAATTAACTGGGCGGATGAATCTAATAAACCCGTTTCGTAAATCTGTAGGCCCAATACAAGGTTAGGTGAAACAATTTGTAAGTCTGTTAATCTGGATATCTTATCCGTTAGTCTGAAAAACCAGTTAATCTGTATGTCTGATCCGAGAACTAGTTAATCTGAATTTTGTACATCTGAAATCTTTAAGCAAGCTAATCTGAAATCTGTTAGTCTGGGGACACAAGGTTAGGAGGGGAAATTACTTGTGTCATCTGTTGTGTGGGACCAATATTAGTCAGTAACCTTTTTCTGGTATCAAAACCATGACCCAACACTTGGAGGGTCCAGGGCACGCTTACTAAACTAATTGTAAGAGGTTCACTCTGATAATGGCGAGGGGTGTCGATGGCGCATTCCAACCAGGTCATGTGTGTGCATGGATCCAGTCTGCTCTGAGGGTATAAGACACCATGACATATGTAAATAGTCTGTGTCTATAGGTTGCCACTTTAGGGAATGATACACCCTTTTGTGGGGCCCACACAGGGTATTTATGAATTAGGGAGCCGATCGCTTGGGGTAGAATTTAGGGTACACATAGTTCTGTTTGTTTCTGTTGGTGTACCGTCTGGTTCTGTTGAGGTGGTAAAGGCCCATTAGTTGGGGTCGTAAAGGCCCATTTATTAGCATTCTGATTGTGTACCTTCTATCTCTGTTGGAGTGGTAAAGGCCCATTATTAGCATTCTGTTTCTGTACCTTCTGTCTCAGTTCGGGTGGTAAAGGCCCATTATTAGCATTCTGTTTCTATACCTTCTGTTTTAGTTGGGGTGGTAAAGGCCCATTACTAGCATTCTGTTTCTGTAAGATTATTCTGTTTCTGTTTCAGTTTAGACAGTAGGGTAATACCTAATCCTGTTATACTAAGTATTATTGCAGAGAAGTAAGATATAGGTAAGAAGCATATCTTGGTTTATATCATTCTGTTTCTTCTGTTTAAATTAAGCATACCTGCTACTCCTATTGCTGTAATCTCTCATCCAATTTTATTTACATGTCATGATACTACTATCTGTTTATATGCTGAAAGTTACTGGACTCGCCAGACTTTATGTCTGACCTCGTTTGTTTTCGCCTCTTTTTCTTTCCATTCCCCCCTAGGTACTCAGGGTGGAAACATAGGTGCTTCATTCATATCCTCTTTGCTTGAAGTGATTGAAGTATTGCTTGGCTTTGACTCTACATTCTTATGGCAGTTTATGTTGGGGATTATGGTTTTAAA
This sequence comes from Allium sativum, assembly GCA_030737875.1. Taxonomy (NCBI): domain Eukaryota; kingdom Viridiplantae; phylum Streptophyta; class Magnoliopsida; order Asparagales; family Amaryllidaceae; genus Allium; species Allium sativum. Next base: position 35,803,592 of record CM060912.1, read on the forward strand.
ATTATGCATTCTGAAGGATTTTGGTATAAGACTGATACTTGTGTACTTGGGTTTTGGTATTGTGATTTTGAAGGATGTAACCAAACTTATTTCTGTTTCTGCTGTAATAAAGTTATAAAATTTTCAAGTACTACTTTACATATCTATCTTGCAATATTCTGTCCTGTTTACTTATAATGCTTCATTGAAGTTAATGCATTCCCTTTGTGAGTGACATTAACGGACATAGGGTGTTATAATAGAGGGGCCAAAAAGGAGATGAATCCAAGGAAGGCTAGTGCAGGGGAGGGTCAAGCGGCGCCAGCTGAAGCCACAATTTCGATTCTGGTTCATGATAAAGATCCTGATAGAGTGTTAAAGGTAGACTCTCAGTCGGGCTCGAAACTGCAAAAAGAGTTGACCATATTTTTGATGGCCAATCTGGATGTGTTCGCTTGGATTCATTCCAACATGTGCGGCGTTCATCCTTATATGGTGGTTCACAAACTGAATATCGACCCAAGCGTAACACTAGTTAAACAGAAAAGACGAATTCAGTGACATGAAAGATCCAGAGCTCTCAAAGACGAAGTGGATAGACTAATGGAGAATAGTTTCGTATGAGAGTCCATACATCCAAATTAGATGTCTAATCCAATGCTTGTAAAAAATCCAACGGCAAGTGGAGAGTAAGAAATGATTATTCGGACCTCAACAAAGCGTGTTCGAAGGATAGTATTCTGCTACCCAGAATCGATCAGCTCGTTGATGCAACAACGGGGCATGAATTATTATCATTTATGGATGTGTATTTGGGGTATAATCAAATAATGATGCACAAGCTTGACCAAGAGAACACAAGCTTCATAACAGATCTAGGCTTATATTGTTACAAAGTTATGTCGTTTGGACTAAAGAATGCAGGAGCGACTTACCAACGCCTTGTGAATGCCATGTTTACATCACAAATTAGAAAAACCATGGAGGTGTACGTTGATGATATGCAGGTGAAGTCGAAAAGGGCTGTTGATCACCTAGAAAACTTGGATAAAATGTTTCATATCCTCGAGAAGTACGAGATGAAATCGAATCCGCTAGTGCTCGTTTAGGGTTGCATCGGAAAATTTTCTCGGGTTTATGGTTAATGCCAGGGGAATCGAAGCCAATCCCGCTCAAGTTTCAACTTTGTGAGAGATGGGAGCTCCTAGAATGAAAAAGGAACTTCAAAGTCTGAATGGGAAAGTAGCTGCATTGAGTCGATTCATTTCAAAAACAACAGATCGGTGCATTCCACTTTTCAATGCAATAAGGAAAGGGAAGAAGGACTTTTAATGGACTCTTGAATGTCAAGTGGCTTTTGAGGAGCTAATTAAGCATATGGAATCACCTCCGATGTTGTCAAACACAAGGATGGGGAAGAGCTATTCCTGTATTTGGCAGTTTCATCTTATGCCTTAAGTGCAACATTGGTTCGAGAGGATGCGAAGGTTCAACGGTCGATGTACTAATAAAAGGCTTGCCGGGGAAGAGCGGAATTACGCCAAATTGGAGAAGCTTGCATATTGTTTGCTCATCGCCTAGAAAAAGCTTAGGCCATATTTGTAGGCCCTCTCTATCAAGGTTCTGATAGATCAACCTCTAAAGCAAGTTCTGTTCCGTCCAGAAACTTTGGGAAGATTGTTGAAGTGGAATATTGAGCTCAGTCAGTATGACGTCATTTACCATCGCTGGAGAGCTATTAATGGGCAGGCTTTAGCGGATTTCATCGCTGAATTTACAGATAGAGGGGAGGAGAAGGAGGAACAAATTGAGGTAGTAGTTAAATGGAAGTTGTTCGTTGATGGATCCATGAATGATTATTATTCAGGGGCAGGAGTGGTTCTAGAAACTCCTGAAGGGCGCTCTGTGTGCTATGCTTTGAGACTAGAACTCCCATCAACCAACAAGGAAGCTGAGTATGAAGCACTATTCATAGGGGTAAAGATTGCAAAGAGATTGAGCTTGAAAACTTTGCAAATTTTCAGTGACTCCCAGCTAATAGTATGTAACGTCCGAAGAGAGTTCTAGATTAAGGGTGGAAATCTTCCAGCTTATCTGTCTAAAACGTGGGAACTTCTTAATGACCTCGACTACTACACAATAACCAATATCCCCAGAGAGGAGAATATGAAAGAGGATTCGCTCGCCAGGTATGCAAGTTCGGGAGATGCGAAGTTAATAGGATTAGTTCCTGTCTAAGTCCTTTCAAATCATAGTACGGAGGATGTGGTTGTTGTTTGGATTATAGAGAACGTTGAAGAACCAGGCTCGTGGATGATCCCGATCTAAGAGTATCTTCTTAGCGGAACACTCTATGAAGAATTTAAGAGGCGAAGGAAGATTTTGCGAAAGGCTCCAGTGTATCTTATCCACGATGGTCGACTAGGGGGGAGGCTTCTCTATGCCTCTGCTTTGGTGTGTAACCAAGGAAGAATCTAAAGCAATTTTGGCAGAATTGCATGAAGGTGAATGTGGGGGTCACAAGATGGTAGACACTTGCCAAAAATGTTCTATGATATGGTTATTTCTGGCATGATGTGTACCTGAATTCTGCAACTTACACAAAAGAATGTGATAGATGTCAGAGATTTGCGAAGATTCCTAGAGCACCATCCACGGAATTGACCCATATGGTCATCCCTTGGCCATTTGCTGTCTTAGGCATTGATTTGATTGGATCATTACCAACAACAAAGTCCAGCATCAAATATGCCATTGTAGCCGTAGATTACTTCACCAAATTGGCTGAAGCAGAACTCAAAGTTGCAGCTCATCAAAGAAGGATCGCCAGGCATTTTAATTCCACAGTCATGCAAAGGACCTTCAAGATTGAGGACCTTGTATTAAAGAGAGTGATGAGTGGAACTGGAGTTTTTGGATCCAATTGGGAAGGATCCTTCATTAAAATGCCTGGCGAAGATTCCTAGAGCACCATCCACGGAATTGACCCATATGGTCATCCCTTGGCCATTTGCTGTCTTAGGCATTGATTTGATTGGATCATTACCAACAGCAAAGTCCAGCATCAAATATGCCATTGTAGCCGTAGATTACTTCACCAAATTGGCTGAAGCAGAACTCAAAGTTGCAGCTCATCAAAGAAGGATCGCCAGGCATTTTAATTCCACAGTCATGCAAAGGACCTTCAAGATTGAGGACCTTGTATTAAAGAGAGTGATGAGTGGAACTGGAGTTTTTGGATCCAATTGGGAAGGATCCTTCATTATAAGCCAAAAGCTCCTAGATGGCACCTTCAAATTGAAGACAACAGATGGAATTCAGATTCACAGAGTTTGGAATAGCAACTATCTCCACTGTTATTTTACATAATTTTCCATTCATGTTTCCTGTAAAAGCTGTAAATACTTTGCGAGCATTGTAATGAAACTTTGGAAATATGAATGAAAGAAGTTGATTTTCTTGCCTAAATCGTACGCTTGCAAACTCTAAATTAATCATCTAAAAGTTGCTAAAAGTCTATTTTTGATTGCAGACTATCCAAAAGAACATTTGCTCACCAATAACCTGTTAAGACCTGGTGACCCTCACATCAAATCCCGATGAGGACAGCTCAAGTATCGAGTGCCTTAAGTATCATTCGTAACAAATATGAAGATGTGAAGCACCTCCTTGCAAGTGAAAGATAAAGGACACCAAAAGTCAGACGGTTAAAAGATGCAATGTTCAGATTAAAGACAAAAGTGCAAGTTTCACTAAAGGGGCACGTCCTAAAATAAAAAATCCATGACCCTAGTCCCATTACTAGGATAGCTTGTTAAGTCAAGCATCCAGTAGGGGAACTGGCGTTCGTCCCGTGAAACAATGCAATAATAAAGCCTCTTATAGTAAAGCTTATCAGAAGTCCCAACCGAAAGGGGGCATGAATTTGGTCTAGTCTTCGAAGGACCTGGATTACTAAGTTAGAGAGTCACATGTTTGAATTCATAAGAATTTCTAGTCAAAAGGGGGTACTCAATGGGCTAATCAGTGTCAGGATATACCTGACCCGATTATGATAGACATTGGAAATAAATGACCTCTTTGGAGGTGTCCGATTAGTTCATTAGTGTCTGTTAATCCAGACTCGTCGATCAGTGGGCTTAAAAGACCTCTTCAGAGGCGTCCAATTAGTTCGTTAGTGTTTGCTAATCCCAGACGGAGATTCAAAAAGGATGCCCCCGGAGAGGACTGGGCCAAAAGTTCGTTAGTCTTTTTGGGTCTCTAGTGACTGCATTAACTAGCCAGATAACATATGAACACTAGGCTAAAAATATAAGACCTCACAAGTAGGGGCATGGAAGCTAGAAAAACTTTCTCAACTGTAAGGCATGAGTTCGATCAACCAAGCTGGATTTCGTGATCACTTGAAAAAACTGAGAAGATCTAAGCGCAATAGCTGCAAGCAAAAGACTTAACCATTAAAGTAGAAAATTCTGGTATTTTAGCCATAACAAAAAAGACCCAGTAAAATTGACCGCACCTGGCCTAAGAAGTTTGTAACGACCTTTAGTATAGGGGCAACACCACCACATAAAGACGGATCAATAATGCTCAAAATACATACACAAGCTCGTCACGACTTCACGTCAGATAAAAGACTTGCAATTTACAAAGAAGAAATGCATAACAAAGTGCAACAAAGCTACGGTAGCAACTGACAGCTAAAGTACAAAGAATGCAATAACAGCTTCATCATATCAACGTAAATATAAAGAAGCACAATTCTCAGACAACACAGAGTAACATAAAATCATAAGCGAGGACCGACACTTGCATATACAAAGGCCTAAACAAAGTACATGAAAGCAAACCATAGAAAGTAAATAAGGGAGCCATGAGCAATAATTCTTTTTCTTTCCATTCTTGGAAACTCCAGACCGCAAAAATGGTTTATTAGTTTGGGCAAAGGAAGGAGGAGGTGTATCAAACGGATGATTCCCATCTTTAGCTTTTGTGCCACTAGGCAAACTCTCGGGAGAAGAGAGAACAATAAGACCTTTCTTTTTAATAGTGCGCTTTCCCTTGCGTCGTGAGGATGTCAAAGGCTTAGTCTTTTTCTTCTCCTGGGCCTTGGTCTCCTTTCCTGGACTTTCATTATCATCACCGAGATCTTCTGCCTCGTCACGAGGGCAGTAATCAACAACGTCCACATGAGCAATAGCAGCTATCTTTTCCTGTGATCCTAGTTCTGAATCACGAATATAAGCACCAAGTAAAGATGCATCGCTTGGAGGGGGAGTAGTAATCAAAGCGGTGGTAGCGGACACCCGAATTGAAGATGTCATAATAGCCTTAGTCGTTGTTGTGTTGGCTCCAGCAGGAGAAGGCTATGGCAACACTAAGCCTAATACAAATGAATAATGAGCATGGACTGAAAACTGACCCAGGTGAAGTACAAAGAGAATCCAAGTATAACATAGCTTGGTCAATCTCAGTTTTACCTACGGCTTAAAGATTTCTGTGCTCAACCTCGTATTTATCTGGGTTGTCATCATCTCCCTCGCCATCTCCAATATGGTTTTCGATAATATCCCCCTCAATAGTATGCTCCTTGGAAGTTGTATCCTTTTTCATGTGAGCAATATAAGGGTCAGTATAAGACACTACTGGAGCCTGAGAACTCGAAGCCTCAATATTGACAGAACTAGTAGGAGCATCGATAGCAGTTGCGTCCAGGGCTTTCTCCTAAGAGGATTTAGCTCGCTCCTCCATAAGCTTTTTCTTGCCCTCGGCCAAAGCTTCGCGGGACTCCTCATCCAAAAGATTCTGAAGGAGCTATTCTTCATCATAGTAACCTTCAGTCTGTGCAATTACTGATTCCCGGACTAGGGCCAAAGTCACTGCATATGCTCCCTCGGCTCATAACACTGAAGACATAAAATCTGAATAAAGTGGCACTGGCATCCGCCTCAACATTTTTAAGAGCCTTTTCAGTAGCCACTTTAGCAGCCAAAGCCTTAATTCTATCCTCCTCAAGAAGTTCTTCCTTGGTTGTCAGCACATAAATAGATAGACTTTGAGCAATGTTTCTCTCAGGAAGATTGGCATTCTCCTGCTGATAAGTCGTAGAGGCTTTCTTTTCTGCAGCTAGTTGGGTTTCAGCAATATGCTGAGCAGACTGAGTGTCTTTAACATGTGTGATAAGTGTAGTTCCTCTCAATTTGATACCAACAAGCTCCTCTTTGAGCCTCTGATTCTCAGCCTCTAAACAATCTAGATCCGTATTCCTTTATGTGAGAGATGTAATGGTAGCATCCCGGGACTCAAGAAATTTGACCATTCAACCTTACCATTCTCCAATGTAGCAATTCAATCAAGGTTAAGTCTGTTAAGCCTCTAGAGATCATTGACAAACTTATACCAAAAATGAAATTGCTTATCATCTCAACTCCTGACCATGTCTAGTTGTGTCTCGAGCTACCTCTTGGCGGTATCCAACTGCTTAATAATATTGCCTTCGGCTATATCCATTTTCTTAATAATATTGCCCTTCAGGGTATCCAGCTCCTTATGTATATCCTTCCTATCAGATGGATACACATCCAAATCAAAGAACATCCCTTTCAAACACAACCCCTTGAATCGTTCAACAAGTGCGGTGTTGGCTGGTTCAGGCTCGTAACAGGGTCTGTGTATAGTTGTTTGAATGTCGGCAGGAGGCAGAGTGACAGATGGAGTAGTAAGGGACAAGCGACCAGAAGTAGTCTGAACAGCAGGTACCGAAAGTTTATCTAATCCAGGACGATTTTCAGAATTATCTCTGCCCTGACCATTCCCATCTCTCTTCCTCCTTTGGCTTTCCTCTTCTTCTCGTCCACTCCGCTCAAGACGATCATCATATCAATCTTCGTGATTGCCATCATATTTCTCTCGATCGCCGTGAGAGCCTCGTTCCCTCTCCTCATCATCTAATTGGTCTTGGGCCTTGTACCTCCACCTCCATTATTCATCAATCAATATTTAGCTGCGGGCCTTCTGAGGCTGATGAGAATATTTCAAGTAGTGGGAATGCTGAGATTGCTGGGAATGTTGCAAGCATTGAGAATGGTGAGGCTGAATCAGATGTCTTTGGTTGGAAGAGTTATTTTGTTGCTTAAAGCTTTTCTAATATGGGAGATTCAGGTTTGGATCTAAAATAAGGAAAAGCAAGATTTCAATATTTAAATCAGAAAGTACTGAGGCAATTTACAAAGCATGTGTAAAAAAGGAAAAAAGCTAAAAGCACATATAATCTAACGTGCATCTAATAACCAACCGCTCTTAGGTGGTGAATCTAGTGGAAGCCCTATATCCGCAAATGATCTCTGCGACGGAGAAGTTGAAGCTAAAACTATACTGATTTCTATTTCTGTGACTGTGGGTGCAAGCTTTGAAGTCATAATCTCGATCGTAAGGTCCTTTGCAGTACTAAGATTGCTTTATGTCCTAAAAATATCCATGGAACTTTCCTCATGGGTATCTGGAATAATGGGGTTCTCGCCACCCTTCTCAACATTCAAATCATCTCCAGGAGTGGTCTCACCCTCATCAACCTGCTCGATTTCCTCCATAAGATTTTTGCCTTCACGATGTGTAAATTCTTCTTCTCCGATCAAAGGTATTTGAGGCTCTGAGGGTGTTTCTCTACCACTAGCGGGGTCCGAGCACTCCTTTAACAGGGATTTAGTAGTTTGACTCTAGGATGCACCATCCCCCGGAAGTACCAACATCTGGTGCTGTAGACGTAAACTTAGGTGTGGAAGGTGCTCCTTTGGAAGGGAATTTCGTTGAATAATGAAGCAACCCATATTTGCGGAGGGACTCCTCTTTTATCAAATATCTCATCCATTTGTCTAATTTGCCAACGGCTTTAATAGCTTCGTAAATGGGCTTGTAAGGAGCAACATCTTTATCCTTGATTGAAGCGGGAACAACTACAAATAGGAAAGTAAAGTTCAGCAATCGAGACTTATAGGGAGTTAGATAAGATTTTTTCTGAAAAGAATGTTCACCTCCTTCTGTCCAATTCCCACGAAAGGTCTCGGGGTAAACGAACGAAGAAAAATTTAGTTAGGAATCCCGAAACACTCTCCGGCAAATAAAGTACAAGTTTCTGATTCTGGGAACCCTCGACATGTATAATAGAGTGAGTGTGTTTCCTCCTCTTAAATGAGCATAAGTAGAGAATCTCCTATAACGTGGGCTCACGCTCCTTTTCTTGAACATAAAGCATGTAAAGTCCTAATAGAATAATATATGAAGTTGGAAAGGGGCAATGGCCATACGGTTTAGGATTCTCTTTAAGAAAGGATTAAAGGGAAGGATGGCACCACTCGCCAGCATATGTCGATTTACACCCATATACCCAGTTGGAGGTTGATCAGAAAATATGCCCTCACCTGCAATACCGCATCAGTAATAAGGATATTATATTGACTACACAAATGTTCGAACTATTCCTGATTTATAGTGGTAGACTGCCTTTCTGAAGGCGGAGCACTAAGAGGGCAAGGCTGTAACAACCCAGAATTTTGGAATCAATTTAAAAATTTTATTTTAACAATTTTAATGGATTTTGAAAATTTAAAATAATTTATTTTAAATAATAACGGCTATTTTTTTTAAAACGAAGTTAGAACGAAAAACTTTAATTTAATTATAAAACGAGTTAGAAATAGCACAGTATTTTGAAAATTTGAATTTGAACTTTGACTGAATATACAGGATTCAAATAAATCGGATTTTAGTGAAACCAAAAATATTTAAATCTGTTTAAAAATATCTTTCCAACAAATCCGAAAAATTGAAATTTCATAGTGGGAATCAAAAGTTATGGCCAGTTGAATATTCAGAATAGTCGCTATAGAATTTAATATAATATATAGCCCATATAAATAGCCATTTTGCAAACGACCTCCGTTTTCGAAGAAACCACTTCGGTTGGATCCGGAATGTCATTTTATTGCTAGATTCCAATTTTCATAATTTTTGGAATTAATATGTGAGTGTGGCAAAAGAAAACGTATTTTGCCAGTTTCAGTCAATTTGGATCGACCAGAAAATGGCCATTTTTCAAACGGTCTCCAAATTCGACGAAATTAATATTGTTAGGACCGTATCGGCAAAATATAACTAGAAATAAATTATTTTGTAATTTTTAGAGTCAGTATGTGGCCCCGATAAATTAAAAATGTATGTTCAAATTCAATATTGGCCGTTATACTAATTTATATTTTAATTTTGATAAAAACTGATAAAAACAGTAGAATAACTCCCGAAACATATCTCATTGTGTCCGGAATAGGGGTATTTGGTTAGAAACGATAGTAGTTGGATTTCGTTTGGAGTTCGGACGCAAAATTTCATTTTTTGGAGATAATGGAATTAAATAATAGTATAAAATAGGGTATAAATAGCCCATCTTCAGCCCAAACCCTCATTATCAAAACCCTAGCCGCTGATTTCATTTCATGGCTGAAATAATTCGAATTTCTTTCCCTCTTTTCTCTCAATCCATCAAGAATTAGAAGATGATTTCTACATGAAAGTTGTAGAGATTCACATGCTCTACAAATTCATTAGTTTAAGATCATGTTTTGGGTAGTATTTTTTGCGACTCTCAGGCCTCAAGGGATGCGGTTTGGCTGCAAATTCATGGCCATGGGGGGCTCAAAATCAAAGCTATTCATGGTGAAGAAGGAGAAGAAGAAGGCCTTTGATGTGGTGTATTCAGATCGGGTACCAGGAGGTTCTGGTGATGTGCGATTTGGAGAGATGGACGGAGCTTTTGGTTTCGATGGTTACAGTAAAACGAATGATGAAGAGAAAGGGTTAAGCCCTAATCATGTAATTAAGTTTCATTAATTATAATTAATTAATAAATTATGTAATCAAAATGTTTAATTAACGATACCTTATTCATACGAAAACGGAATCAAACGATTTCGAATCTGTTGGAATCGCAGAAAAGAGATCTACAACATGGAACTGATTGGAACAAAAACGGAGCTAGCTACAAATTCAGAAGGAGTAAAATCTATGTGAATTTTTTTTTAAATTAAAATTAATTATTACTGCGTTGATAAATTTATTTATGTATACGCCGTTAAAAATTCAGTTGTATGTGGTACGAGATTGTATTGATTTATTCTATTTGTGGTGATTCGTTGGATGAAATAGGAATTTATATTTTTATTGTAAATGAGAAAATATGAAAAATGATTCATTTATTGAATTAAAAAGTTAAACAATAAAAAGTTTACATTTTTATTGTAAATGAGAAAATATGAAAAATGATTCATTTGTCCAATTAAAAAGTTAAACAATAAAAAGTTTACATTTTTATTATAAAGGAGAAAATATGAAAAATGAACATTTGTTTGAATAGAAAAGCTAATAAAGTTGTGTTTACATTAAAATTTACATTTTAATGTATGTATGGATCATATTAAAAGATACATTGTAGGAAATTTGTATGTAACATAAAAATTTACATTTTTATGTAATAATGATTCATTAAAATGATTTATAACTTGTTTAAAAATGATGTAACATAAAAATTTACATTTTTATGTAATAATGATTCATTAAAATGATTCATAGCTTGTTTAAAATGATGTACATTTTTATAATGATTCATTAAAATGATTCATAGCTTGTTTAAAATGATGTAACATAAAATTTTACATTTTTATGTAATAATGATTAATTAAAAATGTTCATAGCTTATTAAAAATGTTTTAACATAAAAGTTTACATTTTTATGAAAGCGAATCATTAAAATGATTCAAATGTGATAAAAAATGTTTTAACATAAAAGATTACTTTTTTATGTAATAGCGAATCATTAAAAAGATTCAAAAGTGATAAAATGGTTAACATAAAAGATTACATTTTTATGTAATAGTGAATCATTAAAAAGGTTCAAAAGTGATAAAAAATGCTTGTTTGACAAAACTGTGTTAACATAGAAATTGTTATGCGAATAAATTATTCTTTTATCTGTCATTAGAATACATAGAAAAATATGTACAAATAAAATATTCTTTTATTTGTCATTAGAATACATAGAAAAATGTGTACAAATAAATTATTCTTTTATTTGTCATTATAATACAAAGAAAAACGTTTACAAATAAATTATTCTTTTATTTGTCATTAGAATACATAGAAAAATGTGTACAAATAAATTATTCTTTTATTTGCCATTAGAATACGTAGAAAAATGTATGCAAATAAATTATTCTTTAATTTGCCATTAGAATACATAGAAAAATGCATGTAAATAAATTATTCTTTTATTTGTCATTAGAATACATAGAAAAATGTGTACAAATAAATAATTCTATTATTTGTCATTAGAATACATAGAAAAATGTATATAAATAAATTATTCTTTTATTTGTCATTAGAATACATAGAAAAATGTGTACAAATAAATTATTCTTTTTTTGTCATTGGAATACATAGAAAAATGTGTACATATAAATTATTCTTTTATTTGTCATTGGAATACATAGAAAAAATGTGTACAAATAAATTATTCTTTTATTTGTCATTGGAATACATAGAAAAATGTATCCAAATAAATTATTCTTATATTTGTCACTAGAATACATAGAAAAATGTATGCAGATAAATTATTCTTTTATTTGTCATTAGAATACATAGAAAAATGTGTACAAATAAATTATTCTTTTATTTGTTATTAGAATACATAGAAAAGTTTAACAATAAAAATTTACATTTTTATTGTATGTAAGAAGTAATGAGAAATGATCATTATTTGAAATAGAAAAGTTCAACATTGAAAATTTACATTTTTATTGAATGTAAAGAATGATTCATTAAAAAGATATATCGTTTGATAAAATATGTTAACATAAGAAATTACATTTGTTAATGTAAAATGAATCAATAAAAAGATGCATCGTTTGATAAAATATGCTAACATAATAAATTACATTTGTTAATGTAAAAAAATATGTGAACAATAAAATATTCTTTTATTATATGCATATGAAATGTAGAAATTGTATGGAAAATAAAATATCTTTTTATTGTGTACATAGGAAATGTAGAAAATGTGTAGACAATAAAATACTTTTTTGTTGTAACGTGAAATGTGATTGAACCAAATATACTTGGTTATTGATATGGATTGTGATTGATTGATTGTTTGGATTATGCTCGACCAGTTTATGAGCAAAATATGTTTTTACATTTAGCATGGGGTTAGATAAAAAGGTCTATGTGTTAACATCTTGTGAAACACTTCACGATTTGACTACAAGGTGTTTGGCGATGTTGTTTATTTCAAAATTTAATAAATGATTTTGAAACGAGATTTCTTAAGTAAAAAGAATAGTATTTCCGATTTTGGACTGGGAATGTTTTATAAAAATGTTTTATAAAACAGAAAGGATTTCGAGGCTATACCCGATGATTCCGAAATGATTTGTAAGTAAAAATCTATATAGATTTGATTATACTTGTGATTATGTTGTGAAATGATTTTCCCTACTTCGGGATATAAAATGATTTATCAAGTATGTGGCTGAAGATGCAGGTGACCCGAAATTGACTAACAGTGTAAAGGCGTGCATGTCTTCCCCAATTGGTGGGATGGTGCATTGTCAGTGTAGCCATTAGGTGCACACACACACACACACACACACACACACACACACACATATATATATATATATGTATATGTTCCGGTAGGGTGCATACTGCCCGGTCCTAAGGGAACATGACCGATATTTGGTTCGCATACTTTTTTGTATGCATTGTTATGTTTTGAAATTCTTATTTCCAAATGTTTTGTTTTGAAATCCCGAAGTGAAATCTACTTTATTATAAAAGCTAGATATGTATTTCAAATGATTTGAAATAAAAGAAATCGGGAAATAAAGTACAAAGAAATAATTTATGTAAGGTGAATTGGATTTTGAAATCGAATTTTAGGGATTAAGCCTAAATGGGTAGATTAAGGAATGCATGTTGATTGATGCATTGTAGATCCATATGTTTATTTATGGTTGATGTTTTCGCATTGGCAATCCAATGGAGTAAACCCGTTCCGCGTTAGCGGCATGGTCCTGTGACTAGCCTTATTATTATTAAATAGATTAGGTAAGATTTCTCATACCAGTCCCATGACTGACTCGTAGTTTGTTTCACTTTACAAACTCAGGTGCCCTCTTTTCCACACGGGCAGTCGAGTAGCTTATTTTGCAGATATATTGAGCAGGATTCTAGATCGAAGCTTAAAGCTGTGTCCAGGGCAATGGCAATCTTCCGCTGTGTTAGTTCAATTGTTCCGCTGCTGTTATATTAAAATTATTATAAATTATCTTCCGCTGTAATTATATTTCAGTGTACTCTGATATTCTGTACTCTGATATAATATTATTATGATGTTTATAAAAGTCTTATGTTATTTGTTCTAATGTATTGTATTCCCAGAGTTAGCGTATTCGAGTTTTGGAATGGTCTTAGTCGATTTTTCGGTCGATTAGGTCCGGGCAAAATCCGAGTCATTACAAAGGCTCTGGGAATGGTTTAGTAGGAACCTGAAATGGGGTTGTAGTTTTTATGGTCCCAAGTCTGATAGTAGAAGTATCGATTTGAGCAGAAGATGTCTCTTCAGTATGAAGGCGAGATTGTTACCTAGTAGTCATTCTACACAAATATACTTGTTTACAAAGGTATCATAGGTGTGCATTCCATAAATAAAAAAATATTATACGGAAATCTGCTAGCTATATTAAAGCGAGGCTTGAAATCTACAATCCGGCTTATGTCGATCAATCAATCTTAAGCGCCACTTTTAACTTAAACTAAAATCGTCGTGTGTGCGTAGGCAAGAGTTGATAGGATATAAATTGTTAAAGAAAACAAGCTTGTATGGATGTGCCATTTAGTTTAAGTCTTGAGACTTATTATGATATGATTTATTATCTAATTCGTCATCGGAATGGACGGTCGATGACGATGTATACGTCCAAAACATACAATGGGTTGTTATTATTAAAAGACAAGAAACAACATGATAAATATGCAATTCTCCAAAAATTAACTATAAAGTGTTCAAAATCTGGAGTTCTCAAAACAACAAGTTTCAAAGGAAAATCTCAGAGCAAAAGAGTGGGTCGCTAAACGACTTGACAGTAAGGTCGTTCAAAGACCTAAAAGTTAGGTCGTCCTTATGCCTTAGAGGCTCATGGGTCGTGCTCATGACCTAAAGTAGGTTCAAGTCATTTGAACAAGATGAAATGCTCAGGTTGTTAAAAGTCTAAGATTGCTAAAGTCTTAGCATGTACAGGCTATTGGAGACTTAGGTCATCAGAAAGCCTAGATCGCTCAAGAGCCTCGGATCGTGGGTCGTTGAGAATTCATGGGTCGTCTTAGCATCCCTAAGATTTCGATCGTGTATTATATGAAGATTTAGATCGTCCGAGTCTATCAAATGCTTAGGTCATTCTAACGTCCTGGAACCATGGGTCGTCCGAACATTTAGAAACTTAGGTCATTCGAATTTCCAAGACTTAGGTCGTTATAGTATGTCATGCATATGGGTTGTAAGTCGAATGAAGGCTTAGATCGTTCTAATGGACTTATGCTCAGGTCGTCCTACAATCTAAAATCCTAAGAAATCTCAACGACCTAAAAACTTATATTGATTGATGGTCTAAGGAGTTGGCTCGTCTACCTATATGCTTAGGTCGTTCTGACGATATAATAGTAAATTCAGGCAAGGTCGGTTCATGGACAACAACAATAGAATTCTCATCACAAGTTTGTACATCGCCAAATTAAATCAAAAATAAAGACCATTGGCTGGTGGCAAGCATGCATTCCAAAAGTCAAAGCATATTAATTAGAACAAACAGTTCAACAACTAATTCAAGTCCAGACGAGAACTTATGGAAAAACAACACTTGGATTCACAAGAGTCGACTGACACCATCCATCGCCCAAACCTAAAAATCACACAATTAATACCCAAATTTGATTCCAAGACACAATCAAAATATGGAACTGTACGTGTTCATATTTACACATCATTTTCAATCCCAAACCATAAGGCATTAACTAGCCGATTTGAACAAATCCTAGAATTATAATGGTCGGGTTCAATTTCAAAACAGAGAAATAAAATAAAGATTGGACCTGATCAAGGGGTTCTTGCAATGGTTTTCGAAAGATCGACAATGACGAGATGCTTCGAATTTTAGGGGCTTGATCTCAAATAAAATCGAATCATCTTCAGAGACTATTGGATTTGTCAAAGCCTGAATAACCAATCAATGGCAACAACAAAGAAATTCTAATTGGCAACGTCGAAGTTGAACAATGGTTAAGGAAGGATTTAACTCTCAGAAGTAAGCAGCCATTAATGAAACCCTTTCCATTAAAGGAGACAAAGTCGGATAGCAGCGATCTAAGAGATATTATAAAGGCTCATGGGGTAAGATGGGTCAGGCCCGATCCATCCATCATTGTCCAAAACAACCCTAAATCTTTGAGCGACCTAGAGATGACTTTTGGAATCAATGGTCTGAGTTCTGATGACCCTAGGGTAAGACGACCTAGTTCAAGCATGTGCGAACAATCTAACAAGGAAATGTTAAAATTGTATATCGGAGCTCGTATTATTTTCAATATATACCAACTCCGAGGGGAAAATGTTAATCCATAAAAAATATGGCTCGGATATGATGCACAAACATGGTTCGAGTGTTAAGTCATTCTCACACTTTCAAACCCAGGTCTTCATTCCCTAAGACGTAAGATCTAGGTTGGATCTTCACCTGGTCATTCCAGACCTTAGATCGCTGGTTCACATAAGCAAGGCCAAGTTGTTGTTCCTTAGACCGTTGATTTAAGAAAACATCACCAGGTCGCTCTGGAGTTAGGTCGTTCCGCAATTTAACAAGCCAAGCCGTGTTTTAAAGAAAAGAAAATTTGGGTCTTTTGACCTTAGGTCGTTTCTTGGGGAAGAAGACAAAGTTAGGTCATTGCCGACCTAAGGCATCAGACCGTAACCGACTTGAGGTGTCAGGTCGTGGATGACTCAGAGCTCTGGATCGTGTCTTGGAGAAGGAGCATAGAGTCAGGTCGTAACCGACCTATCCCCTAGGTTGTTCGACGACCAGATTTCTGGCACACACCATTTTTAGGCGTTTCCACTTCATTTCCACTCCTATAAATACCCCCACACTTCCACTATTAAAGGGACCAAGTTTTGTATCTACGAAGTGCTGCTAAAATCATTTCTAAACTCCTCCAAACCAATTCAACCTCCATTAATCCTTCTCCAAGCTTAGATCCAACACCAAAGCCTCTATGGAATCATTCACAATCATCCAAGTGTCCAATTATTGAAGATCTAAATCAATAATCATCACACTTAGAGAGATCGAGCTATTTCCTTGGTGGATTCGAGTAGATTAAAGTATAAAAGAGAAGAAATAAAGAGGAATATTGTAGCTAAGAGAATATGAGCAGAATGCGAGGAATTATGTACCTTGTAAACTCTATGATGATAATGAAAATTCCTTCCATAGTGGACGTAGGCCAATTCTAGGCCGAACCACTCTAAATTTCCTTGTTCTTTACTTTTTTCTATGTTTGTGGCTTCCACTTTTAGATCTACATTCCTTGTGAAGTATAAACTTACTCCTCGAGGGTGTTCGTGTCATTTTTAGCTAAACAGAAGTTGTTTTTATAATAGACTCATATTGGCAAGCTCAACGTTGTGGATCACGTTTGGGCTAATTTGGCTAAGATGTGTGACATTGTCTCTTATTGAGCCGTGTTTCTTCGTATAGTATAAAATTGACGTTTTAAACTGATTTCTAAATATAAAACATAGTACTCGGGAAAGTTGAACCTAGTAAATAATATAAAATAAAAAATTAGTGATTTAAGTAACTTGTTTATTAGATTTTTATCTATTTGTGCGCTATTATGCGTTGTTTACTCATTTACGTGTTATTACGCGCTATTTTGACCACACTGTTAGATTTAGGTTTTTTGGACACTTATTTCACTTTGATTGCTATAAATAAGTTCTATTTGATTTATTATTGCCATTATGAATGTCTGCATGCTCGTTTAGGAATTTGAATGACTTCGGATCGCATGGTTGAATTGTTTGCTTAGTTTAGCTTAAAACGCCATTTGTAGGCGATCAAGTAATAGGAATATCTCATTTGATAAAGTTTAGGGGTGCTTGTAGAATTAATGCGCATGTCAATTTACGCTGATTGAGCGTGCAAGGATGGTAGACTCGAACAAATGAGATGAATTCTCGAAGGAGCTTCGGAGCGCACAGATGGATCCGATGATGGAGGAGCATTGGAGCCCGATGATGGATTTGAAGACAAATCGATACTAGAGCTTGATGGTAGATATAAAGAAGGTGGATGGACTTGGCTATGAGCTGGACTTTGCGACGAATACCGAACATTTTCCTTGGGTAGGTACTTAACCAATTTGGTTAAATATGTGATCCAGGTAGTCGTTATCGAAAACTATGGAGTGGTCGACATCCACTACCATTGCTATTGGCCATTTGGTTAATTTGACATGGGCGATGGTGCAATTTCAAGGATTAGTACATTATGGTTTGTTTGATCATGATTTCGATACGGTACCTCTTTAATCAACGGTTTGGCATGATGCAATGATGTGGTGCTTCTATATGGTGACTTGTCATTCAATGACGATGATTCCAAAATGGTGAGCAAGGCTGCTGCAGTTGATAGTTTTCTCTGATTTGCAAAAAAGAAAACATTGGGTTATATTGAGATAAATGTCATATGAGGACATGATGGCACATAGTTGTTATGACTTGAAGGTCAGTCGATGAGTTCTCATGATAGTGTTGTTTTCCATGGATAACCTATTTGTCGATCAGCTTCAGAGGGGAGTCATGTGGACAATCTATTGATGGATTCCACTACAGAGAACATGTGCAAAGTGGTTGTTGATATCCATGATTTAGGTACGCATTTGAGAGAGTGGCACAAAGATGAATCAAAGCCAATGCAATTTGGACTGATTATCCTGAACCTTAGCGCCAGTTGCGATATGGATCAGGTACGGTTATCTACTGTAGACCAAGGCCTTTTGACATAACAATAACCTGGTGGAGAGCAGGTTAGTTGGACCTGCCTGTGCCTTGATGAGTTTGGTGACCGAAGTACTGGATATATTTTTTATGTACTTAATGAGTAAATGCGAGGATGGTTGAAGATGATATGGTTGTTTACTTATTTATCACTATTTAATACTTAGATGTCTATCACACATTCTCTACTTGAAGTTTGTCGTAGTGTAGCATATATCGACTGTTATGCTCTAACTCTATGAATGTAGGGACAAGACAGGTATGATCCTGCATACCCTCCGTGTGACATATACTATTATGACTTTTACAGTACTTTGAGATTTGTTTATCGCTTACACTGGACTATTTTCTAACCTAAGGATTTATTTCTCTCTTATTACCTTAGGTGGTCGTCGACGTTGTTGGTAAGAAGACCAGGTGACAAGTATATGTATTACTTGAAGCTACACAAGTGGAGTAGCATGAGGCGACATCTTATATTTTATTACTTATATCCTTATTGTTTATCCCGTTGTGTGACATTATGGTTAACAGTGTTTTGTATTTCTTTTAGAGATAGTTATTAGTTTGAGTTTATTTATCACTTGTATAAATTATATTGCTATTTTGTATAACTGTATGAGCCTATATATTCTAATTTTGTGGTTTATATAGTTATTACTGCATCATTTGTTTTATATCTGTGGTTTTTATTATTATATGTCATTTGATGCGCTGCGAGACATACGACAGGTTCTATGATTGTATTTATGTTCAATTCTCTTCTATTTTATTTTTGTCTTTCCTTTTTTCTTCTTCTCTATTATTTATTTCTCTTAATGACCACTTTACATCGATCTGGTGCTTATAAAGCATAATTCTTAGTTATGAGCACCGGTGGTGTATGGAGGATCATCACATTTGGTATCAAATCTTAGGTTTAGTTGTTTAACCTAAGTGATACAAAATTACAGAGTTAATATATATGAGAGAGTACGTATTTGTATATATTTCAGTTTGCAAATCGATATGTTTTAGTAATATGTCTAGTATAGGTTGTTTTGCACATGAGTGTCATATGAATAGTATTTCTCTATTAATGACTGACTGTCTTAACCACTTGTCTTGGATGATCCAACGAACGCGGAATTACTACTAATTACTTTGTTTTTGGAGTTGAGAATCGAGCAAAATCAAGAACCACCGGCCTCGATTTACAATTTATGCTTCCAATAGTTGTACGAACCATTATCTAGGATGCTCTAATATCTCTAATTGGTTATGGTGCTCAAGTGAAGCGATTCGACTATGCCACACTACATGGACACTTATGTGTCTATGTAGTGAATCATACCTTGGAATGGAATCGACTGTTATTGGAAAACGACAGTTTGGTTTATCATGAGGATGTATTCGATAGTTTGGAGTTGGATGTTGAATGAATTAGGAGTTTACTCCAAAGTGACTCCAAGGTTGAGCCTAGATAAGTCAAGAGTATTTATCTCGAGTTCTCGAAGTCGATTCACTTGAGACCAGTCTATGGTTCACTTTAAAGAGGTTTATCGACTTCTTTGAATTCGATGAGGATTTCATCTATTTAGGCAATATATCTGGGTTGAAAGTGTGTGACCAAATTTGACATACTATCGAAGTACGGTTATTCGCAGTTTTCACTCCAAAATATGGAGTTTGTGGCTGAATCGGGTGATTGACCCGAGAGGGTGATTTCATTCGATGAGTGAAGGATGGCTTGGACGGGTCGATCGAGTAAGCTCATGATGTTCAAGCTTGCGCTAGCATAGAAGTTTTTCTTGCTTTGTCGGGACCAATCGTGGAAGCACATATATGGAATGTTGTTCTGTTTTGTCGAAAAC
Organism: Allium sativum; assembly: GCA_030737875.1. Taxonomy (NCBI): domain Eukaryota; kingdom Viridiplantae; phylum Streptophyta; class Magnoliopsida; order Asparagales; family Amaryllidaceae; genus Allium; species Allium sativum. The sequence goes on from CM060912.1 coordinate 35,823,581, forward strand.
TCCCTCGATGAAAGAGAAGGGATGCAATGTCACCATTCAATATATGTTTCCACGAGCGGAGTTCCTATACGTGTTTTAGTTTGGCATCGAGGTTTTATCATTCTATATGATCTCATGTTTCAATGAATGGAACAGGATTAGGACTCGTGGTAATTAATTTGGTTTTTTTATTGTGAATTACCATGTTGAGGGTTCAGATAGATTATATAAGTTTGTAACATCCGATATTTGGTCATCAGAAATTAATATTATGTGTGAGTACAACAACTATAACAATTTATTTTAGGCTTCAAAGTGGGGCAGTGTTATGGCACATCTATTCTATACTTGGTAGTATACAAGTTTTCGCCAAAACTCAAATCTCATCGAGTTGTTATTGCATATTTGTTAAATTATTTGCATATTGTTGATTTTTTAACTTAACCGAACTTAATATTTGAGTCTAGTAATTCAATTATTAGGAAAGTACGGGACATCAGTGGAAGTTAGAAGTTATTGCTGACAATAGTGGGATAGGACATTATGCACTTTATTAGAGAGTTATCCTCAATTTAGAGATTGTGGGCTTAGGCTTAGATCTTAATTAGGCGAGTCGTTTATGATTGGACGATAGCAGGCTAAGACAGTTTTCTAGTAGCGAGTCATCACCTGAGCTTGTAGCTTGAGAGTGTCTGGACACATTTGATGAGGTGGCCATATTGCCACCATGTTTGAGTCGAGTTCCGTATCGACCTAATATTGGATGTTCTTTCGGTTGGGAATCCCGAAGAGATTTACCGATTATGGATAGTTAGTTGGTGTATGGTTATTGCAGCATCTCATATGCTGCTTTGATCTTGATTGGTTGGTTAGGTCGTTCGAGCCAACTAGTGAGTCGACATATTTTATGGTTAATTTGTTGGAGTTTTACTTTTCATTAAGGAAAGTGGAGTTCCCGTGTCACATTGTCTCGAGTACGATGTCGCTATGATTCTTACGAGAGTTTCGATGATTTGAAAACTGAAGTTGCCAAATGAGTGTGTTGATTCCTTATTTCGAGCAGGAACGAGAGGTTGATAATACTTACTTGGTTGTGTGGGTAGCTTAAGTGCAGTTTATTTCTGAATAGAATGTTGACGTGTTTTAATCTATAACCAAGACTGCATAAGGTGTTTTCGACTCCCGATTCAAATTTGAGGGCAATAGAGTTCTCTTTGGAGTATAGGAGGCACTTTCATTATAAAAAAAAAGGGTTAGAGTCGTCTAGTAATGTTACATAACTAGAGTTTCTCTTTCCCCAGAGGTAGTAGCCTTCTACAACTTTACGTTTCCATATGTATATATGGGATGGGTGGTTGTTTGAGTCTATTTGAAGGTGTACCAATTCGAAAGCGATACTCCTTTAGTGAACATCGCTTGCTTTCATTATTGGTTACGACTCCATAAGTAGAGGTGAGCTAGTAGACTTGACCATGGTGGTTGGTTCCATATGGAAGAGGCGTTGTTTCCGGCTTCGTTAGAAGGGTTGGTTGCACATTCACTTCATGATGAATGCAACATCATCTAGCTAAAATTGAATGGGAAGAATAGAATAGTTCTATATGATTGTTCGAGGTTCCTAAATGGATGCGAGAATAATTGTTGATAGTTTCCATTAATAGGTTGCCAAGGATTTAGGAATGGTATGATAGCACTCGAGTCATACCTGATTCGTAGACGAGGCGTACTAGATTAACATTTCTTATTTTTGGGATGACGACTAAGTGTCAAGTCATATATGGATCTCGTATTATATTTGATGTTTCTAGTTAGGTTAGTAACTTGTATGGCAGGATAGGTATGGATATTTTTTCCTATAATTGATACTGTTTTTCTTATGCATGTTTGATTAGTGATGTTCACGTGTTTATTTATTTTTATATGATTGTTAGGAACGCAGGATAGTTGTAGTATCGTTTATTTATTCGAGATAAAATCCATACATGACTTAACATGCTTATGTAAGATGAATTTTGTTTATTTAACATGCTTATTTTCCTTGTTGCTATTTTTATTATTGTGTCTAATCCTTTTTGCTAAGTACATGCCCAGGTACATAAAATCAAGATTTGATTTGTTTGGATCCTAATTCACTTTTATTCGCATCTAAATGGTAAGCTTGCTATAAAAAAGGTATGCTGTAGACGTAGTGTTGTGATTTTTTTTCGTTTGGTTCATAGTGGTGATTTTATGCCTATGTATGGATAACAACTTTTGGGCTTTTGTTTTCATTTATTGGGATGATCCATATGTGGCATGTTGTAGTTTTTCCAGATCGACCCGCGCAAAGGAGATGCTATAGAAAATTTCCGTGAATTTTTCCAAATTTGGAAAGAAATTCAATATGTGATGCTAAGTTGAATTGTCTTCCAAATAGTGAGTTATTACTTTTATTTTCCGCTATATATTTGTTTGAAAAATAAGTGTACAACTTATATGTTCGGCTAAGCTACATCGATCCTGGATTTTATTGTGGTTGTACTTACGAATGAGAATGTTGGCTCCATGCTAAATTTCGAATCTATTTCCTTTGTTATAACCACTCTAATGGTTGTTACTGAGAGGATTAAGTGACGATTTTTCTTGTATTGTCACTTTTTTATGAGAGTCGGGTCGCGTTATTTTGTCCTTGATTTTAGGGACGAAATCCTTTAAGGAGGGGAGAATGAAACGACCCATTTAATGATTAAATATTTAAACATTTTATTTAAATATTGATCGTTAATTATTCAATTGACATTTCTAAAATAGGTTTTTTCACAAACGATTGAACTAGGTCTAAGACCGGTTCCATTGTGTCCGGATAGTTTGTTACATGAAGAATAAATATACGGATCACTATACTTATAATACGAACCAAGGCAGTCAAAACAGTCTAGAAGTACGCGAAAATTATCGCTCTGGGGGCATGGTGTTGGATTATGACGAAAATTATATTTTTGCAATCGTATAGTGAGTTGTTGCATGTCATCAAGGTTTTTAGCGATTGAATGTACCATTTGATCATGAATAATTTAAATGTATGTCATTTCTATAAGAAACTAAAATTGTATAATTCGAGTTTCAAAGGCTAACCTCTATGTACAATCACATTTGATCTCAAAACTATCAAAGGTAATTTTTACAGAGATGACGTCAGGCGGCACATTTCGATTGAAAATCATAGGTTTTTCGGCTTATATGTGGATAAATGAATATAATATTAAATGAAACAAAACCCATCCACACCGTTAAACTGGAGAAATTTCAATTTCTTCTCTCATGCTTCATGAACTTTACTACTACATTGTAAAATTGGTCGCCCCCCTCTAGTTGATTCAAAAATCGAAATCAAGTGAACCGATTGAAGAAAAATCACGAAATGTACATCGTTGAGCTTGTATCGACGAAAGCTACCCATTCGTACCAAATTTATCTTGTCTGGTCATCATTGCCTCGGTTGAGTTTTTGGAATAGCCATGCCAGAGTTCGACATAGCTATCACATGAGGGAGGAGATAGGCTAATCTAAGGGTTTGGAGGTGTTTCTCATGATGAGGAGATTCATTGACGTCGACGATGGTGTTTCCGGTGGTTGAAGGCAAAATTCATCCTTGTAGGTTTTTCACATGTTCGGCTATAGGTTTAGGGAACATATCTTCATAGAGAAGCCGAGGTTCCAGGTGGTGGTGCCAGTAGATCAACTTTGTAAAGAGAAGTTCAATGGTGAAGTCAGTTTCAATTTTCGTCGACTATAGCTTTGTGTTAATGAAAATCATTCACGCATGATTTATGGGTTTGCATGCTACAGTATCGGCCTAGAAATGGTGGAAGTTTGAGGAAGAAACATGTAACGGCAGTTTGTGGTAGAAACATGCAAATGCATTATTCACCTATTTACACGCTATTACGCGCTAATTTAACCACATTATTAGATATAAGTTATTTTAAAACTTATTTCACTTTGGTTGCGATAAGTAGGATCTATTTGATTTATTATTTCACTTTGTATAACTATTGGCTGCGTAGTTGAAATGTTTTCTTATTTTAACTTAAAACGTTGTTCGTAGGTGATCTAGTATTTGGAAAATCTCGTTCGTTAGAGTTTAGGGTGCTTATCGATTAAATGCACAAATTAGTGTATGTTGAATGGGCGTGCAAGGGTGGTAGACTTGAACGGATGAGATGAATTCTAGAAGGAGCTTTAGAGTGCATGGATGGCTTTGAAGATGGAGTAGTATTGGAGCACGGTGACGGATTTGAAGACTGAGAGACACTAGAGTTTGATGGCAAATCTAAAGGTAGTAGATGGACCTCAGACAACCTGAACTTTGCGACGAATATCGGACATTTTCCTCAGATGGATTTTTATCCAATTTTGGTTAAATACATGATCCGGGTAGTCGTTATCGATTACTATGGGGTGGTCAATATCGACTACCATTGTTATTGGCCATTTGGTAAACTTGACATGGACGATGGTGTAATTTCAAGTAGTAGGACATGATGGTTCGTTCGATCGTGATTTCAATCAAGTAGCTATTCCATCAGTAGCTTTGGCATGAGTCAATAATGTCGTTCTTTTATATGGTGATTTGTTATTCAACGACGATGATTCTAGGATGGTGAGCAAGGCCATTGCGATGGATAGTTTTCTCCGATATGCATAAATGTCGACATTGGGTTGTAATGACGATATTGTGTTGTACTGAGATGAATATCACATAAGGATGGGATGACACATAGTTGTTATGATTTGGTGGGCAGTTAGTGAGGTCTCATGGAAGTGTTGTTTTGCTGGTGATAGCCCATTTGTCGATCGGCTTAAACGGGGAGTCATATGGATAATCTATAGATGGATTCCATTACGGAGAACGTATGCAAATGGGTTATTGGTATTCGTGATTTAGTAATGCCTTTGAGAGGGTGACACAAGGATGAATAAGAGATACAACAGTTTTGATTGATTTGGACCGGACCTCAGAGCCAGTCGCAATTTGGATTGGGTAGGGTTATCAATTATAGATTAGGGATATTCCATATTATAATGGCTTCCATCAACAACAAGAACTACCCATCACTCCTCTCATTTATCCTTCAGTCCACCCACCACTACCTCGATCATTCACTTCTTCCCTATACACCTCGGACAACACGCTGGATCCGATGATCAACGAATCCCTTATCACCAGCAAACCCCAATCACTCCGCCAGCAACCAACGCTGCCAGCACTGCCGCTTCCTCAGGCTTCATCGCAACCACCCCCAGTGCCACCATGGAAGCTCCCTCTGCTACTGCCCATATTTCCTGCCTCCCAACGATTATCTTACGCGGTGGTGCTCTCACGTCGCATCAAGAGGACTCGGCTAAATCCACCAGCTCCTTCAGTGGCATCATCATTCAGACTGGGTCTCATGCCCTCTTTCAAATCGTTCATGTGCATAGTTCAATTATTGAAAAGTAACTGCCAATGCTACCACTGTGCTTCTAAAGGACACGTGGAAAAAAATTGTAGGAACGCAAGGATTTGCTATAGATGCGATTTTTTTGGGCATGACAATAAAAGCTACACATGAAGGGACAATAAGATACAAACAACTGCAACTTCAATTACCCCCAAAAACCTCTACGCATTCCCCTGACGAAAATCTTTTGTCCATCAACTCACTGTCTTTCTCTACACACGTGCCAGGAATCGAAGCGGCACATTATCTTCCCATCAAATCATCCCAACTCGTTACCTTCCCCCATAAAGCACCCCACTTCTCTAGAAAATCACAATTTTCCACTTTCCACCTCCAAAATGGCGCTTCTAGCCAACGCCTCATATCTCGTCAAAGTGTCCTTCTTAATTAGCTACTGGAATCTCAACACTGTTCGCGCCACCCTGTCAGAGCTATTCCACCATTACGACTGGAGTATCTTCATAATCGCTAACCATAACTACCTTATCCAGTTTACGTCCACCGAGCTTTACCATGCAGCCTTAAATCGTCAGTTCATCAACAAACTAGGAGCAACCCTAGTTCTCGAAGCCTGGACCCAGCTTTCGAGAACGTTGTCAGAGAATTCTAGCCTACCACCTGAGTCAGAATTAGAGGATTCCTGATACACCTCCATCACTACCCAGAATGCCTCACAGCCGCCATCTACCAAGTGGGCATCTACATCTGTTCCGACGACTGCGGGTGGGCTCAAGTCGATTTTATGTTTGTTTTTGCCAGAGTTAGACACTTAAAAGCAGTAAGGCTTCCCTGCATGTACTCCGTCTTCCTCAACAATAGCCATTACGTCATCACGGTTGAAGATTGGGACCATTTCCACCCCACCCTGAACCCTAATGACCTTCTCCTTGGAAATCCATGGGAGAATAATCGAGACTTCGTGATGGAACCATTCCACCTTCCCTTCTCTGCTGACCCATCCTTCTCCATAGAACCTGACAAATGTTTTGACGCTCTGCTTGTTGAATACACCATACCCTAACCCATCAAACCAATTCTTGCGAACCCTGCTCCTCTGTCCACTCCTGACAACTCCATTGAGGTTATCGATACGATGGGTTGGGACCCTTGGCCTTCGCCAGAACCTAGGTGGGACCCCCTTGCAGATATGGATTTATCTGATGCCTTTCCCCAGCTAGTCAACTCTAGCATTGAAGCTTTCCAGTTAGCTGCTCAGGAAGTCACTACACCATACCCTTCTCCTTTACTCATCAGTGATGTTTCTCTGATGATTGCTCCAACGCTGTCAACCTCTATTGTAAGGCGCAGCGCCAGAATCCAAGCCTCGTCGTCTGGTAAACCCTCACCCGATACAGGCAGCGTCTTTCAGCCTATAGTTTTTTCTGATGATAATTACTCGTTAAACAAAAACCTTGCTCGATGCATGGGTGTTTATCTCTCCCAAGACCAATATTCCACCATGCAAACTCTTGAACTGGAGAGAGCTTCCTACCTCCAATGAAGATCCTTTCTTAGAATGTAAAGGGGCTTGAGGACCCCAGTAAGAAGTTTGCAGTCAGATTTATCCTCTCCCCAATGCGGCTGGATATCCTTATGTTCCAAGAATCTAAGCTTAATGACCCTACTCCAATCAGTTCGTGTTTATCTTCATCCTTCTCGAATTGGGTGTTCGTCAACGCCGAGGGCTCCCGCAGTGGTCTGGTTACTGCTTGGAATAACAACATGTGGACTTATCTTCGGACTCTGAAATCCACCTCTGCTCTCCACGCCTTTCTGCATCATATCCCCACCAACTCCGTCTTCCTCATCTCCAACGTTTATGGCCCTCCATGCAGCAGAGACTAGAGACAACTTTGGCTGTCGTGTTCTAATATTGGCCTCCCTCACAATGGTCCATGGCTTTTAGGGGGTGATTATAATGTCACCAGGGGTCCATCGAGGTGCAACACCTCCACCCCCGAAACTGTAGACTTCAATGACTTCATCAACAACTGTGCCCTTATCAACCCCCCAATTTGCAATAGACGCTTCACCTGGTCTAATAACAAGGAAATCTCTGCCCTTGTCATACTAAATCGCTTCCTTTTCAAAAATGCTTGGGACGACCCCTCTCTCCTGTCTAATGTCACTGGTCTGGCATTAATTCTCTATGTCTATTGCCCTATTCTTCTTTAAACCGATATCCACCAAACCACCCCCGGTCAATTTTGTTTTGAGAGGCTCTGGCATATGGAGCCAGGCTTTGTGGACTATCATTCAAGCTTGCCCTGTTTCCCTCCCTTGCAAGATCCCTCTGCCACCCTGGTTTCTAAACTTCACTGTCTCAGGAGGCTCATCAAGCCTTAGGGTAACAACATTCGGAGCTCAATCATGAGACGTATCTCCAACATCCAAAAGGAAATCTTGGACTTTAATTTTAGGGAGGAAGCTTCTCCCCTTTGCCCTGAGGATTCTTAAACACTCTTTGTGCTTTAGGATGAGCTCCATAGGCTACTCCAACAAGAGGAGACGGGTTGGAAACAATAGGCAAAAACTAAGTGGCTTGAGGAAGGTGATAGAAACACTTCTTTCTTCCATAGACATGCTAACGGTATAAGGCGAATATCTCTGATTAGAGAAATTCTCCTTCTTCTATTCTAACCTTCTTTATTTGTATTTCTCGCCCTCTAACTTCTTTCTATTAATGATCCAGTATTTTTGATACCTGAATAGTTGACATTGGGTTTTGTGTCAATTTTCGGGGTTGAAAATCCCTGTTTGTTACAGTGGTATCAGAGCTGAAGATTATGTGATTACCTTGGCTTTGTGGCATAATTGAGTAGAGATGGGGTTACTAATACCCTAGATTGAGTTGAGTGAATATATATGAGAGAACGTATTTGTGGACTTTATAAAAATAGTTTTATATTTTGGAGATTTATTGATTGAGTGGTTTATGAATTCTGGTCGATGGTGGGGCACCATAATATCGAGGGTTTCTAAATGCTCGAATAAAATGGACCGACATGGTATTTTTGAAAAGAGGTTAAATGAAATAATTTTACTCAAATTATATTTTGATATGAAGGAAGTATACATATTGGAATTATAATATATATTGGATGTGTTGGTTGTTATTATAATCGAATAATATTATAATTGAGAGGGTTATAAATAACGAATCATAATTCATATTAATATAATCAGATGGAATAAATCTGGATTTAAAAACAGAACTGAAATAAAATTCTGGAAATTTGAAAAAGTATTCGTAAATGAATTTTGGATTACAAACACGAGGAATGTAAAATTCTAGGAGATTTGAAAATGTTTTCCAAGTGCTGAGAAAGATATTGTGAAGCAAATTCCAAATGGGAGTGTGAATAATGAGTTATGAAAGTGATATAGTATTGAACTCACTTCAGTCGCTGGAAAATAATTCTGATGATGATCCGGACATCATCAATGTTCATTTTCGAGTCCTAAGTGACGGATTACTACCAAAGATTTTTTTTGAATTGCTATTATTATATGTAAAGATATATGATTTCAAACTGATTTGAAATAAAACCCAGGAATTTGAATTCTGAGATTTGAATTTAACTTATGAAGTTAAATAGATTAACTGGTAAAAGTGAATAAATAAACTAGAATTTAACTTAAACTAAGCTAAATAAAATTTGGGTTGGTTTAGAGATAATCTGAAATCGAATTGGATTGTTTGGCAAGAATTTGAAATTTAGAATGGAACTGGAGTTTAAATGGATTTGGCTTGGGTATAAGCAAAGGATTTGGATTTGAGGATAAATTGAGTGGAGATCAATTGGGGATATGTTGGTATTGACTGAAGTGATAGCAAATAGAAGAGATAGAAGTGGAATGCCCGACAAAAAGGTAAAAGTTTATATTTTATATGAGTATGAGATTTGTGAGCCTGGTTGGCAAGCAGCTTGGGTGTTTGAATTCCTTTTGGATTGGAGAAGGCCTGGAGAGGCGATTTGTAGTTGTACCGGGTAAGCCGTGCAAAGGAGACGCTGACAATTTTTTTTAGAAATTTAGAATGTTAGAATTTTTTTTAAATTTTTTTTGTTAAAAATGTATTACTATTTTAATTCGAATTAATTGGTTCAGTTATAACTGAAATTAAGAAGTAAAATAAAAGGTTTTAATCTAATTAATAGTGATTGTAGCATTTTTCCTACCTTAGAAATTTCTGTGATGAATTTCTTTTAAGGGGGAAGGAATGTAACGACCCGCATTTTTAACAATATAATAATTAATTTATTTAATTATTTAAATGATAGTTTTGTAATGTAATTGGCTTAAATTAAATAATTATGCTTTACATTTATTAAATATAAATAATGGAATAATATATTTAATGTCGAAATAGTCGAAAATGGTTGAATTCGCAATATTGTGAGTATTGAGTAATTTAATCGATTTAATGCCATTTACAATTGAATTATTATAACGAATATATAAATTAAACGACGTTGGAACGTATTAATTATAATATAAATTATAATAGAGCTCGTAACGTCGCGATAGTTCGTCATATTATGGTTTGAACTTCAGCCAAGTATGCATGATTCGTTATAAGTCGGATTTCTAAACGTTCGAATCTAATTAACTGTATTTTTCTAATGGAAGTGAAAAATCGAGATTTTGGCATATAGATTGTAAGTTATGTCCAAACCAAATTTTCAATAATTGCTATTGAATCGGTTATAAGCTATAACGATTATTTAAATATAATTAAATATTGATTTCTAATTTGGACAAGAATTTTAAGATGTGTTTTTAATTTAATTTACAGAACTTTTCTATAATTTTTATTTTGGAAAATAATCAACTTTTTATTTGAAGTATTTTACACCTTATATCAACGTTGTAGGATATCACAATATAATTTAACCTGCCTATATTATTATATTTTTGGAATCGTGGCACCTCGCTCGACACGACTGTATTCTTATTTCTGTTCATAGCAGCTCAGACATAAATGAAATCCTACGTAATGCGGTACACTAAAATTTTAAAACATAAAATATATATACATGCAAGAACTAAAGGTTCCAGACATTACTTCATAGTTACCTACCTCAAATTGTCAACACTATGGAAAGGAAATGCCATACTACCTAGGACTTCATACGAAAGTTTTCAGGACATTTAAATATTTGTAAACATTAACATTATGTAAAATATATTGCTTGCCTTTGCTGCTAAGGGATGCTACAACTACCCAATATTGTAAGAAAACTTACTTTAACACTAAGCTTCTAGTAATAAAATCTAACCTATTGAATTAAATCCTACCTTAAACTATAGCCGAAGACATTTCGATGGACACCCATCATCACAGTTATACCTTCAAGATCAAATCAGCTACTACCTATGAGTCTTTTGTAGGTGCAGGAGAGTAGATGTCACATCTTAAGTTGTGTTAGTATCATAACGTTGGTGATCTCACTTGGCTGTACAAACCAGGTTTGTTGTGTCCTGGGAGTGAAATATTTGTCAAAGTGTTTTGTGTCACATTGATGATCTTGTCACTTTACTTGTGTATACATCACATGTTAGTAGGCTCCAGCGATGACTGTGCTAAAGAATTAATGTTAGTGGTCTATATTTATATATATGTTGTGTATGGTCATACTCATTACTATTCCACATCATAGATGATACATGAAACTATAACATGCCAGTAAAAATGAGAAAAACATGCTGTGCTAATTAGTTAATGGAGTGGTGCAGTAGGACAATAAAAGAGAATTTATTAAGAAAACAAATAAAAAGAGTAAACAATCAACAAAGAACCACTGCTTCGCCAATATCAGGCACCATACATAATCTAATGAAAAGAAAGAAGTAAAACTAAAATGGCAGATTCTATCTCCAGTCCAGGATATCCAAAAGCCACAACACATTATTCTCCGAATAAGCAGCATTGCAGAAATCCATCTCAATAACAAAAAAAAAACATCGACAATGCTCTCTTCATTTCTCGACAAGAACAACAGCGATACTCACGCCCTAATCCCAGGAGAAAATGGATGACTAGGCAAAAAACAAAGATAAATATATGTCAGCGCTTTAAACGCGGTTCCATCAACATAATCAAACCTGCTTATTTCAGCATACATGCGATTTTTTTTTATGGTCCTTTCTACACATCATAAAATATATATGTGTAGCCTAGAAGAATACTTAGCCTAGGAGTACAAGTTACATAAAAGCACCACTCTATACGTTTTCTTAATTGAAAAGGAATTAAGTCTACTTATTAGGCCGTGTATAGTATAGGTACAAATAAATATACATATAAATATTCATACGTTCACACCTTACCTGCAAACTACCCAGTGGCGGATCTAGTTCAGACAGTGAGCTAGGGCCAAAATTTTGAACAGTTTTAGTCCCATATTGCTAAAGCTCTACAAAATTATATATATATATATCAATACATACTTAATCACTACAATTCAAAATAATCAGACACATAGTGGCTGAAATGTGGCCTTCTTTGTGCCCAGATAGGGCATATCACGTGTCTCTAGCTAGGGCGTGTAACACCCCGAATTTTAGTTAATACTAAAATTCACTAATTATAGGATAAATAATCTCAGATGTGGGAATTGGGGGTAACGGGCTGCGTCATTGCGTTCGTCTCGGAAAAATACTCGAAATAGAGTCCGAGTTTTCGAGAATCGGAGTCCGTATGGCCCGGTTATGGCCTAAAGAAATTTTCAGAAAATTCAAAGATAAAAACAGATTTAAAAATTCAAATTCAGAATTTGAAATAGAAGCAGCGGGTCAGGCGGGAGAAATTCCCGCCCTAGCCATGTCGACAGCGCTGTCGACAGGGGTGTCGACTGCCCTGTCGACTTGCCTGTCGACAGGGGTGCGACGCCCAGTGAAACTAGGTGCACCAGTTTGGGTTCTTGGGCTGGCCTAGAGGGCTGGTTCTAGAGATTTCCTAAATCTAACGGTCCTAATCTAACCTAGGGTTAATCTAAGGGCCTAAAACACTACCTAATCCTATAAATAAGACCCTAACCCTACCCTAATTCATTCATAATTAGATCTTGTAACTAAACTATGGCAAAATGAAACTTGATCATGGCCTCCACAAATCAATGAAGAGAGTTGCAAGCTAATCAACCTCTAATCATCTTCTTCTTCATATTTAGCAACTAGTTTTACTTCATAAGTTTGCTAATCTTGGTTTTGGTGAGTTTCTATGGCTTTAATAATCAATTGTTAAATTGATTATGGTAGGATGTGATAAGACATGGCTATGTTTGTGGATAAATATGTTTATGCAAGTTTGTATGATATGTGATTTGCAAGTTTTATGTTATATGCAAGTCTAATGCCATGTTTTATGATGCAAAACACTATGTTGAACATTTATGCATATGTAACATGTTATGCAAACTATAAGTGAGAATATATGCAAGTTATATGTAACATGATATGCAAGTTATGCATGTGATTTTATGCATGCTAAGTATTTGGTGTTATGCATGCTAAATATTTGATTGTATGCATGCTAAGTGTTTGGGTTTATGCAAGTTAAGTGGTGTGTTTATGCATAATAAGTAATTGATTCTATGCACGCTAAGTAAGTGGTTTTATGCATGTTAAGTGTTTGGTATTATGCATAAATCATGACATATAAGTTTACTCTTTTAAATGTGATGCATACATATGCAAGATGACACCTTTATATGCTATGCATGTTTACCCTCCTTTAAGATGCAAGTCATATATGCAAGCTCAACATGTTATGCAAGTTATGTGCATGATGTTATGTAAGTTATGTGCATGTTGTTATGCAAGTTCATATGTAAGTTATGTGTATGAGGGTATGCAAGTTATGTGCATGGTGTTATGCAAGATTAAGTTTATGAGATTATGTAAGTTATGTGCATGATGTTATGCAAGTTATGTATATGCTTAAATGCAAGTTTAATGTGATATGCAAGTATGCGAATGCTTATACAAGTATATGAATGCTTATGCAAGTTATGTGTATGCTTAAATGCATGTTTAACATGTTATGCAAGTTATGAGAATGCTTATATGCAAGTTCAACATGTTATGCAAGATATGTGTATGATAATATGCAAGCTCATATGCAACATGTTATGCAAATCATGTGTATGATAATGTGCAAGTTTGGGTTAAATGTAGTTGGGTTAATATATGCTCATATATGCAAGTTGACATCTTCTTAACCCATGACAAAGTTATATGCTAAACCCATGATATTTGTGATGGATCTTTCCCTTTATTATGTCGTGAAATGAGAACGATTTACGTGGGGGACGATGGGGTAATAAATATGTTAATAAAAGTATGATTGGGTATGATTAAGCATACCATAAAAATAAATTAACATAAGTGGGAATTTACCTATTGAGTTAGGTCTACCCCATGGGAATTTACCTATTGAGTTAGGTTTACCCATGTTATGAAAAATGTGTAATTAATTAGGGATAATTAATTGTGGGGGTGATTAATTAGGAGTAATTAATCAACTAAGACACGAGGTTGGACCCTTTTGTAGCGGAAGTCTGCCCGGAACCGACCGGCCATCCAGCGGCTACAAATGATTGGCCCAATGTGAGAGGTCTTAGTCACAAACTAAATACGTGATTAACGTAAAGACACGAGGTTAGACTCGGTTATGACGTAAGGCTGCCCGGACCCAACCGGCTTAACCAGCGGTCATAAAAGATAGTCTAATGTGAGAGGTCTTTATGAGGATCACGGTCTTAATTAATTAATAAACACTTAACCAAATTAGCATGTAGTGGGACATGAGGGTTAAGTGGGTGCCTTGGGTGGCATGTAGTAACTAGTGGGGGTGCCTCGGGTGGCATGAGGAAACTAGTGGGTTGCCTTGGGTGGCAATAGAAAATACGATTAGAATACTTAACCAAAGTGGAACATGTAATTAAAACATGGGTGAAGGGTTAAGTAAGTGCTTTGGGTGGCATGTGGAAATCTAGTGGGTGCCTTAAGTGGCAATTGTAATATAATTAAATGACAAGCTTAAGTAGTAGCTTGTGGGGGCCTTAAGTGGCAATTGAAATATAATTAAATGACTTAACCAAACTTTAAACATGTAAGTGAACATGATTATAAAAAGGGTTAAGTGGGTTGCACTAGATGAATGACAAGCTTAGGTGGGTAGCTTGTAGGGGACCCATTATAGGGTTACATTTGATAAATGACAAGCTTAGGTGGGTAGCTTGTGGGGGACCCATTATAGGGTTACACTTGATAAATGACAAGCTTAGGTGGGTAGCTTGTGGGGACCCATTATTGGGTTATACTAAATGAAAAACAAGCTTAGGAGGGTAGCTTGTGGGGGCCCATTTCAACCAATATCCCAAACGTATCTTAGTGGGCTCGACTCTGGTCGGGTGACGGGACACGCATATTGGGCTTGACTATAAGTGGCCAAAACGGGTTAGCGGTGGCAACGCAGGATCAACGGGTTTCATATGCGTGTGTGGACCCGGGCTGGTTGGTAAGTCGTTGTTGCATCGTGTAGATATAAAGCCGTGCACAGTGATATTATCTGGTAGCCACTTTGGGGAATGATACACCCCCTTTTGTGGGACCAGCACGGGTATCTACGGTAGGGAGCCGATCGCTTGGGGTAGTGGGTACACCTAGTAAAGATAGGGGCAGACGGCACCTGTGTAGGGGTACAAGAAACTACCGGGTAAAAATTACTAAGTACACTTAGTGGGATCAACCTTTAAGTAGGAATTACTCTTGGTGGGTAGAACTGGTGTGGTGCAGTGTAAGAATTACCCTTGGGTGGGGAGATCTGGGGTGGATAAATGCGTCTTTTCGGTTATCGTAGTACATCCGGTGTTTAGTTGGCTACTTAGTGTAGTCATTATCCCCAAAGGTACCGTACCTTGTTTATGTCATACCCTAATTACTTTAATGGTTGTATTGTTAGGGTTATAGGACTCACTCAGACTTATGTCTGACCCCGTTGTTTTTATCTTTTTCCCAACCCTCAGGTCCTACGGTGGATCCTAGCGGTAGTAGAGCTTGATCGGATTGCTGTTCCAGTCTTTAGGAGCTTGGGTAGATGTAAAGCTCCAGTTATCCAGTTATCTTTTCTTTTGTTCTGGCTATTGTATGAGAGAGTGGGATTATGTACTTCTTTATTTTGATGGATATTGTACTTGACTTTTATCATGGTTTTATGATGTAACCAGACATGTTTATTTCCGCTGTTATGAGATGATATTTTAAATTTCAAGTACTGTTTATATCTGTCTTGTTGTAATTTTTCTGTTCTATATTCACTAAAATACTCCACCGATGCTATGGCATTCCCATAGTGAGTGACCATAGCGGACGTGGGGTGTTACACGTGGTATCAGAGCTTAAGGTTACCAGAACAGATAAAATTTTTAGAAAAATTATTTTCTAAGAATATTTTTGGAAAGGAGTATTTTCAAAAACATGTCTTTTAAGAGAAAAGTTTTTGAAAGAAAAGCATAATCCCCGATAGCCATATCTTTATCTTTCGAATTCTCCGTTTTGAATCTCTTCCTTTCTCTCATTTAGAGTTTCCCCTCCGCGTATAGATGATCTTTCTAAGATAGATAAGGATGGAAAACCACTTCAAGGGACTTAGACGTTAGTCGGATTAGAAGTTGGTTCAAGAAGGAGGAGGACTGGTAGGTACCTATAGGATAGACGATGAGAGGAAGGCTCAAATAGTTGTTTGGTTAATGAAGGATGAAACCTCATTGGTGGGAGGTTACGAGTGGAGAATAGGGAAGAAGAAGGCAAGTAGTTATCCTTTTGGGAGGAATAGGACACCTTATTAGGATTGTCCAAAGAAGCAAGGGCAAGGTATGGAATCTTCTGGAGGGTAGTTGTATTCCCTCACGACTAGGGTACCAGATGGGGATAAGACCGTCTAGATTGGAGGTTGGATTTCTTTATCATCCAATTCGAACTTTATTTGATTCTGACGCATCGAGTTCGTTTATCTCATCCTTGATAGTTGGGTCACTGCACTTAGACACCAGTTTGGTAGATGATCCCTTAGTTGTTTCAAACCCAATTGGGCTCCATGATGTGTTTGGGTTTGAAAGTTTCTATACTTAGCGTTGAATTTAGATGTGATGCTTGTTGGGCTTCACGGGCTATGGGCTAGTTTTGGGCATGGACTGGTTATCCAGTAGAGGTGCCGTTCTTGATTTTGAAGGGAGAGCTGTTAGGCTTATGACCCACTTGGGTAACACTCTCGAGATCTCTTGTAATCCCATAGAATCTGTTATGCTAAGTTATCTAGAATCGCTTGACACGTCGGTCTAGAATTTGCGATCAGTTAGAGCGGTCCGGGAATACTCGGATGTGTGTGAGGTGGTGAAGGGCTTACCTCCGAAGCGGGAGATTGACTTCCGAATATACCTGGTGGATAATGCTAAACCAGTATCTTGGCCAGTGTGCCACATGGCTCCTCGTGAGAGGAGGGAACTCCATAAGTAAGTAGGCGATTTGCTTGAGAAGGGGTTTATAAGACGAACTATATCGGAGTGAGGTGCTCCAGTAGTTTTTGTCACGAAGGCGGATGGGTCCCTCAGACTTTGTGTAGGCTAAAGAGAACTAAATAAACTCATAAAGAAGAATGGACACCCATTGCCGAGGATTGATGATCTCTTTGATCAGTTGGCTGGCGCCTAAGTATTTTTGTAGTAGGACTTAGCCACGGGATTTCATCAATTGAGAGTGGCTGAGGATGGTATAGAGAAGACTGCCTTTAGGACTCCGGATGATTTTTTTTTTATGGCTGGTGATGCCATTTGGTTTGACGAACGCCCCCGCATACTTTGTTGATTTGATGGGAAGGGTGTTCAGGGAGTACCTAAATAAGTTCGTGATGGTCTTTGTGGATGACATCTTGGTCTTTTCTAGGAGCGAAATAAGTTTTCGTATGTGCTCAATGGGGTGAGCAAAGCCAGTTATGGGAAACGGTGGTTTTGGAGCGAGACTGGCGAGGACATCCAAAGTTGGTTAAAGGCTTAGTTGATTAGCCATTTTTACTAGTATCATCTCACGTAGGTCGCCTGAACTCGAAGGAGATATCCCTTGGGTGTTTGTCTGATATTGGTTTAGGCCTTTGGGGCTTGCATTTGGGGGATGTCGAGTTCGACTAGGGTGGTCTGCGTGAGAGATGGACAGTTGTGATGATTTTGGATAGGATTCTTAGCATCCTATGAGTTTGAGATAGCGTATCCCCATGGAAAGGGAAACATGGTAGCGGACGCCTTAAGTAGGAAAAAGGTTGTCCTTGAGTTTATTGTTCGTTGAACGACGGAGCTTAGAGTTTATTTCTAAGTTTGACTTTAGACCTTCCGTTGACTTTGTACCCGGTTTGCTAGCCTCCTTGGAGGTTAGACCTACTCTTTTGGGGCGGATTGGAAGAGCACAGAGGGACGACCCACAGTTGGTTGAGTTGGTAGAGAAGCTCATAAGGGGGGAAGTCGTCCAGCCATTTGAGTAGGAACACCCTAGACGATAGGGGGTGTTTGCGTAGAGATGGTAGACGTTGTGTACCGCAAGACGAGGAAGGTTATTCTTGATGATGCACACCGTTCTAGGATGACCATTCATCCCGGTGGGGACAAGATGTACCAAGACATGAAGAGGGTTTTCTTCTGGACCGGTAGGAAGAAAGATGTGGCCGAGTATGTCGCTCGATGCTTGGTGTGCCAACAAGTGAAGGCGGAGCAAAAGAAACCAGGTGGGTTGCTTCACCCATTGGAAGTTCCGCAATGGAAGTGGGTAGCGTCTCGATGGATTTTATTGATGGGTTACCCAGATCAAGAAAGGGCAATACGGGAATTTGGGTGGTGATAGACAGACTTACTAAGAGCGCCCATTTCATACCCGTGAAGAGCAAGAGGACCGCTCCATGGCCAGCTTCTGTATATCTTCGAGAGATAGTTCGATCGCATGGGGTACCCTCTAGCATAGTGAGTGATCGAGATCCTATCTTCACTAGAGAGTTTTAGAAGAGTTTGCAAGAGGCGGTAGGGACTCAGTTGTGTTTGAGTACCGCATATCATCCTCAGACGGACGGCCAGACCAAGAGGGTGAATCATGTCCTAGAAGACCTTTTGAGGCTTTGTATCTTAGATTTTGGAGGTACATGGGAAGAGCATCTTCCATTGGTGGAGTTCGCATATAATAACAGCTTTCAGTCCAGTATTGGTATGGCACCTTTCGAAGCTCTTTATGGAAGGCCTTGTCGATCACCTACACGTTGGTGGGAAACTACGGATGAGATCTTGCTTGGGCAGATAAGGTTAGAAAGACTTCGGAAAAAGATTGATTTGATTCGAAGAAGGAGGAAAGCGGCGCAAGATAAACATAAATCTTAAGCGGACAAGAGGAGAACAGAGCTTGAGTTTGATATTAGGACATGCTTTTTATCAAGGTATCTCCGTTACGGAATGTGGTTCACTTTGGAAGTAAGTACCAAGGTTTGTTGGACCATTTTCTATTAAGGAAAGGATTGGACAGATGACATATAGAGTGGAGTGGCCGACAGGCGTAGTGGTGTACATGATATATTCCATGTGTTACATTTGAGGAAGTTCCTACATGAGACCGCAGAGGCGGTAGAGCCGAGCCTGCTTAGAGAAGTGGAAGTAGAGCGTGATGCGACGATTCGACGAGCTCCTACTTGCATCCTTGGGTCAGAGATTTGGAAGTTGAGAAACAGAGAGGTTCAACTAGTCAAAGTACGAAGGGGAGATGAAGAGAGCGACGCTACCTGGGAGACGGAAGCGAAGATGCGTTCGAGGTACCCTTTTCTTTCAGAGGGTATGTCCTTTTGCTTCTCCTTCATCGCATATCTTGTGCTTATCTTATCCTTAGTATGTCCTCTCGTTAGTACCTTTGACCTTCAGATAGGATAGTCCTATGGTTGAAACATGTGTTTGAGACATGTTATGTATGATGGATGCAAGTGGATGCAAGTGTTTGCTAGTGGTTGCTCGTGGATGCATATACACACACTCTAGGCACTAGATCGGCTCAATCACTTCATATTGCATATTGCATAAAATTGTGTGTAGGAAGCTATATTATGGATGTATAATGATTGTGTTATCATATGGATGATGCATTTTGGTGAATGATTGTGCACTCATGTAGATATTGTATGTGTCGATAGGGTTCTCTCGCATACATAATGGATGCATGGCACTATCATGGTTTGCATATGTTCATACATTAGATATGGAACATATACACACACTTTTTGCATATGCTCATACATTATTAGAAATTGTTTTAAGGACAATCGATGCCCGTGGTTGATGGTTTGAGTAGATGGTTGTTTGGATGGTAGGATATGCATTCTCCTTAGCTTAGAGATTTCGGGGACGAAATCCTTTAAGGAGGGGAGAATGTAACACCCCGAATTTTAGTTAATACTAAAATTCACTAATTATAGGATAAATAATCTCAGATGTGGGAATTGGGGGTAACGGGCTGCGTCATTGCGTTCGTCTCGGAAAAATACTCGAAATAGAGTCCGAGTTTTCGAGAATCGGAGTCCGCATGGCCCGGTTATGGCCCAAAGAAATTTTCAGAAAATTCAAAGATAAAAACAGATTTAAAAATTCAAATTCAGAATTTGAAATAGAAGCAGCGGGTCAGGCGGGAGAAATTCCCGCCCTAGCCATGTCGACAGCGCTGTCGACAAGGGTGTCGACTGCCCTGTCGACTTGCCTGTCGACAGGGGTGCGACGCCCAGTGAAACTGGGTGCACCAGTTTGGGTTCTTAGGCTGGCCTAGAGGGCTGGTTCTAGAGATTTCCTAAATCTAACGGTCCTAATCTAACCTAGGGTTAATCTAAGGGCCTAAAACACTACCTAATCCTATAAATAAGACCCTAACCCTACCCTAATTCATTCATAATTAGATCTTGTAACTAAACTATGGCAAAATGAAACTTGATCATGGCCTCCACAAATCAATGAAGAGAGTTGCAAGCTAATCAACCTCTAATCATCTTCTTCTTCATATTTAGCAACTAGTTTTACTTCATAAGTTTGCTAATCTTGGTTTTGGTGAGTTTCTATGGCTTTAATAATCAATTGTTAAATTGATTATGGTAGGATGTGATAAGACATGGCTATGTTTGTGGATAAATATGTTTATGCAAGTTTGTATGATATGTGATTTGCAAGTTTTATGTTATATGCAAGTCTAATGCCATGTTTTATGATGCAAAACACTATGTTGAACATTTATGCATATGTAACATGTTATGCAAACTATAAGTGAGAATATATGCAAGTTATATGTAACATGATATGCAAGTTATGCATGTGATTTTATGCATGCTAAGTATTTGGTGTTATGCATGCTAAATATTTGATTGTATGCATGCTAAGTGTTTGGGTTTATGCAAGTTAAGTGGTGTGTTTATGCATAATAAGTAATTGATTCTATGCACGCTAAGTAAGTGGTTTTATGCATGTTAAGTGTTTGGTATTATGCATAAATCATGACATATAAGTTTACTCTTTTAAATGTGATGCATACATATGCAAGATGACACCTTTATATGCTATGCATGTTTACCCTCCTTTAAGATGCAAGTCATATATGCAAGCTCAACATGTTATGCAAGTTATGTGCATGATGTTATGTAAGTTATGTGCATGTTGTTATGCAAGTTCATATGTAAGTTATGTGTATGAGGGTATGCAAGTTATGTGCATGGTGTTATGCAAGATTAAGTTTATGAGATTATGTAAGTTATGTGCATGATGTTATGCAAGTTATGTATATGCTTAAATGCAAGTTTAATGTGATATGCAAGTATGCGAATGCTTATACAAGTATATGAATGCTTATGCAAGTTATGTGTATGCTTAAATGCATGTTTAACATGTTATGCAAGTTATGAGAATGCTTATATGCAAGTTCAACATGTTATGCAAGATATGTGTATGATAATATGCAAGCTCATATGCAACATGTTATGCAAATCATGTGTATGATAATGTGCAAGTTTGGGTTAAATGTAGTTGGGTTAATATATGCTCATATATGCAAGTTGACATCTTCTTAACCCATGACAAAGTTATATGCTAAACCCATGATATTTGTGATGGATCTTTCCCTTTATTATGTCGTGAAATGAGAACGATTTACGTGGGGGACGATGGGGTAATAAATATGTTAATAAAAGTATGATTGGGTATGATTAAGCATACCATAAAAATAAATTAACATAAGTGGGAATTTACCTATTGAGTTAGGTCTACCCCATGGGAATTTACCTATTGAGTTAGGTCTACCCATGTTATGAAAAATGTGTAATTAATTAGGGATAATTAATTGTGGGGGTGATTAATTAGGAGTAATTAATCAACTAAGACACGAGGTTGGACCCTTTTGTAGCGGAAGTCTGCCCGGAACCGACCGGCCATCCAGCGGCTACAAATTATTGGCCCAATGTGAGAGGTCTTAGTCACAAACTAAATACGTGATTAACGTAAAGACACAAGGTTAGACTCGGTTATGACGTAAGGCTGCCCGGACCCAACCGGCTTAACCAGCGGTCATAAAAGATAGTCTAATGTGAGAGGTCTTTATGAGGATCACGGTCTTAATTAATTAAGAAACACTTAACCAAATTAGCATGTAGTGGGACATGAGGGTTAAGTGGGTGCCTTGGGTGGCATGTAGTAACTAGTGGGGGTGCCTCGGGTGGCATGAGGAAACTAGTGGGTTGCCTTGGGTGGCAATAGAAAATACGATTAGAATACTTAACCAAAGTGGAACATGTAATTAAAACATGGGTGAAGGGTTAAGTAAGTGCTTTGGGTGGCATGTGGAAATCTAGTGGGTGCCTTAAGTGGCAATTGTAATATAATTAAATGACAAGCTTAAGTAGTAGCTTGTGGGGGCCTTAAGTGGCAATTGAAATATAATTAAATGACTTAACCAAACTTTAAACATGTAAGTGAACATGATTATAAAAAGGGTTAAGTGGGTTGCACTAGATGAATGACAAGCTTAGGTGGGTAGCTTGTGGGGGACCCATTATAGGGTTACATTTGATAAATGACAAGCTTAGGTGGGTAGCTTGTGGGGGACCCATTATAGGGTTACACTTGATAAATGACAAGCTTAGGTGGGTAGCTTGTGGGGACCCATTATTGGGTTATACTAAATGAATGACAAGCTTAGGAGGGTAGCTTGTGGGGGCCCATTTCAACCAATATCCCAAACGTATCTTAGTGGGCTCGACTCTGGTCGGGTGACGGGACACGCATATTGGGCTTGACTATAAGTGGCCAAAACGGGTTAGCGGTGGCAACGCAGGATCAACGGGTTTCATATGCGTGTGTGGACCCGGGCAGGTTGGTAAGTCGTTGTTGCATCGTGTAGATATAAAGCCGTGCACAGTGATATTATCTGGTAGCCACTTTGGGGAATGATACACCCCCTTTTGTGGGACCAGCACGGGTATCTACGGTAGGGAGCCGATCGCTTGGGGTAGTGGGTACACCTAGTAAAGATAGGGGCAGACGGCACCTGTGTAGGGGTACAAGAAACTACCGGGTAAAAATTACTAAGTACACTTAGTGGGATCAACCTTTAAGTAGGAATTACTCTTGGTGGGTAGAACTGGTGTGGTGCAGTGTAAGAATTACCCTTGGGTGGGGAGATCTGGGGTGGATAAATGCGTCTTTTCGGTTATCGTAGTACATCCGGTGTTTAGTTGGCTACTTAGTGTAGTCATTATCCCCAAAGGTACCGTACCTTGTTTATGTCATACCCTAATTACTTTAATGGTTGTATTGTTAGGGTTATAGGACTCACTCAGACTTATGTCTGACCCCGTTGTTTTTATCTTTTTCCCAACCCTCAGGTCCTACGGTGGATCCTAGCGGTAGTAGAGCTTGATCGGATTGCTGTTCCAGTCTTTAGGAGCTTGGGTAGATGTAAAGCTCCAGTTATCCAGTTATCTTTTCTTTTGTTCTGGCTATTGTATGAGAGAGTGGGATTATGTACTTCTTTATTTTGATGGATATTGTACTTGACTTTTATCATGGTTTTATGATGTAACCAGACATGTTTATTTCCGCTGTTATGAGATGATATTTTAAATTTCAAGTACTGTTTATATCTGTCTTGTTGTAATTTTTCTGTTCTATATTCACTAAAATACTCCACCGATGCTATGGCATTCCCATAGTGAGTGACCATAGCGGACGTGGGGTGTTACAGGGCGAAATGCCAAATATGGCTTATTTATCCAGAAAATTTTTCTTCCACCTAGGGCCTTGGCCCCAGCTGGACCAACCGTACCTCCGCCCCTGAAACTACCCATCTGTATGTCAAAACATATCATCAATTTAATGAAACCCGCCGTGAATATTCAAATCACGAACGACTATATATGGGAAATTTCAGCCTACCCTAGATCCTAATACGTGCACACCAAGGCAATATGATCTATAAATACATTGAGCTACTCATTCACTCACAGCAGAAAAACCAAAGTAAAAAATGGTGGCTTTCATCATTAAGAAAAAATTAAAACAAACAAGATAAAAATCCGAAATTTACGAACCCTATATGTATAAAGTCGACATCGCTCTCTCTTCACACTAGTATTATTTTTGCGCAACTCAATGGATGTTGGGAAACTCGACATTGGGTCCGATTCTTTAGAGGTGAGTGCATCGATGAGGAGTTTGGATGGCACTGTCGTATTCAAGGGTTAAAGGCATGCATTTGGGTGTTGGTGAATAAAAGTTATAAACTACAAGGATTAGTAATTATAATTCGATAAATGTCAAATGTTGCTAAAATAATTTATTTTTAGACATTATACTTGGAAATTTAGAGGATAATTAATATTGGTTTAAAACAAATGATTTACAAAGAATACGTAAGCGAGATGAAGTTATAAACTTGATATATAATTAGCAAGGAGTTGATTCGTAAACAGAGTTTACAAAGTGGAATTGAAGTGTGAATTTATAAATAACTCGATAAATGGATTTTAACCTATAATGGTGTTTATAAATAAAAATCAGGATTTGATTTGATAAGATGAGTTCGGATTTCTGTAAAGAAATGAAATTCACTTTAAAGTGAATAAGGATTTATGAAGAAACATTTTGCATATTAGATGGGTTAAAAAGGGAAACTGGTAAATGTTTGAAGTGATAAAATCAAAAATAAATTTAGAAATTGAGTTAACCTGAAATGATGAGTTAATTCGGACGTTCGGAATGTTAATCAAATAAAATCTATTTGGAAGAGAGTTATACGTTGAGATTCGATTATATCGAATTCAGGAAAGTATTATTTACTTTTCGTTTTTAATTAAGATTTATTTATTTATGAAATTATTTATTTATTTATTCAAATTAATGAATAAAGGGATATAATTTGAATTAAAATATTTCGGAAAGGAAGATTGTAATGATATCATTATAATCAATATTTTCTGTAAAAGAAGTGGAGTCGTAAATCGAATCTTAGAGTTGCGTAAGTAATGATTTGATAAGAAATTAAGAAATAGAGTTAAGGAAATTAGAAACTGACTGGAAACTAGTTAAGTTGAATAGCTTTTTGAGTATCGATTTGATGTTGGTTTCGGCCTTCGGAGTTGATACTTGGGAATTTGTTCTCTTACTAGTTTACAGTTAGGGACTAATGGATGTGCAAGGTAAGTGATGCGTGAACGAGATATGAAAATGTTTTCCAATGTTAATAATGTATATTTTTGAAATACGGGAAATAAAGAGTTGTGAATATATGGAAACATTTTCCAAGAAATCGTGAGAGGCTAAGTGAGTTGGGGAAATATTTGGGTAAAAATATTTAAGGGAAATTGGAAAATGAAATGATTATTGATAAATCTACTTAAAGAGGCTCAGTGTTGATTGATGGTTGATCGATATAATTTCCATTTGGGAATGAGATCATTGTTTGTATGGATGTTTTTTCTTTGGTTGTTAAATAACCGACTATCAAAGTTGTTCACCATTTTTCTGTTGACAATATATACAGAGAGACTGGGATTAGATTATTGTCTAAAAACCACTCCGCATGGGCAATAGCGTTGCATATCAAATATGATGAAGATAATTGAAGACAGGTTTTATGCAAGGGTTGTTCTAGCGATCCTAGGTAGAAATTTCTTAAGACGGATTTATTGAATAGTGCCTTTGGTTTCCCAATCACAGGACAACTTGTCCGGACGAATGTCTGACAGAGTATATCAATAGTTTACGTAAGTTGATCTCTTCAAACGTATTGACGTTCGGTAGCGGAGTAATTTGTTTCTCTTAGCTTTTATCCATGATATTTTTGGAGAAATCAATTTGTGTTTTGGCGGGTATGACGATGTGGCATTCAAAATAAATGAAGGTGTGATCTGTCAAAGGTTACGTTATGACCTCAAGCCTCACCAACCGAGAAATGACAAAAATCGGCCAGGCAGCATAGTTAAGTGGGTTGCACCCAATTAGGTATATTGTCACATCTAGAGGATTCATATTTGTTACTTCTTTTCATTTCTTTATCTTCTGGGAATGGTCATGTTGGTATACCAACCATATGGTGACAATATATTCGGAACATTCAAGTGAAATGAATGACCGTTTATGTGTGGCTGAGTTGCAAGATGTTCTTGTTGAACTCCAATGTATCCCCTCTAGAGTACACTGATTGGAAGGTGGTTCCATACCTTGTCATAATTGAAAATCCATTCCCCAATAAGGGCCCGTGGTTTTGAATGTATATTATATATGTACAACATGAGATGCAAGCATTCTACTGGATTATTATTTACTTGTATTAGACGTTATTATAGTATCAGAATAATATGGTTTTTTAAAATGTTTTAGGTTATCGTAAGATAAAAACAATCCGTCTTTATGTGTGGATCGATCTTTCGATTATCATATCTTTTGAATAGGATTTTAAAAGTTAAACCAAATGATTGGAGTTTACTCACACCACTACACCAGTCCCATGACTGACCTAGAGTTTATTTTGTTTTGTTTTACCCTAAACTCTTGGGTGCCCAAATTTGTACGGGCAATCAAGTAGTCGGGATTTTACAGATATACCTGGAAGAGACTGGAGCAGGAGGCTTCAACATTAGTTATATGTAGAGGTTATTTCTGCTGTGATATTATGAGGTGTACTCTGAGATGGTATGTATATACAAATATAAGTTTTGTATTTCAAAGTTATGTTATATTATATATTTTATTCGTTCCGCTATGAGATTCATGTTTACTATGATTATGTTCTGTTGTTATCTTCTCCTTCTTCTATTCTACCCTTCTTCCTTTCTATTTCTCGCCCTCTAACTTTTTTCTATTAATGATCTGGTATTTATGATACCTGAATAGTTGACATAGGTTTTGTATCGATTTTTAGGGTCGAAAATTCATGTTCGTTATAGGTTATCATCTATTAAGACCATTTAGTACCTTATAAGAGGAAGGAGACCCAATGACCATTTAAAACCTTTGTAACGGCAAGACCCATGACTTGGGTCCTAAATGAAGTAGTGAACCTACTCCTATCTACTTAATACCCAAATCAGGATAGGTCAGCCTCTTAGTACCTTTTCTTCAAGGCAGACCTACTTCTCACTCAAATATATATACACACACACTCAAATATATATACACACACTCAAATATATAGGTCAGCCTCTTAGTACCTTTTCTTCTTCGGAATTAGCAATGGCAGAAAGGCATCATAGAGGCATAGAGAAGAATAAATGTATGTTTCTGAGTAAGGGCTTGGGGTCTTATTTGCAGTTGACATCATGTATATGAACCGTTAGATTCAATAGGTTTAATCTAAGCAGTCCGTTGTGAAAAATATAAATAAGTCCTCCCTTAAAATCACCTACACTGGGCATCCAAAAGGAGGACGGTCGACCATTCCTATAAGAGGGTAGTCGACTGAGGTAGTTGACATCCCTCCTAGAGGGCGGTTGAGCCTAGAAGATAACTTGTACATTACTTTTTAATTGATTTCTGAATTAATTCAATTTATTGCTTACCTTATATTGATTATATTGTCCCGATTATGTATAAACACACACAAATTTGAATTCAAAAGAAATATTCTTTTCATGCTTGTCCTAATTAATATGTTCCAAGTTTGTATTTTTATTTGAAATTCAAACTTTGTACATTAATATATACGTACAACTTGATTTTTTAACATCTTTTGCATACGGATTCCGTTTTTAGCAAATAAAATATGTAAATGGATTAGAATCTCACCATAAATGCAATAGTATTACATTCATGGCTCAATTTCCAATTTTTCAAAATTCCTATTTTCAATCCATTAATATTTTATTACTTCATTATTGTTTATTTTTAATTTAATCATCTATGACTATTTAGGGTAGATTTTATGGAGTGTTACAATAAACCACACATTTTTGCACACTTCGAGAAGGAGTGATTGTGATTAAATGATATTGTAAAACTCATGGCGTGAGACACGAAGGTATATGAGATCGTCTAATTTGGGACTCGTCTAATTGAAACTATTGATTCTCGAACGGTCTTGTGTTTCTATATTTTCTTATGTGTAATTGACCGGTGGTTAGTAAACCATTAGTGAGAATGTATGGTATGGGACACACAATTACCACTACTCGGGTTACCGTGAATGAGTTTGTGCCACATTCCTATGTGTTCGCCAATACCATACCTCCGAGTCAATCATGTGGTATTACGACCTTTGAGTCAATCCTATTATTACAACCTTTGGGTCAATCATGTTGTATATGGTACCTTTCATGTTGATATTAGCACTAGCTCTGGCTTCAAGCCATTCCTGTGTGATAGCACGTGTATGCATAGCTTCGGCTTGCCCATCAAGTTATTGGAACCAAAATCATGTTGTTTCTGTGTTTTTGTTAGTTGATGATTTCACAATTTCATGAATATTATATATATATATATATATCTTTGAGTATTCGAAGATCTTGTGTGTATATAGTGATTCTATTTATGTGGATTTGAACTCTTAAATGAATTCTCGGTTTTAGTGATTCTTTTGGTTTTAGTGGTTCTTTTGATTTTAATGATTCTTATGGATTTACTAGTTCTTATGATTTCAGTTATTTTTGTTTCTTCTTTCTCGTGTTATGCGATTCCAAGTGTTGATTTTGTCTTCCTTCACGTATTATGCAATTCCAAGCGTTGATTACCTAAATCCTAGAGTTGGGGTTATTCGTGCTAATGGCAGTATTTAAGTCCATGTTCGTATTCTCGTTTACATAGCCAAATATATTAATCATATGGACTTATAAATTGAGTACCTTATTATCTTGTGTATGACATTCCATTCTGATGAAAATGAATTATTGAATCTGGGTTTTTGTGTAAACCCATGATCTAGAGATTCCTTCTGTAAAGAGAAAAAGGAATAAATGTCTAAGTGATATTTTATTTCATATATTACCATTACTGATATATGTAAACTAGACTGATCCATGTTAGCAATACTTGGGTCATACCGAGTTTAAGGTTCTAGCTCGTTGTTGTTTTGTGGTCGGTTGATCTATTATGGACAATCTCCTTTGAAGTTATTACCTTATTGTGAAGTTGTATATTCATATATTCGTGTCATTTTTGTATCTATTCTTTTAGGAATATGTCATATTTGTATATGATTAATGTGAAACCATTTGAGTATGTAGCTAAACCTGCTACACCCAAGGGTCGGGGTCTCCACGTCCCCAGTGGATGGAAAGGAAAAGAACCATGTCTTGCAATTTGTATAGGGTAGGAGAAGACTCCTAAATGAAGAAATGAGTTAGAGAAACCATCCCATGCTATTACTTTTCTCGGATGATGTTTATGCCCAATTTGGAACTAATCCTAGAGTCATTTGATGACAGGCTTATAGAAGATACCAATCTTATTCTCGCTCAGTATCGGTGGATGGTGACATATTCGAGGTAATTATCTGAGGTCATCATAGGCTTGGAGCTAGTCATTGACAACATGAATCAAGAATGGGATTGTAATAAGAAAGCCCGTGAGCATACAAAGAAAGATTTAGCAGATTGTGAAGCCCAGCTCAGAGCCATGAAAAAATCGCTTGAGAAGACCAAGGCCGATATCGACAGTACTCAAGAGAAATTTGATTCTGAACTCAATAGTGGCCACTAAAAACGAAATCTGTAGTAGATGAGATAAAGCTGGTCAAACAAGCGAATGTCTCTCTTAAGGACTAGAACGAAGCACTAAAAAAAGGATAAGGAGCAGTTACTCTAAGAGAATGCATCGCTTAAGGCCTAATTGGCCGCCTTCAAATAAGCTTGGAAGAAAGCTAAGGAGGACGAAAATTCAAATCTGAATCTGCCGTGAACTCTCAAGTCCATAGAAATCCAGGAGATCAAGGGAAAAGTTGCCGAGGTAGAGGAAAAATTTAGTACTCAAGTATTGACATTTTACGCTCGAGTTCTTCAGTATCCGGACTTGTCCTGGGTTGTAAATTACCTACAAACTCTGGTGGACACTTGGGACCAATCTATGGAGGAGGGGACAAAGACTTCAATGAATGGCATAGTGGATGAGGAGGAACTTAGGGAAAAATTCCTATGGGGCGACGAGCCCGAAGATCTTATTAAAGGAAGGCAACTTCTAAAGGAGGAGAAAGATGAGGAGCGGTTTTGCCTCAAAGGTAAATCAATCATCTAGAGAGAACTTGACATGGGAAAAGACGATGCGGATAATCTGCAATCAATCATTTAGCCTATCCATGTCGCGGATCCACATTCCTAAGAAGTAGTTGCTCCGCACCTCTAGCTCAAATTTCAGAGACAGATAAGGTGTACAATCCTAATGATCTAACATTTACCCCGCGAAAACTTTTAACTTTTATTCCAGAAGACAATAATCTCGCAACTCCAGGAATTGTTTCAATTGACAGTATTTCTCTTCTTTCTCCTTAATTTCAAAAGTTATTATGGTGTGTCGCCGAATAGCCGGGCTTTCAGTAGGGAGACCTGCTATTCCTCTAGACTGATTGTTGCTCTTCCTGCTTTAGGTACACCTCTGGGCAAGACCACTTCCGAAGCAGAAGTGAAAGTAACTAAGGAGCTTAAAGTGCCCCTTGAAGTTGATGTGGCCAAGGAGGAGGGGTTGATTGAAGTGCTCAAAAACTTAGATGGAAAAGAGACTTCTATTAAGGCTACAACGATGTCATATGTACCGGCGAGTCTGGGAAGACCGGTGCTTTGAGTGTGCGGAAATAAAGGAATGACAGGAAGAAAAGCTCATCAAGCTCAGATTCGAGCCAGTCTCTGGGCCTATTTATGTTAAGCCGCTACACATCATTCCTCCTCCGAGTTCCGTCATGCCATCTTGGAAAGTTATGTCGCCAACTAGAAGAGCGCAAGAGGAAGAAACATGACCAATTCACTTTAGGGGCTAAGGAGTCATCCACCGAGAAGTCTCGGAAGCATGTGCTTATGGAGGCAGAAGCTTAGTGTACTTACTTTTGTTTTCTTGTCTTTTTGGTAGGCCTACTGTGTTATGCGATTGCGTCCCTCACGTTTTTGACTTAGCTGTTGTACAAACCCTGCATTGTGAATAAAACCATTCATTTTTTTTTTGCAGGTTTATGTCATTTTCCATTCATTGTACTTGCGATTTGGTTTACTAAGTCAAGTTTAAGTCACAAGCAATTCTTCTTTGCAAATAAGTGTTAAGCCTTCTCACTTAAGAACTTAACTCATAAGATGTCTCACTTATAATAACAATGTATCGTAGTTTGAAGATGTAACTTATATTCCTCTAATTAACTTTGAATCACACATCATGTCTAAGGCATGTTCAAAGTTAATTTATAAGTTTGTACATGTGCCCCAGCGTTGATGGGGTTTGAGCTAAGTCTATTGGATGTCCAGTCGTTAAGTATTTTGTACTCTCCCGTCGTTATTTTGTATTTGGGTTGCGAGTTTTGTGGTCTTAAGTCATGGTGCACCATTCATGCTAACTCAGTTGGTTTATACTCTTTCTCAAGTCGTGAGAGTTAGAGTTGAGTACATGAATGGTGTTCTCCCATTCTCTTAAGCGTCGTTCTCTCACTTTAGTTTTTACAGTGAGGATCCCTGTATCGCGCGTCGGGGTCAAACTTTAATTTTGTTAACTCTTATCTGACTAGTCGAAGAGCTGAGTAAGCTCATCAAAATAAGAGCAAATGAACGTTGTTAGGGAATTAGTCGTTCCCTTCATTTGGTTTTTGGCATATGTCATTTGAATCACATCATTTATCATACACAATCATAGAGCATGGAAAAGAGATTTTATTTATAACACAATCGGCGAGTCACGCCTTATTACATAGTCAGAAACTAAAATGATAATTACAGGAAATAAATGCCTAAGTCAAATAATGCTGTAGATGCTCGGCGTTCCATGCTCTTGAAAGTCGGTCGTCATCAATAGTCATTGGCATGAAAGCTCCGTTATTAAGCCGTCACTGAAGGACGTAGGGTCCTTCCCATTTTGGGCCCATATGGATAGGGGCCGGGAAGACACACTTCAGAATGAGGCCCCCAGCCTCAAAGTTTCTAGGCTGAACCTTCTTGATATAATCTCGGACGACCGGATGTCTATGCGTTAAAGCATGCAAATCAAGCTCCTCTGTCTTCTCGTCGATTATGTCAAGTGACTCAGGGAGAAGCGCCTTGTTAGCCAAAGGGTCATGCTACGTCGTTCAGCGAGAGTGGACTTCATGTTCCACTGGGATAACTGCTTTGGAACCATAGGAGAGCGCAAATGGAGTATAGCTAATCGATGACTTGTGGGTGGTCTAATATGTCTAGAAGGCTAGAGGTAGTTCATCAACCCGCTTGACCTTATCCTACCCCAATCGCTTCTTCAAAATGAACATGATAATTTTATTCACAACTTCAACTTGCCCATTTGAATGTGAGTGTGCAACTGCAGTATATCTCTTCTTGATGCGATGTCCTCGACTAAAATCTTTAAACTCTATGCTATCGAATTGGGTCCCATTTCGCTTATGGCAGTGTTGGGAAGTCCAAATCGACATATAATGTTTCTGACGATGAAGTTGATCACCCGCTTCCTCGAGATCATGGTTAGTGACTCAGTTTTGGCCTACTTTGTGATGTAGTCAACTGCCACGATCACATACTTTGCTCCTCCCTTCAAAATCGGAAGGCTACCAATCATGCATATTACCCATAATGCAAACGGACAAGATCTAACCATCTTGTTGATTTGTTTTAGTGGAGCTTTAAAAAATTTCATAAACTCTAGTATTTGTCACAACGCCGGGACTAGCCAACCGCATCTTGATTAATGATAGGCAAAAAGTAGCCATACCAAAGTATCTTTTTTGCCAAAGTTTACCCCTAGTATG
Organism: Allium sativum; assembly: GCA_030737875.1. NCBI lineage: Eukaryota > Viridiplantae > Streptophyta > Magnoliopsida > Asparagales > Amaryllidaceae > Allium > Allium sativum. Next base: position 35,856,511 of record CM060912.1, read on the forward strand.
ATCACCACATTCGTCCATGTTCACTTCTGGCAACACTCGCCTGGCGGCGTCTTTAGCTATACACCGGAGCAATGGAACTGAAAAGCCTTTCTGATACAAAGTGCCGCCCTGGATGATGTATTATGAAGCCTTACGTAAGATATCATGCCTTTCATTCTTTTGTTCCAAAAGGGTTCCATTCATGAGAATTTTTTTGACTAGAGCCATCCATGATTCTCGCTCAGGCTCGTTGTCCAGCGCCTCATCAATTTCCATCTGATCGATGCTGGGAATTGCAAATGTCTCTATTGGGATCGACTCTATCTGCACTAGATCGTTATAACTAGCCAGCTTTGCCAAATATTCAGCTTTCTAATTTCGCTCTCACAGAATGTAAGAGATGTTGTAATAGTCAATCTAGTCTAACATCTCTTAGTTGAGATAAGCTGCAAGTCATGCCCCATTTGTCTGGAATTCTCTCCTGATCTGAAATACAACAACTTGTGAGTCATAAAAAATGTCAACTTCTTTTACTCCCAGTTCTTATGCGAGTTTCAGCCTGGCAAATAGGCTTCGTACTTGGCTTCATTGTTAGTAGCTGGAAACTCCATCCTTAGTGTATAGCAGATCGAACTTTCCTTAGGAGTTAGTAAAACAACTGCAGTGCCAAAACATCGATCGTTTCTGGCTCCATCAGTGTACAACTTCTAGATGACGGTTGACAAATCATGCTGCAATTCTTCGTCATCAATCAAAGCTATAAAATCCACTATAAAATCTGATAGTGCATGTCCCCAGATCGCTCAATAAGGATGAATGCAGTACTGAACTGACTTAGTTCAATATTCCATTTAAGTAACCTTCCATATGGATCAATTCATTGAAGGACCTATCGTAACGGCTGGTCAGTGTACACTTTAATAGGATGAGCCTTGAAGTAATTTCTCAGCCATCCCGAGGCTATCATAAGGTTATAACGAGCTTTTTGAGTTTGGAGTAGTTGCGCTATGGTCCCATCAATCTCTTGCTCACATAATACACTGGCCATCAAATCCAGTTTTCTTTACAAACCAGAGCTGAGCTGATTGCATGCAACGATACCTCTAAATACACGAATAAGTCCTTGTGATCAATGGGTTGTGGCAGAATTAGGGGTCTCTATAGATGGCTCAGCAAGTTTTGAAAGGCTTTGATATAGTAATGCATCCAAGAGAAATTGCACTTCCCTCTCTTTATCGAGTAGAAAAAAGGAATGCACTTGTCCATGGCCCGGTACAAGAATCTACAAAAGGCTGCTACTTTCCCATTCAGGCTCTGCACATCTCTAATCTTTCGAGGCTCCTAAATGTCTCATATAGCTTTAATCTGGTTGGGTTTGACTTCAATGTCTCAAGAGCTAACGGTGAAACCCAAGAACTTCCCTGATGCAATGCCAAAAGAGCATTTAAAAGGGTTGAGCTTCATCCTATATTGACAGAGAATACTGATAATTTCCACCAGGTCTTTGTTGTGGTTGGCCGATTGTCTTGATTTCACAAGCATATCATTAACATACACCTATACCGACCTCCCAATTTGCTTCTGGAACATGCGGTTAACCAACCACTGATATATTACCTCAACATTATATAGTCCAAAAGGCATGACAACGTAGTAAAACATCCCAAGATTAGCTATGAAGCTGGTATGTTAGTGGTTTGGAACATGCATCGAAATATGATTATATCTGAAGTATGCGTCCATGAAAGAGAGAAGTTCATGTTTAGCTGTTGAGTCGACGAGCAGGTCAATCCTGGGAAGAGGAAAGCTTTTTTTGGTGGAAAGCTTTATTCAAGTCCAAAAAATCAATGCATGCCTATCGCTTCATGTTAGACTTCTTTACAAGATCTGGATTCGATATCCACTTAGGGTATAAAGAGTCTCGAATCGATCTATTGCTCTTTAACTTTCTACTTCCTCCTTCAAAGTTGTCGACCTCTTGGGACCGAGCATACGTATCTTTCACATTATTGGACATATTTTGAGTCAATGTTGAGTGAATGGCTCATGAAGGTCGGATATCCCGCATATGTCAGCATAAGTCCACACAAACACGTCACGGTTCGCATAGAGAAAATTAGTCAACTCCTCGTTTGGAGGGAGTCAAGATGGGATCCAATCTTTAAGACTTTAAAAGGGTCATCATTATCGATTAGGATCACCATCGTGGTTTTATTAGTAATCCCCCTTTAGTTTCCTGGTTCCTCGTCCTCTCTCGGATCAATGTCCTGAAACTGGCGACTGGACGGTCTGAGCCGGAATTTCTCCTTTATTTTCTATGATGTAGCCTCCTTGGCGGGAGAAGAATTATTCAATTTCTCTCTCTTCTCTTTGTCGTGAGGCTTCTTCCATTTAGCCTAACATGTTTGTCCTGCTACATAGTCCCCCCGTACAACTCCGACACCTTCCTCTGTTGGAAACTTCAAGAGCAAGCACCAAGGAGCTATGCATGCTCCAAATTCAACGAGGACCGGTCGGCCCAATAAAGCATTGTATGGAGAGTCAACTTTACAATAAGAAATGAGAGAATTTGCACTCTCTGACTGTCCCCTTCACCTAATTCTAACAATAGTTCCAACATTCCTTCCAATTCATTCGCTGAATCGTCGAAGCCATGTATCTTTCCCTTGCACGTCTTCAAGTCTTTCGCTTCCAACATCATTTGGTTGTAAGATATTTTGAATAAAATACTTACAGAACTTCTGCAGTCAACGAGGATTTTCCGTAATAGCATCAGGCCAATCATGGCCGATATCACCAATGGATCAATACTCGAAGTTTCTACCCTCTCTGCATATTGGTTTCGGAGGATGATATCATCTGCCATCGTCTTCCTTTGTTTCATAGGACCAGCTTCTTCGGTAGTATTGCACTCTTCAGCTACGTGCTTTGTTTCTTTCATATACTGTTTCATGACCCGAATACTAAAATCAGCTGGATGCGGTCCTCTGACTATGGTATTTATTACAATTCCTTTACCTTTATCTTTTAGTTAGGCCACGACTCTAAGAGCCGCCTGACCTTTTTTGGGGTCTGAAGTCCCCTGCCCCTTATCCCTTAAGGTAACTTTGTACTTGTCTAACTTTCCTTTATGAAGAAACTTCTTAATGATATCCCAGAGATGGGGATACACATTCATCATGTGGCCATATGTCTCATGAAACAAATAGAACTTTCCAATCTGAGCCTCCTTCTTAGTCGACTTGTACCGCACATATCCAAACATATGTTTTCCAAGGTATCATTCAATGGTGTATAACTATTAAAGTTTGAAGCCTGGGTCGCTTCTATGCATTCCCATTTTGGTTACAGCTTCCTTCACTACCATTCTTAATCCGATTGTCGTTATTTTTATTTCGATTATGAACATTCAATTCAAATTTCTGAAATTCTCTATGGACTGTTTTATCGCGAAGTTACTTTGAATGCCTTCATTCATAATGCCATTAACTCTTCTTTTTTGATTCAACCTCACCTCCTTGACTCGTAAGTTTACATTGACCTTATCGTAAAACATGATGAGCATCAAAGGAGGCTTCCGAGTCAAGTACTTTCTAAAATCATACTCGGGATCGACACCATAGACTAACGCCATAAAAGTCATCTCAGAGTTAGGATTGCTTACCTCAACGATTACCATGTTGAAACGACTTAGGTAACCTTTAAGCATTCTCCTGGAGCTTGATTTATTTGGGAGAGGGTCATGACATGTTTGGATTTAGAGGCATGAAGGAGAAACTGATGTAGAAAATTTCTACTCAAGTTTTTGAAATTTAGAACCAATAGGGGAAGTGGTTGCATGAACCACATGAGTCCATACCCATCGAGAATGATAGGGAATGCTTTGCACTTTATTGCGTCTGAGGCAACCGCCATGTCCATATACCAAGAATAACTCATCAAGTACTATTGAGGGTCAGTTCTTCTCGAATAGTGACTTATTCGAGGCAGATGAAATCTTTGAGTGAACTCCACTCGTAAAATGTTGTTGGTGAACAATGTGTGGCTTCGATCAATTCCCTAATCCTCGTTCTTATTCCTCCGACTTCCATTCATAATCTATCTTACCACTGCCACTACCTCTACATTATTGAAGGTCTGCTCAGGATCTGAAATCTTGGCTCACCAGGCCCTCCCAGGCCTCGCAGTAGGCAACGTCGCATGTACCACCGTCCGAGCGGTACATCCTTGCCTCTATTGTCACATTCAAGCACAAAAAGCGAAGTAGGAAATGTAGGAGCGCGAGTAATTCTGGGATCATAGTGATGTCTTAGAGGAGGAGCTCTGTTGGTGGGATGGACCTCCGACTCGATGTTGGTCGAATCGATAATGTTCAGATCGACATTATCAACCTGGGCCAACTTGATATGTCGAGCCGGGATCCTCCTGGACTGAAGATCATGCTCATTTTTGGGCCTAATGAACTATCTAGGTTGTTATGTTGCATCCCCACTTCTTCCAAATGATGAAGAGGCTTCTTCTAGTTGATGATGCGATGGGGAAGAAGCACTGTCTTTTAAACTCATCTTGCTTCCTCATCATCCTATTCATGTTTTGCCTTAAGGCCACGTTCTCGTGCATTTGAGCATTCAACACCGTAGTCGCTTCATTGAGCTTGGTCATTAGTTACATAATGTTGTCTCGTGTGGCAAAGGCCGTGGTAGGATCCTGATCAGTGGGAACGATGGTGGTGGCAGCAACTTCGTTTTCTAGTCGGTTTGCTATCGAAATGGTCGTTGGTGCAGTCATGTTCGTCTCTGGTTGCGAGCAACTACTAGAAAGCCAGGAGCAAGCTTCGGCTCTGGTAGAGACCATTCTTGTTGACTTTGAAGGAAATGCAGGAAATAAAGGATTTTTAATATTTTCTCTATGGACTTGACGATCCAAAAAGTAGATTAAAAACCCTCAACGTTGAGCAATCAAGAGTTTCTTTATGAAAGAACAAAAATGTTTGACCAAAACATGGCATAAACACTCACAGATTATATGAAGAGATAATAAATGAAGATATAGTAAATTAAAATGGGGAAAAACCAAGAACACATATAATTTATTATGGTTCGCCATTGAATGGTCTATGTCCACTTTATAATTCTCTTTTAAAATATAAGAAAATTGGAGTTACAATGGTGAGAATACTGAAAAACTCGAGTACAATGCTATTACATTTAATAAAGTGCAGTGGAAATGCCTCCAAAGTCCATTTCTTGTAGCCCTTGGGGGTTATTTATAGGCTCGAGTAATCCGGTCTAATAGGGACATGTGGCAATCAATATGAAGCTTGATGAGTAGTGAATGCGGTATTCTTGCTAGTGGAGCGCTTTTTCAAGGATATTTCTACTTAGCTCGACCACGTCCAGTTCGACATAGTCGAGATGGATGTATGTCGATCCGAAACATATGCCTATATCGATCTGGAGCTTACTTCGCAACTACTAAATTTTTCGAGTCGAGGTAATCACGATCCGAATTTCGCCAAGAGCTCATCTTGGTCGAGCCATGCTTGCACCGAACCAAGGGTAATGCCAATTGTGATTGTCTTGCTTGGTCTTTTTGACCAATATATGTGCAGTGAAAGAGTTACAGGCACTTCAATCCAGGATGTCAATGTTCTTAACGGCCTTGTCAAAAGGCATGTCAACAATTACCAAATTCTGAAACAACTTACACCATAGCTATAGAACTTGTTGCCATAGACTTGTGGGGTCATGTCCCAATTCACTCTAAATATGGGTAACAATACTACATATCATTCATTAATGCTTACTCTAGGTTTGTATGGATATATTTCTTAAAGTCTAAGGCAGATGCATGCAGTATTCTGTTACAATTCATCACAACTATTGAAAAACTAATTGGAAATCAAGATAAAAAGATTTAAACTTATGGTGGAATATAATTTTTACCACTAAAGCATTACTTCCATAAAACAGGCATTGAACAAAGGATTGCTTGTCTATACACATCTAAACAAAATGGCTTTATTGAAAGAAAACACAGACATATAGTAGAAATTGGTCTAACTTTACTTGTAAAAGCTTCTGTGGCACTAAGCTAAAATTCTTAATTTGAAGTATCCAAAGGAAATTCTCAGTAATGCTAGAGCATACAATAATTACCTAAATTTTTTTTTGGATATTAATGTTTTCCTTGGTTAATTCCTTATAACACAACGAACTTGAATATAAGTGCCCACTATGTGCCTTTTTAGGGTACTCTAACAACCAAAAAGGGTATAAGTGTTTAGATAGCAAAAGGAGAATTTACATCTCTAGAAATATTTTGTACAATGAAGTGTTGTTTCCATTCAGTTGTTCAGAATTAAAACAACCAAGAAGGTGTACAATGTAAAACAGTATAACATACATACACCTGATGATGAGGTGGTGATCTAACCAGTTCATCACAAGCCAGGTTGCACCAGTAAGGACTCTCAACATACAGTATCCTTGTAGGGACGAGGTCAAGCAGATCAGTCTCATCTAGCTGATACTCAACAAGAAGTGTCGATAATAACAATCAGGAGAGTCATACATAGAATGAGTCTACAAATGATGCAGACAATGGTCAGGTGGGCACAGTCAGAGACAACACTAACCAACATCCCATGATGACAAGGGCTAAGTGTGGCATATAAAAACCAAAGGTGATCAGTACAACTGTGAATACTAATGAACATTTGTCCTATCATGCCTATACACTCTAAAAATGAAGAGCAATAATGCAGGAAGAATACAATTGTAACAACACAGAATTTTGGAACCAATTTAAAATTTATTTTTAATTGATTTGGATAGATATTAAATGACTAATTGAGAATAAATGATTTAAAATTTAGTTAATGATCCGAGAATTTCCGACCATCGGATATGGCCTTACGGTCGATTCGAAGGGCGGGGATATTCGGGCGGTTACAACAATGCTCTCATTAGGAATAAGACTTGGACTGTAGTTGAGATGCCAAGTAATAAAAATATAGCCGGGAGAAAATGGATGCATAAACATAAGAAAAATGCTAATGGTTCGATTTCCAAATATAAGGAAAGATTAGTGGCAAAGAGGTATTCACATCAGTATAAGTTTAATTTTACAGGAACTTTTCACTTGTTGTGAAACCAACCTCAATTAAGATAATTTTAACCATTGCTTTAGGAATTGGAGCATTAAGCAATTAGATGTAAATAATGATTTTTTGAATGGTGTGTTACAAGAGTAGGTGTTTATGGAACAACCACAGTGAGTCATTCAAAAAAGTAAAAGTGACACTTGTGTGTAAACTTAATAAGGCAATATATGGATTGAAGCAAACGCTTAGAGTCTGGTTCGACGAGTTGAAACAACTCTTGTGAAACATGGCTACCAGTCAATAAAATCTGATAACTCTATATTTACAAAATTCTCTTATAGTACCGTTACCTATATAGTGATTTTGTTATAACTGGTAACAGGGAATCTGAAATTAAGGATGTCACTCAGCTCTTAAACACTGAGTCCTCTATAAAGGACCTTCGTAAACTAAAGTACTTCCTATGCATTGAAGTCAAGAGGGAGACAAGTTCAGAAATGCACCTCTGTTAGAAGATATACATTCATGAAATCGTATCAATGGCTAAGATGGACGTGGCTAACCGCCTGCTAACTCCAATAGTATCAATTTCTCAGTTAACCAAAAGTAAAGGAGAATCATTTCACAATGCAAAGAAATATAGAAGCATAGTAAGAGATCTACAGTGTGCTACTATAATACGATCTGACATTCCTTATAGTGTCAACAAAGTTAGCCAGTATATCTAGAGCCATACAGATGATCACTAGAAGGCTGCAAAGAGGATACTTAGATATCTAAAGGGGACAGTTAATCAAGCCACGTTATAAAAGTGAAGCAAAACTCTAAACATCAATGTCTATGTTGATGCAGACTGGGAAACATACCATGATGATGGAAAATCAACATCATGGTATTTCATATTTTTAGGAAAGAATCCAATGTTGTGGTGTGCTAATTAAGAAACAAAATACAGTATCTAGATCTAGTGGAGAAGTAGAATTCAAATGCGATGCTAGCATTACTGCAGAGATTGTGTTGATACAATCTCTGATAAGTGAACTCAAAGTCAAAGCCGAAAGAAAAGCAGTAGTGTGGTGTGATAGCATTAGCACGATTTCCCTTACTACAAACCCTATTTTACACTCCAAAACGAAGCATATCGAACTAGACTTATACTTCATCAAAGAACAAGTAATACAAGGTAAGATAAAAGTCCACTACGTATCATTTATGCATCAAAAGACAAATATACTTACAAAGCCTCTCTCGAGTTTTGCCAAATTCCAGCATAAGTTGAACGTGGATGAAGAAGAAATCAGCTCCAGATCGCAAACCTTAATTTTTCTTTCCGGATGAGATTTGAAGCCAACGGCTTCCTCGGATCGTCACTCATCAGCCTGCTTGTAAGTCATGCGAACATCGGATCTGCATATTCTTCTCGAACCGCCTGAATTTGAAGCCATTTTTTCCTTTCGCTGCTGCAAACACTAACTCTAGTTTGGGTTTGAGGAGGGGAGTTAAAATGAATATTGTTTATTGTGTTACGTTATTGGGCTTGCGACCAGTTTTAGTGTTTCTATACAAACCCAACATTATGTATAATGTAAACATTACATTTCCTTGCTATGGTATCATTCCAAGCTCTCTTTCTTCTCTGGAAAATACAACATTCATTCATTCAAGAAATCAAGCACCTTTATATCAGTTAGAGAATATGCCAAGAGATATGCTAAGAAATAAATGTTAGAGAATATGCAAAGAGATATGCTACAGAATAAGGAATATTAGCAAGTATGTAAAAAGGAAGGAGCAGAATCATGTCAATGCCGAGAACATTGTTAGATAGCATGGGGTCAAAGTCCCTAATAGTTTTGGTATGCTTAATACTACAGCTATGAGCCTTGAAGCTAACGAAACTGAAATTGAAATCGAGGAGGGTGCGATTGCAGATGTTGATGCTCTGCTTGTCAAGGCTTTCGCTCAAACACCTATAGTTAACAGCCAAGGTAAGAATTTGGATAAAGCTAGAGTAAGAGAAACAAGAGTTATAGAAGGCAATGAGATAATAAGAGAGCAAATTAATTTAAATGAGCATGCATGCAAGGCAGGAAATAATATTTATAATCATGAAAATGATCATTTGGATGAAACTACCAACCAAGAAGAAAAGCAAGAAGCCAATGAAATACTGGATGCGAGCCAAATAGCCAATGTTGTTACTAATTTAGCTGACAACAGTAAAGACCCAGCTGTGACCCTCATAAATCAGTAGGACAGTAGTGCGATGAGCTCTAATACCATGTTAGAATTCAGATCCAGAGAGAAAAGAGAGATAAAACGATGAACAATTAAAAGACTATATTTTTATTGATTTATTTGACTGCTACTACAAAAAAGATGCATGATTGATTACAATGCTAAACCATATATTTATAGGTTCATTTATTCTCTAGAATATTCCTTATTCTCTAGCATATCTCTTGGCATATTCTTTAACATTTATTTCTTAGCATATCTCTTGGCATATTCTCCAACAATATCAACCAATACTATGAAATGCACCTCTATTTGGATGTTTTCGAAGAAAATCTGTGTTAACTTTTATTTATTGCTAATTAGTAGAAATAAATAGAAAAATAAATAAATGAGCAATAGTGTTTTATTTTAGAAATTACAATGAAACTTTTACAATTTTTTCTAGAAGATAGCTGGTTTAGAAATCTAACATGGAATGGAAAGGGGGGACATGATGTTAGTTTTTTATTGTTGTTAAAGCATAACAAAACACTATGAAAATGAGTTGCTAAAATGTCATTTATGTTATATATCTGTTTGATTTAGTTCTGGAGAAGAATAAATTAGTAAATCCAACAGTTTTACATTAATGAACTTATATTATATTGATATAAGCTACTACAAATGTATAAGATTACATCACGAACATGTAACATCTTATAGAATTATGTTTCTTTGGAATTTTAAACTATAGGAAAAAACTTAGTTCATCAAGTTCTTCACTAATGTAAGTAAAGAAAAAAGTACAAAAAATTATGCTTTGTGGTCCTTCGAAAAAATTTGTAGTATAGATTTTGGTCATGCCTTCAAAAATCGAGGTAGCCCAACTTTGTTACCAGTTAGCTTCACATCTTCCTTGGTTTGTTCTCTAAATTCCTTGAATGTAAATTCACGATAAACCGACGGCTGTTTGTGACTTCGTATTACGGTATCACATGGAGGACATAAAAAATATACTATGGAAAATCTCTCCTTGGAATTCGACATTACTCTGTGCTCCACACTCTTGTACAATCCATTACTCCTTGCCTGACAGAAACATAACGAAGAAAACACATGTTATAATTTTTTTTTTCTATATCATGAGACACAATATCTTAGAATATGGTACTACATATTTGCAAACTTGTTAGTTTTCTAAGACAAGACGAACCAAAGCGTTGATATAGACCAAAACAATATTATTTTTGTAAATTTTCAAATGATTTTTGGGTTTGGGGTTTGTTTTTGAAGAAGAAAGAATGGAAGGAAGAAGAGAGTGTGGGGATTAATTCCACGGAAAGAATCTATTAAATTTTTAAAATTTGAAGTACGGCAATTAACTTCCTTCAATAGCCTCGAACCGCAAAATCCCCTAGTGACAACAAAATTTCTTGGCCAAATGAGCTACTTCGCACAAATTCATACTTATGTACTAGGCTACTAGCAATATAACATATACCTGGAATAGGTCTCCAATATTTATGATAAGAGCTTCTGGATTAGGCTTAATAGGCACCCATTTTTCACCTTTCTTCATCTCTAAGCCACCAACTTCATTTTGAAAAACCACAGTTAAAAAATCACTATCAGTATGTGGAATCATCGCCACATCTGCACCATCCCTGACCTTACATGGAAGGTAGTGGTTCAACCGTAGGTAGGATGTTTCAAACTTGCAGCACTCGTTCACATACTGGCCATTATACTCCAAATCTTCTTCAAGTATTGTACATAGCTCTTGTGCCAGTTTCATCATATACCTTGCATATTCCTCAATTGCATACCTGGAGCATTTCCAAAAAAATCTACTTTTATAGCAAACTTTGTATATTCCTATTATTACATATCCGGAACATTTCCAAAAAAAAAAACATTATATGATAATAATGTTAAATTCAATTCAGTAAATATATAGTACCTGATGTTATGATTTTTATGAGTAATGGTATATGATAACGGGATGTGAAATGATTCTGACTTGTTAAACATGCCTGAACTATGACAGTTTGATTGATATCCTATAAACTCTTCATTTTTCTCTTTTAAGGACAGTCTAAAAATATCAGGCATAGACAGTCTCATTATCTGCATTATAGAGTCTGGTATATTGTGGTTTATTACTTGAAAAAATCCCCACTCTTGAGCTGCTTTCACTAAGTTTTGCTTGCAGTGGTTTCGTGATTGTTGTTCATTGCTTCTCAATAGATGGAGATCGATCAGCGGTAACGTAGGATTGTGATCTGAAGGCTTGTGATTGATAATGTTTCTGCATGTGTTGAGCAGCGGTGGATTTTGATCTGTCCTCATAATGATATGTAGCCTAAACAAAATAGAATAAGAGAACAATATATTTTGTGAATATGAGATATGAATTTCATGTTATTTTTGTGAAAAACTCTCAAAATGGGTATATGTTAAATGCTTAAATGTGAATTGATTGCCTATAATAACACTTCATGCAAACCATTCAAAATCGCTACGATCATAAAGATCAAAACCGATACTCTCAACACCTTTCCATAAATGATACGCAAAAACTCCAAAGCCGCCGCTAAAGGGTAAGAGAGACGTTATGATATAATTAGAGTCAGACCATAGGTTATTTGGTGAGGCTTCAAAATTGTACCCTTTTATTACTGTGAGCAACATTACTAATGAAATCTCGCTTTTTTCTTGTGTCATTTAATCGATCATTGATTTTTTTTTCCTTAATGTTTAGAACATATGAATTTCGTACATATATTGAGTTCTACATAGAACACAAACATTCGGTCAAAACTTTACAAAATAGAAGAAAAGAATAGAGCTACGTACAAAATCCAATTTTCTAAAGCGAGCAAAATCACAACGTACTTGATTTTAACTAAACGAAAGAAGAAGACAAAAGCTAATTGGTATGGAAGACCTCGGATTTGGCATTTCAAGCAGATTAGATGAATAAAAATAAAAGAAATGCTAAGACTTGGATGTACCGAGTTAATTAGTGGGAATTTATCACATGGATTGTTAAAAAGAAGGTGATAACATTCCAACTATTGTTAAGGGGACTCATTTTTTAAAAACACTCCACTCTTTGAAAAATTGTTAAGAGGCTACACAAACATACTATTTTACACTACTTAATATTCCTGGATTGCCTCTTTAAATTAGATTAAAAAAAATTATTTGATAAGAGAAACGAATTAAAATAAGCAGTTCGTCACCACTGCACCGAATGCAGCACGTAATCAATTATATATGAATTCGACAGAGTTATGTTGAAAATTAAAAATCATTTCGGTGCATTGCCTCCATAGTAATAAAATTCGGCATATTTATGTCAATAAAAAAAATAGTTCGATCTTATTCCTCCGAAAACGCTTATCCTTTAGGGTTAAAAAAATCGATATATGTGAATCGAAAAAAAATTACTACGACACTTGCAATATTTGTTAAGGTAAAATTACTATTATTTGTTATAGGGCTAAATGGGTAATAAGGTAAAATTATATTTGGAGTGTCAATAACAATGCCCTAAAAGAGCTCCAATATTGATTAAGTGAGGGTTAGAATTTCAATTAATTCTGTAATTGTTATGGGGGATAAAATAAATCATCCCCTTAGACGTATTAATAAAAATTTCAATTTTAACCTCTAATCTTCTTTAATATAAAACTTAAACCCTAAACCTTATCTTATTATTATGAAATAATAGTTTCAACGTTGTATCAAAATTAAAAATAGAAAATATACGGAAAGATAATGGTGAAAAAGAAAGTAAGGTTTCAATTTTCGTTTTTTTATCACAGCACGGCGTGTTTCGATGGAATTGGAATGGATTTAAAACGATAAGGTTAAAAAAAGTTGTTTAGATGACGAGGCAGTGTTATTTTAATCTATATTTTTTATTTTTTAAAAATCCAACCTTCCTCCTTCTCCTTTAACAAATAAAAATGAAGGTGGAATCCTCTTAAAATTGTCACCTTGTTAACCGGAGTCTCTTTAACAATCCCCTCTGTTATTACGATTTCAGTATAGTTTTTCAACAATCAATCATGAAAAACTTAATTTAAATATCAAATTGGTGGTGATTTACCGAGAGAAAACTAGAAGAATGATAAATAATTAATGGAAGCATACCTGAATTACTGAAAAAAGATTTTGTTTAGTCTTACAAATTGACAGAAACTCTAGAACTAAAGTAACTCTCCATAACTCTTTATTTATAAAATTGCAATTTTACAATTTGGTACTTTAACAAATTAAAACGTGCCACTATCCATGCATTAGGCTCATGCTAACTTAAAATTTAAACTTTGTAACTTTAATTATAAAATCGACCACCTCAGCTAGATTTTATATCAATATAACGCAATATACTTTATTATACATATATGATGTGATAGTTCAATATATTCATAATAACGGAAGCACCTTTTCAACGAGTGATTATTGCAGTACAAAATAAACTGTAAAAAGGAAAACAATAAGGTAGTGTTTAGTTTATTTTATGTTTTGAGTTTTTAACGTTAATTTCGAAAGATGCAAAGATTTAAAGGGTAACAGGGTTAATAAAATAGAGACGAATATGATGATGGAGGGTATGGAGGATGGTAAATGGATGTATTTGATGTCATTCTTCCGTTGTTTCTTAAAATACGGGAAATGATAAAAAGTTGTTTATGTTCTGTGTGTTAACTTCGTTATGTAAAATGATCGTTTTTCACGACATGTTTGCGTTGTTCGTACTTTTGTAGGTACGAAAACAAAAAACTAAAAAATAGAAAGCGAACTTACCCTAAATGTTTGGTCTAAATTAGTTAATTAAAAATAGAACACAAGTTTTAAAAAGTGTTCAATGCATCTATCCCATTACACATGTTTTTACGTATCGAATTCATTTCAGGTTCATTTCTTGTATCATTTTATTTATTAATAGTACATGGGATCAAATCAATGTTTCAATTTATTAATTAATACTATAGCGGTATCTAATCAATGTATCAGTTTATTAATTAATAACATGTGTTGTGATTCAATTAATATTTGGATAACGTATTGTTAATCAATGTATCAGTTTATTAAAATAATTTTTACATGAATCCACAACCATGAAAATAGTATATATTAACTTTAAAATAATTTTAAAAATTGATTAGTTTATCCATCATGCATATTTTTTTCTTCTTACATTTTATATCATATAGGTCACCCTTTCTTTTTTAATTACAATATCAGAAGTAATTCAGATTTGAAAGATATAATTTATCGTAAATAAAAATATACTCTTATTTATTGGTAACCATAGATCGTTTATGTCTTCTGGCGGTGTATGAGAGTTCAATTCTTAAAGTGATTCAAGCTTATAAGGATATATAGATAGTCATCTATGGATTTATTTTAATGTGTTTGCATTTGATAAAAGTATGAATTTGAGTTTTTTTTGTATGTAATAAATGTAATCTAGTGTATAGATATTATATTCCAAATAGAATTATACAAAGCAAAGTATATGAATAAAGAAATGAATAAAACGAGAAATATCATATTTTGTCAGTTAATCCACTATAAATATTTTGCAGATTAACTTAATAACATTATATTGTGGGCTAGCTAATAGAAATTGTGGATTAAAGTAAAATTTACAGTTTATTATGAATATTTTATTAATTATTGGTAACCATAGATCTTTTATGTCATCTGGCGGTGTACGAGAGTTCTATTCTTAAAGGGATTCAAGCTTATAAGGATATATATATAGTCACCTATGGATTTATTTTAATGTGTTTGCATTAGATAAAGTATGAATTTGAGTTTTTTTTATATGTAGTAAATGTAATCTAGTGTACATATATTATATATCCAAATAGAATTAATTATACAAAGCAAAGTATAAGAGTAAAGAAATGAATAAAAAGAGAAATATCATATTCTATCAGTTAATCCACTTGTGGATTAATTTACAAATATTTTGTGTATTAACTTAATAACATTATATTGTGAGCTAACTAATAGAAATTGTGGATTAAAGTAAAATTTACAGTTTATTAACAAATACACATGCGGTACAAATGAATTTACAATGACCAAAGGTGATTACACAAAAACTAATGATAATCTTTGTGTGAATCATTTGGATGTCAGATTGAACAACAGAAGGACTAACATGTAGGTAAAAAAAATCTATTATCCAAATCGATGTGATATGTCTTAGATCAAAATGTATTGACTAAAAATCTACTTTAGTTTCATCTCAAACTCAAGTAGTTCATGAATTTATGTGATGACATCAATGTATATACTTAACTGCTAATAAATGTAACAGTCATAGTATAATTTAAGAAGAAAGCTTACTAGAAAGGAAGAACCAACTGCAGCAATTATTAATGTCAACCTTCAGAAGGTATTATTGGCATGCATAAATAATATAAAATGGGAGAGAATACATCTGGCTGGCTAGATACTAATTTGCATGTCAAAATGTAGTGTAGGAGGGAACATATAAGAGATAAAATGCATGTGCATGCTGATCGATTCACAACTTCAGGTTAATGGT
Source organism: Allium sativum (assembly GCA_030737875.1). Lineage (NCBI taxonomy): Eukaryota > Viridiplantae > Streptophyta > Magnoliopsida > Asparagales > Amaryllidaceae > Allium > Allium sativum. The sequence continues at coordinate 35,872,389 of CM060912.1, forward strand.
AGTGTCTTAGTACGTGTTCTTCATGCAGTTGTCAGAAGAAGATGTGATTTTTGGGGCCATATCTCTACTGCAGCAGATCCATATTCAGCAGCACTACATATATATTGTTCTTTCCATTCCTATGAACTTGCTGATTTTTTATATTGTTATTGCTTCTTTGCACCAACTTATTAAGGTATTACATTACTTTTATACGAAACGATCTGTCTATGCCGCCTGGGCTTCACATGTTTCATGGGCCTCTCTTATTTAGCCCATTTCTCGTTTATTTCTGCTATATACATCAGTTATATATGTGCAAGCTATTTTATCAATTCAAGTTATCTACAAATCTTATTATGAGATAATAAAAGAATACTTTACGTTCATCTTCGATAATTCTTATATGGTATAGAGCCATCATTGCCAAACGACATTTTCTAGCATACCTTTGTGCGATCGAAGAGAGAGGAGTGATTTTGCAGTCTTCTCAATTGTGCTTCATCATCGGAGACTATACCTCTCTGATCGAATGACATCTGTTCTCATCAGAACTGTGTTGTGCCAGGCTGAAAATCAGATTCACAGCGGCTGCAACAGTTCTCTGGTCATCAAAGATTTGTTATCTCATCCTTCAACGTTTTCTTGGTGCAAAAATGTGCTATGCTAGGCTGAAAATCAGATTCGCAATGGCTGCAACAATTCTCTGGTCATTAGAGATTTGTAATCTCGTCATTTGTTGTTTTCTTGGTGCAAATTACCGATTATTGAATCTGAAAAGAAGCTAGAATCACCATTGCACCACCGTTTCCTAATGTTTCCTGTATAGGCTGCCACCATCTGTGTAGTGGCCTCGCCTTACACATTTTATGATTCAGATTCATCATTGATAACACTCTTTCCATGACAAGAGCCAGTGAAGATTTATCATCTGCCACTTCAAGAATAGGCCCTGCAGAACCCACCATCCCCACTCAAACCCTCGTGAAGCCAAAGAGTCAAGTAATAGCCATTCCTCTCGATGAAGATAACTTTCTGATGTGGAAGTTCCACGTTGTAACAACCTTTAAGGGTTATAACCTTCAAGATTATGTCAAAGGAACAAGACCCATGCCACCTGCAATGATAATCGACAATGGCTGCAACACAGTTAGTAATCCAGCATATGTTCATTACCAGAAACAAGATAACTTACTATCATCTTGGCTTCTGTTTTCCATAAGTGCAAATTTATTGTCAAGAGTTATAGGATGCAATTCATCTCATGAAATTTAGTCTATTATACAATAAATTTTTAATTCCAAATCATTTGCTAGAATTATGCACTATAGAAGGGAATTTCAAAATGCAAGAAAAGGGGAAATGTCCGTGAGAGACTACATTTTGAAAGTTAAGACCCTATGCAATAAACTTAACTCTGTTGGGCATCATATTTCAAATAGTGAGCAAGTTCTTACATTAGCAAATGTATTAGATGAAGAGTATGAATCTCTTGTTACCAATATTGCAACCCAACCAGTTCTACCAGACATCCAATCTGTATATTCTGCGTTATTAGCACACGAGGGCAGGGTAGAACAAAGAAAGGCTATTCAAAGTGAATACAACATAATCTTTCATCGAATTCAAGAAATACTAATCAAGCAAGAAACATACCTGGTTATGGCAGAGGAAACACCCAAGGACAGAGAGGAAATACCAATCCAAGAGGTAGAGAAAGAGGCAGGTTCAACAATGTAAATTGAGTAAAGTGTCAGATATATGAAAAACCTGGGCATGCTGCAAATAGATGTTATTTTAGGTTCAATTCAGATGTGAATAATGCTCAGCAAAACCAATCTGGTCAAAAAAAATTGAATGTTAATATGGCTCGAGTAAAATCAAATGCAGAGAGTTCTACAAGACATGCAACAAACGGTGATGATTCGAATAAAGCTGACGATATCAATAGGGTTGTCAATGGATACTTTCAGATACGAATAGTGTTGTATATGTATCCAAAATCATTTTCCGATATCGGATATCTATATTCGCGGATATGGACGGGTATCGGATAATTATCCTATCCGCCAACGATCGATAAATCATGAAATATAAATGATAATTTTTAGTTTAACATAAATGTTTTTCAGTTCCATTGATCACAAAAGTGTTAAAGGAAATTAAATAGATTTAAGTAGCTAATATGCATATAATATAAAACTTCGGCTTAGTAAAACAATAAATAAATCACATTCATTGTACTAAAACACATATAATTTTGAGCATAATGTTAAAAAAAACAAACGGATAATTTTTCGATGCAGATATCTATGTATCCTTATCCGCATCCCTTTTTTAGGATATAGGATATTTATCCGCTTTTTAGATACAGATGCGGACGGACCTCAGAATTTTGGGTATCTATTGAAAGCCCTAGAGATCAACACTGAAGATTGGTTCCCTGATTCATGAACAACTAACCACATTACGAACAATCTTCAAAACCTTAATCTTGGCAACAAGAACTACTCAGGTACATAATTTATATATACTTGTAACAGTGAAACTACGAATATGTCTCATATTGGGGTAGGTTTTGTCAAAGGAAAGAGAAAACTCTATCTAAAGAATTTACTTAGAGTTCCAAATGTCAAGAAAAACCTAATAAGTGTGTCCTAAGTTGCCAATGACAATAAGGTGTATTTCAAGTTTCACCATAAATAATGGCTAATTAGAGACTTGCTTAATAAAGGCATATTATTACAGGGTAATTTGGATAATGAACTGTACAAATTCAGTTACGTGCAACCAAGATTGGGGAATGAAAATGATACTTGGTGTTGTAATGCTAGTATTCATTTCAGTAATGACAATAATGTAGTTAATTCTGATAATAGTGATAGCAGTGCCATCAAGAATGATTTAGATATTTGGCATTTCAAACTAGGTCATCCTAGATATGATATTTTAATGAAAATATTGAAAGATAATAACATTTATTATAAGCATTCACCTGTGTCTAGCACTTGCACACATTGTCAACTTTGCAAGAGCCATAAATTGCCTTTTGGAAGATCTGAAATAGTGCATTCTAAACCACTTGAATTAGTTACAACAGACCTATGGGGTCCTGTACCATTATGCTCAAGACAAGGTCATAGGTATTATCATTTTATTGTTGATGAATGCACAAGGTTTGCCTGGATTTTCTTTCTTAAAGCCAAATCAGATACAAGTGATGTTATGCTACAGTTTCTCAGTTTTATTGATCAAAGACAGATAAACTACAACATAAAAATCATATAAATAAATGGGGGCAGTGAGTTTTTATCTCTTAAAAGTTTTTTCAACAATAAAGGCATAATTCAGAGAACCAGTTGCCGCTACACATCTGAATAGAATGGCATAGTAGAGAGAAAACACATGCATATAATTGAAACAGGGTTAACCCTGTTATCTAAGGCATCCTTACCTATGAAATATTGGAACGAGGCATTTAACACAGCTGTGTATTTGATAAATAAAATTCCAACTAAAGTTTTACAACACAAATCATTTGGATGTAAGATTGAACAACAGAAGTACTAACATGTAGGTAAAAAATTCTATTTTCAAAATCTCTGTGATATGTCTTAGATCAATATATATTGACTAAAAATCTACTTTAGTTTCATCTCAAACTCAAGTAGTTCATGAATTTATGTGATGACATTAATGTATATACTTAATTTCTAGTAAATGTAATAGTCTCATAGTATAATTTAAGAAGAAAGCTTACTAGAAAGGAAGAACCAACTGCAGCAAGTATTACTATCGACCTTCAGAAGGTATTATTGGCATGCATAATAATAATATAAAATGGGAGAGAATACATCTGGCTAGGTATATACTGATTTGAATGTAATAATGTAGTGTAGGAGGGAACATATAGGAGATAACATGCGTGTGCATGCTAATTCACGACTTTAGGTTAATAGTAGTGCCTTGGAACACGTTATTCATGCAGTTGTCAGAAGAAGAAGATGTGATTTTTTGGGGCCATATCTCTACTGCAGCAGATCCATATTCAGCAGCATAGCATATTGTTCTTTCAATTCCTATGAATTTGCTGATTTTATATATTGTTATTACTTCTTTGCACCAACTCCCTAAATATCAACCATCCATACGCAACATCTCACTTACATAGCCTTTTATTTTTGGGTATTATTAACTGTATTAAGTCTATTGTTTTAGAGGTTGACCAAATAGTTTTTTTTGCATTATCTAAATATAACTAATTATATCCACCTTAAAAATCTATTTGAATTAGAATTAAGGATATTTTTCATTTGGTCTTGTCTCGAAAACTTATTACAATAATGGTCCACTTTCGTAACTCGTTATATTTTTAACCCGATTTTGACCATTCAACATTAAGTAGGCCAAAACACACCGGTATATTCCTAGATTGCTCCAGTACACGTCAATATCGAAGCTATTTGGGATTACACCAGCGTCATGAAGTAAAATAAAATTTCATTGTGTCTAGAAGCAATCTCCAAACACAAAGAAATACCCAGCTACTCGCTTTTTTTTCCTCTTACTTCACCTTCCTCTCAAAAAAACAAATCCAAATTCAATTTTTTTTCTTGATTCATCGTTATTTTCATTAAAAACATTTGCTTTTACGATCTAATTATTGAATAACAATTTCAGCAGATATGGATCGACAAAGTTATGTTTTAGTTAAACCTAATTGTTTTATTTTATTTTTTGCATTTAAAAGTTTGAATAGTGTTTATTGTCTTATCAATATTGAATGGATCCTAATTTTATTGCAGCAACCATATGCTATTATAATAGCGATTTGATTATTGATGAACAAAAGTATGGAATATATGATGATTGATCTTACAAACTAACAAAGGTTTGAAAATTCTAACTTCCAACAATTAAAACCATATGTTTACAAAGCAACTAAGATCAAATAAGATGAGTTTGATATTGATTTAGATTAGATGATGATTACGTTAAATTAACGTTTTCTGATGTCTCAAAATCCATAAAGTTGTTTGTTGTAAAAAAAATGGAAGGTTGTTGCCAAAACAACATGTAACTCCTTCCCCAGCAGCTTCTACGTCCAACTATTATATCCCCCAATGAATGTAATAAATATGGACAACAACATTGAACTACTCTAAGGACGGACATTTTTGACTTCTAAAATAATTTGTTTGCGATGAATTTTTTCTACGAAGCGTAAGTGACATATCTTTTATTTCCAATGAGTGGGGAGATTGTGAAGGGCCGTGTTCATATTTCACTTGCGATGGTTGAGAAGATGATGCTGGAACCTTACCTTTACGGGTAGGTCTACAAGCAGCCCCAACTTCTAAGAGCCCAAGTAGAGGAGGAGGAAAGTGAGATGGTGGCAGTGGAGATCTCGTGAGCTTGTTCTTGCCCAAAACCAACTACAATATATGCTTTACATTGAAGCACTTTGCTTTCGGAGGATCCGACTCCTCTTTGTGTAGCTCATCAACCAACTACATAGCACAATAAATTCCACCGGCCAATAAACAAATTTCATGAACATGCATGCATATCATATACGATTATTTTTTCAATAACACCACATACCATTCCTCTCAAGCGGAACTCTAGGAGTGCACAGTCTTATCTCCTCAGGAAGCTCTACAGGAGCAATAAGAACATAACTTTGGGTAATGTTCAAGTTCCATGTGTAGTACTCCAAATCTGATGTCGTTGCATCTTGTTCTTGTTCAAGATGCACAAAACAATCGCTCCATGTCCCCATTGCTAATTGATAGGAGTCTCATGTTGTGTGATAGATCCTATAGTGAGTAGGTTGTGCTAGAATGTGCTTCCACAAAACAACTATTGTATATTTGGTAGATGAAATGCTACATCCCTAAAATAAATTAAACGGACACATATTGTCAATAACTAGATAGAAGCAGTACATACTGAGGAAGTTGTCCAACTGCTTTAACATATGGGTCCATTTGACAGCTTCGTAATCGAGTATATGGAACTCATTATGGTTAAACATAACATTGCGTCTAGGCAAATTCGTCGTGATGTTTGAACCAACCCACCTGTTATAAACAAGTAACATGCGTTAATGAATATTCAAAACAAGTATTTGAATTTGAATAATCTACACTACAACAAAAATACCCTATTACAACGCTTTTTTTACAATGGTCACTAACTGGCCATGGTAATAGATTGCTATTACAACGGTTATGACCGTTGTAATACATATCTCGTACAATGCCCTTTTTACAATGGGCATAGATTGCCTGTTGTAATAGAATCCTATTACAATGGTCATTTGAGGCCCATCGTAATATATGTTGATTTTACAACGTTCACAAAACACCCGCTGTAATAAATGTCTATTTTACAACGGTCATGAAACGCCCATTGTAAGAGGTGTTGATTTTACAAGGGGTAGTGCCCATTGTAATAGGTGCCAATATCACAATTGTTATGAATTGCTTGTTTTAACCGATGCCAATTTTACAATGATCATAAAATATCTGTTGTAATAAATGTCACTTACAATTTTCGATAATTAATAATTAATAATCACAGTACTTTCTTAAAGTTAATATTGATTATTTTTTATTATCCATTAATTAATATTTTAAAATGTTATATTAATCATATGTTACTAATTATTAACTATAATATTATATTACTAATTACTAATCATTATTAATATTTACTTCAATTTAACCATCACTTTAGGAATATTATAGTTTTAAGAAATACTAATCAGTATTTATAATCGGTATTAATACTTTATAGTTCTAAAATTTTAAAATTTTCTAAAATAGATTTAAAAAAATTAAAAGCAGTTTTACTTATGTGTTATGTTGAATTTTCTAAACATATTTAGTGGTGCTTAAAATATTATAATAATTTATAATTAATAACAAACTTTAACTAGCCAATCATATCGTAGAGATTCAAAAACACTACACCATACAACCCATTTCATAACACTTTTTCTGTCTCAATTCCCAACGGTTATATCCATTACAAAGTCCTAACGGCTATTACCATTATAAAGAATTATCATGTTTATAACCGTTATCAGTTTTGGTAAATACGAAACCTCAAGGGGTATCTTTGTAATTTTATATTTTACCATTAAAACTTAATTCCAAAGGTTTTCACACCTCATTCTTCAGATCCATCCACACTCCACTAGATCGCCATCTCCCCAATTCATTCAACCATCGCCACAAACAAGTTCACCACAATCTGGTCATCTGACCTTACCGACGTGACATTCGATATAACTTACGTCGCCAGAACTCCACCTAGCATGAATCTCGTATCAATTCCTCCTTCATCTTCACCTCTAGGGTTACTACATCAGTCGCTATAAGGTATTTTAGAAAAAAAATTGAAACGCGATTTGTACCAAAATAGTTAATAAAACATGAAAAGTTTAGCGACTATGTTAATTATATTTAGTGAAATTATTTTCGTTTGCAAGTTTTTTATCTGAGTGTTTATAATTCTCAATTTTCGTTCAAAGAAAGTGCTAATCTGAATTCCTACTTTTCTAATCTCAATTCCGTCATTTTATTGGGTGATTATCCAGATCCGAAGGAGTATAGGTTGTAGGGTCCAAGATAGGAGACCCAAATGCCTTAGCTTCATAATAACCTTGTATCCATATGAGGCTTCTCACTACTAAAGGTTGGTATACATAAGATCGATCTTTCCTTATTCATGAGGAAAGCTTATGGTCTAGGGTATGCTAAGAGAATAGCCTAGCTCCACTGCTGTGTATTTGCAGATATAAAGAAAGCATCCTTTCATCCATAGTCCTTCAATTTCTCTAAGGTACTCTTTCACATTATTATTCATTCTACCTTCTATTTTGTTTATTTTATGCTAGTTAATTAAATAATGTTATTTGATTTTCTTTACTCTATCAATTTTTTATTTCTTTCCATGTTTCATGTTAACGTGCTAATTCTAGAGCAATCTGACATGTTGTAACGTAATTAAAATTTTAGGACACTGTACCTTGTTAAAAAATCATAAAAATTTATGATTTTACCTTTTTTATGAAAAATTAAGGTTGTACATCTCTTACGGTATGAAATAATATTATTCTCAGTACTGTGATTGCTACTTCTTACATGTGCAAATTGAGTGTGCAAATGCTATGTTGGTATTTCATATATATGTTGCATTGTTATTAGTAAGAAAATTGGATAATTTCTACTACTAATGACAGAGAAAATGGTTGCACTTTTTCTTATGTTTTATCTGTACTTAACTGGATATTGAATGCCACATGTAGGTAACAAGGCAAAAGTTCTTTAATCTGTCTACCTTTAAATCTCTCAACCAAGTCATCAAATAATTTTGCAGTATCTGCAGATTTAATAAGCTCATAATGGTGTGCTGCTCGTTTCACTGTGGTTTTATTGATGTGAACATTGATATACATAGTTATAACTAAAATTTCTTTGTAAACTAGAAACATTACACGATTTTTCCACTGAAAATTTTCATGTTCTTTACATGATTATAGTATATGATTAAATATGGTACTCTCCTTTTGTTTTGAGCATTTTTTTCCCTAACACCATTTCAAAAGTTGGTATAATATTCATATTCTGGGCAGTTACTACTTAATCTTACACAATGTCCTAATATACTCGGTATAATAACATATATATATGTATATATATATCAGACATTTTATTTACATAATTGTATAATACATGGATTGTATTTAAAATCATGCTTACTTTTAAAGCTTATCTTTGGTTAATGTTCACTCAACGTAGCTCAATGTGAGCGAGCAAACAGTTTGGGATAGTAGTTGTGATTACTGCCACTTTATTGTAACAAAATTTAAATTGAAAATCACATGTATTGCTTCCTTTTGCATTCCATTAGGTTTGTTCTCTATCTTGATAGGTGTTAACTATGATAGGTCTCATTTGCCAGACTTGTGCAATATAGGTTTTGAAGAACCAAAATACCATTTGCTATTTATTGAGCCAACTTTTAGATATCCACTCTGTAAGTTCTCTAATGCCTTATAACCCAATTTTTTAACCAACCATTCGATTCCACACTCAAGTTTGGACAGGATTACCTTTAGTCTCACAAAATTGGTTATTCTTCCACATATTTAAATCTAGTTAACCCACATATTGTTTGTATTTAAAAAATTCTAAGTTTGTTTGATCGCACATGCCTGCTAGGCTCAATTTTTTTGTCAACATTATATATACCTTAGGAGCGTTATTTGATGATCACTATATTTTAATCAAACATGACTAAATCTCTTATAAAGAATGTTATATTAGCTATTCTGATAGTTTAAAATAACATACCTAACAGAATTTCACAGTATCGTTGTTTCATATGTACAATACAAACAGGATATTTCACTATTCAAATATCTCACAGTATCTTGTAGTTTCAAATTTTAAGACTGTTATACACATATGCGCACATATATCATGTGATACACCATGCTTGGGGTATTCTTATAGCATATCTTATGCAAAGATCAAACAAACAACTATGTATATATGCTTTTGCATTCAAGCTGTTTGCACCCAAAAAAAAACCCCAGAAATTGTAGATTTTTTTTCTTTTGTTGATGCAAATTTTAGCGGATGGGATATTTGGCATAAAACATCATTTAGGATGCTTAATGTGTGACTTGGCTTTACTGTTACATATCTAGGGGATTATAGTATTGATTTACTGCCTCATCAAGTTGCCATTCTGCAACAAGTAGCATAGTTGAAGTGAAATATGTGGAAACAGTGCTAGATGTTTAACTTCTATTTGCTCAATGCAACCTCGTAATCTCTGCCATGGATTGTCAAACATCCACTATGATTGGCGGTATTCTTGTTTTCCTCAAATGTCTATCTTTAAACTCCTAGAAAAAGAGCATCACTTCAGATTTATTTAGGTAACCTAATATATATTTATTCATGGTTTTTTAAAAAATATATTTATAAGTTTAAGCAACGACAAAGTCAATTATGTTGGACTAATTAATTTAAAGAAAAATGTCTACTTTGTTTTCTTTCTCTTTTTTCCCTTTTAATTTAATGTGTTACTACTTACGGATACGCCCCCATGTTTAGTTCAACAAATGTATATCTTGACTGCAATCAACATGGTATTTAGTGTACAAAAATGTTTGAGTGTCTCATATGTGAAAGTGAAATTAGACTTCAGTTGTAAATATAACATCATTTTGATTTATATGGAAGGATATACATTCAAAAAGGAATGCCTAGAGCTAACCTCTCCATATTTTTCGAGAATTTAGAACGAATGCTTTTGAATATAACTTAAAACTAGTTTTCTAAGCTAAATTAAGTGTTTAAGTATCATTTTTCTTTGAGGCAACGTGTCTGTTTCAAGAGCAAGTTTCTCATGTCTGTGAAAATCTAGCTAAAAAAACTATCAAAGCAACTTTAATACAAAACTGTAACTAAACTAGAAAAAAAGAAAGGAAAATAGTAAAAATATCCCAAACCCAGAAAGGGTAGCTTCTGAATACAGTGTTATATTACTGGCAAAATATAATCATCATCTTACCGTTTGACTAGAGAAAGTCCGCAAACCTTTTCTCAATATTGGGCCGAAATTATTAAGTTATGGGATTAAATGGATAGCATGTGCAACAACGGGAAGACAATAATTTGATATAGGAAGTTTCTAATTTAAGACATAGTTTGTGTGCACGTTTGATTTGAAGTAGATTTGTAGTCTTATTTGCTTGGACTACTGTGTGTTGTACTCTGTAATTTAGTTATGCTAATGCAATAAACGGATCTGATTTCGAAGAATAAATACAAGTATTTATAAATAGTTAATACAACCATATATTACATCATTATATATCATGGAATAATGGCATGCTTGTAGTCTTATTTTCATGTCATGGAATAATGGAAGAAACAGACATGAATAATATATAATTAATTGAGTTGCAAATAATTATATTATACATGCTAAGTATTTAGATACAAAGACGGAAATAATGTCCATACGAAGCTGCACATTTGAGTTCTACATGCTGCGCTTATTTTGAGATCTTTTCGAAGGTTTGAGTTTTGCGCATATTTATGCAGTTATTAAAACTTGCCTACTATGAATTTCTAACATGTCAAATATTCCTTGAATTGAATTACTCCTTGCTTATTAGAAGCTAAAAGTATTCCTTGTTTGGGTGTTCACAGGTTCAAAGCCGCGCTGACATTGGAACTTTCTGGGTGACCAATTCAGAGGTAGGATTGAAGTTAATTTGGTGGATGATGTATGTTGAAATTGCTAAGACCAAATTTAGAAGAATTATGTTGAAACTTTTTTTAAAACTTAATATGTATGTTAATGACAGTGTATAATTCTCGGTATTTAAACTTGTTATGTTTGTTATTTTAATTTCGGAATTTTCTACATGCTATTACTGTTTATGTAACCGACACTAGTACTCAATATATATTTGTGCGTATTTGATATGAAATATAGGTTTCTTATTTATGCAGTGTACTATGTGCAATTTGTAATGTTATAAGTGTAGTAAAAGTGGGAGTTGCAATTGGAAACTTCGATAAAGTAACGTTTATAATCGTTAGTGATGACAGAATAATAATGGTTAAAACCATTACAACTGTGTAACAAGTCACGCTTATAACCGTTGGGAAAGGAAATAATGTCACGCTTATAACCGTGATAATATGCGTTGGTTATTTTTCATGGTTATAACCATGATAACATACGTGGTAAAAATCACCAACGCACAATGGATTAAGGGTTATAACCGTGAGTTTAATAATTGCTCACGGTTATAAGCGTGACAATTTGGCCTTCCTGGTGTAGTGAAAGTAGTGTTCCTTATAGGATATGGATAGTGCTCTAGTTTAAAATTGATATATCTCATTTTTTTTTAAATTTGATTTTAGACGATAAACGATTATAACCATAACTATCAGTTAGGATTAATGTTAACACATCAATTTGAACATAGCTTGACCGGATCAATTGGGTCGTTAGCTTATTTATCCAAACAGAAAGAAGTATCGGTTGGTAAATTTATGGGCTGGTTGTCCAAAATTTTCACTGCATGCTTTTTCATTGAAATATTTCCTCTCGACTTTCCTCTTAAGCACTAAATCCCAAATCAGTCATTCATTATAATTCACGCCAAACTTCTCTAACTTCAAAGAAAATAGTCTACCACTTGAATGTATTCTCTTCAGGAATCCATAAGGTGTCGAGGTCGTCAGAGAATGTTATTGCAGTAGAGGGTTAAGGTAGATTAGGGGCGAGATCTGGCGCTTTTTTGTCATAGATCTGAAAGTGACTGGAATAATGATGTTTATGCTGGTGTCCTCTCTCGATCTTATCCATTTTTCTACATCCTGAAATAAAGTTGTAAATAACTCTCCGATCAGCTAGGCTCTCATTTTCTCGATAGCTAGGACTTCATCGTTAAATATACAGTTCGTAAGTAGCATTTGAATTAGAGAGTTTGCGGTCCTTCCACTAAATCCACAATATGTGTATTAAACACAACATATTATTTAACATTATGTTTTCTAGTCAATGAATTGAGAACCGTGGAAGCGACATTTGTTGACCAACTTCTTAGCAAAAAAATCTATCATAGATCAACGAATCGAAGCCCAATGTTCAGAAACTCACTCCTCGGCACCAATCGACCGATCGGCTCGGAGGCCCGCATTCCAGAAAGCGATTCTACGCCAACTAATCCCAACAGGTGGCCTATGTTCCATAAACTCCGAGCAAGACTTGGCCCGAGCCGACCTCTCTCAGAAAGCAGCTTGTCATGTCCCGGAATAATCGCTATCCTAGACCGACCGAGTCAACCATTTCCTAAAAGTTCTGTTCGATCAGATATTCCTGGATCCACTTAGAAATATCCAATTGAATCATTCATTGCTTAGACCGATTCCCAAGGCATTAAAGATGGTCAAGTGCTTCTGGACAAAGCTCTCCTTTTGAGATACCTCATCTCGAGTGCCACGCATACCACAATTCTCGAGGATACTATTAATAAACAGTAACAAAGTCCCTCTGCCACAACTACTTTCAATGACCGAGCACCACGTGTCCGAGCACCGCAAAAGAAGCAAGCCACGTTGTAGCTCACCCAGCGCCTCTCTTCACCTATAAATACTTTCATTCCCAAAATAGAAAAGGATTTTTCTCCTCTTCGTCTTTTCCGCTGGAACTTCTCTGGGAAATTTTCTCTCTCAAATACAAGTTCCACGGCTAACTCCAAGGACAGCCAATTCTCTTTTTTTCTTCAAAAAAGAAAACGTGTTGTATTTGTAATAAAAAAACAAATCAATATATTTAAAGTGGATGTAGGCACCATCTCATGCCGAACCACTATAAAATTTTTGCGTGTTTCCTCTTTTTACTTACTTTATTGTATTATGTGATTATTATTCGTGTGTTCTACGCAAGATTGGGCACTGATTTTCATAAGTGACCAACTTTTGATGTCAACACTTTGGCACGCTAAGTGGGGGAAACACACCTAGACATATTCTACGAACTTCGACCATCTTCAGCAATTTCTAAACCGACCATGGCGAACAAGCGGAAGAAGGATGCAACATTTTCCCCTCCCACGAACGCTGATGCAACTGAGACAACTGCTGCAAAAGCAAGTCAGGAAGCCTCCTTTCATGAAGACATGCTCTGATATCTTAGCCTGGACAACATGGACATTATTTTGGCCAAGTTCAAGAGCTCGACGACATCTTAGGGTAAAATCCTTGAACATCAACATAAATAACCTCCTCGGCCAGATGGAGATGGGATTTAACGCTTCAACATCAATTCCTCCACCGGCGAGGCTAGCGCAATAACTAATCTTCGGTAAAGCCGCAGATCAGGCCATACCTTCGCTTCCTCCAGGCACGGCTTCACTTCCAGACCGACCACTGCCAGGAGTATCACTTCCAGCAACCAGTGCAGCCGCAGCTGCAGATTTACAGGAGGCCCACGATCAAAATTTAGGTCATTCGACCAATTTTCCTCCACTCCCGGGACAACTCAATTCCTTGGGCCAACCGACCAACCATTGGGTCAATCAAGATCAGTGTCATTTCCATTACAATGCAGCATCTTACAGCAAACTAGTCTTATGCCGCCTCTCTTCCAACAAAGAGCTGGTGGAGCCTTCTTTTCGAACTAGGAAGACCACTCTACCATACCGACTCCCAAACGGGCAAAGGAAAACGCTACTATAAACCCTTCTAACATCGTCCCGGCGGTGAGCAATGCATAGTTCCAAACATCACATGCTATGCTGGATCAGCCAGACCCCTCCAATGCGGGCACGGCTCGGACCAATCCTCCTTCTATTAAAGCGACGCCATTCTACCCGGAACCAACTGCGGGGACTCATCCTCACCCTCACCTTCACTAAACTCATGGTGGTTGAGCTCAACCAAAGGCTCCCCTTTCGAGCATGCTTTCGGCGAATCCTAGCACGGGGGCACCCCCCCAATACAAAGCTGGATTCATGGCAGCGGCTCCCCAAAAATGGGAGTCAGCTTCCAAGCATCATTAGATGCTTCACCCGGGGCACATCTTCTCAACAAGATATAAACGATATCCACCTAAGCCCCTTCACTAGGGAAATCAGAAACTCCTGCAATCCACCAGACTTCAAGTTTTTAGCCATAGATCCCTACAATGGACGGATCGACCCAACCATCCATCTCATGTAATACATGCGATTACAACAGAAAAGGGTTTTAATAGCGTTTGAAAAATGCTATAATACATTACCATAGCGTTTTAGAGAACACTATGTGATGGCATGCCATGTTAGACCATAAATTTTAAATAGCATGATCAAAAACGCTATAAAAATCATGTTTTTATAGCGTTTCCTAATGCTATTAAGTAAAAACACTATAGGAGATGTGTCACAAGGTTACTTTGTATAGCTTTGTTTCAAAGTACTATAGCGTTAGTTATGCTTACATACTATAGGATTTAGTAAATAACAACGTTGATTAAATGCTATTAAATTTAGTTTCCATTTGCAAAAATTCCCTATTAGTTGTTTTAGCTTTTCCACATATATAATATCCAATTATCCATTCCTTCTTTGCAAATAAATAAAAAATCACATGTTTTTTTCATAGATATATAAGTCAACACACAGTATTTCATACAAATTATTCAAATAACTTTTCTCATACCAAAACATAACATTTCATACATATTGTTGAAACAACTTTATCTATCTCCATACAAAATATTCATATATATTTACATTAACAACTTACTTAACCAGTGAAATTATTAATTTCTCCTAGCCTTGATCACTTCATGTCCATGGAACATAATATGATCTCATCTCAAAATCTAACTGGCAGTGGCCATCATTTTAATCAACAAGGCGCTTGTGAAGAAAAACTTTGCTCTACTCTTATTCTTCTCCATAGCCAAAAGAAAATACCATCAGAATCCACTAACTAAATGGCAATATTGCAACAGAAGACACTCAAATCCCCTAATATTTTCTCAATGCTACAACCTCAAAACCTTCCTGAACAAACAACAACAATCATATAATTATAAGGAACAAAAACAGTTGATGATTAAGGCAGTAGGCGCATTATATGAATTTGAAGCCACTTTTAAACTAAAAAATAATGGGCATCCAAAAACTGTCAACTATGATATCACATATCAATTCAAAAGAAAAAAGCATGATGGGACAAAGACAGAAAGGGTAGCTCCTTCTCAACCTTAATGAAGGACTAATTTAAAATACTAATTAATTTACGGATCTTTCAATTAAGAATATTAGGAGCCTCAATACCTCATTCAGGCAATTCAATAATATTATTCAATTCATCAAATTATATCATATTTCTCCACAAGCCTTTTGGAGAACAAATTACATGCAAGGAAAATTGGTAAAATTGCTAAAAGGTTCAATCCAATTTTGGGATTACGACTGTATGACTAATGAGCAGCACAAAAATTGAATGTTATTAATTAGGTCGGGTGACAGGACCAAATAATACATAATAATGCATAGTACAGAACCTGTCACCTAATAATTCCCTGTTGTCTTTTTTATTTTCATAGTGGTCTATGACTACTATTAAGTATAAGCATAAATAAATCGACTTCAAGGCTGTTCCGAACTTTTCCATCAGTACTTAAAGTTGCTTCAATCAAATCTTGTCCAAAATGTCACAGTTTATCCAAGATGTTCCATGTTATCTCAGCTGACATTATCAACTAATCTTTAAATCCACGTTCTCTTACATTTTTTTGGTGAGAAGTATGTAAATATTATAATCCCATTTACAACCAATTTTTCAATTCTAAACTTGTCAATGCAAACTAACATTGCACATAGGTTACAAAATACAAACTGAAAGGATCTACGGCAATAGAAGAAAAGCATATACATACCCTAAACACCAAAATAACTTCAGATCCTAAGAAAGAGACGTGCTCGCTGTTTCATTCTTTGGTTGGCTTTTAGAAAATGTAACCTTCAACTTTGTAACCTGCAAGGCTATTCTGATACAACTTCTGTTTCATTTTAAAACTTGAAAAAAAAACAGCATTATAAATTCATATAAATAGAAGTTGAGAGTGATAACATTAATGAAAAACAAAATACATTGAGAGTGGAGGCTGATAGAAGAGAAAGCCTTAACCCTAAAATAACACAAGAGGCCTTTATATATAGGCAAAACATAAAACAAAAGACTATATTTCCCTTTAGTAGAATATTAATTACGCTAACATCCCCCATCAAACTCATGATGCAATAGCAATGAGCATCGAGAGTTTGTCAGTCAAAAACCGGAAGCGTGAAGATGACAAAGATTTAGTAAACAAATCTGCAAGTTGCAAGGAGGAAGAGACAAATGGCAATGTCAATGTGCCATTCTGAAGGTGGTGGCGAGTAATATGGCAATCAATCTAAATATGCTTGGTCCTTTCATGAAAAACAGAGTTATGAGCAATCTGAATAGCACTCTTATTATCATAGTGCAAAGGAGTTGGTCGCCGCAAGAAAACACCCATATCCGCAAGCAACCATCGTAGCCAAACAATTTCACAAGTAGTAGAAGCCATAGCACGGTATTCTGCCTCTGTTGAAGACCGAGATATAACATCCTGCTTCTTACTTTTCCAAGAGATTAGAGAATCTCCTAGAAAAATACAAAAGCCAGTAGTGGATTTGCGATCAGTAGGATCACCAGCCCAATCTGCGTCAGAGTAAGCACATAACTCTAAGGATGAAGTAGAAGAAAGCAAAAGAGTCTGAAACTGAGTGCCACGGAGATATCTCAAAATGCGAATAACAGCAGCCCAATGAACTGTAGTAGGAGAAGTAACAAACTGACTGACTACATGAACAGCATATGTAATGTCTGGGCGAGTAATAGTGAGATAAACCAAACTTCCAACAATCGTTCTATAAAGATTAGGTTCTGGCAGTGGAGATCCATCAGAAATAGAGTATCGAGCATTGAGCTCAATTGGAGTATCAATAGTCTTATTATCTGAGAGACGAGCACGCTCAAAAATGTCAGAAATATACTTAGATTGAGAAAGAAGATAACCTTTTGGAGAAGAAGCAACTTCAATACCCAAGAAGTAACGAAGGGGACCCAAATCTTTCATAGCAAACATTGAGTCAACTCAGACTTCAACAAGTTAATCCCAATAACATCATCGCCTGTAATAATCATATCGTCAACATAAAGAGAGAGCAAAATTCGACCAGCCGAGGTACACCTGACAAACAAAGCGGAATCATGGTTACTCGGCCAAAAACCAAGAGAAGTAATCATAGTAGAGAATTTCTCAAACCAAGCCCGAGGAGCCTGTTTGAGACCATAAAGAGCTTTTCTAAGTTTGCAGATTTCACCAGGTTGATGATCAATACCAGGAGGAGGAACCATATAGACTTCTTCATGAAGATCTCCATTTAAAAAGGCATTTTTAACATCCATTTGAGTAATATTCCAGTGGTGAACAGAAGCAAACGCAATAAGAGTTAGAACTGTAGTCATTTTTGCAACAGGAGCAAAAGTCTCCTCATAATCCATACCATATTCTTGAGAATAACCTTTAGCAACCAAGCGAGCTTTATACCTTTCAATAGATCCATCAGCTTTAGTTTTAATCTTGTAGATCCAACGAGAACCAATAGCACGTTTTCCTGCAGGAAGAGGTACTAAATCCCAAGTATGAGTTTGATGAAGAGCAGTCAGCTCCTCATCCATAGCACGTTGCCAAAGAGGATCACGAACCGCATCTTTGAAAGATGAAGGCTCAGAGAGACAATGTATAGAAGCAAGAAATGAAGAAAGTGGACTGGAAAGACAAGAATATTCAAAATCAGGTCGTCTGGTAGACTGACGGTTTCGGATAGGATATCGACATTCACTAGTATCTACTGTCTCAGAAGGTGATTGGGTGGTTGGGGAGTCAATAGAAGTGTCTGGATTTGCAGCAGGAGGTTGCTCATCATCATCAGCAGTGAAAGGATCAATATGAACAAGATCAGACATAGATATATTGTGAGTATGATCAGGAATTGTAAAATAAGGAATATGTTCAAGAAAAACAACATGACGAGAAACATATAGCTTCTGACTGACTGGATCAAAACAACGATATCCTTTTTGTCCTGCACCATAGCCAAGAAAAACACATATAGCAGACCGTGAAGTCAGCTTACTCCGTTGGACATGAGGAAGAAGAACAAAGCATGTAGAACCAAAAACACGAAGAGAAGAATAATTTGGTGGACAACCATACAATTTCTCATAGGGGGACAAGCCAGAATTATGAGAAGTAGGAATTCTATTAATCAAATAAACAGAGGTAAGGGCTGCCTCCCCCCAAAATTCACTTGGAACACTAGCAGACAATAAAAGTGACCTAGCAGTCTCAAGAATATGCCTATGTTTCCTTTCAGCAACCCCATTTTGTTCAGGAGTATCAGTGCAAGAAGTCTGATAAATTGTGCCATCTAAAGCAAGAAGTTCCTTAAAAGCACGAGATGTATATTCACCTCCTAAATCACATCTAAAACATTTAATAACAGCTGCATGTTGAGTTTTGATAAGAGATCGAAACTCATTATAGATGCCAAAAAATTCTGAGCAACATTTCATAAGATAAATCCAACAATAACGAGTGCAGTCATCAATAAAAGAGACATAATAACGAGAGCCTCCCTTTGTAGAAATAGGAGATGGTCCCCAAACATCAGAATGAATAAGATAAAAAGGTGCAGTAGAAAATGTATTACTTTGAGGAAAAGGCAAAGCAGAAAATTTTGCAAATTTACAACCACTACAATCAGAAATGTCATGAGTTTTCAAATCTCCTAAAACTCCTGTAGACACTAAGAATTGTAATCGAGACTTGGATACAAGACACAGACAAAAATGCCACAAATAAAACATAGAAGATGACTGACTCAAACGAAAGGACGAAACATCCACACTTGGAACAGAAGCTGCAATCTCTGAAATCTTAGGATCTTTGAGCTGATCCAATACATAAAGTCCTCCTTCTCTATGGCCTGTACCGATCACTTTCTGAGACTTTGGATCCTGAACATAACATTCAGAAGAAGAAATGTAACACCCCGAATTTTAGTTAATACTAAAATTCACTAATTACAGAATAAATAATCTCAGACGTGGGAATTGGGGGTAACGGGCTACGTTATTGCGTTCGTCTCGGAAAAATACGCGAAATAGAGTCCGAGTTTTCGAAAATCGGAGTCCGTATGGCCCAGTTATGGCCCAAAGAAGTTTGCAGAAAAATTAGAGCTAAAAACAGATTTAGGAATTTAAATTTAAATTTAAATTTAGAACCAGCGGGGCCAGGCGGGAAGGTTCCCGCCTAAGCATGTCGACAGGGCTGTCGACAGCCCTGTCGACAGGGGTGTCGACATGCCTGTCGACTTGCCTGTCGACATGGCGTGTCGAACCAGGGTGCTTGGGTGCACCAGATCTGGTTTTCTAGCTAGGGCTGGGCTTGGTTCTAGAGGTTTCCTAAATCTAATGGACCTAAATTAATCTAGGGTTAATCTAAGGGCCTAAAACACTCTCTTAATCTATAAATACACCCTAAACCTACCTTAATCCTTACCAAAAATAGAAATAATGGCCTCATGCCGCCAAATTAAATCCTAAGAGAAGCCTCCACTAATCTAAGAAGAAAGTTGCAAGCTAATTCCTCTCTAATCAATCTTTAATCATCATTATCTTCATAGTTAGCAACTAATTCTACTTCATAAGGTTGCTAATCTTGAGTTTGGTGAGTTTCTATCACTTTAACATCAATTGTTAAAGTAAGTAGATTGGGTGTAACGAGACTTATGGTCTTAAATGCGGATTAGTGAGTTTGAATCATGTATAATGATATGTTACTCTATGTTGTTCTATGTTTATGCATATTTGATAAGTTGGTTTATGCATGCTAAATAAGTTGATTTATGCATGTTTAACAAGTTGATATATGCATGTTTACCAAGTGGATTTATGCATATTTAATAAGTGGAATTATGCATGTTTAACAAAGTGAGTTATGCAAGTTAAGTATATGTTTAAATGCAAGTTGAAAGTGATATGCAAGTTATGCATGCTTATGCAAGTGTATGGATGCTTACGCAAGTCATGTATATGTTTAAATGCAAGATTTATGTGATATGCAAGTTATGCATGCTTATGCGAGTATATGAATGCTTATGCAAGATATGTATATGCTTAAATGACATGATATGCAAGTTATGCGAGTATGTGAATGCTTATGCAAGTATGTGGATGCTTATGCAAGTATGTGAATGCTTATGCAAGTTATGTGTATGCTTAAATGCATGTTTAACATGTTATGCAAGTTATGAGAATGCCTATATGCAAGTTCAACATGTTATGCAAGATATGTGTATGATAATATGCAAGCTCATATGCAACATGTTATGCAAATCATGTGTATGATAATATGCAAGTTTGGGTTAAATATAGTTGGGTTAATATATGCTCATATATGCAAGTTGACATCCTCTTAACCCATGACAAAGTTTTATGCTAAACCCATGATATTTGTGATGATCTTCCCCTTTATTATATCATGTAATGAGAACGATTTACGTGGGGAACGATGGGGTTGGTAAATATGTTAATAAATGAATGATTGGGTATGATTAAGCATACCATAAAAAAATAAATTACCATAAGTGGGAATTTACCTATTGAGTTAGGTCTACCCCATGGGAATTTACCTATTGAGTTAGGTCTACCCATGTTATGGAAAACTTGATATTAATTAGGGATAATTAATATGGGGGTGATTAATTAGGTGTAATTAATCGACTAAGACACGAGGTTGGACTCATTTGTAGTGTAAAACTGCCCGGACCCGACCGGCTTAACCAGTTGCTACAAATGTTAGCCCAATGTGAGAGGTCTTAGCCATAAATTAAATACGTGATTAAGGTAAAGACACGAGGTTAGACTCTGTTATGACGTAAGACTGCCCGGATTCTACCGGCTTAACCAGGCGGTCATAACAGCCAGTCTAATGTGGGAGGTCTTTATGGGAGATCACGGTCTTAATTAATTAAGAAACACTTAACCATAGTAGCATGTAGTGGGACACGAGGGGTTAAGTGGGTGCCTTGGGTGGCATGAGGAAATTTTGTGGTTGCCTTGGGTGGCATGTGGAATCTAGTGGGTTGCCTTGGGTGGCAATAGAAAATACGATTAGAATACTTAACCAAGTGGAAACATGTAATTAAACATGATTAAAGGGTTAAGTGGGATACACTAGATATTTGACAAGCTTAAGTGGGTAGCTTGTGGGGGCCCATTTCAACCAATATCCCAAACGTATCTTTGTGGGCTCGACCCATGTCGAGTGACGGGACACGCATATTGGGCTTGATTATAAGAGGCCAAAACGGGTTAGCGGTGGCAACGCAAGTCCAACGGGTTTCATATGCGTGTGTGGGCCCGGGCTGGTAGATAAGCCGTTGTTGCATCGTGTAGATATAAAGCCGTGCACCGTTAGTATTGGGTAGCCACTTTAGGGGAGTGATACACCCCACTGTGGGACCAGCACGGGTATCTACGGTAGGGAGCCGATCGCTTGGGGAGTAGTGGGTACACCTAATGAAGATAGGGGCAGACGACACCTATGTAGGGGTACACGAAACTACTGTTTAAGAATTACTGGGTACACCTAGTGGAGATAGGGGCAGACGGCACCTATGTAGTGGGCTAGGGGTACATGAAACTACTGGGGAAATTTTCTAAGTCCTTGGAAGGGATCAACCTTTAAGTAGGAATGACTGGTGTGGTGCAGTTAGTAATTATCCTTGGGTGGGTAGATGCGTCCTGACGGTTATCTTAGTTTGTCCTAAGTCTACCAAGCTGCTTAGTGTAGCCATTCATCCCCAGATATTACCGTAGGTCAAGTTTATGTCTTCTCTGGTTACTTTAATGATTGTATTGTTAAAGTTATAGGGCTCACTCAGACTTATGTCTGACCCCGTTGTTTTTATCTTTTTCCCAACCCTCAGGTCCTACGGTGGATCCTAGCGGTAGTAGAGCTTGATCGGATTGCTGTTCCAGTCTTTAGGAGCTTGGGTAGATGTAAAGCTCCAGTCATCCAGTTATCTTTTCTTTTGTTGTGGCTATTGTATGAGAGAGTGGGATTATGTACTTCTTTATTTTGATGGATATTGTACTTGACTTTTATCGTGGTTTTATGATGTAACCAGACATGTTTATTTCCGCTGTTATGAGATGATGTTTTAAAATTTCAAGTACTATTATATCTGTCTTGTTGTAATTTTTCTGTTCTATATTCACTAAAATACTCCACCGATGTTATGGCATTCCCTTTGTGAGTGACCCTAGCGGGTGTGGGGTGTTACACGTGGTATCAGAGCAAAGGTTACCGGAACAGATAAAATTTTTAGAAAATTATTTTTTCTAAAACATTTTTGGAAAAGATATTTTCAAAAACATGTCTTTTAAGAGAAAAGTTTTTGAAAGAAAAGCATAATCCCTAATAGCCATATCTCTATCCTTCGAATTCTCCGTTTTGAATCTTTCCTTTTTCGTTTCAGCATGACCGAGAATCTTAATCTTCCGGAGGGTGTGACGGTACCAGTATGGTATAGGAGATTGATGGAGGCTAGGGCCACCACTACGGGTCCAGCAAATGTTCCTCCACCAACCGTAGCACCCGATCTTCCTCCTCCCCCTCCTCCTCGCACTGATACTTTTGCTAAGACTTGCAAGGAATTTAAAGCTATGGGAGGGAAACCTTTTCAAGGATCTGAAACCTTTGTGGAGGCTAGAGATTGGCTTAAAGAGGTGGAAGAGTTGATAGATATCTTTGAGATGGAAGAAGGGAAGAAAGTCAAGTTGGCTGCTTGGTTAATGAAGGGAGAGGCCTCATTCTGGTGGGAGGTCACTAATGGAGAACGCCCCGTTGACTCTTGGGCGGATTTTAGGCAAAGATTTGTGGCAAAGTTTCTCTCAAGGGCAGAGGAAAACTTGTATATGGAAAGATTCTTGACTCTAAAGCAAGGAAATCTTTCGGTGAAGGAATATGTTAACAAGTTTAATCAATTGGCAAGGTTTGGCCTAGATATGGTGAATACACCGGAGAAGAAGGCTTTGCGGTTCGTGAAAGGCTTGAACGAACCTATGCATGGGTTGGCTATGACTCATATCCCTATGGGGGCCACCTTTGAGAAGCTAGTTGACATGGCACTCATGTATGAGGAAGAGAAGGGTCCTAATGCTAACAAGACACCCGAGAAGAAGGGAGATCAAAAGAGACCTCAACAACAGCAAAGCAAAGGTGGGAAAGGCAACGGTGGCAAGGGCAAGAAGAAGAAGTGTTTCAATTGTGGGACACCTGGCCACCTAAGCAAGGATTGTCGCAAGAAGAAGAAGACTGGCTGCTTCCACTGTGGCGAAGCAGGGCATTTAGTAAAGTATTGCCCTAAGAAGGGGCAAAGGACGGGATCTACCTCAGGAGGACAGGTGCAAGCTCTTATGGCACCGAGTCAGGCTAGGGGGCAAGTACAGGCTCTCGCGGTTCCACCGATTCAGGAGAGAGGTAGAGCTATTTCCGTTGAAAGTCTGGTTTTTCTATTTGACCATCCTGTCCGTACATTGTTTGATTCAGGCGCATCGCATTCGTTTATTTCATCATCATTAGTTGAGTTACTGCACTTAGACACCAGTCTGGTAAATGATCCCTTGGTTGTTTCAAACCCAATTGGGGGCTCCACTTATTTGTCCATGATATGTTTGGGTTTGAAGATTTCAATACTTAGCATTGAGTTTAGATGTGATGCTTTTGTATTGGGCTTCACGGGCTATGGGTTGATTTTGGGCATGGACTGGTTATCCAGTAATGGTGCCGTTCTTGATTGCGAAAGGAGAGTTGTTAGGCTCATGACTCGCTTGGGTAACACTCTCGAGATTTCTTGTAACCCCAGGGACTCTGTTATGCTAAGTTATCTTGAATCGCTTGACGCTTCGGTCGAGAGTTTGCAATCTGTTAGAGTGGTCCGGGAATATCCGGATGTGTTTGAGGAGGTGAAGGGCTTACCTCCGAAGCGGGAGATTGACTTCCGAATATATTTGGTGGATAATGCTAAACCGGTATCTTTACCAGTGCGCCACATGGCTCCTCGTGAGAGGAGGGAACTCCATAAGCAAGTAGGGGAGTTGCTTGAGAAGGGGTTCATAAGACGGAGCATATCGGAGTGGGGTGCTCCAGTAGTATTTGCTACAAAGGCGGATGGGTCCCTCAGACTTTGTGTAGATTATAGAGAACTCAACAAGCTCACAAAGAAGAATAGACACCCATTGCCGAGGATTGATGATCTTTTCGATCAGTTGGTTGGCGCTTCAGTATTTTCTCAGTTGGACTTAGCCACGGGGTTTCATCAGTTGAGGGTGGCTGAGGATAGCATAGACAAGACTGCCTTTAGGACTCCGGATGGTTTCTATGAGTGGCTGGTGATGCCATTTGGGTTGACGAACGCCCCTGCATACTTTGTTGATTTGATGAGTAGGGTGTTCAGGGAGTTCCTTAATAAATTCGTGGTGGTCTTTGTGGATGATATCTTAGTATTTTCTAAGAGTGAAGAAGAGCATGCCCTACATCTTGGGGAAGTGTTGAAGACTCTTCGAGCACATAGCCTTAAGGCTAAATTCTCTAAATGTCACTTCTGGAGGAAGGAAGTACGGTTCTTGGGGCACGTGGTCTCCAAGGAAGGGATAGCTGTGGATCCCGCGAAGGTAGTATCAATTCAGGATTGGAAGGTTCCGAAGAATGCTACCGAAGTAAGAAGTTTCTTGGGGTTGGCGGGTTATTATAGGAAGTTTATTAAAGACTTCGCGAAGATATCAGCCCCATTAACCCGCTTAACAAAGAAGAATCTTGTTTTCACATGGGACGTAGATTGTGATGATGCGTTCCGACGGTTAAAGAGAGCTTTAACCACGGCTCCAGTTTTAGTGTTGCCAGATGGGAGCAAGCCATTTGTTGTCTATACCGATGCCTGTGGGACAGGACTTGGCGCAGTCTTAATGCAAGAGGGAAGGGTAATAGCCTATGGTGGAAGGCAGTTGAGGGCACATGAGAAAAACTACCCTACCCATGATCTAGAGCTGGCCGCTATTGTTTTTGCGCTTAAGATTTGGCGCCATTATCTTCTGGGTGAGAGATTCGAGTTGTTCACTGACCATAAATCTTTGAAGTACTTGTTCTCTCAGAAGGATCTAAACTTAAGACAGCAAAGGTGGATGGAGTTCTTAGCATCCTATGACTTCGAGATATCGTATACCCCTGGCAAGGGTAACGTGGTGGCGGACGCCTTGAGTAGGAAGAGGTTGTCCTTGAGTCCATTGTTCGTGGAACAACGAAACTTGGAGTTTATCTCGATGTTTGATTTCAGACCTTCCATTGATTATGTACCCGGTTTGCTAGCTTCCTTGGAAGTTAGGCCTACTCTTTTGGGGCGGATTGGAGAAGCACAGAGGGGCGACCCACAGTTGGTTGAGTTAGTAGAAAAGCTCATGAGGGGGGAGTCGTCCAGCCATTTGAGTAGGTACACCCTAGACGATAGGGGGTGCTTGCGTAGAGACGGTAGACTTTGTGTACCGCTAGACGAGGGTTTGAGGAAGGCTATTCTTGATGACGCACACCGTTCTAGGATGACCATTCATCCCGGTGGGGATAAGATGTACCAAGACATGAAGAGGGTTTTCTTCTGGGCCGGTATGAAGAAAGATGTGGCCGAGTATGTCGCTCGATGCTTGGTGTGCCAGCAAGTGAAGGCGGAGCAAAGGAAACCAGGTGGGTTGCTTCACCCATTGGAGGTTCTGCAATGGAAGTGGGATAGCGTCTCGATGGATTTTATTGACGGGTTACCCAGGTCGAGGAAGGGTAATACAGGAATTTGGGTGGTGGTAGATAGACTTACTAAGAGCGCCCATTTCATACCTGTGAAGAGTAAGAGGACTGCTCCATGGCTAGCTTCAGTATATCTTCGAGAGATAGTTCGATTACATGGGGTACCTTCTAGCATAGTGAGTGATCGAGATCCTATCTTCACTAGCGAGTTCTGGAGAAGTTTGCAAGAAGCAGTGGGGACTCAATTGTGTCTGAGCACCGCATATCATCCTCAGATGGATGGCCAGACTGAGAGGGTGAATCGTGTTCTAGAAGACCTTTTGAGGCTTTGTATCTTAGATTTTGGAGGTACATGGGAAGAGCATCTTCCATTGGTAGAGTTCGCATATAATAACAGCTTTCAGTCCAGTATTGGTATGGCTCCTTTCAAAGCTCTCTATGGAAGGCCTTGTCGATCACCTACATGTTGGTGGGAATCTACGGATAAGATCTTGCTTGGACCTGATATGGTTAGGGAGACTTCTGAGAAGATTGACTTGATTCGAAGAAGAATGAAAGCAGCGCAGGATAGGCAAAAATCTTATGCGGACAGGAGAAGGACGGATCTTGAGTTTGAGGTTGGGGATATGGTTTTTGTCAAGGTATCTCCGTTGAGGAATGTTGTTCGCTTCGGATCCGTTGGGAAGTTAGCACCGAGGTTTGTTGGGCCGTTTCCTATCAAGGAAAGAATTGGACGGATGGCATATAGGGTGGAGTTGCTCGACAGACTTAGTGGTGTTCATGATGTATTCCATGTATCACATCTGAAGAAGTGCTTACATGAGACCGCAGAGGTGGTAGAGCCGAGCTTGCTTAGAGATGTAGAGGTTGAGCGTGATGCGACAATTCGACGAGCTCCTACTCGCATCCTTGGGTCAGAGACTAGGAAATTGAGGAATCGAGAGGTTCAGCTAGTCAAAGTGCAATGGGGAGAAGATGAGAGCAACGCGACTTGGGAGACGGAAGCGAAGATGCGTTCATTGTACCCATTTCTTTTTGAGGGTATGTCCTTACTTTCTCCTTTATCGCTTGCCTAGTACTTATCTTATCTTTGGTATGTCCTCTCGTTAGTACCTTTGACCTTTAGATAGGGTAAACCTATGGTTGAAACATGTGTTTGAGACATGTTATGGTTGATGGATGCAAGTGGATGCAAGTGTTTGCTAGTGGTTGCTCATGGATGCATATACACACACTCTAGGCACTAGATCGGCTCAGTCACTTCATATTGCATATTGCATATTGCATAAAATTGTGTGTAGGAAAATATATTTATGGATGTATAATGGTTGTGTTATCACATGGATGATGCATTTTGGTGAATGATTGTGCACTCATGTAGATATTGTATGTGTCGATAGGGTTTTCTCGCATACATAATGGATGCATGGCACTATCATGGTTTGCATATGTTCATACATTAGATAGGGAACATATACACACACCGTTTGCATATGCTCATACATCATTAGAAACTGTTTAAGGACAATGGATGCCCGTGGTTGATGGTTTGAGTAGATGGTTGTTTGGATGGTAGGATATGCATTCTCCTTAGCTTAGAGATTTCGGGGACGAAATCCTTTAAGAAGGGGAGAATGTAACACCCCGAATTTTAGTTAATACTAAAATTCACTAATTACAGAATAAATAATCTCAGACGTGGGAATTGGGGGTAACGGGCTGCGTTATTGCGTTCGTCTCGGAAAAATACACGAAATAGAGTCTGAGTTTTCGAAAATCGGAGTCCGTATGGCCCAGTTATGGCCCAAAGAAGTTTGCAGAAAAATTAGAGCTAAAAACAGATTTAGGAATTTAAATTTAAATTTAAATTTAGAACCAGCGGGGCCAGGCGGGAAGGTTCCCGCCTAAGCATGTCGACAGGGCTGTCGACAGGCCTGTCGACAGGGGTGTCGACATGCCTGTCGACTTGCCTGTCGACATGGCGTGTCGAACCAGGGTGCTTGGGTGCACCAGATCTGGTTTTCTGGCTAGGGCTGGGCTTGGTTCTAGAGGTTTCCTAAATCTAATGGACCTAAATTAATCTAGGGTTAATCTAAGGGCCTAAAACACTCTCTTAATCTATAAATACACCCTAAACCTACCTTAATCCTTACCAAAAATAGAAATAATGGCCTCATGCCGCCAAATTAAATCCTAAGAGAAGCCTCCACTAATCTAAGAAGAAAGTTGCAAGCTAATTCCTCTCTAATCAATCTTTAATCATCATTATCTTCATAGTTAGCAACTAATTCTACTTCATAAGGTTGCTAATCTTGAGTTTGGTGAGTTTCTATCACTTTAACATCAATTGTTAAAGTAAGTAGATTGGGTGTAATGAGACTTATGGTCTTAAATGCGGATTAGTGAGTTTGAATCATGTATAATGATATGTTACTCTATGTTGTTCTATGTTTATGCATATTTGATAAGTTGGTTTATGCATGCTAAATAAGTTGATTTATGCATGTTTAACAAGTTGATATATGCATGTTTACCAAGTGGATTTATGCATATTTAATAAGTGGAATTATGCATGTTTAACAAAGTGAGTTATGCAAGTTAAGTATATGTTTAAATGCAAGTTGAAAGTGATATGCAAGTTATGCATGCTTATGCAAGTGTATGGATGCTTATGCAAGTCATGTATATGTTTAAATGCAAGATTTATGTGATATGCAAGTTATGCATGCTTATGCGAGTATATGAATGCTTATGCAAGATATGTATATGCTTAAATGACATGATATGCAAGTTATGCGAGTATGTGAATGCTTATGCAAGTATGTGGATGCTTATGCAAGTATGTGAATGCTTATGCAAGTTATGTGTATGCTTAAATGCATGTTTAACATGTTATGCAAGTTATGAGAATGCCTATATGCAAGTTCAACATGTTATGCAAGATATGTGTATGATAATATGCAAGCTCATATGCAACATGTTATGCAAATCATGTGTATGATAATATGCAAGTTTGGGTTAAATATAGTTGGGTTAATATATGCTCATATATGCAAGTTGACATGCTCTTAACCCATGACAAAGTTTTATGCTAAACCCATGATATTTGTGATGATCTTCCCCTTTATTATGTCATGTAATGAGAACGATTTACGTGGGGAACGATGGGGTTGGTAAATATGTTAATAAATGAATGATTGGGTATGATTAAGCATACCATAAAAAAATAAATTACCATAAGTGGGAATTTACCTATTGAGTTAGGTCTACCCCATGGGAATTTACCTATTGAGTTAGGTCTACCCATGTTATGGAAAACTTGATATTAATTAGGGATAATTAATATGGGGGTGATTAATTAGGTGTAATTAATCGACTAAGACACGAGGTTGGACTCATTTGTAGTGTAAAACTGCCCGGACCCGACCGGCTTAACCAGTTGCTACAAATGTTAGCCCAATGTGAGAGGTCTTAGCCATAAATTAAATACGTGATTAAGGTAAAGACACGAGGTTAGACTCTGTTATGACGTAAGACTGCCCGGATTCTACCGGCTTAACCAGGTGGTCATAACAGCCAGTCTAATGTGGGAGGTCTTTATGGGAGATCACGGTCTTAATTAATTATGAAACACTTAACCATAGTAGCATGTAGTGGGACATGAGGGGTTAAGTGGGTGCCTTGGGTGGCATGAGGAAATTTTGTGGTTGCCTTGGGTGGCATGTGGAATCTAGTGGGTTGCCTTGGGTGGCAATAGAAAATACGATTAGAATACTTAACCAAGTGGAAACATGTAATTAAACATGATTAAAGGGTTAAGTGGGATACACTAGATATTTGACAAGCTTAAGTGGGTAGCTTGTGGAGGCCCATTTCAACCAATATCCCAAACGTATCTTTGTGGGCTCGACCCATGTCGAGTGACGGGACACGCATATTGGGCTTGATTATAAGAGGCCAAAACGGGTTAGCGGTGGCAACGCAAGTCCAACGGGTTTCATATGCGTGTGTGGGCCCGGGCTGGTAGATAAGCCGTTGTTGCATCGTGTAGATATAAAGCCGTGCACCGTTAGTATTGGGTAGCCACTTTAGGGGAGTGATACACCCCACTGTGGGACCAGCACGGGTATCTACGGTAGGGAGCCGATCGCTTGGGGAGTAGTGGGTACACCTAATGAAGATAGGGGCAGACGGCACCTATGTAGGGGTACACGAAACTACTGGGTAAGAATTACTGGGTACACCTAGTGGAGATAGGGGCAGGCGGCACCTATGTAGTGGGCTAGGGGTACATGAAACTACTGGGGAAATTTTCTAAGTCCTTGGAAGGGATCAACCTTTAAGCAGGAATGACTGGTGTGGTGCAGTTAGTAATTATCCTTGGGTGGGTAGATGCGTCCTGACGGTTATCTTAGTTTGTCCTAAGTCTACCAAGCTGCTTAGTGTAGCCATTCATCCCCAGATATTACCGTAGGTCAAGTTTATGTCTTCTCTGGTTACTTTAATGATTGTATTGTTAAAGTTATAGGGCTCACTCAGACTTATGTCTGACCCCGTTGTTTTTATCTTTTTCCCAACCCTCAGGTCCTACGGTGGATCCTAGCGGTAGTAGAGCTTGATCGGGTTGCTGTTCCAGTCTTTAGGAGCTTGAGTAGATGTAAAGCTCCAGTTATCCAGTTATCTTTTCTTTTGTTGTGGCTATTGTATGAGAGAGTGGGAATATGTACTTCTTTATTTTGATGGATATTGTACTTGACTTTTATCGTGGTTTTATGATGTAACCAGACATGTTTATTTCCGCTGTTATGAGATGATGTTTTAAAATTTCAAGTACTATTATATCTGTCTTGTTGTAATTTTTCTGTTCTATATTCACTAAAATACTCCACCGATGCTATGGCATTCCCTTTGTGAGTGACCCTAGCGGGTGTGGGGTGTTACAAGAAAAAGAAACCAAGTAGCCATTATCACAAATTTGACCAACAGAAGCAAGATTTAATGCAAGTCTAGGAATGTGATAGACATGAGATAAGGACAAAGAAGGTGTAATGACTGAACCAACACCTTGCACGGACATAGATGTACCACTAGCACTCATGACAGGCACAGAAACTTTAGGAGCCAAAGAAGTGAAGGAGGATAAATTAGGTGACATATGATTCGAAGCACCAGAATCTAAAATCCATGTAGAAGAAGATATACCTGATGAACTAGATGACAAATCTATTTGAGACAAAGCTGATATGGCATGTGGCTGAGATGCAAGGAACTTCTGAAATTGTTCAGTCATCGATGGATCTAAAGCAGAATAGACAGAATTCCAATACACATAATTCTGAAATTGTTCAATCATAGATGGATCTAAGGAAGAATAGACAGAATTCCAATAATCATAATTTTTACCATCTGCTTGAAGCGAATTATCTCTACTTACTGCCATATTAATAAATCACAGAACAAACAAAAAAAAATTAGGATCTGAAAATACTTTGGTGGCTGCAGAACAAAAGACAACAAAATGCTTAAAGGCTTTGGTGGCTTTGGGATTCTCGATCAGAACTCCACAATTCTCGCTCACAAACTCCACAATTCTCGCTCACAAACTCCACAAACTCCACAATTCTCGGTCAGACAACAAACTCCACAATTCTCGCTCAAAAACTCCACAACAAAAGGCTTTGGGATTCTCGGTCAGAACTTCGGTCGCTCACATAATATCTCGGTCAGGAATGATGGATTTGGGATTCTCGGCTGGTGGCTTTGGGATTCTCGGTCAGAATGACGGTTTTGGGAACAGTGGTATTCTGGGCTTCGGGTCTGAGGACGACTTTGGATTTCGGGTCTGAGGACGTTGGGTTTGAGGGCTTCAGTGTTAGATGGTTGCAAGGGAACGTCGGCTTCAGTGGTTGACCTGAACTTCGGATTTGGGGAAGGAAGACTTCAGATTTGCGATGGTTGCAAGGGAACGTCGGCTTTAGTGGTTGACCTAAACTTCGGATTTGGGGAAGGAAGACTTCAGATCTGCGATGGACTTTGATTTACAAGGGAACGTCGGCTGCGATGGAAAACAGAGAAGAATAGGCAACAGAGAAGATTTGCAATGGGCTTTGTACTTTGGTAGATTTGTTCTTCAAAGATTAAAAAAAATACCAACAGAGAAGAATAGGGCTCTGATACCTTGATAACATTAATGAAAAACAAAATACATTGAGAGTGGAGGCTGATAGAAGAGAAAGCCTTAACCCTAAAATAACACAAGAGGCCTTTATATATAGGCAAAACATAAAACAAAAGACTATATTACCCTTTAGTAGAATATTAATTACGCTAACATAGAGGTGAAAATATAGTTAACTATAATACTCTAAGCTGAAAACTTTACCCAATGGATCTTGGATAGAAAGACCATGGACTGTTTTTTGAATTGACTCAATGGTTATAGTCCATGAATATGTGAAGTAGACTTTTGAAAAATTAATGCAAGAATCTTGTGAAATATACATGTGACTAGTGCTAAAGGAACACAAACTCATTGGACAGTTAAAGTTTATATAATTACACTGTATAGTAATATACAATTTGGATTTTGATATCATAAGCAACTTCCAAGATTATTTTACTAATCTACAGGTTAGTTAGTCGATCGGTAACTTCATCATGAATGAGATATTTAAAGAGAGCCATTTTTTATGCATTCCCTAAAAATAACTGAAATTACACGGATATCACTGAAATGAGAATTATGAACTCACAAACTGCTAAAATTTACCTAATCCTTGTTGAACTTATTTGGTTTGGAACCATCTCATCTGCTGAGATTACATTGTCCTTCACAAAAAATACAACATAAATTTATCAGTATAATGAACGTGTTATGTGCTACAAATATGAAAAAGAGGACAAATACTAAAAATATCTAATTAGATAAAAGCATAATATAATAAAGATGTAATCATATGTCTGATGTCTCAAATAGGGGAAAACTGTATTTTTTATGCCCTAAACCAGAATAGGCCAAATTAATCTGACTAATATAACTATCTTTTTAAGTGTACGTGAATGGAGCTGCTATGTTTGTGTTGCTTTTGTATAAGCACCAAGTATGCAACTTTATATTACTTGTAAGAATTATTTATGCAAAGCTGAGTTAATGAGCAATGATAATTATTGTAATTAACATAGGAATGGACAAATTGCGAGCGTCTACATTCGCGTATGTTTATAATATAAATTTCAAGCCACAGTAAAGTTTTAGTCTACACGTAGATAAAATCTACGCGTAAATATACAAATATCAATTATTATTTTCAAAATTGAATCATTTCTCCAACATAAAGAAATATAACAATATACTAAATCACAAAATGTATGTCAACAAAATATATTGAACCATGTAAAAAGTGTTTTGGTTGGTAATTTAAAAATAAATATGCATATTTATCAAAAGTTTTATTTCCCTATTACTTTACTTCTCTCTAACAACTTACTCTTACTCTGCCTATTGGAGTTCAACCGCAGATTAATTGAGTACTCCTACAGATTTTTCCTACTTGCCACTCAAATGTACACTCTACTTTCCCACCTGCTACTTAAACAATATGGAGAATACAGCTGTCTTCATATCCCGTTCATTATGTAACGTAAATGGGCCATGACCCATCTCTTTCTGTTTTGGTCTAAAGCCCACTGTCGGGTTAAGTCACTACATTATATATAGACCAACTATGTACAGTTTATGACTACTGAGAATTACAATTTCGCATATGGTATCAGAGCCAAAAGCGTGCTAATAGCATCAAGATTATATTCAAAAAAAAGGAAAGGAAAAAAATTGATTCTCTACAAATCTATCAAAAGATAGATCACCCATCAGGAAATTCTCATCATTTGGGTGCCTCTCATCTAAGATTTGCATCCCATCATTTGAGAGTTGAGGCTGTGTGTCCAAAACTGTGCCTCGCATACAACTAGTTGCTGCATCAGCCTTTAAACAACACAGCTTGACGGCAAAGTGTCTCAAGAACTCAATTTCGATCAAAATCGTCTAAAGAAACCAATCATCTGAAGTTAAAAGCCATCCAAGAACTGCTAATCAGACACAACGCTTACCAAAATCTTCTAATCATCTTCATTTTAGCAATTCTGGTTGCTTCTTTAATTCAGTCTGAAGAAATCTTGCAGAAGATTTCAATTCAAGAACAAAGAGTTCAGAGACATTTACCTGTTTTAGTGCAGCAATTTCTGAAACTGATATTCTTCTCATCACATTCTATGAATCATGGTTGAAACAAATCCGCCAAATCCAAATTCCCCAAGATCATCAGCAAGATCAAATCAGACCAGTGCTGAAAGCACTGAAGAACTCATCAAATCCATCATAAAGCCACAAAGCCATATCATCTCAATCCAACTAGACAAATCCAACTATCTTTTATGGAAACTGCAGGTTGAAACAACAGCCAAAGGTTATGGATTAGAAGATTATCTTTATGGATCACAAACTGTTCCACCCAAGTACACCAGAGGTGCCGATAACAGCCTAATTCCTAATCAAGAACATGCATCATATCAAAGACAAGACAATCTTGTTAGTGCATGGCTAATGTCTACTGTTAGTGCATCAATAATGCCTCAGCTAATTGGGACTAAATCATCACATGATATTTGGACAGCACTTGAAAGATCTTTCACAAGTTAGTCATCAGCTAGAGTGTTAAACTACAAGAAGCAACTTCAAAATATAAAGAAGGAAAACCTAAGTATGAATGACTACTTGATGAAAGTTAAAAACCTATGTGACCAACTAGCATGCACTGGAAATAGGATCGAAGAAAAAGAACAAGTATTGTACATAGTTGGAGGACTGGAGGATGAATATGAAGCTGTGGTGGCATTTATAACATCAATAGAACCTACACCCTCATTACAGAGTGTACATTCTATGTTGTTGTCACATGAAGGTAAACTTTCACAAAAGAAAGATCAAGTGACTGATCCTTCAATAAACTACACTACTACAGGGAAGAACAAAAATCAACAAAGTAATTCAAGAAACCCAAACACTTACCAGAGAGGAGGACAGTCAAATCGTGGAAGAGGAAGAGCTGGAAGATGGAACTCCAACAACAGGCCAAAATGCCAGATTTGTGAAAAAGTAGGTCACACAGCAAATAAATGTTACTTTAGGTTTGATAACAACTACAATGTAAATCAGCAAGGAAATAGCAACAACAGAAACAACAATCCTAATGTCAACATGGTCAACAGTCAATCAGATGCTAAAAGCAATCAAGAAACTTCCTCAACCCTTGCTACTACAGAGGACATTCAAGATGAATCATGGTATCCAGATTCAGAAGCCACTCATCTTGTCACAAACAACCTAAGTAATCTGAATCTTGGCAATCGTGAGTACAAAGGTAAGCAGTCTCTAATTATGGGTAATGGCAATTCTATAGTCATCTCTCACACTGGATATGCTAGTATTAATGGTGCTAAACAAATTTATTTAAATAATTTACTATACACACCACATATAAGAAAGAACTTAATCAGTGTGTCACAGTGTGCTAAAGATAACAAAGTGTCATTTGAATTTTACCCAAATCACTGTATAGTTAGGGACATGCTGACTAGAAATATTTTATTGCAGGGTAGGGAACAAAATGGCTTATACAAGTTTGATTCTGGAAATCCCAGAAAAACTGATTCAAAAAATAAGTGTTGCAATGTGACTGAATTAAATTCTGAGAATGACTGTATGACATATGAATTGTGGCAATGTAAGCTTGGCCACCCAAGCACAAAAATTATGAAAGAAATTCTAGCTAGTATTGACACTTCTGTTGCTATTCCAAATTACTATGTGTGCACTTATTGTCAAATGGGAAAGAGTCACAAATTGCCATTTTCTAATTCTAAAACTGAATACTTGAACCCATTAGAATTAATTGCAGTTGACTTATGGGGTCCAACACCAATTAACACTGACTATGGATACAAGTATTACATTTCATTCATTGATGCTCATTCAAGATATGTGTGGATATATTTCCTGAAATCAAAATATGACACATACAATGTAGTTATGCAGTTCATTGCTAATGTTGAAAATCAGTTAAGTCATAAGGTCAAAACTATTCAAAGTGATGGAGGCAAGGAATTTTTACCCTTGAAAGACTATTTCTACAAAAAGGGTATCACACATAGATTAACTTGTCCTCACACTTCTGAACAAAATGGACTGATTGAGAGAAAACATAGACATATTGTTGAGACAGGGCTAACACTGTTAGCACATGCATCATTGCCTTTGAAATTCTGGTCAGATGCATTTTCTACAACTATTCATCTAATAAATAGGTTACCCACTAAGGTACTTGACATGAAATGTCCTATAGAAGTTTTAAATCAAATCAATCCAAATTATAATGAGTTAAAAGTTTTTGGATGTCTATGTTTTCCTCCTATCAGACCATTTAATAAACACAAACTTGATTACAGATCTACTGCATGTACATTTTTGGGTTATGCCAGCAATTATAAAGGCTATAAGTGTTTGGACAGCAATGGAAAAATATATATATCAAGACATGTTATTTTCAATAAGGAAGTGTTTCCATTCAGAAGTAACACATGCAAAACCACAAAGAAGATTTACAATCCAAGAATTCTTGTTCCGCAATTTGCTGAGCAAACAGATGAAGTTATGCATGTGCCACTAACTGATAATAATACCAAGCAAACACAAAACACACAAACTACAAGAATTGCACAACACTCTGCTCCTAGTAGTACATCAGATCATGAAAGTGCAGACAGTGATAACAATAACAACAACTCACAACATGATGATGAGAGCAATGAAGAAAATGATAGCACTGAAAGCACTCAAGCTGAAGAAAACAAGGAAGTTCCTCAATCTCAAAATCAACATCACATGGTGACAAGAGCTAAAAGTGGTATATTCAAACCAAAGATATTTCATACTGAATTTGATGATACTGAACCATCCACTTATCAACAAGCTAAGTTGAATGATAAGTGGTGGCTAGCCATGCAGGAGGAACTAGATGCTTTATCTAAGAAAAAAACTTGGCATCTTGTTCAAACACCCAAAAATAAAAACATCATTGGGTGTAGATGGACATATAGAATAAAAAGAAATGCTGATGGTACAATTTCTAAATACAAGGCTAGACTTGTAGCAAAAGGCTACACACAACAGTGGGGTATTGACTTTAGTGAAACATTCTCCCCTGTTGTGAAACCAACAACAATTAGAATCATCTTAACCATAGCCTTGTATAAAAATTGGACCATTAAGCAACTTGATGTTAATAATGCCTTTTTAAATGGTGATTTGTAGGAAGAAGTATATATGGAATTGCCACCAGGACTAAAAGAAAATTCAGGGAACAATGTGGTGTGCAAACTAGACAAGGCTATCTATGGATTAAAATAGGCTCTCAGGGTATGGTTCAACAAGCTAAAGGCAACCCTATCAAAGTTTGGATATAATTCAGCAAACTCAGACAACTCACTGTTCACAAAATTCTCAGCCAATACTGTGACCTATGTTCTAATCTACGTAGATGACTTCATAATCACAGGCAATTGCAATGATGAAATCAGAAACATCACTAACCAATTGAACAGTGAATTTTCTATTAAAGACCTGGGTGTGCTATCATACTTTCTAGGAATTGAAGTCAGCAGAAGCAAAGACAATGAACTTCAGCTAAGTCAAAGAAAATACATCTCAGAAATTCTTATAAGGTCAGACATGAACAAAGCTAATTCCCTTCCTACACCTATGATAACAAATCAACATTTGAGCAAGGAAAAAGGTGAACCCACTTGCAATGAAAAGTTATACAAAAGCATAATAAGAGCCCTACAATATGTCACTATAACTAGACCAGACATAGCTTACAGTGTGAACAAAGCAAGTCAATTTATGCAAAAACCATTGAGTGATCATTGGAAAGCTGTTAAAAGAATTTTAATGTACTTAAAAGGGACAATCCATCAGGGACTGATACTGAAACCTAGCAGTAACTTAAACATTAATGCCTATTCA
This sequence comes from Allium sativum, assembly GCA_030737875.1. NCBI lineage: Eukaryota > Viridiplantae > Streptophyta > Magnoliopsida > Asparagales > Amaryllidaceae > Allium > Allium sativum. The sequence goes on from CM060912.1 coordinate 35,910,943, forward strand.
GATGCAGATTGGGCAAATGATCATGATGATAGAAAATCCACAAGTGGTTACTGCATATATTTAGGTAAGAATCCAGTATCATGGTGTGCTAAGAAGCAAAGTACTGTGTATAGATCTAGCACAGAAGCAGAATACCGCAATGTTGCAAGTACAACAGCAGAAATAATGTGGATACAGTCACTATTAAGTGAGTTAAAAATCAATCCAAGCACCAAAGCAACAGTGTGGTGTGACAAAATGAGTGTTGTAGCCTTAACAGCAAATCCTGTGTTTCACTCTAGAACTAAACATCTTGAAATTGACATATATTTTGTAAGAGAACTTGTACAAAGGAACAAGCTTCAAGTGAATCACGTACCTTCAACTTACCAAATAGCAGATATCCTGACGAAACCGCTGTCCAGAACTCGATTTGAAGACCTGAGAGACAAGCTGTGTGTTGCTGAAATCAAAAGCCCTCAATTTCAAAGTGGCGGATGCAAAGCTCAAACCCTAGAAGCAAATTCCAACAAATCTTCAACCTTGAAGCATGAATCAGCACCAAAATCTCAATCTTTGCACAGATCCATCAGCAGCGCCTCAAATTCCATCACCATGAGAAGATTCGACTTCAGAAGTTTGAAGTCATCAACTACAAACACAAAAGATGGAAAGCAGACTATGGCATGGAGACCAAGACATGAGGAGAGTAAAAACGATGTTAAAATGGAGGAAGACAAAGGCGGAAGCAAAGACACGGCAATTTAGAGCAGCAGCCATTTTTTGGCTGTCAAACCCTAGTTATGATAATTGGGTTTGCGGGGTGGGGGGGGGGTATGGAGAATACAGCTATCTTCATATCCCGTTCATTATGTAATGTAAATGGGCCATGACCCATCTCTTTCTGTTTTGGTCTAAAGCCCACTGTCGGGTTAAGTCACTACATTATATATAGACCAACTACGTACAGTTTGTGACTACTGAGAATTACAATTTCATATAAACAAGAAGGAAATAAATGGCACTGGTGGATTGACAAACAAAAATTCAAATATTACGCATTTTTCCAACACTGTACCAATGCTATGCTTCATGAACACTTTAATTATAATGGTTTTGGCAGTCTACTCCAACGTCTCTTTATAAAGTAAATATATTTTACAATGAGCTTAAATCCGATCTACATACCATAAATTTAAGTCACCATTTTTCATTCAATATATTATTGGCACATTATAGCTGCTTATACTTTTTAGTTATTAATCTGATTTTTGGTACCAAATTCATGACTACCATGCGTTTTGATGATGAATACTAAAATTACAGATACGGTAGACGAGCATGGCTTTGGAATATTGAATAAATAATTAAGTTAATAATTCTATTTTTACTATCAATGATAAGAATACTAAATTAATGATTATATGCTTTGTATACTCCCTTAGTACTATATTATAGTCCAATTGTAACACATAAAGTGATATATTAATAATTTGACAAGGATTACCTATAAGGGATCATTTCAGTTTTGATAAGAACATATAATCTAGAGATAAAATTCTAGGATCAAGTATTCAACAAGAAAAAATGTGCATAAGTCCTTCTTAAAACACCTATTCTTGCATAATTTCTTCTAGGAAGGGTCAAATAATTAATGACATCCACAGGTCCTTCTTAAATAGTGACTTTACCACATGGATCCTAGCTTCTAAGTTCATTACTGTTGCATTTGGGTTTAAACCCCGTCGGATCCTTATCACTATCTATTTTGGAAGACAGGAAACAACTACGAAAAGTAAACTCAAGATATGTGATGGATGTATCTATAAGTATAAAAAAAATACTGGCTATTGTTATCATGTACTAGACACTACATGCACTTCTAGCACTAAAAGATTGTTCAATTTTGAGCTTTTCCCCACTTTTGGTAGATAGTTATATTGCATATTCTTTTCTTATTGTTTGGGATAAATGGTTGGACTCTAATTCAAAGTCAAGATCTCATATCAAGTGCCAACTAAACCATGTAGTCATGCATTAGCTATAAGACAAAATAACAATACTGATATTTCTACAGTGATTAGCGTAGATTACATTAGGGCGAGGGCTTATGCCATTGGGACAACGAAATTATGTGTGTAGACAGACATATATACATATGCGTGCACCCCATTCTAGCTTTTTGGCATTCTGACCCAACCCGATATTAGACTTCTATTTTTATTAGAATTTGATAAACATTTTACAAAACATATCAACATATCATAATTGTCATTGGAAGAAAATACCAAACACACTTCCAAATATCCATTATAATAAGCAAAAAATTGTTAATGTGAAATTAAATTATATAAGATACTTTGCCGTAGTAGAGGATGCAGATGATTAAACTAACAACATCCTTGATTGTTGCTAATGATCACGCAAAATTGGAGAAGTGTCCATTGTCAAGTAAAAGCATAAAACCAATTTACCAACCATCAATAAAATAATGTTATTATCAATGCTTGGCTCTCTATTTTCTGATGTTTAGCTTACCAAATACATTATATTATTTATCAGACTCGCCTTGTCTAGTTATGATGCGGTAAACATCCCCTATTGATGCTCCATAACTTAGTGTAGTATCACGTGCCGACCCACTAAATAAAATCGTGTGCTCTATGCTTTTCATTCTTAATCATTTTACTTGGATACCATAAATGGAGCCAAAAAGGTTATATTGGAGAGGCAAGCATATTCAACTTGACTGAACCGAACGACCCGATAGACTTGAGGGTCTCGGCTCTTGACGGATTGGATGTTGTCCGATCCAAACTATACATTTTGAAATATAAACCCTACCAGATTCGAGTTTTGGATCAGATTATATTTGGTTCAATTGAGTTTAGGTTTGCGGTCATAAATAACAATTAGAACACTTCTACCTGGTTTGAAAATTTAAGAAAATATATCCTTACTAAGTGTCACTTGTTTGTATAGTCCAAGAATAATGTACCAAATTCAAACAAAGTAAAAACTAAGTAGATGATATGATATGACATGCAGTAATCCTGAAAAAATAAATAATATAAATATAGTTTTGAACCCTTAATAAATAAATAATTTAATTCAACCTGAGATTATATTTGATCATTTTGCTATAGATTTATTAAACTATCCAATTTTAGAGCACTTCTTATATGTACAAAGTATGAATATAGTTTTGAGTTATTTTTTAAAATGCAAAATACCATGCATTCTTAAAAGTTCAAATGCCTAAAATTTAGTAATCAGTTTGCACTTGTATCGTTTCCATTACTAGATTTGTAAAATTTCATTGCATAAACAAAAGAAAAAGATCAATGAGATACAAATGGACCTTTGAATGTTGAACGATTCCAGTGACAATGTTGTCTTTAACTAAGTAGCTGCATAACCACTTATCTAGCTCCAGCAAGTCTTGCTCCAAGTGCTGCATTTTTTTCTACCCACCTTCACTGGATCCTCCAATTTCAGGCAGCTACTTATGAAAAGAATACAAGAACATGAATTTTTAATGCACTGAAAATAATATTTTTTAAAGCATGTCTTCATCGCTACAGGAATAAAAAAAACACTTGATATATTGGATACTTACAATGATAGAAGTATAAAATTAATTTAGCTGGATACAATATCAAAATTGTGACTATTGATAAATAATATATAAAATACACAGGTTGTCCCTTATGTCGCACTATCAAAGGTAACATGCATAAGTGTAACCCTAAGGCAAATGATTGAGTACTGCATGACATATTTTCATATATATTCAATGAAGTCTGTCATCACTAACAATCAAACTATTTTATTGTTTCTGAGAATCAAAAAGCAAAACTCTTGAACTTTTTAGCCTGATTAGTGCTCTTCTTTTAAAACAACCATAAATTATATGTAAGGCTACAAGCTACGTAAAAATAACTAGAAAGGATATATTCATATTATTTATTTATTTTTACTACGTAAACATAAACTATAAGGCTATAAGTTGCATTAAATTATATTACTCACACTAAAATAGGAGATGATACTTTGTAATCCTAAAAAAATCTTTATGAAATAAGCTGAAATTTTATCGTAAATATAAATCATATGTTAGCAAACAATCAAGTATTTGATAAAATAAAATTGGTGAATTAATTTCTAAAGGGGTGCATATGATGAATTGATTAAATTTTAGTAGATAAATTGACAATTGTTACACTTACGTTTCAACTTATAAATCAATATAACTTACAACGAAAGAGCATCACAAAATAGCTATGTAGCCAAAGAAGTAGAAGTGCAAGTCACGGTAAACTAAGTCTTTATGTGTGGTATCAAGATTGTACGCAAAAAACTAAGCATAAACCTACATCAAATCATAATTGCACACAATCTAAAAATAAGACACATGATGTCATGAACTCAATACCATGTCACCATGCACTTGATGACTACAAGTTTACCTACAAGTGCAACATTCCATTGGGTTGTGCAACCCAGATCCACTATGACTAGAATACCGAGGAACTTCAAAGGAACAAGGCATGACTTAAAGAAGAATTATACCAACCTACTTCACCAATACAACACAGGGCTGAAAACCACCATCTCCTACAAAATCAAGATACGTCGACAAACATAATAAACATTAGATAGAAGGCAAGTATCTAATGATACTAACCCAAATACCAGCATTACAAAATCAATCCAGTAAGTCATGGCCAAAGAAAAGTCATTTGCAAGTATAAATAGCCTGCTTCCTCCTATCACTGCCATCTCTGTCGTCGGATTCATGGGAACGTTACACCCCAACACCATTAACACGCTCCTATTATACTTCCATGTACCAGCAGACATGAACTAATATTGTTTCTACTTACATTAAATGAAGAAATTGCAGATACCGCAAAATAAAGCACATATAATGCACGATTTAAGAAAGCGCATATATTATGCATATATTGCAAAAAGAAGGAATGAACCAGTAAAGAAAATTCAAAAAAATGAAAATTTGCATGTACCTTGCCAAATCGATATGCACAGGCATTGTGAAAAATTCAAAATAAAGCGCCCATTGAACAATGGTGACATATGGAGTAGAGAAAGACATGGATGCATCTAGTGGAACTGAAAAAAAAAAAGCTCATCAGTATTAGATCATGCTCAAACACAGTAATCTAGATTAGATAGAAATTGCCATGAAACTTGTTTTTTTTGTTTAACTAGTACTTTAATTTAGATAAAATAATTAATATTTTCTAAAACAAATTAATTTCATGAATTATTTTTGATTAAATCATTCAAATAATAACCAAATTAAGAATAATAAACATGTAGTGAAAAATACATAATAAACCGATGGTACCTCTCATTTTTGTTTAAGTTGATCGAGTTGCAGGATCGACTTTTGAAAACACTGATTTTTGGTGATTCACGATGTTTTAGTTTAGGGATTTTGTGAATAGATGTTAAGATTAGGGATCAGTTTTCGGTGAAAGAGGGAAGAAAGAAGGCTGCCTTTTTGAAGGAAATGACAAAAGCTTATTTTATTCTCGCACACATTTTTTGTCTCCACCTTTCTCGTTGTATAGCGTTCAGTACATGGGGAATTTTTCTTAAATATCGTTGGAAACCCAAAATTGGAAAGCGTTTAACAAGGACATGCGGGAACGCTGTCCATCATTGCTATCTAAGTACTCTCTGCATTGACCAATGTTATGGCAATGTGCTTCGTGCTCTTCCTCCCAGATATAACCGACATGTGGTTTCGGCAGCTAACAACGGAGTCGATCAGTAGATGGAACATGTTGGTCACCCGCTTCATCGAACAGTTCAGGGTCTACATCTCTCGACCTAAGAGTGTCATGTTATTGACCTCTATCAAGCGATGACCTGGTGAAACCCTCCAGTACTTCTTGGAAAGATTCGACACGGTCTTGGCATCAGTCAATCAACTCGAGCCATCGATGGTGCTCATGGTCGCCATTGCAGGAGTTCATAAGTGTTTCCTCCCGAGGACATCGATGACTACTATGCTGAGGCTGAGCGTTTCCTTCGACAAGAAGACGCCAATATTGAGATGGAGAGCCTCGAGGTGCTTGCCACCAAAGATGGAGGACCATCCAACACCAATGGCTAGAATAAAGGAAGAGGAACGACCTCAGAAAAGAATGAATGCAACATACGTCCTTGGAGAGAGAACAAGTGTGATCAATACACTGAGCTCAACTCCTCCCTGCTCGACATCTACCTTGACATACGAGGATCCCTGCCTTTCTCGAAACCTCCTCGAAGAGAGCCAACCCAGAAAGAGCTTGACTTTGGAAAGCACTGCATGGTTCACAACATTGCCTGTCATGACACTAGTGAATGCGAGCACTTGCGCGATCTCATTGAGGATAGGGTCATGCAGGGGGAATTGCCTGAGTATGTCAAGAAAACCACATCGGCCATGCAGCCACAATTTTCTACCCAAGCTCATCAGGCTGGTCTTCGAGCTCCTAGAAATGGAAAGGACCCAGAGCCCAGCAATCGTGGTATCATCATCAATTAATGAGATTTGGCCTTTTCTTTCGAATGTATCTCCGTTTCTTTCAATAAAATGGGTATGATGAAGCGCACACATACGGGGTTAGGATTTAGCTCCTAAATATGCTATGGACTCAGTTATCGCCCATTTAGAATTTATTTCCTTCTAATGGCTCTTTAGCAGCAATGAACTTTCTTTAGCTAACATAGACTATGTTTGAATGATTTAAGCTGAGCGTGGCTGAAACTCGCCAACCTGAATATGGTTAGTGCTAAGCCACCGTTTATAAGACACAGCCAAAGCCTTCCACCATATCTAAGCCTACTCCTTAAGCCGAGTATGGTCAAGCCGAATATTGAAGATATTCACCTCCTTCCTAAGCCGAGTGCATTCTCCACTCGCCAAAACTTTATAAATATCACCCATCACTGCATACCAACTCCATTATCCGAGTACAGGTAAAATTATATAAGCCGACCTTGATTAACACTTGCCAAAGCCAAGTATGGATAATACTCGCCATCTCCATAAGCCGAGCATGGTTAATGCTCGTCACCCCCGTAAGTCGGGTATGGATAATACTCGCCACATCTGTAAGCCGAGTATGGATGATACTCGCCACCCCCTCTAAGCCAAGTGTGAATACTGATCGCTAGCCTTTTAAGCCGATTATAATTAATACTCGCCCAAACAAATTCTAAGCCATCTCTGAACCGAGAATAGCCTACACTATCTTTGCAGGTATTGGAAATTATATCTCTCGACCTTAATATGGTCTTCGGTGGTTATCGTTTTTCCGGCCTTAATACGATCTACAACGATCGTCGGACTTCTAGCCTTAATACAACCATCAGGACCATCGGGTTTCTGGCCTTAATATGGTTTGGCGTAACCATAGCAACCCGCACATTAAGCTCCGGTGTATTATCCTAAACACACCTTCTTTCGCCAAGAAAGATGTGTTCTGGGGGCAAAGTGTTGACCAAATTTTTAGCAAAAAAAGTTGTCACATATCAATGAATCGAAGCCCAATGTCCAGAAACTCACTCCTCGGCATCGATCGAATGATCGGTTCGAACGATCTGCATTCCAAAAAGCGATTCAACGCCAACCAATCCCTACAGGTGGCCTCTGTTACATAAAGTCCGAGCAAGACTTGGCCTGGACCGGCCTCTCTCAGAAAGCAGCTTGTCAATTCCCGGCATAATCGCTCTCCCAGACCGACCGAGTCAACCATTTCCTAAAAGATCGGGTCGATCAGATATTCTTGGATCCACTTAGAAATATCTAGTTGAATCATTCATTGCTCAGACCGATTCTCAAGGCATTAAAGACGGTCGAACGCTTCCGAATAAAGCTCTCCTTTTGTGACACCTCATCTCGAGTGTCACACAAGCCACAATTCTCAAGGACACTACTAATTAATAATAGACCAAGTCCCTCCGCCACAACTACTTCAATGATCGAGCACCACGTGTCCGAGCTCCGCAAAAGAGGCAAGCCATGTTGCAGCTCACCCAGCGCCTCTCTTCACCTATAAATACCTCTATGCCCAAAGTAGACAAGGACTTTTCTCCACTTCATCTTTTCCACTGGAACTTCTCTGGGAAACTTCCTCTCTCAAATACAAGTTCCATGGCTAACTCCAAAGATAGCCAATTCTCTCTCTTTTCTTCAAAAAAGAAAACTTTTTGTACTTGTAATCAGAAGCAAATCAATATATATATAAAGTAGACGTAGGCACCACCTCTTGCCGAATCATTACAAAAATTATGTGTGTTTCTTTTTTTTTTACTTACTTTACCATATTATGTGATTATTATTCGTGTGTTTTATGCACAATTGGGGGTTGATTGTCATAAGTGACCAACTTTTGATGTCAACAACATTAATTTGACAATTTTCTACTTGCCTCTGAGTTACTCGAAGCAGTGAAGCTTTTTTCTTGATTTTTTATTTTTTTGCTTTTGTTCACATGTCTAACATTGAATAGTCCCATGTAGAGTTATTAATTACATCCTTGTCCTTTATAGATATAAGATGAAATAGTTTTACTTCAGTTCCTATTATCCTACTATGTCTTGTTGAATTATGATAAACTTATTTGTGATATTTGTGTCAGCCAAATGATTCGGGGTAGATTGTGTTGATACATCTGTTTTTATCACATGTAGGTTACTATCTAGAGTTGTTTTATTCATCTGTTGTATTATTATTTTCGTCTTTATAGGTTGTTGCAATATTGATTTTCTTATCCTGGTATTCTAGATTGGTACCCAAGTCCATTATTGGGGTAATTGGTATGTTTGCATGTGTGTCAACTGATTGATTACTAGTTTTATTTGCTAGATAACTTATATGTTAGCATCTGTACCAATTTCCGGTATGATTTGCACTGTCATCATTCATCTGCTGACATACGAGAGTGCATTTATAATTATTATTGTCGTACTTGTACTACAATTATATGATTGATTTTCCTTGATTATTTATCAATAATGTGTGTTATGTCTGATTACTTAAACTTGTTTGAATCCTTAATTAGGTTATTGTTGGTACTATAGTGTGTCATCTGCCAAATTTGTTCAAATCCACTCCCATGTCGAATATGTACTAATTTGATTATTAGTACATTTGTACTTATAAAGTTATGTGGAATAAAATTTATAACAGCAGAGGAAGAATTGTGATGACCGCCCATAACCTTGCACTTAAGAAAAGGAATGATATGCTAAAAGGTGTGCCAAGCAACTAGGGAAGATCATCAAGGTAGGTGAATATACGCAGAACCTGTCGTAGAACTCACAGCGCAAGGATAAAATATCATAGAATATATACAACAGGTAGAAATAATGAAGCATCACATAACAGAAATCCAAACTTTCATATCATCATGAAAATATTCGTACAACTTTGGAAGTATGTACATGAAGCCACGCTACATAACCCACAGAGAATGCATCAAATAGAACAACACCGCAAACACCCAATATGTATAGTAGTAAATAAAATACGCAAGCCTCCGGCTCGTCTTTGATCACATCTCCGTCCACTAAAATCCACCATTTACAATCTGTTACTCAGTCTGCCCATCCACAACACCGTAGATGAACAGCTTAAGGTAATAAGAGGAAACATAAAACCTTGAGTTAGACAACAGTCTTTGTGAGCGATAAAACATCTATTTAACATCATCAATGATGTATATGAGGATAGGTAGATAAATCAACCAAATCTACCAACATCACTAAAGAAGAAACCCAAAATTTATCTTCCCCACATCCGATTGTGTCTTTACAACAAGCAAAAGCGTACAACAACAACAACAACAATCATTGCAACTAGTTTAAGTCCCATATAAACCGCCCTAATTGAGATCAACATCTCTTAAGCACAAGCCCCGAAAGCCGAAACCAACATCAGACAACTACCCATGAGATATCTTCTTTGATGTCAAACAATTTAGGTAGGAAGGTACAAGCGAAGCAAACAATCATCTATGACTCTGGATATCACCGCCAAATCATGCTTCGAAACAAACGTTAATCGTATGACGGCCAACCTTGCCATATGCCAGGGCTAATGGTAATCCCAATTCTAGCTAGACTACGGCACGTCTAATGTATGTTTGCCTCCCAGAGACAACTAGGCCCATCCAATGGGTTTAGGGAACTCGACTATCAACCTTTCAGTCTTTTGGATGTCTCTATTGTACCCCTTCTTTGAGTTCACTAGAACCTACGACAACGATAATCTCTCAGCCATGAATATCTCTATTTGCCCTTTCTGACGGCTGTTCTTAGCTCAAGCAACCTTCTCGAGCAACCATTATCCATCAACCCATAACCTTTAAGTCGTCTTTGAATCGTTGCATTACAACGATCAACGAACACTTTACTATGCTTCAGAAATTCCTCCTTGAATTCGGGTCAAAGCTAGAACCATCGTCGACTAAAAAATCAGCTTCATTTGGTTGATACTGCATTTTTTAGCATTTCCAGCTTTTTTGCTATGAAAAACTAGCCACAATGTCAAAATAGCCTTTAGCAGCACTTCTGAAATGCTATTATATCTCTTTGCTCAATTCTGCATCATTCTGGTGTGAAAAACTAAGCAAAACAGCCTTTCACAAAGTTTTTGGAACGTTATCATTGCTTCTGGACTGTCCATTCATCCCTATGGATCGTTTGCACTTAAAACACTTTTTTTATAGCCTTTCTGGAACACTATCATAGATTCTAGGCGATCCATCCCCCCTATGACTCGTTTGCACAATCCATTCCTTTCTACCATGTGTGTCAAAATGCTACTTAAAGCCAGTGATCCATCCTTTTTGCCAGACCAAGAAAAATGCCACGTTCCATCATGTTTTCAAGGTCGATCCGCTCATTTTTGCCTTGCGCGATCCATGCTTGTCGTGTTCCCTAAGCCAGTCGATCCATCTACCTACTACAGCGCTTCCCAAACACTGTAGATTCCAATTTTTTCTAGATTTTGCTAGAAAAACGGCTTTTTCCATATTCATCAAAACTTGCCCAATCCATCATTTTTTTGTGCCAATTCACCAATTTTTGGCCATTGATCCATATTAGGATTTGTGCTCGATCCATGAATTTCTATAGCGTTTTCCAAACGCTGTATATTTCAAGATTTTGATTTTTGGCCGATTCTTTCTATTTTTCTTGGTTGATCTACTCTTTTGCCACTACTTGAGCCTTGCCAAAGCCTCTGTAACACTGATCCTGTGATGACCTGCCTCGCACCAGCCGACATTTCCCTCAAAATGTGTTGTACCAATGCCCGACTAGCACGGGACGGTCATCAAAAGAAAAGAGTTTGAAATTATGAATCACCAAAGAACCTATAATATATCTCACAGCGCATGGAATAAAATATAATAATAACATACTTGACATTAAAATAGGTGAGACAGTGCATAAGCTGAAAACTAAACCATCATAGCAGCGGAATCCAAAAATACAGCTTACGATCCGAACATTTATTACAACTTCAAAATATTATCTCTAAAGAAAAATGAAAGAGGTACACTACTAATGCCGAAAGCAGTGACCAGCAACAACACAGGGAGAATATATGTAAATCATACGTGGAAGCCTCCTGCTTGTCTCCGGACAGCTACTCGTGCATACCACCTAAACTGTCTCTAGTTTGCTCATTTAGGGACACCCAGAGTAATAAGAAGAGACATAAAACTCTAGGTCAGACAAAATACTGGTATGAGCGATAGCAACAAAACAAAACAATAATAGGTATAAATAATCATACCTGGACCCGCAACCAAAGAGTTAGCACAACAAGATGTACAGTACTCTAAGGTAACACTAACATAAAGTGTAAAATGGGAGTGTGCATGTCGTGGTAATAACAAACATCAAACATAGCAATCATCTTCACATCTCTCACTCAGTGCGTAAAGCATATGATATCCACCAATTTGATCCCTAAATCCTTTGCTACGACCACTTTGCCCTTGGGGATTTAGTGAACACATCGCGCTGGTCAATAGCCACTAACCACTAATCCCTTGCTATGATTACCTTGCCTTGGGAGTCCTAATGACCCCATTGCACTGATCCATAGCCATGCTACGATCACTTTCCCTTGGGAGTCTTAACGATCTCATTGCGCTGATCCATAGCCACTAATCCGTCTCTCAGTGGTGAACCAAATTTATAGATATCGATAACCCCTTTGCACACGTCCCACAGCAAAGCCCAACCCATGAAGTTAACTCGATGGTTCCCATCTGGATCCTGAGTTCTAATTTCCCATTTGGACTTTCTTTGCATCTCAGGTTTTGGTCTTCTCCGGACCGGTTTGGAAATAAGCTTCCATTCCGTTCAGCCTTCTTCCCCTCGTTCGGTTCATGGTCATCACCCCCATTCGGGTCGTGCCATCTTCCCCGATTCGATTCAGTTCGTGGAATGTCCTCTGGGTCGTGCCTCTTTGGGTCGTGGCTCCCTGCTCGGCTCGTGGCATTCAGGTTCAGTCATGAGCTTCGGTTCGGGATTGGGCTTCACGGCTCGTGGGAAGGTGACCCTCCAAGCTTCGGTTCGTGGTTCATGTGTGCGAGCAGTTCGGGGATGGTAAGCTCGAGCAGGCGGCTCGTGTACTTCAGGGGGGGTGTCACGATCGGGGTGAGGCGATCTGATCCGGTCCATTTCCTGCACCTCCTACAACAAGCTATTTACGTCATACAATGACGTTTTTAATCATTCTAACTTTTCTATGTAATCACAAATCATACCAAATAGTAATAGCAACATATAAAATCGACCACAAACATCAAAACAACGAATATCATGTAGATGTTGATCAACATAACCAAAACCCATGTTTTCCCTTAATCCCCTTAACCATGTTTTTAACTATAGGGTTAGCAAACTTAATCCAAATTAACCCAAATTTCTAACAGAGGCATAAAATAATATTTTAGAATTTCTACATATTTCTCTAGATTTTATAATGCATAATTTCGTTATTATCACTAATCATCCCAAATTAGCCGTAATTAGTGAATAAACATGCTAATCATTCACCTTAGCCACAAATAATTCTCAGATCTGAAAATATCTCTGATTTGATTCGGATCCCAATGTAACACAGCAGCTTTACCTCCAATTTGGTGTTGATTAGCTTAATATTGGATTAGAATATGATTAAAGATGAATTTAGAAGGTGGAGGCCATTGCTTGGGTTAGAAGAATTTTAGTGGCGGCTGGAAAAATGAAAAAGAATCATCCTCTAACTCTTTTCAATCCTCCTATAATCCTAATCCCGAAATGGGTTATCGGCCTAACCGCTAATCACCTAATTAAGCCCAGTTAAGCTATTTTCCGTCTTCTAAACCTTATTTCAGCCATATCTCCCAAACGGTAAGTTCGTTTGATTAATGCGACCACTCTACGGAAAGGTAAACTGTCATCTGAATCCAATGGAAGAAGTTGCAGGTCAAAACTCCTTACAATTCAAAAGTTATGGACGAAAAAAGATTCGCCAAGGGTAAAACGGTCATTTAAAATTTGGTAAAATTCGTGAACATGGGAAATGACCCCAATAGTCGTTTCCTAAAGTTACACGACTGTACGACTTCGTATGATAATGAAATAAATATTCTACGATCCTCCAATGCGTAGAATGCGGGTCGCTACCCTCTCTCCCCCTTAAGAAATTTCGCCCCCGAAATTCCTTAACCAAAACAAACAACGGTGGCTTGCATGCTTATCAACAATTTACAAACAATCAAACATACATAATAACATCACAAATCATTCCTAGCATGCGGTTTACTAACAAGGGAATAACTATATTGCGATTAAAACCTTACCAAACAAAAAGTTCTGGATATGACTTCCTTATGCTCTCCTCTGTTTCCCAAGTACAGTCATTCTCATCATCGCCCCACTGGACCTTGACTAGTTCCACTGTCTTCCTTCGAAGTTGCTTCGTATCATGTCCGACAATACGAATCGTTCTGTGGCTCCCAACTGCCTCAAATTCCACTTCGATATCATCCAACTGATCTATGAAATAGTCATATCAGAATCGTGCACGAACTTCCTTAACTGGGAAACATTAAATACGTTGTGCACTCCCACCATTTTGTCCAGTAATCTAACTTTATACGCTAAATTCCCCACTTGCTCGAGAACTGGAAATGGACCAACAAACCTTGGTGCGAACTTACCTCTCCTTCCATAACGAATCACACTCTATAATGGAGGGATCTTGACGAATAACAGGTCGCCAACGGAGAATTTCAATTTTCTTCGCCTTTTATCAGCATAACTCTTCTGCCCATCTTGGGCAGCCTTTATTCACTGTTGAATAACCTTGATCTTATCTGATGTTTCTCTTATTGCATCTGGTCCAAGCATAAATTTCTCACTGGTTTCCATCCAACATGATGATGAGTTGCACGGTCTTCCATAAAAAGCTTCAAATGGAGCCATACCAATACTGGACTGATAACTATTATTATATATGAACTCAACTAGATGCAAATGGTCATCCCATGACCCTCCAAAATCCAATATACATGCTCTTAAGAGATTCTTAATACATGATTCACCCTCTCTGTTTGACCGTCGGTTTGAGGATGGTACTCAGTACTGAGATGTAATTCTGACCCTAAAGCCTCTTGTAAGCTCTTCCAAAACCCACTAGTAAATAATGGATCTCGGTTTTACTGATATACACGTAAATGTGTATATTTTATCCGCTTATTTATCTTATTTTATATTTAAAATAATTGATACTGTGTATTTATAGTTGTGTTTTCAGATTATTTATAATGAATGGATTAATGCACGTAATTGTTCAAAAGCTTGAAGAATTAGTGTATGAAGAGTGTTGATTTTGAGAGTTAGATTAAAGCTTGAAGAAATGTTGCTATTCAACCACCTTCTACCACATATTTTAATGATCCAATGCCTTTTCAAAAATATAGCTTGTTGCAGATGTTATGGAGTTCCTATTCATGCTCAAAACAATTGAAATTGATGTCATTCGATGCCTGCAAGCTATTACAATTGCAAATCTATTCGTACGCATTCACATTAGCTCATTTGCAAGGCAACTCTCTCATGCTGCGTTCACATTGGCTTATATGAAAGGCCTTCCATTCACATGCATTCACACTTAGCTACTTGGTTATTTTGAAAATGGGATTTTGTCCCACATTGTGTAATGAGCCTCTTAGACTTGGCCAATACAACTATAAATACCTTGTATCTTATTCATGTAAAAACACACATTGGGTTTTATTCTGTAATTCTATTCTTGGAATAAAATCATTCTTCTTCCCCTGTTCTATTTAGTTTTAGTTGTATTTTATTTATGTCTGTTATTTTCTTTTTCTCTTCTTCTTTAGCTATGTCTAGCTAATTCCCTTTGATTGGGGGTGATGACGCTAATAGATATGATTCAACATAAATCACATAGCCAAAAGATGAGGACTTTATACATGTAGAACTGGATCTGAATCAAGGGTTAGATCTGAACCTTCATATTCTGTGTCGTTTAAGAGCTATGCTCCTTCACAGGATATATTCATGTTCGATCTCACAATTATCGGATTTAGATCTAATTTTAGGATTTTAGAAATTAATTAGTGAATCTGTCCTAATAGTCTATGGTTGTTTAAGAGCTCAGCTCCTGCATAGACTATGCTTGTCGTTATTTACTTATTTGTTTCTAAGAACCTAATTATCGTTGATTCTTGTGTGTGATAGAAACATTAATCGGATCTATATTTATTTGTTGGCTATTGATGATTGTGAATCTAATCTATGTCATTATCCCCTAATTGCTTTCTCTTATTATATAAATCTCTCTTTCTATTTAACTGCTGTTATTTTCTGTGTTTTCAACCAATCAAAATCCTGGAATAACTTGATTGGATTTATTAATTAAAATATTTTTGGTCCCAGAGTTCGACACCCTCTACAACAATTCTTGTTGTTTAGGAAAGCCGAACGGATTTTACAGTTGTTTACAATTGTATAATTTGTTCGCAAACAAATTTTGGCGCCGTTGTCGGGGACCAAAATAATTTTTATTAGTAAACCCTTCGGGTTATAATTTTATTATTTTTCCAAAAAAAAACACAAAAATATTTTACTTTTCGATTTGTGTTAGTTTTATTGCTCTAAAAAAAAGAAAAAAAATTCTTGCCATTTTTTTGTTCCTTTTAATTTCTTACCATTTTTTGCGATCATTTTCCTTTTTTCTTTCCTATTTCTCACAAATCTACTTATAAAAAAAATCTTGTTTTCCTTTTATTCTTTCCTTCTCTCTTTTGTTTCTTCCTTTTATTGCCGCACCAATCTTGTTTTCCTTTTATTCTTTCCAGATTCTCTTTTGGTATAAATAAATAAATATTGCTTTCCTGATTTCCATACCATTTCTTTCCCCCATTCATTTATTTCTTTTCCAAGTTTTTACAATTCAAATTAAAAAAAAACGGCAACAAATCTCCTTATCATCACATACACTGCCATTTTTTACCCCAAAACCATCCTCAGTCACGCAACTTCCTAAACTTACCACGTTCAATCCACATCTTCATTACTACACGCGTACCTCAACTCACCCTCCATAAAGCTAAAAAACTAACAACCACCACTCAAATCAAAAACGCAGCACCCATCCACGCGCAGATCCTCCTCGGCCGTCACCCTCCTACATTGCACATCACCACTACAGCAAAGCCATTACAAATTCCAACCAAGCTTCACACTTCACAAAACAACTGTCCATTTCATTCAGTCACCCTCCACGCCTCGCCAAACAACTTACATCTACTCCTCCATACCACGGATCTTCCCTACATCAATAACCCACAGTCCTCACGCTTGAGCAAACGCCATAATCGCAACCGAACCCTTCCATCACTTCGGATTCAAAACCAGAACCACTCAGAGTAAGCAATCCGCAACGTGACAACTTCCCTTGGCTCAACAAATCCGAACGCCGTTCAAACACCCACATCGCAAAAACCCTACTCGAACTTCAACGCAAACCGAGATCTAACCCCAAATCCACCGATTCAACAACCAAAATTCACCAATTTGAACCAAGAATTAAACGCCTGAACACCCAAACGAGAACCGAAAACTAGCATTAAATGCGGGCTACCAAGATTTGGGATTTTCAGTATTGGAGAATTGAGATAATTTATTTTTTATTTCTCATGGATTTCGAATTGTTGCTTTGACCTGAGTCCTTTGTTCTAAAAGGAAGGAAATACAAGTTCGTCTTTAACAAGTTTTTAGTGGGTTTGGCCTTTTGTTCTAAAGCGGGCCGAGTTGCACATAAAATTTGTTTTATTTTATTTTATTTTATTTTATTTTAGTTTTAACTTTTTCCCCTTTTGTTAGTTTCTTCTGATATTTTGGGAATTGCTTTACTGAGCTGTGCTCAAATAGATATGCTTGCTTGCTCACTTGCTAGTGCTTTTGCTTCGATCTTGCTTCTAAAATAAAAAATAAAAAAAAGTTACAAAGATCGAACTGAGAAGGAATTCAATCAACAGCCAAGGTGAAAGAACAAAATTCAAGCAACCGAACAAGATTTCAAAGTTCAGACGTCAAGCAATTTGCAATCAACAGAATTTGAATTGTTTGAGCGGTTGCACACCAAATGGGGTGTGAACGCGCTAGCGCGACTCAACTGCACTAGACGGACTGTCGATCAAGGTGAGTATTTTCTAACTCTACAGGGACTGCTGCTGCAAAGAAAAAAATAGACAGTGCTGGTAAAAATCTTCTGCAGGGCATCGGCTTGCTTGTAATATATATATATATATATATATATATATATATATATATATATATATATATATTTCTGTAATTTCCTGGTTTATGGCTGTTCTGTGACTTTTCTGGGACTGTTCATTCTGTGATTGAAAAAAAAAAAATCGCGTTCATCTTAGTTTTGTTTTTATTTTCTAAGGACTTCATTATATTTTGACAAATTGGTTTAGTTCTAACGGATTATTTCTCGGTGTCTAGACTACGACAGAGTAATAACCGTTTATAAATATTACGGAAATTCGTAAATATTATATCGGTTGTTCCTCTGAAGGTACTTAACCCTTCGGCTGCATTGCTAGGGTGATTCCTGGTGCAACGATAACTCTTGTCCGTTAACTGGCTGAGAAATCTGTTGTTGAAATAAATCTAACCGTCATTATATAATTCTAGAAATTGTAAATTGCATTAGGTTAATTTAAAAAAAAACTTTTGTGTCTAATTCTTTTTCTCTCAAAAATAATAATTTCAAAACAATTCTCGTTTTGTAAAAAAATTTGCTTCTGTTCGATTGTCAAATTTGTTTTTTTCTCATCTTCGCTTATTCTTCTCGCTAGTGCATGCGTAATTGGACTCGTGATCCTTCAGATAATCGTCTAGTTTGAACAAACATTCCTTTAACTATGGCCGAAGAAAATCCCCCTCGATCTCTTATGGATAGATACTTCCCCGATCGGGTTTCTATTCTTTCTTGCATCATATTGCCCGCCCCAACGGGTAACCACTTTGAAATTCATTCGAATCACATAAATACTCTCTTCCAAAGTTCGACAATCTAGAATGTGATAATCCTTATATTTTCTTGACCAAATTTGAACAAGTTTGTGCAACCATGAAATTTCAACAATTAAGTGACGATGGAATCGAACTTAGGTTAATTCCATTTGCACTTACCGGTTATGCTGAGAAATGGTTGTATAGCTTGCCTTCAAATACGATTGGAACTTGGGGTGAATTTGTTAACATTTTTCTAAAGAAATTTTACCCTCTGGAAAAAACATCCAAAATTCAAAATGAAATAGTCAATTTTCATCAATTTGGAGGTGAATCCTTTGCAAAATATTTTAAAAGATTTAAAGAGCTTCTAGTCAAATGTCCACATCACAATTTCAAAAAATGGACTCTTTGTCAAATTTTATACGATGGACTTGAAAATAACTCTCGAACCATGCTCGAATCGATGTGCCAAGGAAATTTTCTAGCCCAAGATCACAATGCCGCTTGGCAATTTCTCGAAAATTTGGCCGAAAAATCAGCTCAATGGGAAAGATCTAACGAGAAATCGATTTATTTGCAATCTAACACTCATTCGGTAGGATCATCAGTAACCTTAGAAGAAAAAATAGACGCGATGATATCCAAATTCGATAATGTCCTTTCATCAACTCAAATAAATCAAGCTCAAGTGTCTCAGACCTCATGTTACAAATGTAACGATCCTAACCACATAGCCGATCAATGCCTACATTCATTGGAACAACTCAACGCATTTAACAAAGCTAGGAACGACCCATTCTCCCCAACGTACAATCCAGGTTGGAGAAACCATCCTAACTTCTCTTGGGTCCAAAACAATGCAAATTCGAATGCGGTTCGACCTCCTTTTCAATCATTTTCGAATAATCCTTCGAAACCTCCCTTTCAACAAACTCAATTCCAACATCCTACGCCACCTTCTCAAAATCAAGCGCAACAATCTTTTGTTCCCAAGACGATAAACGATTGACATCACTGGAGAAAACACTCGAAGAATTGACTAAAGCAGCGACTCAAAATCTCCAATCAAATAGCAATTTTCAAAATTTATTGACTTCGCACATGCAAAACATGAGTCAATCGATCGTTAAACTTGAAATGCAAATGAGTCAGTTAACCACTTCTGTAAGCGAACGGGAAAGAGGCACTTTCCCGAGTCAACCCATTCCAAACCCCAACCGTCAAAATCCTAACTCCAACCAAATTCACATCATTCAAGATTCAAACGTTAGTCACTTGAATGCGGTCACGACTCTTAGATTTGGTAAAAAGATTGACAGCCATGTGGTCAACCCAAGCAATTTACTGGACGATCTTCCAAACCCCACCGAAAATTCGACCAACTCAGATCAAAACATCGAGCCCATTTCTGACAAGGGTCATCCTCAAACTCAAGTGTCCCAACCTACTGAGTTGTCTGCTCCATTTCCTCATAGACTCCGACCTAGGAAAAAGACTGACCAAACAGAAAAGATCCTAGAAATATTTAAGCAAGTTAAAGTGAACATTCCTCTTTTAGATATTATTCAACAAGTTCCACAGTACGCGAAATTTCTAAAAGATTTGTGCACTCAAAAGCATCATACACAAGTACCTAAGAAAGTGTTTCTAGCAGCAACTCTAAGCGAAGTCTTGTCCCAATCAATGCCAGTGAAATATAAAGATCCTGGCCGCCCCATAATATCATGTACTATTTGGGACAAGAAAATTGATAAATGCCTACTAGACTTAGGTGTTAGTGTTAACTTGCTTCCATATTCCGTTTATCGCCAATTAGGGCTAGGAGAACTGAAACCCACCAAGTTACCCTTCATATTTTTGATCGTTCAATTAAGAAACCTGTAGGCGAAATCGAGGATGTATTGATCAAAATAGGCGAATTCATCTTTCCAGTTGATTTCATTGTCCTAGAAACTCAACAGGTAAGCAATCCTGCAAACCAGATCCCTTTCATTCTAGGACGACCTTTCTTAGCAACCTCTAATGCGCTTATCAACTGCAGAAATGGGTCTATGAAACTTTCTTTCGGTAACATGACCGTCGAGCTAAACATCTTTAGAACCGAAAACTCTGCTAACTCTTGTGTGGACCAGTTTTCTGAAATTCATGTTGTCCGCGACAACGAACCCGACCTCGACCATCTGAATAACGAAATTGAATCGAATTACGAAACATTGTTTCAAGATATTCCTGAAAATGTCTCTGATTCGATTCCTGTCGAGCCGCTCACAATTGAGTATGTCCCTCAACCAGTTTCTTCGGTTGAGTCGTCCCCAAAATCTGAACTCAATGTATTGCCTAGTCATCTTAAGTACGCTTACTTAGGAGACAATGAAACTTTTCCTGACATTATCGCTTCTGACCTTACTTTAGAGCAGGAACAATTGCTCCTTCCCATTCTTAAGAAAAATAAGGAAGCAAATGGTAAGTCCATGGCTGATATTAAGGGGATTAGTCCTTCGATGGTCCAACATCGAATCCACCTTATAGATGATGCCAAACCTACTCATGATCCCCAGCGTCGACTAAACCCTATCATGAAAGAAGCAGTTCATGCTGTAATCCTTAAATGTCTTGACAATGGAATCATCTACCCAATTTCTGATAGTCAATGGGTTAGTCTGATTCATGTCGTACCTAAGAAATCAGGGATTACCGTGATCCAAAATGAAGCTAACGAGCTTATTCCAACCCGCACCCAGACCGGTTGGCGTGTTTGCATTGACTATAGGAAACTTAATGCTGCAACATGTAAGGATCATTTCCCTCTTCCATTTATCGATCAAATGTTAGAACGAGTAGCTAGTCATGAGTACTATTGTTTCCTGGATGGGTACTCGGGCTATAATCAAATCCCTATCACTCTTGAGGACCAAGAGAAAACCACTTTCACTTGTCCGTTTGGTACATTTGTGTACCGTCGTATGCCTTTTGGTCTCTATAATGCACCTGCAACCTTTCAGAGGTGCATGATTAGCATTTTTTCTTATATGATCGAGCGATTTTTGGAAGTGTTCATGGATGATTTTTCCATCTTCGGGGATTCCTACACTAAGTGTTTACATCACCTGGATCTTGTTCTTAACCGTTGCAAAGATAAACACTTAATGCTTAATTGGGAAAAGTGTCGTTTCATGGTCAAACATGGCATTGTTTTAGGACATGTCATCTCTAACAAAGGAATTGAAGTAGATAAAGCTAAAATTGAGGTCATCTCGAATCTTCCCATTCCCAAATCCGTTAAGGATATCCAATCATTTTTAGGTCATGCTGGTTTCTATTGTCGCTTTATAAAGGATTTTGGCAAAAACACTCGACCTTTGACCAGTCTTCTTGGTAAGGATGTTCCTTTCAACTTCAATTCTGATTGCATTTCATCTTTTGAGCATCTTAAAAATGAACTTGTCTCTGCCCCGATCATTAGCTCTCCTAATTGGAAGCTGCCTTTTGAAATCATGTGTGACGCCTCGAATTTCGCTGTTGGCGCTGTCTTAGGACAACGTATCGATAAGATTCCTCATGTCATTTACTACGCGAGTAAGACTTTGAACGATGCCCAAATCAATTATACAACCACTGAAAAAGAACCTTTGGCAGTTGTTTTTGCTCTAGAAAAATTCAGGCCTTATCTAGTTGGCTCACACATCACGGTTTATACCGATCATTCCACACTTAGGTATCTTTTCTCTAAAAAGGATCCTAAGGCTCGTCTCATTTGTTGGATCCTTCTACTTCAAGAATTTGACCTTACCATTATGGACAAAAAGGGATCTGACAATGTTATTGCAGACCACTTGATCATCTTCCAAATGTCCTTTCTTCTCCTCTTCCGATCAACGAGAATTTCCCTGATGAACAACTATTTTCTCTATCCACTGATCCTTGGTTCGCTGATATTGTTAACTACTTAGTCACCAAGCAGACCCCTTCTTTTAGGTCTAAGTAGGATAAACACAAATTCTTTTCCCAAGTGAAACATTTTGATTGGGACGACCCCTATCTTTTCAAATACTGTCCAGACCAAATCATTCGAAGGTGTGTTCCCGATACTGAAACTCACAGTGTCCTCTTTTTCCGTCATGACTAAGCCTGTGGTGGTCACTTCGGTCCCAAAAAGACAGATGAAAAGGTTCTCCAATCGGGTTTTTATTGGCCCAACCTTTTCAAAGATGCATACGAATTTTGCAAAACTTGTGATCGATGTCAATTCTTAGGGAAAATTTCTAAACGGAATATGATGCCCCTAAACCCCATTCTAGAAGTCGAATTTTTTTATGTTTGGGGTGTAGACTTCATGGGACCCTTCCCTAATTCTTTTGGGAACCTTTACATTCACTTAGCTGTTGATTATGTTTCCAAATGGGTCGAAGCTGTTCCATGCAAAACAAACGGTAAAAAGGTTGTTGTGCGCTTCTTGAAAGAAAACATCTTTTCTAGGTTTGGCACACCTCGTACAATAATCAGTGACAATGGAACACACTTCTATAATCGTTCTTTTGAAGCCCTCATGAGAAAGTATTCGATAACCCACAAGTTATCCACTTCTTACCATCCTCAAACTTGTGGGCAGGTTGAAGTATCGAATAGGCAGATTAAACAAATCCTTGAGAAAACAGTGAATCGAAATCGCAAAGATTAGTCCCAAAAGTTAACCGACGCTCTTTGGGCTTACCGCACTGCTTTTAAAATAAACTTAGGTATGTCCACTTATCGGTTGATTTTTGGCAAGCCATGTCACTTACCAGTTGAACTAGAACATCGGGCGTTATGGGCAATAAAAACTTTGAATCTTGATTTAGAGCAAGCAGGTGAACATAGGAAGCTTCAACTTAATGAACTTGATGAAATTCGAAATGATGCCTATGAAATTGAACGAATTTACAAGGACATAACAAAAGTTTTTCATGATAAATCAATTTTACGTAAAACTTTCATGCCAGGTCAAAAAGTTTTGTTGTATGACTCAAAACTGCATTTATTTCCGGGTAAGTTAAAATCTAGATGGATAGGACCTTACACTGTACGGACTGTTTTTTCGTATGGTGCGGTAGAAATTGAGAATCCAACCGATGGATCATCCTATAAGGTCAATGGTCAACGCCTTAAACCTCAATTGGAACCAATACCCAACTAAGAGGAAGAGCTCATGGTCCTCCATAAGCCACATTACATTCGGTAAGACGCACTAACCCTCTTTTGTACATATGTAAATATTCTCTTATTTATTTTTCCCTTTCACTAAGATATGTCTGATTAAGACTGTGAGGAAACAGTCACACTCAAGTGTGGGGGGGAATTTACATTACATCAACAATCAGATTTTATGAACTAGGTCATTCATTGAACAAGGATTAACTTAAATTCATAAATAACACCTTGGTTCTTGTTTGATAAGTTGAATTGTTGGGTGATGGGAATGAACATTATCTATTCATTGAGTCGTAATGTGTCCTTTTAAGATGCTAGCTTGAGACTGCGCAGACGTTAGTCGTGTTCTGGATTAAGCGTGTCAACCCTTGTTATACATGTTAGAATGTGCAAGTAAAAAAAATCAAAAAAAAAAAAAAATCAAATAATAATGATTTTGCACTTACATTTGTTGGATTTTCTGAGTTTGTTTTCATTCATAATATTTTCTTTTGCACTCAAATTTTCAAAATCATAAGTTCTAAATCCACTTGGCCCACTTAAGGAGAAATGACTCATTGTAGCGTTCTTCTTCGATACCCCACATTATTCAAACCCAAGTTTTAGTCGAATTACATCCATGTTTCGACAGTTTTTCTTATATTGGTATACTAAAGAACCTTGTACTGATTTTTTTTCAAAGGTTCAGAAACGTCACTTTTTATACTAATATTACACTACCCACTCCGTACTTGTTTTAAGGTAGGATAACCATATACCACATCTTATTTTATATGGGTTATTTATCTTACGAAACTTTGCTTATCATTCCTTTCAGCCTTTTGTATAACATCAATCCAGACTTGTGTGTTGAATTAAGGTTATAGAAGTAGAGTAACTAGGGCACAAAACTTTCCTTTCATGAAGTGTTGATTCGCTTAGTAGAGGAGGAATCAAATGAAATAATGTACGGTATCATTCCATTCCATCTCCATTCATCATTCATCATGCAAAAGAACAAAAGAAAGAATATAAAAAAGGGAAAAGAAAAAAAATGAAATGAAATAAAGAGAGAGTCTCTCAGAATAAAATAGTCATTCATCATTCTTGACTATAAAGCATTCAGTTCCATTCCATCCAAATCCATTATACCGTACTTGGAACAGAGGATTGTAGTAGAGGAGATGAAAGGAAATAAAAATGTTCATATGTGCCTTAGTAGTACTTTATCTTTTGTAGCCTGAAGTTTAACTAATACACTTGCCCTCTTATCTAGAATATTTTTAGAACTTGCAAAAATTTTCCTTCATCTATGCATAACTCGCATCCAATCCATTACAGTTGCACTAGTGCAAAAATTATTCAAAAAAAAAAAGAATGAATAAATGATTGGGTGCACATTGTCGATGTGTAGAACTTTAGCTGACACCACACTTTTAACCTTCAAGACAATTATAGTGTTATCAAGGAATTACGATTCAGCTTGAAATTTTTTATTCATTTTTGCACCAACAATGGGATGGAAAATTTGGGATTGAACCGTTATTATTAGAGTTATGTAAAGTCCTTGGAATGTGAAAGACCTTAAATATATTGTTTGATTAATTCGTGTACATAAGACGCTATGGATTTTGTGGGTAGTATCCGCTGAAAACCCTCACGAGACTACACTCGTCCTATTGGGGACACCCAAAGGTTTAACGGCTTGTTGCATACAGTAAATGCAATCGTGTTTCCTACGAAAGAGTGACATATCTTAATTTAGTTTATTCGAGGACGAATAAAAAGATAAGTGTGGGGGTATTTGATATATACGTAAATGTGTATATTTTATCCGTTTATTTATCTTATTTTATATTTAAAATAATTGATACTGTGTATTTATAGTTGTGTTTTCAAATTATTTATGATGAATGGACTAATGCACGTAATTGTTGAAAAGCTTGAAGAATTAGTGTATGAAGAGTGTTGATTTTGAGAGTTAGATTAAAGCTTGAAGAAATGTTGTTGTTCAACCACCTTCTGCCAAATATTTTAATGATCCAATGCCTTTTCAGAAATATAGCTTGTTGCAGATGTTATGGAGTTCCTATTCATGCTCAAAACAATTGAAATTGATGCCATTTGATGCCTACAAGCTATTATAATTGCAAATCTATTCATACGTGTTCGCATTAGCTCATTTGCAAGGCATCTCTCTCATGTTGCGTTCACATTGGCTCATATGAAAGGTCTTCCATTCACATGCGTTCACACTTAGCTACTTGGTTATTTTGAAAAAGGGATTTTGTCCCACATTGTGTAATGAGCCTCTTAGCCTTGGCCAATACAACTATAAATACCTTGTATCTTGTTCATGTAAAAACACACATTGGGTTTTATTCTGTAATTCTCTTCTTGGAATAAAATCATTCTTCTTCCCCTGTTATATTTAGTTTTAGTTGTATTTTATTTATGTCTGTTATTTTCTTTTTCTCTTCTTCTTTAGCTATGTCTATCTAATTCCCTTTGATTGGGGGGGTGATGACGCTAATAGATATGATTCAACATGAATCACATAGCCAAAAGATGAGGACTTTATACATGTAGAACTGGATCTGAATCAAGGGTTAGATCTGAACCTTCATATTCTGTGTTGTTTAAGAGCTATGCTCCTTCACAATATATATTCGTGTTCAATCTAACAATTATCAGATTTAGATCTAATTTTAGGATTTTAGAAATTAATTAATGAATCTGTCCTGATAGTCTATGGTTGTTTAAGAGCTCAGCTCCTGCATAGACTATGATTGTCGTTATTTACTTATTTGTTTTTAAGAACCTAATTATCGTTGATTCATGTGTGTGACAGAAACATGAATCAGATCTATATTTATTTGTTGGCTATTGATGATTGTGAATCTAATCTATGTCATTATCCCCTAATTGATTTCTCTTATTATATAAATCTCTCTTTTTATTTAATTGCTGTTATTTTCTGTGTTTTCAACCAATTAGAATCCTGGAATAACTTGATTCGATTTATTAATTAAAATATTTTTGGTCCCAGAGTTCGACACCCTCTACAACAATCCTTGTTGTTTAGGAAAGTCGAACGGATATTATAGTTGTTTACTATTGTATAATTTGTTCGCAAACACTTACAATACCTTTAGGTACTCCATGAAATCTCACTACCCACTTCATATACAGTTTTGCTAACTTAGCTGCTGTTCTATTCGACTTGACTGGTATAAATCTTGCACTCTTGGTCAATTGATCCACAATCACCCAAATACTATCATGACTGGATCTAGTACTTGATAAACCATCAATGAAATCCATTGGGACTTGTTCCCATTTATATTCGGGGATTTCTAACTGTTGTAACCACTAAGCTTCTTTTGCTCGGCTTTAACTAGCTGGCAGTTCATGCACTTTGATATAAATTTCCCAACGTCTCTCCTTATCCCTTCCCATTAGTAGATCTGCTTCATGTCTCGATATATTTTGTTACCAGCGAGATGTATAGTCAGTTTCGAGTGATGACACTCTCTAAGCACTTCATCTCTTAATCCACTAACATTGGGTACAACTAGTCTCCCATTATTTCGAAGACATCCTTCTCGATCAGGTCCATACTTGTTCATTTCCTCACCACATATACTCATTTCTAACTTGGAGATGATTTCCAATAGATTAGGATCATCCCTCTGGATGGAACCAATCCGTTCAATCAAAGCCGACCCGATCGTCAAATTTGCTAACATCTCTGGATCCAATTCGCACTTAGCTCTGAAATTATATCCCGCGATATACTCCAATTGCTTCCATTCAAGAAACATAACCCCCAAATAGGCATGTCTCCTACTCAATGCATCAGCTACAATATTGCCTTTCCCGGGTGTATATGAGATATTGAAATCATATGAAGCCAAGAACTCTAACCATCTCTACTGACGAAGATTTAAATTCTTTTGAGAGAAAAGGTACTTTAATGACTTATGATCAGTAAACAACTCGAATCTTCCTCCCAAGAGATAGTGTCTCCATATCTTTAATGTGAACACAATCACTGCCAATTCCAAATCATGGGAAGGATATCTTTTCTCATGCGGCTTCAGTTGCCGACTAGCATAAGCTACAACCCTATCTCCTTGCATCAGTACAGCACCAAGTCCGGTACCACAGGCATCCATGTATACCTTCATCTCTTCATTCTCTTTAGGAATGACTAACATTGGTGTGCACGTCAACTTTTCCTTTAGATTCTTAAATGCATTCTCACACCATCCATCCCTAACGAAAGCATGATTTTTCCTGGTCAATTGAGTTAATGGTGCCGCTATCTTGGAGAAGTCTTGGATAAACTTACATTAATATCCAGCCAACCCTAAGAAACTTTTTACGTCCGTTGCATTCTTAGGCATAGACCAATCTTTCATCGTAGCCACCTTCGCAGGGTCCACGACAACACTATTCTTTGAAACAACATGGCCCAAGAATCTCACTTCCCTCCTCCAGAAGTGGCACTTAGAAAATTTCGCTTTCAGTTGGTGTTTCCTTAACACCTCCATCACTGTCCTCAAATGTTCCTTGTGTTCTTCCTCCATCCTCGAATAAACTAAGATATCGTCCACGAACACAAGAACAAAATTATTCAACTGATCTCTGAAAACCCTATTCATAAGATCCACAAAATATGCTGGAACATTGGTCAACCCGAATAGCATGACCAACCACTCATAGAGACCAGATGACGTCCGAAATGTCGTTTCAGGAATATTCTCAGCTGCTACATGAAGTTCATGAAATCCTATCGCAAGATCTAACTGGGAGAACACTCTCGCTCCATTCAACTGATCAAACAAATCGTCTATTCGTGGAATATGATACTTATTCTTCCTTGTTACCTTGTTCAACTCACGGTAGTCTACACATAAGCGAAGGGAACCATCGTCCTTGGTGGAAAAAACAACTGGTGCTCCCCACTCTGAAACACTTCTTCTAATAAATCCCTTCTTCAAAAGATCGCTTACTTGCACCTCGAGCTCTTGCTGCTCACTTGGCGCCATACGACGAAGAGGCATCAATATAAGTCTGGCATCTTTCATTAAATCAATACAAAAATCGATCTCTCGGTGTGGTGGAAGTTCGGTCACTTCCCCAAAGATGTGCGGATACTCGCCAGCAATAGGCACATCTGACAACTCATCATGCGAGATATCGAGAGAATTTATAAAACTAGCCATCAACCTACCACTAGGTAGGCAACCAAATAGTACCCTCTGCCCGTCATCCGCTCTAATGGTCACCGAAGACCCATCACAGTCCATCACCACCCCATACCTTTGGAGCCAATCGAATCCCAAAATAATACCAAACCCAGTTAAGCCCAAAACAAAGAAATCAGAAACAAACACACATCCATGACTCGATAAGACCAATTTATGATAAATCATACTAAGGCTAGTCGAACCATGATCGCGTTCGTCACAATTAAAGGTATATCGATAATCTCGGGTTCCAATCCTAACCTATATACCAGGTCACTAGATATGAAGGAATGGGAAGCTTTGGTATCAAACAACACTTGAACCGGAACATCATAAATGGAAAGCATACCTCGGATAATGACACCTTTCTTTTCTCCGCTGCAGTTGGGGCATTCGACGAAGAAGGAAGAGCGTTGATAGCATATGCTTTCACAATCTGCTTCTCTTTAGAAGGTTGTGGACATTTATCCTTGTGATGTCCCACTTGGCCGCAATTGAAGCATTTCCTGTCCGCTGGCTTTGCTCGACAATCTTTGGCATAGTGGTCCTTCTTGCCACAACTATGGCACTTAACATCTTTCTTATTCTTCTTCCGACCATCCTTAGCTTGGTCATATTTTCTCTTATTCTGTGAATTATTCTTGCCTCCACTACTTGCCTGCGGCTTTGGCTCCCCTGCAGATGTAATAGCAACCTCTGCCTTTGACTTAGGGTAAAGGCTCTTCGACCTCAACGCCTTTCCCACTATAGATTTGAAGGTCTTATCGATGTGGTTTATAAGTCTTTCCCTAAGTACTCATCTGAGCCAGTTATGAACTTATCGTTCTTCTTCTCGGCAGTATCGATAAGAGATAATCCGTACTTCGATAAAATATCAAATTCAACAATATATCCTGAGACTGCCCTACCATTCTGCTTAAGCTCCAAAAACTTCCTAAATAATTCCGATTTCTGAGCAGCTGGAATAAACTTGTCACTAAAGCGAGTCTTAAACTGATTCCAAGTAACTTGATCCTCGGGAGTAGCTGCTTTAATAACATTCCACTAATTCATAGCCTATCCTTGAAGTTGACGCGATGCTAACTTTCTTTTCATTGCATTATCAATCCCTAAATCCTCGATGATGCGCTCATAACTATCCAGCCAATCTTGAACATCCGTAGTCGATTCCGTTCCGTGGAATGGCTCCCTACCAAGGCTAGTATAATCCTTGTTAAGCTTGGGGAAATCGACTCTAGGCGCCTGCACCACCACCGTTAGCAACATTAGGAACTGCTTGATGAACATCCCTAAGCATCTCTCTCATGAAGGTAGTAAACATCATCCTCATTTTAGGGACATTCCCATTATTGGCCCCTGAATCCGTACTCCTCGTATATCGGCTCATCGTTCAGTCTGTAAAGAGAAAACGATTAACCGTCTTCTTAGTGGTGATAGTATAGTGCGACTTCATCCTTCGGTATACTAATAGTATATATATACAGTTTTTTGAAAACCAAAATATCACAAATACGCGCTCTCCTATACGTATACTATCTCTCCTTGATGTCTTCCCTAGGTTAATTATGCAACCTAGGATCTGATACTAAGTGCGACGACCCGCCCCACACTAGCCGACATTTCCCTCGAAATGCGTTGTACCAATGCCCAACTAGCACGGGACGGTCGTCAAAAGAAAAGAGTTTAAACTATGAATCACCAAAGAACCTATACTATATCTCACAGCGCATGGAATAAAATATAATAATAATATACTTGACATAAAACAGGCGAGACAATGCATAAGATGAAAACTAAACCATCATTGCAGCAGAATCCAAAAATACAGCTTATGATCCAAACATTTATTACTACTTTAAAATACTGCCTCTAAAGAAAAATGAAAGAGGTACACTAATAATGCCCAAAGTAGTGACCAACAATAACACAGGGAGAATATATGTAAATAATACGTGGAAGCCACCTGCTCATCTTCAGACAGCTACTCGTGCACGCCACCTAACCTGTCTCTAATCTGCTTGTTTAAGCGCACCCAGAGTAATAAGAAGAGACATAAAACTCTGGGTCAGACAAAAGTCTGGTATGAGCGATAACAGCAAAACATAACAATAACATGTATAAATAATCATACCTGAACCTGCAATCAAAGAGTTAGCACAACAAGATGTACAATATTCTAAGGTAACACTAACATAAAGTGTAAAATGGGAGTATGCATGTCATGGTGATAGCAAACATCAAACATAGCAATCATCCTCACATCTCTCACTCAGTGTGTAAAGCATACGATATCAACCACTTTGATCACAAAATCCTTTGCTACGACCACTTTTCCCTTGGGTTCTTAGGGACCCCATTGCGCTGGTCCATAGTCACTAATCCCTTGCTACGATCACCTTGCCCTTGGGAGTCCTAATGGCCCCATTGCACTGATCCATAGCCATGCTACGATCACTTGCCTTTGGGAGTCTTAATGATCCCATTGCGCTGATCCATAGCCACTAATTCGTCTCTCAGTGGTGAACCAAAGTTATAGATATCGATAACCCCTTTGCACACGTCTCGCAGCAAAGCCCAACTCATGAATTTAACTCATTGGTTCCCATCTGCATCCTGAGTTCTAACTTCCCATTTGGACTTCCCTTGCATCTCGGGTTTTGGTCTTCTAAATAAGCTTCCATTCAGTTCGGCCTTCTTCCCCTCGTTCGGTTCATGGTCATCACCCCTGTTCGGGTCGTGCCATCTTCACCGGGTCGGTTCGGTTCGTGGAAGGTCCTACGGGTCGTGCCTCTTCGGGTCGTGGCTCCCTGTTCGGGTCATGGCATTCTGGTTCGGTCGCGAGCTTCAGTTCGGGGTTGATACTCCATTTCGGGATCGGGATTCACGGCTTGTGAGAAGGTGACCCTCCAAGCTCTAGTTCATGGTTCGTGTGTGCGAGAGGTTTGGGGATGGCAAGCTCGAGCAGGCGGCTCGTATACTTTGGTTCGTGAGGGGGTGTCACGATCTGGGTGAGGCGATCCGATCCGGTACATTTCCTACACCTCCTACAGCATGCTATTTGCGCCATACGACGGCGATTTCGATCATTCTAACTTTCTATGCAATCACAAATCATACTAAATAGTAATAGCAACATATAGGATCAACCATAAACATCGAAACAATGAATAATCATGTAGATGTGGATCAACATACCCAAAACCCATGTTTTCCCTTAATCCCCTTAACCTTGTTTTTAACTATAGGGTTAGCAAACTTAATCCAAATTAACCCAAATTTCTAACAGAGGCGTAAAATAATATTTTAGAATTTCTATACATTTCTCCAGATTTTATAATGCATAATTTAGTTAATTATCATTAATACCCCTAATTAGCCGTAATTAGTGAATAAACATGCTAATCACTCACCTTAGCCACAAATAATTCTCAGATCTGAAAATATCCTTGATTTCATTCGGATCCCAATGCAACATAGCAGCTCTACCTCCAATTTGATGTTAGTTTGCCTTGATTTGATGTTGATTAGCTTAATATTGGATTAGAATGTGATTAGAGATGAATTAGAAGGTGGAGGCCATTGCTTGGGTTAGAGGAATGTTAGTGGTGACTGGAAAAACAAAAAGGAATCATCCTCTAACTCGTTTCAGTCCTCCCGTAACCCTAATCCTAAAATGGGTTATGGGCATAGCCAATAATCACCTAATTAACCTCGGTTAAGCTGTTTTCCATCTTCCAAACATTATTTCAGTCATATCTCCCAAATAGTATGTCCGTTTGATTAATGTGAACACTCTACGGAAAGCTAAACCGTCATCCGGATCCAATGGAAGTGGTTTCAGATCAAAACTCCTTACCAATCAAAAGTTATGGGCGAAACAAGATTCGTAGGGGCAAAACAGTCATTTAAAATTCAGAAAAAATCGTGAACATGGGAAATGACCCCAATAGTCGTTTCCCAAAGTTAGACGACCATACGATTTCGTATGAGAATGAAATAAATACTCTACGATCCTCCGATGCGTAGAATGCGGGTCATTACAGATCCATCACGGATCTCGCTCGATCAATGATTTTCACTTTGATGTATGCTTTTCGACAATGTTTTTCAGCTATCAACAAATCACATAAAAACAACAATCATTCAAACAACGATTTTCATTGCAGTAACATAGAAAACTTACCGATTTAAGTTGCTAATTAGATCCTATTGTGATTTGAGTTAAAAACCATACTTACATCGATTATATCTGTTTAAAAACGACTTGAAATGATGAACATGAGATCAAACAACCCATATACTTGATTGAATCCACGCGAGAAATGCAAATCACTCATCAAATCTTCAATCTAGCTCAAAATTGATGAAATATGAACTGGACAGCGAAGATCTATCTTCAAACCCCTCAATTTGATGTGATCTATCTTTGTTTGATGTAGATCTAGCTCCCTTTGATGTAGATCTTCAATCTCTACTCGCAGATCTAGAATTTTAATGTTGGAAAGGTGTATTTGTTTGAGCAAGGATCAATCACAAGCTCAACGAAATGAGAAAATGAAGAAGTAATCCCCTCTCCATGTCCCAACCCCATATTTGTAGCCTCCCACCAGCACATTAATGGCCCCCCTCAAATCAACCTATTAATAGCTTAAAAGCTGAACAGAAAATTGTGTAGCAATAAAATAACAATTTATCCCAAACCGCTGAACCAAATCTTTAGTGTGACCACTCTATGGAATGGGAAACATCATTTCCTTTCCAATGAGACTGACCTTAGCACCTGATTCAATACCAGTCAAAATGGTCACAACAAAATTGATAAAAATTATGGACATATCTCACATTCCCATAAACAACATATTAAAATATTAGAATGATCCAACATTTAGTGAATAAAATAAAAATATTTTACAATCCTCCAATACGTAAAATGCAGACTGTTACATTATCTCCTCCCCCCTTAGGAATTTCGCCCTCGAAACCCCAACAGACATAAGCAACTAAAACAATTCTGCGTGCCTATCACCCGTTAGTAGCCAATTCTATCACCCAGACTAGTATCCATCAGCCATGCATCAACTTCCTTATCCTAGCATGCAGAATTCTATCAACCACAGCAACAACCACAAGAGTACAAGCTACAACGGGGTAAGAGTGACACTCCAACTATAGTTCATACCAACGAAGAGTTCTGGATGGATCGACTTCATCTTCTCTTCCATTTCCCACGTACGGTAGTCATCATCCTCACTCCATTGCACCTTGACTAGCTTAACTGTCTTCCACGTAAGCTGATTCGTGTCATTCCCCACAACGCAAAGCGGCTTATGAGGCTTTGTAGCTAAAGACTCGACCTCTAGGTCTTTAAACTGATCTGGAGGCACCACCACATTCGAATCGTGCATGCACTTTCATAGATTTGACACATGGAAAACATTATGCACACTGGACATCTTCTTGGGTAGATCCAGTCTATATGCGAGCTTCTCAATCATCTCGACTATCGGAAACGACCCAACAAACCTTGGAACTAACTTCCCTTTACTTCTAACCAAATAACATTCTTTTAAGGAGAAATCTTCACGAAATCCAAGTCACCTATGTCGAATTCCAAATCCTTACGACGCTTATCTGCGTAACTCTTCTGACTATCTTGGGTTGCATTCATTCCTTGCCAAATGATCTCGATATAATCCAATGTCTCTCTAATCATGTCAGGCCCAAGTATCAACTTATCTCCAGTTTCTAACAAACATGCTAGAGAATTACACAGTCTATCATACAACGCCTCATATGGTGCCATCCTAATGCTCGACTGGTAGTTATTATTATTTGAAAACTCAATTAAATATAGATGGTCTTCCCATATAATACCCCGAAATCCAATACACAATCTCTTAGGAGATCTTCCAAAACTTGGTTAACCCTCTCGGTTTGACCATCAGTTTGGGGATGATAAGCTATACTATAACATAAATCAGTTCCCAAAGCTTCTTGCAAACTTCTCCAAAATCCACTTGTGAACAAAGAATCACGGTCACTTA
This sequence comes from Allium sativum, assembly GCA_030737875.1. Classification (NCBI taxonomy): domain Eukaryota; kingdom Viridiplantae; phylum Streptophyta; class Magnoliopsida; order Asparagales; family Amaryllidaceae; genus Allium; species Allium sativum. Next base: position 35,945,972 of record CM060912.1, read on the forward strand.
CTATGCTCTTTGGGATACCATGGAACCAAACTATCCATTTAATATATAGCTCGGCCAACTTCAATATTGTCCTAGTTGATTTGACAGGAATAAACCTTGCATTTTTGGTCAAGCAATCCACGATGACCCAAATTCCTTCGTTTCATGTCCTGGTTCAAGCTAGTCCATCGATAGAATCCATCGATATCTGCTCCCACTTCCACGTAGGAACTTCCAATGGCTGAAGCAACCCACTCGGCTTCTTCTGTTAAGTTTTCACCAACTGACAATTCATACACTTGGAAATGAACTTCCCAATATCTCTTTTCATCCCTTCCCTGTATTAGACTCGATTTATGTCTTGATACATCATATTACCACCAGGATGAATCGTCAACTTTGAGTGATGACATTCCATCAGAACCTCATCTCTCAATCCATCAATATCAGGAACAACCAGTCACCCTTGCTTTCGAATCCATCCCTCTCGATCGACCTTGAACTCTTTATTCTCTGGTTCCAGCTTCTGGATAAACTCGACAAGCTTCGCATCTTGCTTTTGGCTTTTAGTAATCCTTTCGACAAGAATAGGTCTTATCAACAAGTTTGCCAACATTTCAGGTTCCAACTCATGCCTTGGCCGGAAATCCAACCCGGCCAAAAATTCGAGGCTCTTTCATTCCGAAAACGATTCTTCCAATCCTACATGTCTTCAACTTAACGCATTTGCAACTGCGTTATCTTTTCCTAGATTATATACCAAAATCATATGATGCCAGAAACTCTAACCACCGTTACTATCAAATATTCAAATCCTTTTAGGAGAAAAGATACTTCAATGACTTGTGATCCGTATACAACTCGAATTAAACCCCCAACAGGTAATGTTTCCACATCTTCATAGCAAACACAATCATTGCCAACTCCAAATCATGAGTTAGATAATTCCTTTCGTGCAGCCTCAGCTGGCAACTCGTGTATGCCACAACCTTATCCTTCTGCATTAGCACCGCTCCAAGTCCAGTACCACATGCAACGGTGTATACCACCATCTCTTCATTCCCACTTGGAATCGTCAAAACAGGAGCACTCATCAACCTCTCTTTCATGATTCTGAAAGCTTTCTCATACTTTACATCCCATGTGAACACCTGGTTCTTCTTCATTGGTCCTATTAATGAAGCAGGTATCATGGAGAAATCCTTGATAAAACGTCGGTAATAACCTGCCAATCCAAGGAAACTTTTCATGTTCATTGCATTCTTAGGTCTACCCAATCCTGTATTGTTGCCACCTTAGCGGTCGACCGTTATTCCATTTCCAGAAACAACTTGGCCTAAGAATCTCACTTCGCTCTTCCAGAAGAGACACTTCAAAATCTTAGCCTTTATCTGATACTTTCACAAGATTTCCAAAACAACTCGCAAGTGCGTCTTATGCTCTTCCTCATTCCGAAAGTAAACCAAAATATCATCCACGAACACAAGCACGATCTTGTTCAACTGATCTTTGAAAACTTTATTGATAAGATCCACAAAGTATGTTGGTGCGTTAGTTAACCCGAATGGCATTACCAACTATTCGAAGAATCCAGATGGTGTCCTAAAAGTTTTCTTTGGAACACTATCCTTCGCCACCCTCAATTGGTGAAATCCTGTTGCTAAATCCATCTGAGAAAACACTTTGGCCTCGTGAAGCTGATCGAACAAGTCATCTATCCTTGGTAATGGATACTTGTTCTTCTTGGTCACTTTGTTTACCTCATGATAATCTACACAAAATCTCAGAGATCCATCAGCCTTGGTTGCAAACACAACTAGTGCACCCCATTCGGATGTACTCCTCTAAATGAATCCTTTTCCCAAAAGGTCATGAACCTGCACTTTTAACTATCGTTGTTCCTTAGGATCCATCCTCCTAAGAGGTATAATGATAAGTCTAGCACCCTCAATGAAATCGACCCTAAACTCAATCTCACGATGCGGCGACAACCCTTTGACCTCGTCAAAGACATCCTCAAACTCCTTAGCGATTAGGACGGATGACAAGTCTTCCTGTGGAATCACAAGCGAATATAGATAGCTTACGAAGACCTCATCTTAAGGCTTACATCGAACCAAAACCTTTCGCCCATCCACATCCCTAACTCTCACCTCGAGCTTCTCGCAATTTACTCTTGCCGCATACCTCCTAAGCCGATCCCTGCCCAAGATAATCCCAAACCCAGCGAAGTTCAAAACAAAGCAATACACAAACCATGAATCGATAACACTAGACCATGACAAAGCATACATAAACTGGATGAACCCCTAACTTGATTAGTCACGATCAATGGTCTATGGCAAATCTCAGGCACCAAAACCAAGCGGCACACAAGCTTATTACAAATGAAAGAATGTGATGCTTCAGTATCAAACAACACTAGAATTGAAATACCTCTTACTGAAAGAGTACCTTGAACAACATCACCCTTTCCTTTCTCTTCAACAGTAGGAGCCCTCAAAGAAGATGTCAAGGTTTCCAAAGCATAAGCCTTCACAACCTGCTTTTCCTTCTCCGATTCCGGACAGTCCTTCTTCTCATGCATGGTTCTCCACACCTAAAGCACTTCTTTTCAGCCTTGGGATTCTTACATTCGTTAGCAAAATGACCTTTCTGTTGGTAGTTAAAGAAAACCACCTCACTCTTTGGCTTCTTCTTTCCATCCGTCCCTTTCTGTTGTTGCTTCCTCTTCTTGTTGTTATTACCGCACTACTGTGGTTTCAGAGCTTCCTTGGTTGCAGCAACAACAATCGCTTTCTCCTTTGGAAACAAGCTTTCATGTCGAATAGCTTTCTCCACTATCTTCTCATACGGATCGTCAAGATGATCCACAAAACGTTTCCCAATGTGCTTGTCTAGGCCCATAACAAACTTCTCATTCTTCTGGTATGGAGTGTCAATGTATGAGCGAGCATACTTGGATAAGGCTTCAAAACCAGAAATAATCCAGGACTGGTCGACCATTCTATTTGAGCTTCAAGTTCTTGAATAGAACAGACTACTGAGCAGTAAAGATAAACTTCATCTCAAACTTAACTTGAAACTGTTCCCATATGACCTCCTCTTCTGGAGTCTTAAGCGTAGCGGAGTTCCACCAGTCCATGGCTCTACCTTGTAGCTGCCTCAATGCAAGCTTCCTCTTAGTTACATCATCTATGCCTAAGTTACCAAAGATCCTTATGCAAGCATCCATCCATCTATGAACCTCTTCAGTTGGCTCTGTCCTTTTAAACAACATTCCTCCAAAAGAAGTGAAGTCTTTGCAAAGCTTTGTGAAGTCCACAGCTCTTGGCACCTGCACTTGAACACCCACATCAACCGTGGCTTCTCCTGGAGTGGGCACCCTTCTGACAAATGCTTCCATCATGGCCTCAAACATGGCTGGGCAGTTTAGTACACTTCCATTGGCCCCTCGAGGAATAGCCCCCTCACTAGCAGTGTGTCTCGACAATCTGTGACTCATTCTAAATCTGCAATATAGAATGATTAGCCCATATGCGAGAAAATTGCTATGAAGTTCAAACTCCATTATATTATACACTAATGTATAGTATAAATCCATCAAAAATCTACAAGTACGTCTCTTTTATGTCATTACGTCCTTGAACTTTAGCTAAAATCGATAACCAAAGCTCTGATACCAAATGTGACGACCGCCCATAACCCTCACACTTAACAAAAGGAATAATAGGCTGAATGGTGTGCTAAGCAGCTATGGATGATCATCTAGGTAGGTAAACATAAGCAGAACCTATCGTAGAACTCACAGCGCAAGGATAAAATATAATAGAACATATACAACAGGTATAAATAGTGAACCATCACATAGTAGAAATCCAAACTTTCATATCATCCTGAAAATAGCCATACAACTTTGGAATACACTTTAGAAGTCTGTACATGAAGCCTCACTACATAACCCTGAGAGAATACAGCAAATAGAACAACAGCGGAAACACCCAATATGTATAGTAGTAAACAGAATACACAAGCCTCCAACTCGTCTTTGATCAGCAGTTCCGTCCACTAAGATCTACCATATACAACATGCTACTCAGTCTACCCATCCACAACACCGTAGATAAACAACCCAAGCTAATACGGGGAAACATAAAACCTCGAGTCACCTTGAGTCAGACGACAGTCTTAGTGAGTAATAAAATAGCTATCTAGCATCATTAATGAAGTATATGAGAATAGGTAGATAAATCAACCAAACCAACCAACATCACCAAAGTAGAAACCCTAAACTTGTCTTTCCCACATCCGACAGTGATAGCCTTTACAACAAGCAAAAGCGTACAAGAAACAACAATCATAGCAACTAGTTTAAGTTGCACATAAACCGCCCTAATCGAGATCAACATCCCTTAATCACACGCCTCAAAGGTCGAAATCGACATCAAACAAGAACCCAAGAGATATCTTCTTCGATGTTGAACAATTTAGGTAGGAAGGTACAAGCAAGGCAAACAATCATCCACGACTCTGACTATCTCCGCCTAATCCTACTTCGAAACCATTGTTAATCGTATGATGGCCAACCTTGCCATATGTCAAGGGCTAATGGTAACTCCAGTTCTAGCCAGACTACTGCACGTCCAACATACATTTGCCTCCCAGAGACAACTAGGCCTATCCAATTGGTGCAGGTTACTCGACCAGCAACCTTCTAGTCTTTTAGATGTCTCTATTGTACCCCTGCTTTGAGTTCACTAGAACGTACGACAATGATAACCACTTAGCCTTCAGTATCTCTAATCGTCCTTCCTAACGACTGATCTTTGGTATAGCAACCTTCTCGAGCAACCATTATCCATCAACCCACAACCTTTGAGTCGTCTTTACATTCTTTGCATTACAACGATCAACAAACACTTCACTACGCTTCAGACATTCCTCCTTGAATTCGCGTCAAAGCTAGAACCATCGTCGACTCAAAAATAAGCTACGTTTGGTCGATACTGCATTTCATAGCATTTCCGACTTTTTCGCTGTGGAAAACTAGCCACAATGTCAAAACATCCTTTTGCAGCGCTTCTAAAATGCTATCATATCTCCTAGTTCAATTCTGCATCATTGTAGTGTGAAAACTAAGCAAAACAAAACAACCTTTCATAGCGTTTTCTAGAACGCTATCATTGATTCTGGGCTGTCAATCCACCCATATGGATCACTTACGCTTAAAACACCTTTTTATTGCGTTTTTGGAACCCTATCATAGCTTCTGGGCGATCCATCCCCGCTGTGGCTCGTTTTGAACGATCCATGCCTTTCTACTGCATTTGTCAAAATGCTATCTAAAGATAGCGATCCATCCTCTTTGCTAAACCAATAAAAATGCCACATTCCATCATGTTTTCAAGGCCGATCCACCCATTTTTGCCTTGCGCGATCCATGCTTGTCGTGTTCCCCAAGCCAGCTAATCCATCCACCTACCACAGCGTTTATATTCCAATTTTTTCCATATTTTGCTAAAAAAATCAGCTTTTGCTAGATTCATCAAAACATGTTTGATCCATCATTTTTTCACGCCGATTCAACGATTTTCGGTCACCAATCCATATTAGAATTTGTGCTCGATCCATGACTTTCTACAGTGTTTCCCAAATGCTATAGATTTCCAGATTTTGATTTTTGACCAATTCTTCAACTTTTGTCTGTTTCTTTCACTTTTTCTTGGTCGATCTACTCCTTTGCCACTTCTTGAGCCACGCCAAAGCCTCTACAATACCAATCCATCATGGATCTCGATCAATGATTTTTACTTCGATGTATGCCTTTCAACAAAGTTTTCAACCATCAACAAATCACATCAAAACAACAATCATTCAATCAACGATTTTCATTACAATAACAAGAAAACTTATCGATTTATGTTGCTAATTAGATCCTATGGTGATTTGAGTTAAAAACCATACTTACATCGATTAGATATATGCAAAAACAACTTGAAATGATGAACCTGAGATCAAACAACCCATGTACTTGATTGAATCCATGCGAGAGATGCATATCACTCACCAAATCTTCAATGTAGCTCAAAATTGATGAAATATGAATCTGGACATGAAGATCTATCTTCAAGCCCCTCGACTGATTCGATCTATCTTCGTTTGATGTAGATCTGGCCCCCTTTGACGTAGATCTTCAATCTCTACTCGTAGATCTGGAATTTTAATGGTAGAAAGGTGTATTTGTTTGAGCAAGGATCAATCACAAGCTCAACCAAATGAGAAAATGAAGAAGTAACCCTCTTTCTATGTCCCTTACCCCCTATTTATAGCCTCCCACCAGCCCACTAATGGGCTTCCTCAAATCAACCTATTAATAGCTTAAAACTTGAATAGATAGTTGTATTGTAATAAAACCGCGATTACTCTCAAACCGCTGGACCAAATCTTTAATGTGACCACTCTATAGAATGAGAAACATCATTTCCTTTCCAATGAGATCGACATCAGCACCTAATTCGACCCTAGTCAAAAGTTATTCCTTGTACAAGACTAATAAAGGGAAAATGGTTACAAATAAAATTGTTCAAAATTATGGACATGTCTCACATTCCAATAAACAACACATTAAAATATGAGAATGATCCAACCCTTAGGGAATAAAATAAAAATATTTTACAATCCTCCGATATGTAAAATGCGGGTTGTTACATGAATCTTGCTTATGTGGAATAAGACGATAAAAAACTATGTAATTTTGATGGATTTTTTTTACTAGGGCTAGAAAAAAAACCTTATGCCCGATACTTGTGATGTAATGTTACTGTTAGCTATACTGTCATCAATTTCTTATAAGCAGCTCAATTTTTTTCAGTCTTGGTTTCAATCTATAAGGAATTCAGAAACTTGGGATATACACTATTTTCAATCCTAGTTTCAAGGCTAGTTTATGTTCCTACTACTAAGTTAAATTATTAGTTATTTTATTCAAACAATTTTTTGGTTTTATGCAAACAAATATCTAGTAATGGAAGGAAAAAACTTTATGCCTAATTTTATTAATGCAGAAACTAAGTTAAATTGTTTCTTTTTCAGTTTATCGTGTCATTCTATTTTGATAGGTACAACAGACGATTGGATAAATTTTGGATCAATAATTGAAGATGAAGAAATTGAATGTGAGAGTGAGTGAGTATGTGTGACTATATGTTGTGAGAGAAAAAATGTGTATTTTGTGTAGTGACTGTGTAACAGAGAGAAACAAAAATGTATACTATTTAAACCGTTATAAAATATTTGTTTGAATAAAATATCTATCCTAAATTATAAATTCTAAGTTAAGTATTTTAATTCTCGCAAATATTTTATATTACTATGGTTAGAACCCGTTACAAGTTTCAACGGTTTACAACAGGCATTAAATGCCGTCATAGAGTCAATTGCAACGGTCAATGATCATTGTAAAAAGATGATTTATTACAACATTGCCTAATACAACACGCATTATCTGTTGTCATAGAGTCTATTGCAACGACCAATGACCATTTTAAAAAGTTGATCAATTACAATTTACAATGTGGTCTAATGCAATGGGCATCATGCCTGTTGCGAAATCCATATTACAACGGGCATTGCCCGTTGTAAAAAGTTTGTTTTATTGTAGTGCTAGTAAACATACCTACCACCATACGAAAATGATAAATTGAAATTCAGTCTCTTCATTGTTATTCTCCCGTCCAGAAGATATGTCCAAGACCGCAGCTACATGCATGTATACGTATATCAATGAAATATATGTAAAGATAAAAATTATACATAAAAAACCAAAAACTTCCAATAGTGCACTAAATTCAGGCAACCTCTAATAGATGTAGTATGTTGTAGAGACATTCTTGTCATCTCCGGATATGTGTATGACAGAGCCGCACTACCCTACAAGTACCAATCGCGTACATCAAAGTTCTCTAAATAATGCAGTGATCTAAGCCATAGACATGTCTTTGAATGATCGCTTACCAAATGTGACGTGATGGTATTCATTATAATGGCTCAGGCACGCTGCTTTATCTGAATCTACAAGGCATCTAATGGATTGTCCCCCGAAAGCGGCTCCTTATACCAACATGTAATATCATCTCGTTACTTAACAACTAACCATCTAAAGGAGATAGACCAAAATTTCTTTCGCACATCTCTAAGTAATCACCAGAATCTGGATTGTGCAATGGAGCATCATCAATAGGTAGACCTAGTAACACAACCACATCAGACAATTTATTGCCATTTCACCGCTTTTATGGAAAAACGACGACATCCTTAGCCCACATCCATCTAGCAAGATGGTGATGAGTTGACCATCTAACTGGATGTACTCCAGCTGATGTATAATTAGGAAGCAGGCTCAATCTAAAAGTGCTAGTATGACAGGATAATTAGAGGTCACCGCCTCAAAGACGGTGTGACACCCCACGTCTGTTAATGTCACTCACAAAGGGAATGCATTAAGTTTCGTGAAGCATTATAGGTAAACAGACATAGAATATTACAAGACAGATATATAGAATAACAGCAGAATAAAAACTTTATCATAAGATACCGTGGTCCAAAAACATCACATGTCTAAAACATAAAAGCCCATTACAACATAAAAGTTACTATCCTGTACTTCAAAAAATATCAGAGTACATAAAAGAAGTAAAACACCCCAAGAAAAAATATAACCATAGCAACAAGTATAGGAGCTTGAGTCATACATATCAGCTGCTCCAACAAATAAGCAGAATCACGGTCAAGCCTGAGTGTTTCCTCCCTGAGAACCTTGGGGGAGGGGGGACGGAAAAAAGAAGGAGAAACAAAAGGGCCATACATAAAGTCTAGCGAGTCTAGTGACTTTTAGCAAGTAAATAATAAAAGTAGCATGTCAGGCATATAAAGTGGACAAGAGAGATCACGACATAAATGGCAGGTGTGACAAGGTAGATAGGATAAGGTGTGTACGCTTCTCTAATGATTACTCTGCACTATTACTAGTATAACCAGAATGAGATGATCCCTTCCACTATAAGGTGGTAGACTTAGGGCATATGTCAAAATGTACCCTAACCACTACCCTAATCGATCGACTCCCTACTCCGTAGATACTCAGTGTCGGCCCCACAGTTGGATGTATCACGTCCTAAAGTGGAAACCCCTCACTAATATGAATAACCCCATATCTACAGGTGTCACGGTCGTCTTATCCCCCTCTGCCCGACTCATGCATGAACATGGTCCGGTCGGTTTGCGCCACTCACACCGTCCTCCACGTTTGGATCTCTTACAATCAATCAGTAAGTGTGCCCTTTCTCCGCCTAGTACGGAGTACTTTATTTGATACCTACTCCGGGTTACTGACTGAAATGGGTCCCAAAATATATGATACAAGCTCTCCCATTTGTCTTGTATCCCCCGCTAGGTTTTCACTGACTATGTATACCATTAGGTATCATTAATTACATAGCCCTATACCAGTTATGCTTACCCTAAAAGGTGTCATTAATTACATAACTTTTATATTTTCCACCGGTTATGTATACCACTAGGTGTCTTTAATTACATAACTTTTATATTTTCCATCGGTTATGTATACCACTAGGTGTTTTTAATTACGTAGCCTTATTGGGTTAAGTTTGTGGGCCTATATGTAAATATTACCAACCCCATCAGATTTACTTAACCCACCCACTATCCAACCAATTTTACTTAACCCTAACTTAAGTTCATAATCATACAATCCATATGTATTAAATTAGGTTAAGTAGTCCAATTCATTACCATGTCCAATTATGGTTTATAATGGGCTAGACCTCCCACATTAGGCCTACAACTTGTGGATGTTGGATATGTTGGTCGGGTCCGGGCAGACTTCTTCCACAAGTTGGGCCTAACCTCATGTCATAGCCCGATTTGTATTTGCGCACTTAGACCTCCCATATTTAGGTTTAATATTAGTGGCTGCTGGATATGCCAGTCGGGTCCGGGAAGACTTCCACCAATAATGCAACCTAACATCGTGTCATAAGTGCAATTACAATTCCTTATTGTAAATACTAGATATTCCATTTTTAATTAATTAATGAATTAATTAAACCAATACCTTTATAGGTGTTAATTCTCACTTTACCCAATAATTTGACTTATATGTCCAATGGTGTCTATATTCAAATTATGCCAATATTAACCCTTTTTCCCATGTTTCTGAACTAGCGCACTCACAAAGTTGGCGGCATGTCTAGGCTAGATAATAACCTAGTCATAAACGATAATAGGTAAAATAATAGGAATATAACCAAAGTGATTGTTTTAACATAACTTGGCATAAACATAAACTAGCATGGTGATAAGGTGGACATACGAGAATAAATCTGATGAACTTGTAGCAATTTATAGTTCTAACACAACTATGATGTCATAATGTGCATAATAAGATCTAAATTAACCATTTAGATGTACTAGTTCTAACATAACTATGATGTCATAGTGAGCATAACATGACCTAAATTAACCATTTAGATGTCCAACTATTCAGATCTAACATAATAGGCACAAGATGATAAACGGGATCTGATTAACAAATTAGATGTCCATACAATTTAGATCCAATAGTTTAGAAGTAGATCTACACAATTAAGGTTTAAGATTCACATCATAGAATGCCACAAAAGTTACAATAGATCCAACAAGATAGAGATTTTGATCCAAATCCTAACCAATTCAGAATTCCATATATTCATTATTTACAATGGATCTGATATAATTTAGGCATATGAACAAATCCAAGTCATAGCTGTGTCATATTTACTTCTAAATATTGAAACCTAAAAGCAACTAGAAACTCATAGTGTTAGGATTAGAAAATAGAGAAAGAATGGATCTTGAATCTCTAGATTTGATTTGCAAAACTGATAGTTGCAGAAGATAATGGATTCAGTTCATACATAAGTAGAATTTGGCCACCATGAATTCTCAATGAAGAAAATATGAGAAATAGCTACGTATATATAGCTGCAAAACCTTATGAAACCGACTGCCACCTCAGCCCTAGGGGTGTCAACACCCCTGTGGGTGGGTCGACCCTGGTGTCGACACCCCTTAAGGGGGGTCAACCCCGGTGTCGACAACCCTCTAGGGGGGTCGACCCCTAGAATGGGTAATCTGCCGCCTCTTTTTATTTTACAAATTCGAACTGTTCTGGATAAGGTGCTGACTCATATCTGACTCCTATATGACTCATATTTATATATATTCTTTTTGTGCGTACACAGATTTAAAACCCTCATAACTTCTCTATATGGTGTCCTTTGTACACAAACCAAATGTCTATATTGACCAGAAATTCGAGACGGTCGCAATGACATAGTCCGTTTTCCTTAATTATTAATATTAAATTAATTATTATTTAATTTAACCTCTTTAATGTTTACAAAGTTACGGGGTGTTACATTCCCTTGTACTTAAAGTATTTCGTTCCCGAAATCTCCAAGTTGAGAAGAATGCATATCCTACCATCCATCATCCATTTACTTATCCATCAGTTACTGGCATCCATTGTCCTTAAAGATTTCTAATGCTTATATGAGTATATGCAAAGGTGTGTGTATATGTCCCTATACTGATGCAAAGATCGGGCGGTCTACTGACTGAGTTGACCCCCTTAATGCAATGTATGTTAGTGCCATGGATCCAATATGTATGCAATAAACTTATTATAACATGTAAGCTCTATATGTGCGCACACTCATTTGTCCAAATGCAACTTGCGTATGCTAATTCATTCATTTCCATCCATAAAAGAAAAAAAAATGCACACATATACATATGCAGTATGAGAGTGACTGAGCCGATCTAGTGCCTAATGTGTGTGTATATGCATCCACAGGAAACCACTAGCAAACACTTGTATCCACTTGCATCCATCAAACATAACATGTTTAAAAGACATGTTTACATCCATAGGATTGCTATCTAAAGGTCGAAAATACTATGGATAAGATATACTCAAATGATAGAAACAAGCAATGATAAAACTTTGAAAAAGGAGTTAAGAACACACCGTCGAAAAGGAATGGGTACAAAGCACGAATCTTGTCTTCAGTCTCCCAAGTCACATCCTCTAGGTTATCTCCCCATTGAACCATTAGCAACTTGATCTCTTTATTGCGTAGCTTCTTAACTTCTGATCCAAGAATATGGGTAGGGACTCGCCTGACTATCGCCTCTCGTTCCACTTCTACTTCTTCCAATACACTCGGCTCAACAATTACCGCGGTGTCATGCAGGCACTTCAGCATATGAGAAACATGGGAAACATTATGAACGCCGTACAAATTTTCTGTGAGCTTTACTCTATAGGCCATTTGGCCAATCCTCTCGGTTATGAGAAATGGTCCCACAAACCTAGGTGCCAACTTCCCTACCGATCTGAAGCGAACCACATTCCTCAGAGGTGATACTTTGATAAAAACTAAATCTCCCTCTTCAAATTCGATGTCAGTCCTTCTCTTGTCTACATAGGACTTATGTCTATCTTAAGCTGTCTTCATCCGCCGTTGAATGAGGTCAATCTTTTCGGATGTTTCTCAAAACATATCTGATCCAAGTAATAATCTTTCTGTAGATTCCCACCAACAAGTTGGTGATCTATAGGGTCGTCCGTACAATTCTTCAAAGGGTGCCATGCCGATGTTTGATTGATAGCTGTTGTTATAGGAAAACTCTACTAAAGGAAGGTGCTCTTCCCAAGTCCCTCCGAAGTCTAGGATACACAGCCTCAAAAGATCTTCAAGAGTCATGTTCACCCTCTCCGCCTGTCCATCGGTCTGAGGATGATAAGCGGTGCTCAAACACAACTGTGTACCTAATGCTTCTTGCAAGCTCCTCCAAAACTCGCTGGTAAAGATGGGGTCACGGTCGATTACGAAGTTGGAAGGTACTCCATGAAGACGAACTATCTCACGAACATAAATTGTCGCCAACCATGGTGTCGTCCTCTTACTCTTAACTGGAATAAAGTGAGCCCTCTTAGTGAGTCTATCTACCACAACCCATATACTGGTGTTTCCTTTCTTCGATCTAGGCAAACCATCCACAAAATCCATAGAGACGTTCCCCCATTTCCACTGAGGAACTCCAAAAGGATGAAGTAATCCACCAGGCTTCTTTTGCTCAGCTTTAACTTGCTTGCAAACTAAACATTGGGAAACGAATTCGACCACATCTTTCTTCGTCCCAGCCCAAAAGAAAACCCTTTTCATGTCTCTGTACATCTTATCACCGCCTGGATGAATGGTCATCTTAGAATGGTGGGCTTCTTCTAGGACTTCCTTTATTAAGATTCCAGTTTGAGGAACACAAAGCCTTCCATCTCGTCGCAACCACCCCTTTTCATCTATGGCATATCTGCTGAGATAACTAGAAATATCCCCTCTTCTGAGCTTTTCCATGATGTTTAAAATTTGTGGATCACCTTGTTGCGAAGCTACTATCTAGCCCATGAGAGTTGGTCGTATCTCCAAGGATGCAAACAAATCATGCAAAATCTCGATGGAGGGTCTAAATTCAGAAGCTAATATGAACTCCAAGTTCTTTCTCTCCACAAACAGAGGACTCAGGGCCATCCTCTGCCTACTTAGTGCATCTGCCACCACATTACCCTTGCCAAGGGTATAAGCAATCTCAAAATCATAAGAACCTAGGAACTCCATTCATCGTTGTTGCCTTAAATTGAGATCCTTCTGCGAGAATAGATACTTGAGAGATTTATGATCGGTGTATAACTTGAACTTCTCTCCAAGTAAATAATGATGCCACATCTTTAACGTGAATACTATAGCAGCTAGCTCTTGATCAAGGGTGGGGTTGTTCTTCTCATGAACTCTCAACTGTCTACCCCCATAACATACTACTTTCCCTTCTTGCATCAGAACCGCACCAAGCCCTGTACGATATGCATCAGTATAAACGGTAAAAACTTTAATCCTATCAGGCAAGGTCAAGACTGGGGCTATTGTTAGAGCCCTCTTTAGTCATTGAAAAGCAACGTCATAGTCTATATCCTATGAAAATGCCAAGTTCTTCTTTGTCAGCCTGGTGAGTGGGGCAGATATCTTTGCGAAGTCCTTAACGAACTTCCTATAGTAACCTGCCAACCCAAAAAAGCTTCTCAGCTCGATTGCATTTTTAGGAATCTGCCAGTCTTACACCGCAACCATCTTGGTGGGATCTACAGCTATCCCTTCTTTGGAGACCACATGCCCTAAGAATCTCACCTCTTTTCTCCAAAAATAGCATTTGGAGAACTTCGCCTTAAGCTGATGGTTACAGAGAGTTTTCAAAACTTCTCTCAAATATTGGGCATGCTCTTCTTCGCTTTTGGAGAAGATCAAAATATCATCAACAACGACTACAACAAATTTACTTAGGAACTCCCGAAACATCCTACTCATCAGATCGACAAAATAGGCGGGTGCATTCGTCAGCCCAAAAGGCATCACTAGCCATTCAAAGAAACCGTCCGAAGTTCTAAAAGCAGTCCTATCTATGCTGTCCTCTGCCACCCTCAACTGTTGGAACCCCGCGGCCAAGTCTAACTGAGGAAATACCGAGGCACCAACAAGCTGATCAAATAAATCATCAATCCTCGGAAGTGTTCTTAGTGAATTTATTCAACTCTCTATAGTCAACACACAAACGAAGCGAACCATCCACTTTAGTTGCGAATACTGCTGGAGCACTCCATTTAGATATGTTTCGTCTGATAAACCCTTTCTCAAGTAGCTTCCCTATTACTTACTTAGCTCCCTTCTTTCCTTCGGAGCCATGTAGCGCACTGGCAATGCAACTGGCTTTGCATTGTCCAACCAATATATATGAAAGTCGATCTCGCACCTCATAGGTAAATCCCGCACCTCATCAAAAACATCGGAATAATCTTGGACTACTGGAACAGATTGCAAGTCATCGATAGATGCATCAAGAGATTCTAGGAAACTAAGCATGACCAACCCTTGTGGGTCACAAGAATTCTGGAGGGTCCTCCCATAACAAATCAGAAGTCTAACGGCCCACTTCTCACAATCCAGAATGGCACCACGTGTGGTAAGCCAATCCATTCCTAGAATCAACCCATAGCCTATAAACCCGAGCATATACACGTTGTATTCAAATCGACGCCTAACACAGATATTTTCAAAACCCGACAAATCATAGATAAATGAGCCGAACCACCATTGGGGTTTGAAACAATTACGGGATCCACTACCATACTAGTAATTAAGTGTAGAGATTCACCCCACCTCCATTAAGGTCACTCACAAAGGGAATGTCTTAACTTTGGTGGAGCGTTTTAGTAGACAGAATAGAAATTTACAAGACAGATAAACAATACTTGAGAAATTATAACGTTATTACAGCGGAAAACAGAAATCAGTTTGGTTACATCTTTACCAAAAACTCAAGTACATAAATATCAGTCTTGTTCAGAAAATCATCAGAGTACAAAATTTAAAATCATAATCCCCACTAAAGCTGCCATAAGGAGTCGAGTCATACTTTAAGAAGTCTAAGTACTTCAAGCAGAAGAAATCTGGATCAAGCTAAAGTATTCCCTCCTTGGAAAACCTAGGGGGAAACGGAAGAAAAGCGGCGAAAACAAGCAAGGTCAGACATAAAGTATGTTAAGTCCAGTGACTTTCAGCATATGAACAGATAATAATAATCATGGCATGCAGATAAAACTGGATGAGAGATAATAGTAACAGGAGCAGCAGATGTACTTAGGTTAAAAAGAAGGAACAGACTAATATTACTATTTCATTTCTCTGCACTAATACTAGTATAACAGGATTAGGTGTCACCCTAATGTCTAAACTAAAGCAGAAACAGGAACAAAATAATTTCCACAGAAACAAAAAGCTAATAATGTGCCTTTACCACCCCAACAGAAACAAACAGAAACAGAATTGCTAATAATGGGCCTTTACCACCCGAACAGAAATAGACAGAAACAGAATGCTAATAATGGGCCTTTACCACCCAAACAGAAGGTACAGAAACAAAAACAGAATGTTAAGAATGGGCCTTTACCACCCGAATAGAAACAGACAGAAACATAAACAGATTAATCCCTACGGAAACATAATGTAGAATTAGGTGTAAACTAGTAAATGGGCCTTTACCACCCGAACAGACGGTACCACGCAGACAGGTGTTGCCACCCAACAAAAACAAACGGTACCAACAGAAACAGACAGAACTAAGTGTACCCTAAAACCCTACCCAAGAGATCGGCTCCCTAAACATAAATACCCTGTGTCGGCTCCATAGTAGGGTGTATCACTCCCTAAAGTGACAACCAATTGGCACAGACCTATTTACAGATGTCACGGCGTCTTACATCCACAGAGGCAGGCTGGGATCCATGCACGCACATGACCCAGTTGGAACACACCATCAACACCCCTCGCCATTATCAGAATGAACCACTTATAATTAGTTCAGTAAGCGTGCCCGGACCCTACCTACTGTCGGGTCAAAGTTTTGATACCAGAAAGGGTTACTGACTAATATGGGTCCCAAACAATAGATGACACAAGTAATTTCCCTCCTAACCTTGTGTCCCCAGACTAACAGATTTCAGATTAACTTGTTTACAAGTTCAGACATACAGAATTCAGATCAGCAAGTTCACAGATTAGACAAGTTTTCAGACCAACGGATCAGATATATGGATTTAACAGACTCATAGATTAACCGGTTACAGATTAACAGACTTACAGATTAACCGATTTCAGATTAACAGACTTACAGATTGTCTAACTCTGTATCGGGCCTACAGATTCATGAAACGGATTTATTAATTTCATCAGTCTAGTTGTTTTAACCCTATCCTCCCAACACGTTTTAGACATCATATTTATCCCAGATTTTCATTAATTAAATATTAATGCCCAGACCTCTCACATTAGACTGACAGTTTGCGGCTACTGGTTAGGCCGTTTGGTTCCAGGCAGGTTTCTGCCACAAACTGTGTCTAACTGTAACAACCCCATTTTTAGGGATACTGAATTGAGAAACCACCAATAACTTAGTAATACTGATATTAAACACTTTTCAAAAATTAAAATGGAAATAAAATGTTATAGATTGAAAAAAAGTGATTTGTGCACAGTTAATGTGAAGAATTTATGTCTGATTTCTGAAAATTGTTCATTTTTATGTTTGTGTTATTTTGAATATTATTAATAATGTTTTATGTTATGTTTCAAGTTATGGAAAGAAAAAAAATAAAGGTAAATTTGAAGTTAAAAGAGGAATTTTGTCTTAATCCTAAAAGAAAAAAAAGTAATAATAATAAATTTTAAAGATATTTTGTATGAGTCTCTAGAACCATATACCATATATATATACATTAATATAGCATAAATATCTGTATAAAAGACAAAACAACATTTTTATGTTATAAAGAAAAAAAAGGGAAGAAATAATTCACAAGATGCATTAATAAGTCTTTGTTATTAGTTTAAAACGGAAAAAATTAATTGATATGCATTAAATCATTCCAACATAAACTATGCCAATTAAAAATAAGGATAATATTAAATTGCTGCTTTCTTCCATGTTTTTATGAATAAATTATTGATTGAAAGGAAAAGGGAAATATTTAATTAACATTCTATTCCATGTTCGACAATTGGACCTAATTTGTTATTAAATCTTTGGCTAGATGGAAGCTTTCTTTTTCACAAACCCTTCTACATTAATTATCTTGTTTCAAATTTATTTTGACTATGTGCCTACTTAAGTTTAATTAATTATATATGTTCATAAAATGTCTAGATTTGTAAATGTTTGCTAAAAGATGCAGATTTAATCCTTTTTGTGCGAAAAAATAGAATAATAAGTGTAACTTTGCAAACATATGTTAAATGAAAGAGAACTAAATTTACAATAAACATATGTATAAATTGCAAAAAAAAAAAAAAAAATTAATAAAGAGGAATTAGGCTGAATTAGATAAATTAATTAGAATTTGCAACGAATTATAACATGTGTTATAAGTGGAAAAGTAATGGAAATTTCCTTTTGAAATTTAACAAAAGGGACATAATTGTAAATAAAATTTAGCAACATCAGATTTTAATAAAAAGGGCTTTAATAACCTAATTTCTAAAACCTAATCCCTCATTCTCCACCTTCATCTCTCATGGTGGCTACTCTCTTCTTCTTCCTCCTTCACCTCTTATCTCTCATCCTTTTCCCTCTTTCAATTAGCAAACCTTAGAGGCCAAATCACCTCCACCAGCGCCTCCACCTCCCCTTCCTCTCTCCTCTTCTTTTCTTCAAATTTGTGTTCATTGGAATCATCTTTGTAAGATCTACGCGACGAAATAAATTTGGAGTTCGTCTCAATATAACCTTCGGTGAGTAATTCTGATTTAAAAAAAAAAAAATTAGTTTAGTTATTTCGTTTGCTTATAAATCATGTTATGTATGCTATTGGTGCTGATCTGTGATGCTGCGATTGATTACTGGTTGTTGGAGATGTTATATGGTTACCACTCTAGTGGGTGATTTATTTAGATCTGAAACCTTGCTTGGATTATCTGCATGTATGTCAATTCAAACCGTTCTAGCTTGAATTCAAAATATGTTTCTCCCTTCTAGATTCATTTTCTGTTATTCAGATCTGAAATTTTTAGGTGTTAAATTAAGGTATCATTTTGCCACCGTATGAAAATTTCATTATTTTTAATGTATTTAAAAGCAGGAATTTACACCATAGAAAAATTACATTATTTCTAATGAAATTAAAAGTATGAATTCACACCGTATGAAATTTACATTATTTTTAATGTAATTAAAGTATGATATTACACTGTAAAAAGAAATTACCTTTATTTTAACATAAATAAGAAAAGTGAGATTCTATTTTTAAATTAATTAAAGCGGTTAATTAATTATCGTATTTGAGATTTATGAATACACGAATATAACTATGTTTGCGATGTTTGATGTTGGGATCGTATATATCTTGTATGATGGTATGACATTGAAATGAACCTTACAATTGTATGATGTTATGACATGAATTGAACCCTACATCTCACGTTATGTTATGACGTGAATTGAAGCTTACATCTAGCGTTATATTAACATATCAAAATTTACATTTTTATAATGTAAATAAAAGTATGAATTTACCTTGTAAATGAAACTTACATTTTGTATGCAAGTTAAAGTATGAATTTACCTTGTAAATGAAACTTACATTTTGTATGCGATTAAAAATCACATTTTTAGTTGAACTATGTAACATGAATTTTGTATGCAATTAGAAAACATATTTTCATTTGAAACTATGACATGAATTTTGATAGCAAATAAAAATTACATTTTTATTTGAACGTTGACATGAAATTTGATATGCAAATAAAAATTACATTTTTATTTGAAATTACGATATGAAGTTAGTATTGAAAACAAAATTTACATTTTTCAATGTAATAGGAATATGAAATTGGCTATGCGAACAAAATTACATTTTTTATTTGTAACCATGATATGAGGATTGGCTATGCGAACAAAATTACATTTTTTTATGTAACTATGAATGGGAATTTGCTATGAGATTAAAATTTACATTTTTCAATGTAACTATGATATGAAATTTGCAATGAGAATAAAATTTACATTTTTTTTAATGTCATATTGAAATGCAGTGTTGAACTATATTTATATTTTAATATAAATAAAAAGAATCAAAGGATAGAATTTGCATCGTAAGTTAAAGTTATAATTTTATATGTAATTAGAATGAGATTTTACACCGTAGGATAAAACTACATTTTTATTATGTAATTAAAGGATAGAATTTGCATCGTAAGTTAAAGTTACAATTTTATATGTAATTAGAATGAGATTTTACACCGTAGGATAAAATTACATTTTATTATGTAATTAAGGCATGGAATTTTCATTGTAAGTTAAGAGTACATTTTATTATGTAATTTAAAAATAGAATGTGCATTGTAAATTAGAAAGGACATTTTAACTTGGAATGTTAATCACATTTTATAGGAGATTTACCATGTAACAAAAAGAATGAATTTTTATGTCGTACTTGTAATCAAACAAAAGTATGAACTTGCATAGTAAATAAAATTTAACATTTTTGTTAATGTTAAAAATAAGAATTTACATCGTATGTCAATTTAACATTTTTGTTAATGTTGAAAATAAGAATTTACATCGTATGTCAAATTTAACATTTTTGTTAATGTTAAAAATAAGAATTTACATCGTATGTCAATTTAACATTTTTGTTAATGTTAAAAATAAGAATTTACATCGTATGTCAAATTTAACATTTTTGTTAATGTTAAAAATAAGAATTTACATCGTATGTCAATTTAATATTTTTGTTAATGTTAAAAATAAGAATTTACATCGTATGTCAAATTTAACATTTTTGTTAATGTTAAAAATAAGAATTTACATCGTATGTCAAATTTAACATTTTTGTTAATGTTAAAAATAAGAATTTACATCGTATGTCAATTTAACATTTTTGTTAATGTTAAAAATAAGAATTTACATTGTATGTCAAATTTAACATTTTTGTTAATGTTAAAAATAAGAATTTACATCGTATGTCAATTTAACATTTTTGTTAATGTTAAAAATAAGAATTTACTTCGTATGTCAAATTTAACATTTTTGTTAATGTTAAAAATAAGAATTTACATCGTATGAGAAATTAACATTATTCTTGGTGTTAATAATAAGTAATTTACAATGCATGAAAAATTAACATTTTTAATGTTAATTAAATAGTTATTTCATCGTATGTGTAATTAACATTTTCAATGTTAATATTATGAAAATACACCGTAGGATGTCATTAACCTTTTCAATGTTAATATTATAAATAAAAGGAAATTACATCGTAGGATGAGTAACATTTATTTCTAATGTTAATAAAAGAAAATCCACCGTATGCTATTTTACATCATTTTATAATGTAATATAATTGAAATACACCGCATGTTAAGTTAACATTATTTATAATGTTAATATAAAGAGAATTAACTGTAGGATTAATTTACATTTTATTATTATGTAATTATAAAAAGGATTTATACCGTAGAAAATTTACATCATTTTATTATGTAAATAAAAAGAGAATTGGATCGTAAGATGAGTAACATTATTTTTTAATGTTAATTAAAAAGAAAAATACATCGTAGGAAAAAGGATTACATTTTAATTTATGTGATATATATAAGAATTTACACCGTAGGTGCAATTTACATTTCTATTTAATGTAAATCAAGTAAGAATGTATCTAGAGTGGAAATTTGCATTTTTGTAAATTGAATAAGAATGGTGATAAGAATGAAAGTTCACATTTATTTGATATAAATAAAAATAGGAATGAAAATTACATCGTAAAATAAAATTACATTTTTGATGTGATTGCAACTAAGGATGCACTTAAAAGAGAAAATGAATATTTAATATGAATAGAATTATAATATGGTGGAAAGATGAAAATAAATCAATTGAACGATGTATTATAATTTACATTTTAATGTAAATTATAATAATATAATAAAAATAAAGTAAGAGGAATGATTCATCGCCTAATTATAAGTTGCATTTTCATGTAAGTAAAGAAGAGAAAAGATAAGAGAATGAAAATGTAAATAAGAATAAGAATTAACGATTTAGTTATTTATTTATAATAATTAAAATAAGAATGAATTGTTAATAAAAATATTATTAACGAATAAGAAGGATTTTCAAAATATATATATATGTATATATATACGAGGATTGTTTGGGAAGTCCGAGATATTCTCATCCCAAATTAATCCAGCGGCGTTAAAGATCGAAGTAAGAAGACGACGTATGAAGACCGTAAATCTTCCCTCGAAGGGACAGCGATTGAGATCCTGAATTGACTTGCTACCAATTCATGGGTCAAGGTCATTGCCCAGACGTACGCGTTGATTTCACGGATTTGACTTTCGTTCAGACCCAGAGCATAAGTTTAAATGGATGGTGTGTCTGACATCGTACTTCGTTATATATGATATTGTTGATTTTCTGTTAATATATAAATGTTGGTGGTGAAGAATTTATTCTTTACTTAACACCCATTTATGTATTGATGGATAAGCAATGGTATGGTATGGAGTGACGGCGTGGCATACCCAGATGCAATGATCAAGGTTTCTTGTTGAAAAACAGAACCTTGTGGTGACGATCAAAGCACTGCTTGAATAAGCAGAGCTTTGTGTATTACGTAACTTCACGAGCCTCACAAACCAGTAGAGTCTAAAACGTGCGAAGGGAACGCAGGGAAAGCAGCACGTTTCTTTCTAGCTAGAAGTGGTGTTTGGGTTTTATCACGACCTGGCATTTTACTTATGTGGATGATGTAATGAGGCGCCTCAGATATTAGGTCCTATAGAACCGGGAAACGTGTGCTTAGGAATTGCCAATCCTCAAAGCTGTATGTGAGGACCGGCCCTGCCATTTCCAAGGGTTCTCCGCGGGGAATCCTGAGGCATTAGCTAGAATGTCTCGAATCGGTAAGGAGCTCCGCTCTAGCCTTGACTCATGATGGAAACCAAAATCCAAATACGAACCGACGAATTTGATTGTATTACTAGTATGGAGGCATAATATATGGTACCTATGCTTCCTAGGATTAATACATTTACTTTGAAATGTTTTCATATACACTAATGATAATATTAGATGCGTATTTGCCGTATTTAGCATGTTTAATCACCATAAGGTAAAACCCTATCCTCTGGTGTGCGTTGCATTGTGTGATGGGACTTGGGTCTTATGGTGATTCCATTTTTCCAAAAGCATTGCATTGTTTACGATGTATTTAATTATTCGTTATGACACGTTTATGCACGGCAATCCACTAGAGTAAACCCGTTCCGCATTAGTGGCGTGGTCTTTGGATTTGCCCTATTAATAGTGATTTATTAGTTAAGAATTCTCACACCAGTCCCACGACTGACCCATAGTTTGTTTCACCTTTTTGCAAACTTGGGTGCCCTCTCTTCTACACGGGCAGCCGAGTAGACAGGTTCATTCTTTGCTTGGAGTTTTTCTTTGGAGCTGCTTATCATTTTTAATAGGGCAAATCCCGTTCCGCATTAGTGGCGTGGTCTTTGGATTTGCCCTATTAATAGTGATTTATTAGTTAAGAATTCTCACACCAGTCCCACGACTGACCCATAGTTTGTTTCACCTTTTTGCAAACTTGGGTGCCCTCTCTTCTACACGGGCAGCCGAGTAGACAGGTTCATTCTTTGCTTGGAGTTTTTCTTTGGAGCTGCTTATCATTTTTCTTGGATTTGCTGAAGTAGAGAGGTGATGACTTGGAGCTTGAAGACATTTATCTTTTGTTTCTATGGCATCTTTTCTTTTCTTTTTAGACATCAAACTTATTTCTTTTCTGCAAAACTTGTTGTAATAGCTTAGTTTTTGTGACTGTGGATTTTCTGTGATTGATGACGTTATATTTTTCCGCTGCTGTAATGTTATTACTCTATGAATTTCCTTTACTATATTGTATCTGTGTTCTGTTTTATTGTATTTATGTTGTATTCCAAAAATGATTACTCCTGCTTTCATTCCGTGGAAGTTTGGGGTCATCACAGTTGGTATCAGAGCTTTGGTTTACAAAGCGGAATATAACATATTTATGATAATTCGTTTACATAGAATCACAATATTCTATGGCGAACATTTCATGAGATACATAATAGCCAGTCACTTTCGTCATCTTTTCATTCATCCTTCGATCTTTCCTATTTCTTAGAATCACCATTACAGTTGTTCTGACTCTTTCCTTGATCGTCCAGAACTAACTAAAAATGGGTACTCGTGCCGCAAGAACTAGTAGAGCTAGAGCAAGGAGGCAAAATACTACTGGAACTGAGGAGCTTTACTTCCAGCAACACGGTTTGGAAATTAGAAATTAAAACATTTTACGTTCTCTATGCTTGTTCCTACTCTTCTATTTTTTCTTTTCCTTTTCGAGGACGAAAAGATCTTAAATGAGGGAGATTGTAACAACCCCATTTTTAGGGATACTGAATTGAGAAACCACCAATAACTTAGTAATGATGATATTAAACATTTTTCAAAAATTAAAATGGAAATAAAATGTTATAGATGGAAAAAAGTGATTTGTGCACAGTTAATGTGAAGAATTTATGTTTGATTTCTTAAAATTGTTCATTTTTATGTTTGTGTTATTTTGAATATTATTAATAATGTTTTATGTTATGTTTCAAGTTATGGAAAGAAAAAAAATAAAGGTAAATTTGAAGTTAAAAGAGGAATTTTGTCTTAATCCTAAAAGGAAAAAAAGGTAATAATAATAAATTTTAAAGATATTTTGTATGAGTGTCTAGAACCATATACCATATATATATATACATAAAGATAGCATAAATATCTGTATAAAAGACAAAACAACATTTTTATGTTGTAAAGAAAAAAAAAGGGAAGAAATAATTCACAAGATGCATTAATAAGTCTTTGTTATTAGTTTATAACGGAAAAAATTAATTGATATGCATTAAATCATTCCAACATAAACTATGCCAATTAAAAATAAGGATAATATTAAATTGCTGCTTTCTTCCATGTTTTTATGAATAAATTATTGATTGAAAGGAAAAGGGAAATATTTAATTAACATTCTATTCCATGTTCGACAATTGGACCTAATTTGTTATTAAATCTTTAGCTAGATGGAAGCTTTCTTTTTCACAAACCCTTCTACATTATTTATCTTGTTTCAAATTTATTTTGACTATGTGCCTACTTAAGTTTAATTAATTATATATGTTCATAAAATGTCTAGATTGGCAAATGTTTGCTAAAAGATGCAGATTTAATCCTTTTTGTGCGAAAAAATAGAATAATAAGTGTAACTTTGCAAACATATGTTAAATGAAAGAGAACTAAATTTACAATAAACATATGTATAAATTGCAAAAAAAAAAAATTAATAAAGAGGAATTAGGCTGAATTAGATAAATTAATGAGAATTTGCAATGAATTATAACATGTGTTATAAGTGGAAAAGTAATGGAAATTTCCTTTTGAAATTTAACAAAAGGGACATAATTGTAAATAAAATTTAGCAACATCAGATTTTAATAAAAAGGGCTCTAATAACCTAATTTCTAAAACCTAATCCCTCATTCTCCACCTTCATCTCTCATGGTGGCTATTCTCTTCTTCTTCCTCCTTCACCTCTTATCTCTCATCCTTTTCCCTCTTTCAATTTGCAAACCTTAGAGGCCAAATCACCTCCACCAGCGCCTCCACCTCCCCTTCCTCTCTCCTCTCTCCTCTTCTTTTCTTTAAATTTGTGTTCATTGGAATCATCTTTGTAAGATCTACGCGACAAAATAAATTTGGAGTTCGTCTCAATTTAACCTTCGGTGAGTAATTCTGATTTAAAAAAAAAATTAGTTTAGTTATTTCGTTTGCTTATAAATCATGTTATGTATGCTATTGGTGATGATCTGTGATGCTGCGATTGATTACTGATTGTTGGAGATGTTATATGGTTACCACTCTAGTGGGTGATTTATTTAGATCTGAAACCTTGCTTGGATTATCTGCATGTATGTCAATTTAAACCGTTCTAGCTTGAATTCAAAATATGTTTCTCCCTTCTAGATTCATTTTCTGTTATTCAGATCTGAAATTTTTAGGTGTTAAATTAAGGTATCATTTTGCCACCGTATGAAAATTTCATTATTTTTAATGTAATTAAAAGCAGGAATTTACACCATAGAAAAATTACATTATTTCTAATGAAATTAAAAGTATGAATTCACACCGTATGAAATTTACATTATTTTTAATGTAATTAAAGTATGATATTACACTGTAAAAAGAAATTACCTTTATTTTAACATAAATAAGAAAAGTGAGATTCTATTTTTAAATTAATTAAAGCGGTTAATTAATTATCGTATTTGAGATTTATGAATACACGAATATAACTATGTTTGCGATGTTTGATGTTGGGATCGAAATCTTATATCTTGTATGATGGTATGACATTGAAATGAACCTTACAATTGTATGATGTTATGACATGAATTGAACCCTACATCTCACGTTATGTTATGACGTGAATTGAAGCTTACATCTAGCGTTATATTAACATATCAAAATTTACATTTTTATAATGTAAATAAAAGTATGAATTTACCTTGTAAAGGAAACTTACATTTTGTATGCAAGTTAAAGTATGAATCTACCTTGTAAATGAAACTTACATTTTGTATGCCATTAAAAATCACATTTTTAGTTGAACTATGTAACATGAATTTTGTATGAAATTAGAAATCATATTTTCATTTGAAACTATGACATGAATTTTGATAGCAAATAAAAATTACATTTTTATTTGAACGTTGACATGAAATTTGATATGCAAATAAAAATTACATTTTTATTTGAAATTACGATATGAAGTTAGTATTGAAAACAAAATTTACATTTTTCAATGTAATAGGAATATGAAATTGGCTATGCGAACAAAATTACATTTTTTATTTGTAACCATGATATGAGAATTGGCTATGCGAACAAAATTACATTTTTTTTTATGTAACTATGAATGGGAATTTGCTATGAGATTAAAATTTACATTTTTCAATGTAACTATGATATGAAATTTGCAATGAGAATAAAATTTACATTTTTTTTAATGTCATATTGAAATGCAATGTTGAACTATATTTATATTTTAATATAAATAAAAAGAATCAGAGGATAGAATTTGCATCGTAAGTTAAAGTTACAATTTTATATGTAATTAGAATGAGATTTTACACCGTAGGATAAAACTACATTTTTATTATGTAATTAAAGGATAGAATTTGCATCGTAAGTTAAAGTTACAATTTTATATGTAATTAGAATGAGATTTTACACCGTAGGATAAAATTACATTTTATTATGTAATTAAGGGATGGAATTTTCATTGTAAGTTAAGTGTACATTTTATTATGTAATTTAAAAATAGAATGTGCATTGTAAATTAGAAAGGACATTTTAACTTGGAATGTTAATCACATTTTATAGGAGATTTACCATGTAACAAAAAGAATGAATTTTTATGTCGTACTTGTAATCAAACAAAAGTATGAACTTGCATAGTAAATAAAATTTAACATTTTTGTTAATGTTAAAAATAAGAATTTACATAGTATGTCAATTTAACATTTTTGTTAATGTTAAAAATAAGAATTTACATCGTATGTCAAATTTAACATTTTTGTTAATGTTAAAAATAAGAATTTACATCGTATGTCAATTTAACATTTTTGTTAATGTTAAAAATAAGAATTTACATCGTATGTCAAATTTAACATTTTTTTTAATGTTAAAAATAAGAATTTACATCGTATGTCAATTTAACATTTTTGTTAATGTTAAAAATAAGAATTTACATCGTATGTCAAATTTAACATTTTTGTTAATGTTAAAAATAAGAATTTACATCGTATGTCAATTTAACGTTTTTGTTAATGTTAAAAATAAGAATTTACATCGTATGTCAAATTTAACATTTTTGTTAATGTTAAAAATAAGAATTTACATCGTATGAGAAATTAACATTATTCTTGGTGTTAATAATAAGTAATTTACAATGCATGAAAAATTAACATTTTTAATGTTAATTAAATAGTTATTTCATCGTATGTGTAATTAACATTTTCAATGTTAATATTATGAAAATACACCGTAGGATGTCATTAACCTTTTCAATGTTAATATTATAAATAAAAAGAAATTACATCGTAGGATGAGTAACATTTATTTCTAATGTTAATAAAAGAAAATCCACCGTATGCTATTTTACATCATTTTATAATGTAATATAATTGAAATACACCGCATGTTAAGTTAACATTATTTATAATGTTAATATAAAGGAAATTAACTGTAGGATTAATTTACATTTTATTATTATGTAATTATAAAAAGGATTTATACCGTAGAAAATTTACATCATTTTATTATGTAAATAAAAAGAGAATTGGATCGTTAGATGAGTAACATTATTTTTTAATGTTAATTAAAAAGAAAAATACATCGTAGGAAAAAGGATTACATTTTAATTTATGTGATATATATAAGAATTTACACCGTATGTGCAATTTACATTTCTATTTAATGTAAATCAAGTAAGAATTATCTAGAGTGGAAATTTGCATTTTTGTAAATTGAATAAGAATGGTGATAAGAATGAAAGTTCACATTTATTTGATATAAATAAAAATAGGAATGAAAATTACATCGTAAAATAAAATTACATTTTTGATGTGATTGCAATTAAGAATGTACTTAAAAGAGAAAATGAATATTTAATATGAATAGAATTATAATATGGTGGAAAGATGAAAATAAATCAATTGAACGATGTATTATAATTTACATTTTAATGTAAATTATAATAATATAATAAAAATAAAGTAAGAGGAATGATTCATCGCCTAATTATAAGTTGCATTTTCATGTAAGTAAAGAAGAGAAAAGATAAGAGAATGAAAATGTAAATAAGAATAAGAATTAACGATTTAGTTATTTATTTATAATAATTAAAATAAGAATGAATTGTTAATAAAAATATTATTAACGAATAAGAAGGATTTTCAAAATATATATATATGTATGTATATACGAGGATTGTTTGGGAAGTCCGAGATATTCTCATCCCAAATTAATCCAGCGGCGTTAAAGATCGAAGTAAGAAGACGACGTATGAAGACCGTAAATCTTCCCTCGAAGGGACAGCGATTGAGATCCTGAATTGACTTGCTACCAATTCATGGGTCAAGGTCATTGCCCAGACGTACGCGTTGATTTCACGGATTTGACTTTCGTTCAGACCCAGAGCATAAGTTTAAATGGATGGTGTGTCTGACATCATACTTCGTTATATATCATATTGTTGATTTTCTGTTAATATATAAATGTTGGTGGTGAAGAATTTATTCTTTACTTAACACCCATTTATGTATTGATGGATAAGCAATGGTATGGTATGGAGTGACGGCGTGGCATACTAAGATGCAATGATCAAGGTTTCTTGTTGAAAAACAGAACCTTGTGATGACGATCAAAGCACTGCTTGAATAAGCAGAGCTTTGTGTATTACGTAACCTCACGAGCCTCACAAACCGGTAGAGTCTAAAACGGGCGAAGGGAATACAGGGAAAGCAACACGTTTCTTTCTAACTAGAAGTGGTGTTTGGGTTTTATCACGGCCTGACATTTTACTTATGTGGATGATGTAATGAGGCGCCTCAGATATTAGGTCCTATAGGACCGGGAAACGTGTGCTTAGGAATTGCCAATCCTCAAAACTGTATGTGAGGGCCGGCCCTACCATTTCCAAGGGTTCTCCGCGGGGAATCCTGAGGCATTAGCTAGAATGTCTCGAATCGGTAAGGAGCTCCGCTCTAGCCTTGACTCATGATGGAAACCAAAATCCAAATACGAACCGACGAATTTGATTGTATTACTAGTATGGAGGCATAATATATGGTACCTATGCTTCCTACGATTAATATATTTACTTTGAAATGTTTTCATATACACTAATGATAATATTAGACGCGTATTTGCCGTATTTAGCATGTTTAATCACCATAAGGTAAAACCCTATCCTCTGGTGTACGTTGCGTTGTGTGATGGGACTTGGGTCTTATGGTGATTCCATTTTTCCAAAAGCATTGCGTTGTTTACGATGTATTTAATTATTTGTTATGACACGTTTATGCACGGCAATCCATTAGAGTAAACCCGTTCCGCATTAGCGGCGTGGTCTTTGGATTTGCCCTATTAATAGTGATTTATTAGTTAAGAATTCTCACACTAGTCCCACGACTGACCCATAGTTTTTTTCACCTTTTTGCAAACTTGGGTGCCCTCTCTTCTACACGGGCAGCCGAGTAGACAGGTTCATTCTTTGCTTGGAGTTTTTCTTTGGAGCCGCTTATCATTTTTCTTGGATTTGCTGAAGTAGAGAGGTGATGACTTGGAGCTTGAAGACATTTATCTTTTGTTTCTATGGCATCTTTTCTTTTCTTTTTAGACATCAAACTTATTTCTTTTCTGCAAAACTTGTTGTAATAGCTTAGTTTTTCTGACTGTGGATTTTCTGTGATTGATGACGTTATATTTTTCCGCTGCTATAATGTTATTACTCTATGAATTTCCTTTGCTATATTGTATCTGTGTTCTGTTTTATTGTATTTATGTTGTATTCCAAAAATGATTACCCCTGCTTTCATTCCGTGGAAGTTTGGGGTCATCACACTAACCTCGGGTTTCAAGCACGTTATGACTAACTTCTCACATTAGAACCTATTGTTTGTGGCCGCTGGATGTGTCGGGCGGTTCCGGGCAGAATTATGCCGCAAACTCATTCTAACCTCGAGTTAGCCATGTTTATCTGTGCGGCCAATTAATTAATAATTTACCATTTATGCCCACGCCTAATATACATGTCAATTATTCATAACTATAGCCAATTAAGACTATGTCAATAACAGACCAAATATATCAACTCAACAGATTAGGCGACTTAACGGATTTAGCAGATTAAGCAATTTAGCAGATTTAGTATATAACAGATTAAGCATTTTCAGCAGACTTAGCAGATGACAGATTTAGCAGATGAACAGATCTAGCAGATTAGGCAATATAGCAGAACTAGCAAATTAGGCAATATAACAGAACTAGTAGATTAGACAACATAATAGAACTAGCAGATTAGGCAATATAACAAAACTAACAGATTAGGCAATATAACAGAACTAATCATTTCTTAAAGTTTCATCAACATATCTTGCCTAATTGTAAATCTAGCCTAAGTTTGCATGCCTAAATAGTTGTCATGATTCACGATGTGATCATATACCCCACGTTTGCATTGAATTTACATGGCACAGATTATGGTCATAATTTACCATATAACACATGTCCCAATTTAGTAAAACTTGCCTAGTACAAAATATTCACATATAAATTATACCAAACATAGCCATTGATTTCAATGCACGTCATATATTCAAAAATCTCCCACATAGGTGTTATTCACATTTAATAGTTATCAAATCTTAATATAGATCTTCACCTAAGTCATATTCTCTTTTTATCCCAAATCATGAATTGTTATATAAACAATATGCCCAACAATCTAGAACTTTAAATTATAACAGATCTTAATTCAAAATATGCGTTATGTCAAAGTCTCAAGTCATATGTTAAAATATAATGATTCCTCTTCTTCCAATTCACAGAATATGCATAGATCTAAATCTAGTTTACAACCTATGTCCTTGTTTTCTTAAATCAGTCACAGATTAGCCATATCCCATTTATGCCATCATTCATTATTTGTACCAAAGTTTAACATTCGTGTGTTAATCTCTTATGAGATTCGGCGCAGGCTCGTGGTAGCCTGGCTATAGAACAGAAAGAAGAAAGAGATGCAGAATAAAATAGATCAGAACAGAACAGACATAACCTCAAATTCAGATTTACAGTTCATGTCACATTCATAATTAACGTTTATAGCGGAAAATAACTGTACTTGCCTTGATTGGATTAAAGAAGAAGAAGAAGAGTTGCAGTTGTTCTCTTTTAATTTTAATCAGTTTGGAAGAAGATGCTTTAGTCCTAGTTCCAGTCCAGATTTCAGCAGAGTAGCGACGCCATTTTTATTTTATTTAGAACAGAGGTAGAGCATAGGCAGAATGAAATGGTGTAGAAGGGATAAGGCTAGGGGGTTTTTTATGTAGGTTTAAGCGGACGAATCTAGACAGAAAACGAGTCTAAATACATCAGAATGCATCAGGTTCAAAAAGTGGGTTTCGGGAAGCAGGTCGACCCCCAGGTCGACACTATGGTCGACCTGGGTCCCCCCAGGTCGACACTATAGTCGACATGGCCCTGGGAGGGTCGACTACCCAGTCGACCTGGGTCCTGGGCGGGAAATTTCCCGCCCAGACCGCTTCTGGGTTTGAATTCGGATTTCGAATTCCGAGCTGTTTTCAATTCTGAAATTCTCTGTAACTTCGGAGGGCCATATCTCCCTCAGACGGACTCCATTTCTCGAAAACTCGGACTCGTTTCCAAGCAGAATTTCAAGACGAACACAATGGAGCAACCCGTTTTCCTTGATTCTTATTTTAAAATTTAATTATTCTCTGGTTTGTCACTTATACGATCACAGAAAATACGGGGTGTTACATTCTCCCCTCCTTAAAGGATTTCGTCCCCGAAATCTTCAAGTTGAGAAGAATGTGTCCTACCATCCAGTCATCCATCTACTCAACCATCATCCATAAGCATCCATTGTCCTTAGAAAACTTCTAATGTTGTATGAACATATGCAAAAGTGTATGTATATGTTCCTTATCTAATGCAAAGATTAGGCGGTCCACTGATTCAGTTGACCTCCTTAATGCGAACTATGTCAGTGTCATGAGTCCAACATGTATGCAATCCTCCTATTTGATACATATTATTTCTAAATGTGTGCGCAATCATTCATCCAAATGCAACATCCATGTGATTAGTCAACCATTTTGCATCCACAAAAATTGAAAATGCTCACACATCCATATGCAGTATGAGAGTGTTTTCGAGCCGATCTAGTGCCTAGTGTGTGCATATGCATCCACGAGCAACCACTAGCAATCACTTGCATCCACTTGCAACCATCAAACATAACATGTCTCAAACACATGTTTACATCCATAGGATTCCTATTTATAGGTCGAAGACTCGATCGATAGGATACAGTCGAATGATGGAAGCGACTACAGATAAAACAAAAACTTGGTTTCCATTAGACCTTGGTTGAGAGATAAATTCCCTAAGTATTCGCCCCGAAGACCGAGATCAACATCAGATTGATGCTCAGAGGATTACCCTCTTTATACAATGTCAAAACTGGAAATCTTAACCTTCTCAGAAATATCCAGATGCTTACAGACTACTAGTGCAGATCAGATTATCGAATGATTCTTAGAAAACTAAGCATGATAAAACCCAGAATGTATGCGTACTTCTTGATGCCTAACACAGATATCTCTCAAACCCCAATCTATCACAAGCAGATGAGTCATAACCCTTATGGGTTTGAGCCTACAGTGGAATCAGAAACAATACTAGTATTAAAGTGTAGAGTATCGGTTACATAATCAAAATGCCAGAATCAGATAGAGTTTCAACTCAACAATCAGATAAAGAAATTAAACCTCCTACATAAAGTTTTCCTATTTCTATCCTATCCACTAGCCTCGAGAGTGTTCGCCTGCCTTCCAGAAGTCGGTCCTGCCCTCTGCCCTTGTCCTCGTTTCTTCGGACAGTCCCTAGTGAAGTGTCCCATCTCACCACAGTTGAAGCAAGTGCCCTTTCTTTTTCTGCAATCCTTGTTCAGGTGAGTCGAGCTTCCTCAAGTAAAGCACTTTTTCTCCTTCTTATCTTCAGACTTTTCACCCTTCTTTTGTGTTTCCTTTTTGGGCCATGCTTTCTTGTTCTGTGGCTCTTCCTTCTTTGCCTCTTCTTTCTTTTTGTTGTCTTCCTCGTGCTGTAGTTCCATATCCACCAATCTCTCGTAAGTCGCTCCCATGGGTACATGAGTCATGGCTAGGCTGTGCAGTGGCTCATTCAATCCTTTAACAAAGCGGAGAGCCTTTTTATGCTGGGTGTTGACTAAATCTAGTCCGAATCTAGCCAGTTGGTTGAACTGATTGACGTATTCCCTGACCGTCATACTTCCTTTCTCAAGAGATAAGAACTTTTCCAGTTGTAGACTTCATTCAGCTTGCGAGAGTAATTTCGTCTCAAACCTTGTTCTGAAATCCATCCATGTGTCAACCGGCCTCTCGGCGTTAGTGATTTCCCACCAGTAGGAAGCTTCGTCCTTGAGCAACCATACCGCCAATTGTACCTTCTGCCTATTGTCCACCTCGAAGATAACAAACAGATCCTCAGTTTCCTTGAGCCAGTTCCTCGCTTCTACGAATGATTCAGTTCCCTTGAAATCCTTTCCACCCATGGCCCTAAAATCTTTACAGATCTTTGAGAAAGCAATTGCATGAAGAGGGGGTAGAGGAGGGGGATCATTTGCTGGACCTGCGGCAACGGTCCTAGCCTCAAGATATTGACGAAACCAACCAGGTACATGAACACCCTCTGGTATCTCAGATGCTTCAAACATGCTGAAACGAAAAAGGAAAGATTCAATACAAAAAGGACCGAAGGAAAGATATATGGCTCTTTGGGGATTATGTTTTTCAAAGCAAACTTTATTTTTGAAAATACTTCCTTTTAAAACCTTTTTGAAAATAATTTTCAAAAATTTTACCCAGTCTGGTAACCTTCAGCTCTGATACCAAGTGCAACACCCCACCTCCATTAAGGTCACTCACAAAGGGAATGCCTTAACTTTGGTGGAACGTTTTAGTAGAAAGAACAGAAATTTACAAGACAGATAAACAATACTTGAGAAATTATAAATTTGTTACAGCGGAAAACAGAAATCAGTTTGGTTACATCTTTACCAAAAACTCAAGTACATAAATATCAGTCTTGTTCAGAAAATCATCAGAGTACAAAACTTTAAAATCATAATCCCCACAGAAGCTGCCATAAGGAGTCGAGCCATACTTTAAGCACTCTTAAGTACTTCAAGCAGAATAAATCTGGATCAAGCTAAAGTATTCCCTCCTTGGAAAACCTGGGGGGGGGGGACGGAAGAAAAGGGGCGAAAACAAGCAAGGTCATACATAAAATCTGGCAAGTCCAGTGACTTTCAGCATATGAACAGATAATGATAATCATGGCATGCAGATAAAACTGGATGAGAGATAATAGTAACAGGAGCAGCAGATGTACTTAGGTTAAACATAAGGAACAGACTAATATTACTATTTCATTTCTCTGCACTAATACTAGTATAACAGGATTAGTTGTCACCCTAATGTCTAAACTAAAGCAGAAACAGGAACAAAATAATTTCCACAGAAACAGAAAGCTAATAATGGGCCTTTACCACCCCAACAGAAACAAACAGAAACAGAATTGCTAATAATGGGCCTTTACCACCCGAACAGAAACAGAATGCTAATAATGGGCCTTTACCACCC
The DNA here is from genome assembly GCA_030737875.1 of Allium sativum. Classification (NCBI taxonomy): domain Eukaryota; kingdom Viridiplantae; phylum Streptophyta; class Magnoliopsida; order Asparagales; family Amaryllidaceae; genus Allium; species Allium sativum. The sequence continues at coordinate 35,981,221 of CM060912.1, forward strand.
AAACAGAAGGTACAGAAACAGAAACAGAATGTTAAGAATGGGACATTACCACCCGAATAGAAACAGACAGAAACAGAAACAGATTAATCCCTACGGAAACAGAATGTAGAATTAGGTGTACACTAGTAAATGGGCCTTTACCACCCGAACAGACGGTACCACGCAGACAGGTGTTGCCACCCAACAGAAACAGACGGTACCAACAGAAACAGACAGAACTAAGTGTACCCTGAAACCCTACCCCAAGCGATCGGCTCCCTAAACATAAATACCCTGTGTCAGCCCCACAGTAGGGTGTATCACTCCCTAAAGTGACAACCAATTGGCACAGACCTATTTACAGATGTCACGGCGTCTTACATCCACAGAGGCAGGCCGGGATCCATGCACGCACACGACATGGTTGGAACGCACCATCAACACCCCTCGCCATTATCAGAATGAACCACTTATAATTAGTTCAGTAAGCGTGCCCGGACCCTACCTACTGTTGGGTCAAAGTTTTGATACCAGAAAGGGTTACTGACTAATATGGGTCCTAAACAACAGATGACACAAGTAATTTCCCTCCTAACCTTGTGTCCCCAGACTAACAGATTTCAGATTAACTTGTTTACAAGTTCAGACATACAGAATTCAGATCAACAAGTTTACATATTAGACAAGTTTTCAGACCAACGGATCAGATATACGGATTTAACAGACTCATAAATTAACCGGTTACAGATTAACAGACTTACAGATTAACCGATTTCAGATTAACAGACTTACAGATTGTCTAACTCTGTATCGGGCCTACAGATTCATGAAACGGGTTTATTAATTTCATCAGTCTAGTTGGTTTAACCCTATCCACCCAACACATTTTAGACATCATATTTATCCCAGATTTTCATTAATTAAATATTAATGCCCAGACCTCTCACGTTAGACTGACAGTTTGCCGCTACTGGTTAGGCCGGTTGGTTCCGGGCAGGTTTCTGCCACAAACTGAGTCTAACCTCGGGTTTCAAGCACGTTATGACTAACTTCTCACATTAGAACCTATTGTTTGCGGCCACTGGATGTGCCGGGCGGTTCCGGGAAGAATTACGCCGCAAACTCATTCTAACCTCGAATTAGCCATGTTTATCTTTGCGGCCAATTAATTAATAATTTACCATTTATGCCCACGCCTAATATACATGTCAATTATTTATAACTATAGCCAATTAAGATTATGTTAATAACAGACCAAATATATCAACTCAACAGATTATGCGACTTAACGAATTTAGCATATTAAGCAATTTAGCAGATTTAGTATATAACAGATTAGGCATTTTCAGCAGACTTAGCAGATGACAGATTTAGCAGATGAACAGATCTAGCAGATTAGGCAATATAGCAGAACTAGCAAATTAGGCAATATAACAGAACTACCAGATTAGGCAATATACCAGAACTAGTAGATTAGGCAATATAACAGAACTAACAGATTAGGCAATATAACAGAACTAATCATTCCTTAAAGTTTCATCAACATATCTTGCCTAATTGTAAATTTAGCCTAAGTTTGCATGCCTAAATAGTTGTCATGATTCACGATGTGATCATATACCCCACGTTTGCATTGAATTTACATGGCATAGATTATGGTCATATTTTACCATATAACACATGTCCCAATTTAGTTAAACTTGCCTAGTACAAAATATTCACATATAAATTATACCAAATATAGCCATTGATTTCAATGCACGTCATATATTCAAAAATCTCCCACATAGGTGTTATTCACATTTAATAGTTATCAAATCTTAATATAGATCTTCACCTAAGTCATATTCTCTTTTTATCCCAAATCATGAATTGTTATATGAACAATATGCCCAACAATCTAGAACGTTAAATTATAACAGATCTTAATTCAAAATATGCATTATGTCAAAGTCTCAAGTCATATGTTAAAATACAATGATTCCTCTTCTTCCAATTCACAGAATATGCATAGATCTAAATCTAGTTTACAACCTATGTCCTTTTTTTCTTAAATCAGTCACAGATTAGCCATATGTCATCATTCATTATTTGTCCCAAAGTTTAACGTTCGTGCGTTAATCTCTTATGAGATTCGGCGTAGGCTCGTGGTAGCCTGGCTATAGAACAGAAAGAAGAAAGAGATGCAGAATAAAATAGATCAGAACAGAACAGACATAACCTCAAATTCAGATTTACAGTTCATGTCACAATCATAATTAACGTTTATAGCGGAAAATAACTGTACTTGCCTTGATTGGATTAAAGAAGAAGAAGAGTTGCAGTTGTTCTCTTTTAATTTTAATCAGTTTGGAAGAAGATGCTTTAGTCTTAGTTCCAGTTCAGATTTCAGCAGAGTAGTGACGCCATTTTTATTTTAATTAGAACACAGGTAGAGCATAGGCAGAATGAAATGGTGTAGAAGGGATGAGGCTAGGGGGCTGTTTATATAGGTTTAGGCTGACAAATCTAGACAGAAAACAAGTCTAAATACATCAGAATGCATCAGGTTCAAAAAGTGGGTTTTGGGAGGCAGGTCGACCCCTAGGTCGACACTATGGTCGACCTGGGTCCCCCAGGTCGACACTATAGTCGACCTGGCCCTGGGGGGGTCAACTACCCAGTCGACCACCCAGTCGACCTGGGTCCTGGGCGCGAAATTTCCCGCCTAGCCCGCTTCTGGGTTTGAATTCGAATTTCAAATTCGAATTTCGAGCTGTTTTCAATTCTGAAATTCTCTGAAACTTCAGAGGGCCGTATCTCCCTCATACGGACTCCGTTTCTCGAAAACTTGGACTCGTTTCCAAGCAGAATTTCGAGACGAACGCAATGGTGCAACCCATTTCCCTTGATTATTATTTTAAAAATTAAATATTCTCTGTTTTGTCACTTGTACGATCACAGAAAATACGGGGTGTTACAAAAGTGTTCTAATAGGATGGTTTGAAAGAGAAATTAAACCTTCCACAGAATTTTTCTACCTCTAGCAGGAGCACTGATCACGAGAGCACGCATCTTCCCTCTAGAAGTCCCTTTCCTTTAGCCCTGTCCCTGTGATCCTTCTTTCTTCTGGCACTCTCTAGCGAAGTGTCTGACCTCTCCACAATTAAAGCAAGTGTTTTTCCTTCTCTTACAGTCTTTGATCAAGTGACCTTCCTTCCTACAACTGTGACATTTTCTCTTATCCTTTCCTTTATCATTCTTCCCTCCTTTCTTCTACTGTTGTTGTTGTTGCTATTGCCCCTTCTTGGGCTACACCTTCCTATTTTGCGATGTCTCCTCAGCCTTTGCTTCCTTCTTTTCTCCTTTGTCTTCCTCATGCATTAGGTCCATATCGACAAGATTGTCAAAAGTGGCTCCCATTGGAATATGAGATATGGCTAACCAATGCAAAGGTTCATTCATCACTTTAGCAAACCGCAAAGCCCTTTTGTGCGGCGTATCCACCAACTCTAACCCAAACCTTGCTAGTTGGTTGAATTTGTTCACATACTCTTTCACCGTCAAGTTTCCTTATTTGAGCGCTAAGAACCTCTCCATCTACATTCTTCTCTCAGCTTCAGAGAGAAATTTCATTTCAAATCTTTGTTTAAAATCTTCCCAAGTTTCCACCGGACGTCCAGCTTGGGTGACTTCCCACCAAAAGGAGGCTTCGTCCTTCAATAGCCAAGCAGCTAACTGAACCTTCTTTCTATCCTCTATTTCAAAGATTATGAACAAGTCTTCGATCTTCTTGAGCTAATTCCGCGCTTCTACGAATGTCTCGTTCCTATGGAATGGCTTCCCTTCCATAGCACAGACGTCTTTATAGATCTTGGCGAAGTTACCTGCTCCTGGAGGAGGAGGAGGAGGAATGACTGGTGCAGCTAGTGGAGGAACATTTCCTTGGCCTTCAGCAGGCGCCGTGGCCTCCAAATACCTATGGAACCATCCGGGTATCGTGACGCCCTCTTGGATATTAAGAATGTTTTGTTCCCCAGACATGCTGAAAAAAATAAAAGGAAGAGATTTAGACAAAGGAACGAAGGATATTACATATGGCTTTTTGGGAAAGTTTTTCAAAACAGACTTTTCTTTTAAACCCTTTTGAAAATAATTTTCAAAAACTTAATCCAATCTGGTAACCTTCAGCTCTGATACCAAGTGTGACACCCTATGTCCGTTAATGTCACTCACAAAGGGAATGCATTAAGTTTCGTGAAGCGTTATAGGTAAACAAACGCAGAATGTTACAAGATAGATATATAGAATAACAACGGAATAAAAAATTTATTTATCATAAGATATCGTAGTCCAAAAACACCACATGTCTAAAGCATAAATGCCCATTACAACATAAAAGTTACTGTCTTGTACTTCAAAAAATATTAGAGTACATAAAAGAAGTAAAATTCCCCAAGAACAAAATATAGCCATAGAAACAAGGATAGGAGCTTGAGCTATACATATCAGCTGCTCCAGCAAATGAGCAGAATCACGGTCAAGCCTCAGTGTTTCCTCCGTGGGAACCTGAGGGGGGAACGGAAGAAAGAAGGAGAAAAAACGGGTCAGACATAAAGTTTGGCGAGTCTAGTGACTTTTAGCAAGTAAATAAATAAAAGTAGCATGACAGACAAATAAAGTGGATAAGAGAGATCATTACATAAATGATAGGTGTGACAAGGTAGACAGGATAAGGTGTATACGTTTCTCTAATGATTACTCTGCACTATTACTAGTATAAACAGAATGAGATGATCCCTTCCACTATAAGGTGGTAGGCTTAGGGCATACGTCCAAATGTACCCTAACCACTACCCTAATCGATCGGTTCCCTACTCCGTGGATACTCTGTGCCGGCCCCACAGTATGATGTATCACGTTCTAAAGTGGAAACCCCTCACTAATATGCACAGCCCCAAATCTACAAGTGTCACGGTCGTCTTATCCCCCTCTGCCCGGCTCATGCACGCACATGGCCTGGTCGGTTTGCGCCACCCACACCGTCCTCCACGTTTAGATCTCTTACAATCAATCAGTAAGAGTGCCCCTTCTTCGCCTAGTACGGAGTACTTTTGTGATAACCCCAATTTCTACAGACCGATTTTTTTTCAAAATTCCAATCTATTGAAACTCGGATTGGTTTGCTCGGGTATCCTGCAGAAAAGACAGAGACATAAAACATGTCAGAGCTTAGAAAACTTCTCACAGCGGAATGGATAAAATATAATATATATATATCAAATTATAGCCTTACCGTATTAATAATAATGCCTAACCAGTATCCAAAGCTATAATGTCTCATGTCCCTTCCACAAATCTAACCTGTGAATATGTTATGAGGAGGGTGTCAGAACACAAGTTCCGGTGGCTGGATTTAAAATATACACTTTGGATAATCCTACATATACCGTTCAATCATATTATCTTGTTTATTAGGTTATTTGGGTTAACAACACTCAAGGCTAACACACACGTCATACCCATTTACTTCCTAGTGAACTAACCTAATACAGTATATGTGTAGCTACCCCCAATATCGAGGTACACCCCATGGAACCCCACTCGCACGGTCTCCACCGTTACACTATCGCAGTATACGCAGTCCTTCATCCTATGCCGTAGTGACATACGGATAACAATATTACGTTCCACATATATCTATCATTATAATGCTATGCAAACGTACAGACTGCCACCTTTGTTCGAATCAGACTCCATAACGGAGTAATGCCCTCAAGTCTACGATACCCAGATCCGATATGCATGTATCAAGACTGTCCACCATACGTGTCTTCATTTTTAGCTCGATGCCTCAATCGCACGTCCCCTAATGTGCACCGAGTTATGTGGCAGGGCGATACAAGAAACACAGAACTCGGTCGGGAGCTTTTCCATATCTGTACAGGCCCGCTCTAAAGAGCCTCTATTTACAAACATACCTAGGGTTTGTGTTCGTGGTGGCTATGCCCCACCCCTTGGCCCCTCCCTCAACTATAAAGACTACCAAAGCTAAGCGACGACCCCTATGCAAACAACCTAAACATCCATGTGGCGTCTCCCCTCAACCCCGTACCCCGATAGTGAAGGGTGAAATGGTATCTTGGGTTTAGTTCGAGTCTTTCCCATCCTACAGGCTATCGATGACGGGTATCCAACGATCTACAATCCTTGTTGGTCGTGACCCTTCGCCTCCCCGTTAAGGCAACCGCTGAATTACCCTGGTGTCACCGCGTCACAGCATTCTGACTGCATAGCTATATTTGTAGTCAACGCCCACCCACCTAGTAGCTACGCGCAGACCCAACCTCTACGAGCACAGCCTAAGACATCAGTCACCGCACAACGGACTACTAAGAGCACGTTACGTACCTCGGGAAGCTGCGTGCTTTCCTTTCCATTCCTTTGGAGCCGTCAGAACAATCAGATGAATGTGCACTCCCCTCGTGCTTTACAACACCTCGATAATCTACCCCGTTCGGTTATTCAACCTCGACCGTACAGACTGGTCTAAGCGCCTTACTTTAGCACTTTGTTAGACCTTATGTCTAATCATTATTTTACACGCTTACTTCACCTCACCAGGTTTCCAGTATACTTAGTTATTCCCATTCATATTGAATTCTTATTCAAATTACCAATTTTCTCTTGCTTATTAATTTCAGTCATACAACTTAATCAATTTAAGTTTATTAATAACCCCCAACATATTATTCTGTAGATTGTGGCCCAAGGTCTGTAATCTACAATCTCTTTTATATTCTTGTTTTATTTCATCATTACAATAACATGTTTTACTTAATATGTAATTAAGTATGTCCAATTCACATGTTTTCTAATTCACGTGTCACTTACCATATATGATTAAATATAACTTATTTTATTTCATAAGTTTTCCTCATTCTTTCTCATTTAATCATAATTCCATTTTTACGTTATCAATACAACTTATCGTTGTTTACTTATTAACTTAGTTCTATTAACTAAGGCCCATTAATAAGTTTCTCTACCCGTTTATTATAACCTATGTTATAATTTCCTCTTGTCCCTAAACATTCTTATCAACAGGTATCAGACTTCCAAGCTTACAGATCACTTAGTTTATAATCAAGTACAATGTATTTCCCCCCTTTTCTTAACTGGTTTCAGGTTTCCCCCTTTACTAATTACTTAATTTACAATTAAGTGTTCCTTAACTCAATTCACCACTTATCCCATCCTTTTACTAGTTTATTATAACCTAAGTTATAATATTCACTTGTCCCTAGGACAAGTCTACCTATTATACAACATTTTCATTAATGTTATTTATTTATAATAGATTATTATCATTCCCTTTTAAACCATTTTCTTTTATAGTTGTATTCCAGTATCCTTCATTCATTGTAATATATATATTCCTTATTTTAATTAAGGAAAACACTTCATGCACCTTATCAGTTTGATAGAAGGAATCAGTTATTTATTTTCATAACGTATTCCCATTTAAATCCGTGGTAGCAAGTAATTTCTTTACTTTTCTTTATTTACCGTGGCTTACTTGCAACAACGTTTTCAGAAATAGGTCATTTAGGGAAATACATCACTTTTCCTTCTTATTACACTAACACACTTAATTACATCCTTTCCTTTCTTATTTTCTGAGTTGGAAATTTAATTATCATCATTGCCATTTATTCATACATTGTTATATACATACATATATATATATATATATATATATATATATAAGCACTAGACCTCTTGCATTAAGCCTACACTTGTGGACGTTGGATTTGCTGGGCGGGTCAGGGCAGACTTCTACCACAAGTTGACTTGACCTCGTGTCTTTGCACCATTACATGTTTTTAATTTTTGCACTTAGGCCTCTCACATTAGGTTCAACATTAGTGGCTGCCAGGTATGTTAGTCGGGTCTGGGCAGACTTCCGCCAATATTGCAACCTAACCTCATGCCATAAGTGCAGTTACAATTTCTAATTGTAATCCTAGGCATGTTCGTTCTTTAACAATTATTTTCATTTCATGAAAATTTTAGGCATATTATCCTTTTTACTGTAATCTAATTTACAGGTCGTCCAATTTTGCTTATATTTGGTCACATTTTCTTTTCAACATATGTTTAATTCTATTTTGACATGTAAACATTCAATTGGGTAATTATTCAAATCCATAAATCTGAACATGTCATTTATTTTATAATATGCCGCAAATGAAACATATAATTATAACAATAACAGTTATTGCCCATGGTCTAACCATTTCTAACAAGTTGTTTTTTTCCAACATGTAATCATTCCAATAATTTAATAGATTCAACATATGAGTTTCCTGATCTATTCATATTAACGTCCCAACTTCTTATAATAGCAATTTATAATTAAACTGGCAATTTCACAGTTTATTAAAAGGGGAATGCTAAACGATAGTCATAACATTATCTAAAGGCTGCAATTTAAACTCACTCACCTTTTAGCTTTCCCCAATTTTTGGATCTGATCCGTTCCATCATCCATGGTTTCCACTTTTCCCTTCGATTAGATTCACAACTTTGCTTTGAATAATCTTTTATTAACGTTGATCCTCTCCACTAGATGTGGATTCATAACTTTCCAGGCTAATATTTTAGTTTCAGAATATATTTGAGAAGAGAGAGAGAGCCATGACAGAGCTCCAGCGTAGCCGCCAAGTTATATGGTTTAGGGTTAGGTCTATGGTCCTATTTATAGGAGTATGGAGCAACCAGGACCCTTAGATTTAAATAAAACTCCATTAGAGCTAACCACGTCATACGACCAATAGGAAATAGTCACGTCGCAACAAAAACAAACGTTCACTAATCCAAACACGCCACATTTGTTGAATGATGCGCAGGGGTTGACACCCCTGCTTAGGTGTAGACACATGTGTCGACACCTCTGTGGTGGTGCCGACACCCCTGCCATATATATATATATATATATATATATATATATATATATATATATATATCTTTTTCTTTCTTTTGATTTGAAATTTGATTTATTTATAATACATGTAATCTTCTTGCATATAAATCAAATTTCAAACATTCCTTTTTTGTTTGCTTCTTTGTTCGCACGCAAACCTTAATTTGAATTATGTTCATTTGTATTCAACTCTTATGCGTACGTTAATTTTTTATATGCGAACAATTATTTATCTCAAACCAATTAATATATGTATATATATATATATATATATATTCCTCTTTTGAAATGTTCTCCCAATTAAACCTCTTATTAACCCTTTTTCATGCTGAACCGCTGTTTAATTAAACCGCCTTACTAATATGCCACTTTTTAACTACTTTCACCCTAAGACACTTTTTAGCCATTTCCTTAAAAAAAATGGCACTGGCAGGGATCGAACTCTGAACCTCTTGTATACAAGTCATATGTTCCAACCAATTGAGCCACTTGGTCTTTTGTTAACAAGGCTTAGAATAGTGCAAGACATTATTCTTTTCTCTATCCTTTTTTTTTTCATGTTTTGTTGCAATAATTAATCTAAAGATATCTCTTTCATTTAAATCAGTTTTCTGTAAACTATAATCTAAATTGACCAGAAAATCACCACGAATGCAATGACTCTAATTTTGTGACCAAATTCTGGAAGCTTATCAAATTTTCCTTTTTATTTCTTTTTAAATGTTCGCATGCAATTTCAATTGCATTGCATTGCATTTCTACATATTTTGTGACCAAATTCGGGGTGTTACAACTTTAGTTGAAAACTACTCCGGGTTGCTGACTGAAATGGGTCCCATACAATATGATACAAGCTCTCCCCTTTGTCTTGTATCCCCCATTAAGTTTTCACTGAATATGTATACCACTGGGTATCTTTAATTACATAGCCCTATACTAGTTATGCTTACCCTAAAAGGTGTCTTTAATAACATAGATTTTATATTTTCCACCGGTTATGTATACCACTAGGTATCTTTAATTACATAGCCTTATTGGGTTGAGTTTGTAGGCCTATATGTAAATATTACCCACCTACTCAGACTTACTTAACCAACCCACTGTCTAACCAATTCTAATTAACCCTAACTTAAGATCATAATAATACAATCCTTATGGATTGAATTAGTTTAAGTAGTCCAATTCATTACCAAGTCCAATTATGGTTTATAGTTGGCTAGACCTCGCACATTAGGCCTACAACTTGTGGATACTGGTTATGCCAGTCGGGTCCGGGCAGACTTCTTCCACAAGTTGGGCCTAATCTCGTGTCATAGCCCAATTCGTATTTGCACACTTAGATCTCCCACATTAGGTTCAATATTAGTGGCTGCTGGATATGCCGGTCGGTTCCGAGCAGACTTCCACCACTAATGCAACCTAACCTCGTGTTATAAGTGCAATTATAATTCCTAATTATAATTACTAGGAATTCCATTTTTAATTAATTAATTAACCAATTAATTAAACCTATAACTTTGTAGATGTTAATGCCCACTTTACCAAATAATTTGAATTATATGTCCAATGGTGTTTATATTCAAATTATGCCAATATTAACCTTTTCCCCCATTCCTTAATTAGCGTACTCACAAAATTGGCAGCATGCCTAGGCTAGACAATAGCCTAGTCATAAACGATAATAGGGAAAACAATAGGAATATAACCAAAGTGATTGTTTTAACATAACTCGGCATAAACATAAACTAGCATGGTGATAAGGTGGACATATGAGCATAAATCTGATGAACTTGTAGCAATTTCTAGTTTCAACATAACTATGATGCCGCAATGAGCATAATGAGATCTAAATTAATCATTTAGATGTACTAGTTCTAACATAACTATGATGTCATAGTGAGCATAATAGGATCTAAATTAACCATTTAGATGTCCAACTATTCATATCTAACGTAATAGGCACAAGATGATAAACTAGATCTGATTAACAAATTAAATGTCTATACAATTTGGATCCAATAGTTTAAAAGTAGATCTACACAATTAAGATTTACGATTCATATCATAGAATGCCTCAAAAGTTATAATAGATCCAACAAGATAGAGATTTTGATCCAAATCCTAACCAATTTAGAATGTCACATGTTCATTATTTACAATGGATCTGGTATAATTTAGGCATATGAAAAATCCAAGTCATGGCCGTGTTATATTTACTTTTAAATATTCAAATCTAAAAGCAACTAGAAACTCACGATGTTAGGATTGGAAAATAGAGAAAGAATGGATCTTGAATCCCTAGATTTGATTTACAAAACTGGTAGTTGTTGAAGATAACGGATTCAGTTTAGACAGTGGCAGAGTTTGGCCACCATGAATTCTCAATGAAGAAAATATGAGAAATAATCACGTATATATAGTTGCAAAACCCTCTGAAACCGACTGCCACCTCAGCCCTAGGGGTGTCGACACCCCTTTGGGTGGGTCGACCCTGGTGTCGACACCCTTTAAAGTGGGTCGACCCTGGTGTCGACACCGCTGTGGGGGGGTCGACCTCCTAGAGCGGGAAATCTGCCGCCTCTTTTTATTTTTCAAATTCGAACTGTTCTGGATAAGGTGCTGACCCATATCTGATTCCTATATGACTCATATGTGTGTGTGTATTTATATATTATTTCTGCGCGTATACAAACTTAAAACCCTCATAACTTCTCTATATGGTGTCCGTTTTATGCAAACTAAATGTCTATCTTGACCAAAATTTCGAGATAGACGCATTGGCGCGGTCCGTTTTCCTTAATTCTGAATACTAAATTATTTAATTTATCCTCTTTAATGTTAACAAAATTATGGGGTGTTACAGACGGGGAGTTTTGCTCTACCACAAAAACAAAAGGAATTTTATATCATGTATTACAAACATCAATGGGTATTTATATCAAACGGGAAAGGGTAATACTGACATGGAATACTTATTACTTGATCGATGATGCTCATGTAGGTATAAGACACTCCTGTCAATCGATTGACATAACACCTTTGAATATTCTACATACTATAACAACCTCAATTCCAATAGGTCTGAATCCTTACAAATTGCTAAAATTCAATTCCATTGAAACCCAAGTTGATTGTCTCATGTCCTGCAACAAGGCAGAGATAAAATACATCGGAGATCAAATAAACATCTCATAAAAAAGTTGAGTAAAATGTGGTAATAAGTAAATACTTAACATAATAATGACAATGGCTAGAAAGTATCTCTAAGTTGTTCAATCTCTGTCATCTGCCTAACTTGCTGGCCGGGTTTGTTATGAGGAGGGGGTCTGAACTGAAGTTCTAGTGAATGGACAAGTTATACTTTTTAAGAATAACACTACATATACGGTTCTATCGTTCATTTACTTCATTAGGTTATTAAGGATTTGTAACACTCTCATCTCTGTGTGTAAGTTGTACCCATCTACTTCTTCGTAAACTAAACGTAATAATCCATATATGTGTAGTTATATGCCCAATATATTCAAGTACTACCTATAATACCCTCCTCGATAGGTCTCCATCGTCACGTTATGAAATAGTGCTCTAACTACACTGGTAAATGATAGCTTTGTAAGGCCTACAATACCGATGTTACATCATCTGATAAGAAAACTTGAAAGCGTGTCTGCATCAGCTCGCTCCAATGCTTGGACATGGATGATGAATGTGACGTCGGATTTTCAACCTTCGAAAATCGACACATAATACTTTCTCAATATTCAATTGTTGTAAATTCAAATCTCAGAATCCAAGTCTTCAGGGGTAATAGCACATTAGAAGTAAAACACAATGAAATAGAATAGCTCTATATATTAATATAACATAATTTACATAAGTTTTACACAAGAGCACAAGCGATAGATCAGAGTTTATACACTTTCAGATATACGGTACTGAGATACAAACTAAACAGCGGAATATAACTAAATCTTCAATGAGTGAATCCAAAATGCTCCATCTTCACCCAGCTCCAACAAAAAACATGCTTCATATAATAGCTCCAAGTACTCCTACAAAAAACCTGACTACTTAGATGCCCATGTAAAACTAAGGGCACCCAGAGTTTAGTAAAGGAAGCAGTAAACTCAGGGTAAGTCATGGGACTGATGTAAGAAACTCAAAATAGTTTTTTGTGGAGAAAAACATATATGCATTTTGGAAAATGAAACTACCATACTATCTCACGGCGCACACAATGAATCACACACATTGGGGGAGGTTCTCCTTATGATAACAAAAAAAATGCCTTTTATACGCAAAACCATTTGATAATATTATTTGTGCATAGCGTGGGAAGCATTTTGCAAATAAACTTATTAGTCTTAGGCAACATCGGTACCATTATTTATTATGCTGACACCCTCCCATTTCCTCATAGGTTATACAACTAAAACTGTAAGGTGTGTATTGTTTTTCGCTTGGATTTCCAATAATGACCAGACATAGGAACTTCCTTATCCGATGGGTACACCTCTAGAGGGATGCCCCCGAGAACACCTTCGTCTCTCTGCCAACATAAGGCCAGGTTATCCCTGTTACTGGATAACTAACTATCATGAGTATGCCACCTCCTGGCCATTACCGACCTTTAACGGGGTGCCCGAATTCCATCAACGGCATAGGTAAAATACCTGGGCTCTATACCATGGTGCAACTTTGAAATATTTAAAAGGAAATGGTAATAACCTAAGGGTTGTGAATCCCATAACCTAGCTGCATTTCCCCTTTTTCGGCCATTTCTGGGATGTGATGCTTGACGAAGTCACAATACATAAAGTTATGCTTTATACTAAAGACATGCTCTAATCATCTACCGCTCATTTCACTAAGCATGACATATTGTCAATTCATAACGTATAGTTGATATCTACCAATATATAACCTCAGAGCTCGTTCATCTTAGAGAAGGGTGTTAAGCTAAGAGAATAGTATCTTCACCACCAAACAAATATATATTTAATAGAGATCAATTGTTATGTCATAAATTACAATGTCAGACATACAATCCATCCAAGTTCGTTCTGGGACTGAAGGAAACCGAGTGGGCTTTATTCCTCATCCAATAAAGGAGAGAAGCCCTTAAAAATATGGAAATTCTCCAAATAATGTCCCGACTTAACGCTATATATATAATCTTAATACTGGAGCAACCCATTGAAGAGAAAATCAACGGACAATCCTTCGGATGTGAAGATTTCCGATCTTCCATTCTCAATTTCAATATCACCATTGTCCCCATTTCAACGTATTATTATTCGAAATGGTTTCCAGATAGAAATTTGGTCCCGATCTTTCCAAATAACAAGCGTTATTTTAAAATAATATGGATATACATGATTTAAATTAAGTATCCTCCATTTTATCTGATCCTTAATCTTCTTTTGAACTTCCAAATTATTGTTGCAATACTTCATTATTCATTTGGAAATGTTTATCAAAAATTTAGATAAGAATTATTAGGTTTAAAACCTTTAATTTTAATGTTGTTGAAAAACTGTTGCAAAAAGCGTTGCTAAATAGCTCATGTTTGTTTATTTGACTAAAATAACTCTTTCACTATTTATAATTTTTGCTCCAAATTGCTTTTATAACATTTACTATGATTTATCATAATTTTTCCATATTTTTAATAATTCAAAATTTTCCATTTCTAAAGATTTCTTGATATGGTTACCAAACTACAATACCACGATTTTTATTCAAATTTGATTTAAACATATTTAAAAATATATATATATATTGAAATCTGAAACATTCATTTTGATTTGAAAGTTAACATCATTTAAGAACAAATATTTTTCATTTCAAGATAATCTGATAATATTTTCACTATGTATATCTAATTAAAGTTAATGGTCGAAATGTGTGAACTGCCACTGCACGACTAGCTCTGTTTTAAGCATATTTTAATTTCAACTTGAGATTAATTCGTTATGCTCCAAAAAGTTTATAATTCTTCTAAAATACATATGATTTCATTTTAAAATAATAATTCAATATTTTAACTTTAAATTGAAATATTTATTTTAAATGAATAATATATTATTATATTAATATTTTTTAAATTCAACTTTTTGAAATCTAAACTTTTCAAATCTCAAATTAAACATTATGCTTCATGGAACTTTCAATTTTAGTTTAAAACATCATTTACATAGCTAATTCAAACTCAGTTTCAAAATCGCTATAATTTTTTTCTAATTTGAAATTGAACATGCCCTTTCATATCAAATCCTTGTTCAAATAAATGTCCACCTTTACAAAAGTTTTTCTAAACCACTTTAACTTCATTTCTATCTAGTTTTGGATATACATCTCTAACTTTTATTTTTGCACCTTATTCCCATTTAAATGAATATAATATTTATTTGTATTATCAATTTGGAATGAGACTTAACTAAGACCTATATAATTCCATATATTTGGGTGTAACATGTGAAGTGTGTTATATTATCACTAATAACAGCCATAATAACATCCATAGCAATTATTCATCCATATCACACTATCTATAATATAAGTGTTATGGTAGTCAATGCTTAAACTCCATAACCCACCAATTAATTATAATTTAATTGCAAACAACATATTAACCATATGAGACAACATAAGTGTAGAGTTCCTCACCTTGGGGTTCCACTCCACCTAACTTTAACCGTGGGACTTCCTAGCTCTTGTTTCGCCCATAATTACTTTGAATTTGGTAACTTCTTTTACCGTTCTATATGTATAGATGTATATATATAGGATGAGGGGTTCATCCTTGGGTGGAAGTGGGTCTTAACGTGGGGATGGTGGTTGCGTGGGGATGGAGGCTAAGGGTGGTGGTAGCATATGGGAGGTGATGGAGGCCGAGGGAAGATAGATAGGTAGACTTGATGGGGCTGTTTGGGAGAGGTGGAGGTAGAGAAGGCTTAGCTAAATGGAGATAAGAGGCATGAATAATCAAGTGGGAAGAAAAAGGAAGGGAAATGGAGGAATGGAGAAGAGAAGGGGAGAGGAGGTTGATGAGTGAAAATGCAGATGAAGGAGGGGTTTATATAGGGGTGAGAAAAGGCTGAGGGCATATGTAACGACTTGCATTTTTACATATCGAAGGATAGTAAAATATTTTTATTTAATTACATGAGGGTCAGATCATACACATATTTTAATAAGTTGTTTATGGGGTTGTGAAACATGTGCATGATTTTTACTAGTTTTATTTGTGACCATTTTTCCCTTATCAGTTTTGTATAGGAAATAGCTTTTGATAGGGATCGAATCTGGTGCTGATATTGACTACATTGGAAAGGAAATGATGTTTCCAATTCCATAGAGTGGTTACATTAGATTTAGTGTTACACAATTTTTGGATAGACTAATTA
Source organism: Allium sativum (assembly GCA_030737875.1). NCBI lineage: Eukaryota > Viridiplantae > Streptophyta > Magnoliopsida > Asparagales > Amaryllidaceae > Allium > Allium sativum. The sequence continues at coordinate 35,997,574 of CM060912.1, forward strand.
GTCATTAGTGGGTTGATTAGTAAGGCCCATTAAGGCTAGGGGTTGTTGGCTATAAATAAAGGAGTAGAGGCAAGGAGAATGGTTTAGTTTCTTCATTTCTCATTTGGTTGGGCTTGAGATTCTCTCTGCTCAATTAAATACATCTTCACTCCATTAAATTCTTGGATCTACATTAGAAGATTGAAGATCAACATCAAGGAAGAGTAGATCACATCAAGGAAATTGATTTGAAGACCATTCTTCACTGTTCTTCGCTTTCCGTATTAGAGATTCATCGATTTCAAACTATTTTGAAGATTCGGTGAGTGATAAACATCTCTCACTTGGATTCAATCGAGTATATGGGTTTGTTTTTCTTAATTTCATCATTCAAAGTTTTTTTCATCTATATCTAAAGGAGGTAAGTATAGATTTAATTTGAATCACCATAAGATCTAATCTAGCAAGATTATAATGGTAAATTCATAGGCTAATCATATGTTTATACAAGTTTAGATCCATTTGTTTGATTAGTTTATCATTTATCATGATTTAGTGAATTTCATATGGTTGTTGATGATTACTGGTTATGCTAGTGCTTTCTTGATGATTTCTAGTTAATTTTTGATTTGTTCATGTAAACTTTGGTTCGATTGCATGAGTTTGGAGTCAGACAGATTTTGAGTTTGGATCGTGTCTTGATACCCAAGGAATGATGGATTGGCAAGTGCAAATATCAAATGGATCGGTGTAACATGTTTGGAGTTGGATCGGTAGTAATTTGGTGATGGATCAGTGGTCACGTAGCATGGATGGATCGGTTGCAAAAATTAGGTGGATCGGAACATAGTACTCGGGAGAACAGTTCAAGACACTGGATGAGCAAGGCAGTTAAGGATGGATCAGTGGACAAATGTTCGATGGGTCAGTGGCGAAATCTTTTGGATCGGGCAGAGCGATCCATCACTGGACCAGTTCAAAGACCAGGAGCGCGCAATGTGAAAACAAGTGGATCGATGCATGGCCTTGATGGATCGTCCAAACTAACGATGCATTGATCCACTTTGTGGATTGGTGGAAGTGGTGTGGAGCGAATGAGAAAAGTATGGTTCGGGCAAGCTACGCACCAATGGATTGAGCGATCCGATGGATCTGCCTTGGTTTCGGGTATCGATGGATCGCAGCATTTTCCTAAAACGCTATTAAAGGGGGATGGATCATTACACATAGCAAAATGATGAACGATGTGTATATTGGATGGATCGTGAGCATATCTTAGATCGATCAAAAGGTGGTTTGGTCGGCAAATTCTATCCTTGTGACATTGACCAAATGATGTTATTTTGGTTAGATGATGGATGTGGCTTCGAGATAAACTCAAGGTGGAATGTTCAAAGCACAGTGAAGTGTTCATTGATCGATGAAATGCAACAAATATGAGGATGACTCATGGATGTTTGAGTTTGTGGATAATGGTTGCTCGAGAAGGTGCTTGAGCTTGTGGATATTCGCCAACGACGACTAGAGTTATTAAAGGCTTATGGATTATAGTTAGTCGAAGGTTCTAGCGGGCTCAAATTAGGAGTATAATAGGGAAGCCTAAAGACTAGATGATTAGTCGAGTACCCTGGGTATCGGTAAAAGGCCTAGATAAATATTGTTGAAAGGCGTATGGAGTTTTACTAGAACCAGGGTTACCATTAGCCCTTGATAGATGACAAGGTGGGTAAGTCATACTATTAACGATGGTTTCAAGGCAAGGTTGGCGGTGATAGCTAGAGTCATGGGTGTTATTGGTTGATCGTCTTGTGTGGGCTATTCGACGTCAAGGAAGAAATTTCTTGGGTGCTTGTCTGATGTTGGTTTAGGCCTTCGGGGCTTATGCTCGGAAATGTTGGACTTGATTAGAGTAGTACATGCTTGATCATTGGTTGCTATGAATGCTACTACTTGTTTCTTTCTGTTGGTTGGGAGGATACCATTGCCGGATGTAGAGGAGACGGGTTTGGATTCTCCTCTACTGATGTGTTGGTAGATTAGATGATTGATCTGCCTATTTCTCATATACTTTGCTGATGATGTTAAAAAACTGTTTATCGCTCATTAAGTCTATTGTCTGACTCAAGGTTTTATGTCCCCTTCTTATTGCCATGGGTTGTTTATCAGGTTGCAGATGGGCAAACTAGGTAGCAGGTAGTTAGAAGTAGTTCTTGATGAGGACGATCCTGCAGAGCGGCGACGAGTAGGAGGCTGACGTATTATATCCTAGTATCTACTAGTAGTTGTTCTCGCTATTTTGTGTGATGCATGCTACTCTGAGTGACTTTGTAATGAGGCTGATTGTACAGATTCTATTGATGTATTCCAATTGATGTATGGATATTTCATAAGGATATGAAAGTTTAAGATTCTTCCCAATTATGCTTCATTAGTAACGCCTATTGTATATGTTTTATTCTATTTTATCATTGCGCTGTGATTTATACGACATAGTCTATACTTGTGTTATTCTACCTTGATGATCGTCCATAGCTGTATGGCACGTCTTTCAGCGCATTATAACTCTTGTTAAGTGCAGGAGTATTGGGCGGTCATCACATTTGGTATCAGAGCTCCGGTTAATCGATTTTAGCCAAATTTCGAAGACATAGTGACGTATGAGAGACATATTTGCACTTTCTGATGAATGTATACTATATTATAGTGTACAGTATAGTAGCATTTGAACTCCACGCATTTATTCTCATGTGTGGACTAATCATTCTATATTTCAAATTTAGAATGAGTCATCGAACGTGACATATTGCTGGGGAGGAGACTATTCCAGGAGGGGGAGATGGCGGTATACTAGATTACCCAACTATTTTCGAGGCCATGGTGGCAGCGATCATGAGGAGGGTACCCGCTTCAGAGACAACCGCGGTAGATGTTGGGGTTCAAGTGCAAGTGCCTGGGGTGGTTGATTTTGCTAAGATGGGTAAGGACTTCACTACTCTAGGAGGGAAGTCGTTTAAGGGGACAAAGTCGACTATAAAGATTCAAGGGTGGCTTGATAATTGCATTCGGATTTTTAGACACTTGGGCATGATGATGCAACTAAGAGGAAGCTTGCATCGAAGCAGCAACAGGGCAGAGCTATGGACTGGTGGAGCCTTGTCACTCTAGAGACTCAAGAGGATGACATCACGTAGGATCAGTTTCAAATCAAGTTTGAAACAAAGTTCATTTCTACCGTCCAAAAGTCTATTCTATTCAAGAAGTTTGTTGAGCTAAAGCAGAATGGTCGACCAGTGTTGGAGTATGTTTCTGACTATGAAGCTTTGTCCAAGTAAGCCCATTCGTATATTGAATCTCCTAATCAGAAGAACTAGAATTTCGTCATGGGCTTACGAGAAGATTGTTGAGAAGGATTTAAGGCATGAGAGTTTGGTTCCCAAGGAAGAGAGTGTTATCGCAGCTAAAGAGGAACCGAAACCACAACAGGGTGGTAATAACAAAAGGAGGAAGCAACAACAATAGAAAGTAAAAGATGGTCAGAAGAAGCAGAAAAGTAAGGCGATTTTCTTCAACTTCCAGCAGAAGGGCCATTTTTCCAGGGATTGCAAGAATCTGAAAGCTAAGAAGAAGTGTTATAACTGTGGCAAACCTGGATATAACAAGAAGGATTGTCCAGAATGGCCTAGGGTAAGCAGGTTGTGAAGGCGTATGCTTTGGAATTTGTGCCATCTTCTTCGAGGGCTCCTATGACATAGGAGAAGGGGAAGAGCGTTTTTGTTCAAGGTACTCTTTCCATTAAAAATGTTTCAGTTCGAGTGTTGTTTGATATTAGAGCATTGCATTCTTTCATTTGTAATGAGCTTGTCTGTCGCTTGGGTTTAGAACCCGAGACTTGTGGTAAACCATTGGTTGTGACTAATCCAGTCGGAGGTTTGCCTAGTTTATTTATGCTTTGTCATGGTCTAGTGTTTGCATGATTGCTTTGTGTTGAACTTCGTTGGGTATGGGATCATTTTGGGTATGGACTGGCTCAAGGTATGTGGCTAAAGTGGATTGCGAAAAGTTTGAGGTGACAGTCGGGAAGGTGGAAGGGTGAATGGTTGTGATTCGATGTAATCCATAAGATGGGGTCTTTGTAAGGTTTTTTGTATTCGATTGTGATTCCATGGGAAGACTTGTCATCGGTGTCAATCGCTAGTGATTTTGATAATGTCTTTGACGAGGTCAAAGGGGTTGCCGCCGCATCGCGAGAATGAGTTCAGGATCGATTTGGTCGAAGGTGCTAGACCTATCATTATGGCTTTTATAAGGATGGCGCCTAAGGAATAACATGAGGTACTGGACTTGGATTCGCACGATGGTGCTGGACTTGGAGCATGAGGTACTGGACTTGGACCAGTGCTAATGCAGAAGGATAGAGTTGTGGCCTACACGAGTCGATAGATGAAGCCACACGAGAGGAATTATCCAACTCGTGATTTGGAGTTGGAAGCGATCGTGTTTTCTCTAAAGATGTGGAGACATTACCTATTGGGAGTTCGATTCGAGTTGTTTACAGATCATAAGTCGTTAAAGTATATTTTCCCCTAGAAGGATTATTCGAGTTTCTGGCATCATATGATTTTGGTATAGCCTATACTCCTGGTAAAGGTAACGTAGTGGCAAATGCGTTAAGTCGAAGACACACAAGTTTAGGAGCGAAATTTTCGAAATGGAAACACCTCAAGTACTTGAAAGGATTTGATTTCAGGCTAGGTGCGAGTTAGAGCCTGAAATGTTGGCAAGCTTATCAATAATACCTACTCTTATCGAAAGGATTGAAGAAGTCCAAAAGCATGATGGAAATCTTGTCGAGATCATCCATAAGTTGGAACCAGAAGATAAGGAATTCGAAGTTGATCGAGAGGGTTGACTTCGAAAGAAAAGATTACTAGTTGTTCCTGACATTGATGGATAAAGAGATGAGGTTTTGAGGGAATGTCATCACTCTAAGTGACAATTCATCCTGGTGGTAACAAGATGTATCAGGACATGAAGCAAGCTTACTACTGGGAAGGGATGACGAGGGATGTTGGAAAGTTTATTTCCAAATGCATGAACTGTCAGTTCATAAAAGCTTAACAGAAGAAGCCAAGTGGATTGCTTCAGCCACTGGAAGTTCCTACGTGGAAGTGGGAGCAGATATTGATGGATTTTATCGATGGATTACTTAGAATGAGGATGGGAAATGAAGGCATTTGGGTCATAGATCGTTTGATCAAGAGTGCAAGGTTTATTCCTATCAGATCGACTAGGACATCATCAAAGTTGGTTGAGCTATATATAAGATGGATAGTTCAATTCCACAGTCTCCCAAAGAGCATAGTGAGTGATCGAGATCCATTGTTCACAAGTGGAATTTGGAAGAGTTTGCAAGAGGCTTTGGGAACTGGGTTATGTTTGAGTACGGTTTATCATCCCTAGACTAACGGTCAAACAAAGAGAGTGAACCGAGTTTTGGAAAATCTCCTTAGAGATAGTGTATTGGACTTTGGGGGATCATGGGAGGACCATCTACATCTAGTTGAATTTGTATATAACAACAACTATCAGTCGAGCATTGGGATGGCACCATACGATGCATTGTATGGTAGATCGTGTAATTCTCCAGCATGTTGGTAAGAGATTTGAGATAAGCTGATACTTGGGCTTGAGATGATAAGAGAAATGTCAGATTGTATCGAGATTGTTCGACAATGAATGAAGGAAGCCAGATCTTTAGAAGAGTTATGCTAATAAGCGTTAGAAAGATTTTAAGTTCGATGTGGGTGACATAGTTTTCATAAAGATTTCGCCGTTGAAGCAAGTTGTTCGGTTCGGAAATAAAGTGAAGTTAGCTTCAAGGTTTGTTGGACCATTTCCGATAGTCGAGCGGATTGGAAAGCTTGCATATAGATTGGATTTACCTAAAAGGATGTCAAGTGTGCACGATGTTTTTCATATGTCTTTTCTACGGAAGTGTGTGCACGATTAAAACGTGGTGGTATCTCCAGATTAGCAAAAAGACCTAGAAATCGAGTCTGTAGTTCGAGACCTCATAAGCTGCTTCGCGTTGTGGGGAATTACACGAAATAGCTTAGGAAGAAGACGGTTAAGCTAGTCAAGGTGTAATGGATGAGGATGATGATGATTGTACGTGGGAAACGGAAGAGGATATGAAGACGGACTGTGACAACCATGGGTCTCGAACCCCCGACCTCCCGTAAAGCAACACTACGCACTAACCACTGTGCTAAAAGATCTTTGTGTTAGCTTTTCGAGAGAGGTGTTACAGACTACCCCCCTTAAAGATCCTAATGTCCTTGTTGGCTCATATCACTCACTACCCAGGCGTTGTGCATGTAACCCGCATCGGTACTACACCGACCGACATCCGCAGCATTGCACACACAATTCCGGCTGGGTATAGGCTCTGATACCAAATGTGACAACCGTGGGTCTCGAACCCCCGACCTCCCGTAAAGCAACACCACGCACTAACCACTGTGCTAAAAGATCTTTGTGTTAGGTTTTCGAGAGAGGTGTTACACGGTCCATCCAAAAGTCTTCGTTGGTATGACCCAATAATGTCAGTTAGCTTACACCATTGTAACTTGTGCTATTATTAGAATTCTGCATGCTAGGTGAAGGCTATGGATCCATAGCTGGATAGGTGCTAGATTGAGTAGTTGATTGGCTGCTCGTGGATAGTAGGCATGCTGAAATGTTTCTGGTTGCTTGTGTTTGCTTCATATTTAGGGGGGAAAATTCCTAAGGGGGGAGAATGTAACGACCCACATTTTTACGTATCGGAGGATCGTAAAATATTTTTACTTAATTCCCTGACGGTTGGATCATTCTCATATTTTAATATGTTATTTAAGGGTATGTGAGACATGTCCATAAATTTTACCAGTTTTACTTATGACCATTTTGCTTCTATAAGTTTTGTGCAGGGCATAACGTTTGACTTGGATCGAATCAGGTGCGGAAATTGATTCCACTGGAAAGGAAATGATGTTTCCAATTCCGTAGAGTGGTCACATTGAAGATTTGGTCCAACGGTTTGGGAGGAATTGTTGTTTGATTGTTACACAATTTCTGTACAGACTAATTAGTCATTAGTGGGTTGATTAGTTACGCCTATTAAGGCTAGAGACTGTTGGCTATTAATAGATGGGTAGAGACAAGGAGAATGGTTTAGTTTCTTCATTTCTCATTTGGTTAGGCTTGAGATTCTCCCTGCTCAATCAAATATATCTCCACTCCATTAAGTTCTTGGATCTACATTAGAAGACAGAAGATCAACATCAAGGAAGTTGATTTGAATGCTATTTTTCGTTGTTCTTCACTTTTTGGATTAGAAATTCATCGATTTCAAGCTATTTTAAAGAATTGTGAGTGATAAGCATCTTTCACACGAATTAAATCGAGTATATAGGTTTGTTAGATATTAATTCATCATTTCAAGTTGTTTTCATATGGATATAATAGAGGTACATATATATTTAGGTTGAATCACCAAAGGATCTAATCTTGGAAGATTATAACGGTAAATTCATATATTTATACAATTTTAGATCCATTTGTTTGATTAATTTATCAATTATCACGATTTGGTGAATTTCATATGGTTGTTGATGATTATCGGTTATGCTTGTGCTTGCTTTATGATTTTTTGTTAATTGTTGATTTGGTCATGTAAACTTTGGTTTGATTGCAAGAGTTTAAAGTTGGTTTGATTTTGAGTTTGGATCGTGTTTTTATACGCAAGGAATGATGGATCGGCAAGTGCAAATATCAGATGGATCGGTGTAACATGTTTGGAGTTCGATCGGTAGTGATTTGGTGATGGATCAGTGGTGACATGGCATGGATAGATCGGTTACAAAAATATGGTGGACTGGCGCATGGCACTCGGGGGAATAGTTCAAGAAACTGGATCGGGCAAGGCAGCTAAGGATGGATCAGTCGGACTAATATTCGATGGATCGGCAGAGAAATCTTATGGATCGGGAAAAGCAATCCATCACTCGATCAGTTCGAAGACCAGGAGCGTGCAATGTGAAAACGAGTGGATCGATGGCTTGCCAGCTGATGGATCGGTGCTTGGCCTTGATAGATCGGCCAAACTAAAGATGGAGAGATCCACTTCGTTGGTCGATGGAAGTGGTGTGGTGAGTGAGAAAAGTATGGTATGGGCAAGCTGTGCGCCAATGGATCGACCGTAGTTTTGGTTATTTATGGATCGCAATGTATACCTGAAATGCTATTAAAGGGGGATGGATCGTTATACATAGCAAAAAGATGAATGTTGTGTATATTGGATGGATCGTGAGCATAACTTAGATCGATTCAAAGGTGGTTTGGTCGGGAAATGTTATCCATGTGACATTGACCAAATGATGTTATTTTGGTTTGACGATGGATGTGGCTTCGAGATAAACTCAAGGTGGAATGTTTGATGCGTAGTGCAGTGTTTGTTGATCGATGAAATGCAACGAATGTGAGGATGACTCAAGGATGTTAGAGTTCATGGATAATGGTTTCTCTAGAAGGTGCTTAAGCTTATGGATAATTTCCAATAACGATGACTAGAGTTATTGATGGCTGAGGGAATATCGTTAGTCGGAGGTTCTAGCGGACTCAAAGCAAGGGTATAATAGGGATGCTTAAAAATCTAAGTGATTAGTCGAGTGCCCTGGGTATCGATGAAAGGACAAGATACGTATCGATGAAAGGCGTATGGAGTTTTTCTAGAACTGAGGTTACCATTAGCCCTTGATGGATGGCAAGGTAGGAGAGTCATATTATTAATGATGGTTTCAAGGCAAGGTTAGCGATGATAGCCAGAGTCATTGATGTTATTCTTTAATCGTCTTGTGTGAGCCATTCGACGTCAAGGAAGATATTTCTTAGGTGCTTGTCTGATGTTGGTATAGGCCTTCGGGATTTGTTCTCGGGAAATGTTGGACTTGATTAGATTATCCCATGCTTAATCATTTGTTGATATGAATACTAGTGCTTATTTCATTCTATCTGGTTGGGAGGCTATCACTGTCGGATGTGGAGGATATGAGTTTAGGTTCTTCTCTGTTGATGTATTGGTAGATTAGATAATCAATCTGCATATTTCTCATATACTTTATTGATGATGTTAGATAATTGTTTATCACCCATTAAGATTATTGTCTGACTTAAGGTTTCATGTCTCCCTCTTATTACCTTGGGCTATTCATCCAGTTGTGGGAGGGCAGACTAGGTAGCAGGTAGTAGATCTTGATGAGGACGTTGCTGCAGAGCTATGACGAGCAGGAGGCTGACGTGTTATTTCCTACTATCTACTATTAGTTGTTCCCGCTGTTTTGTGCGATGTATGCTACTCTGAGTGGCCTTGTAGTAGGGTTGATTGTACAGATTATATTGATGTATTCTAGTTGATGTATGGATATTTCATAAGGATATGAAAGTTTAAGATTCTTCGCTATTATGCTTAACTATTAATGCCTGTTGTATATGTTCTGTTATATTTTATTCTTGCACTGTGAGTTATACAATAGATTTCCGTTTGTTTTATTCTACCTTGATGATTGTCCATAGTTTTCTTGCACGCCTTTCAGTGCATTGTACCTCTATTTAAGTGCAGGAGTTATGTGCGGTCGTCACATCATGACACCTGAGGGGACACTTGTCCTCTCTTATGCAAGCCTACATGCATAAGAACAAGTGTGTGGAAACTTTTCCACCACTTAGAAGATGTGAATTGGTAGCATTTTATACAAATGCTATGGTTTACATGTTATAACAATTGTATATACTACAAATAAATGTTATCTTATGTTCTAGTTTGTTATAAATTTTATTTTAGGTTATAGATTCTTATGAAAAATTCATCATTTCAAGTAGTTGAATCTCTGAGTTGTTATATTCTCTCCCCCTTAAAGAAATTTTCGTCCTTGAAATTAGATAAGAAAGGGAATAGCTAAAAGGAAATATATAAGAAAACTAAATTTACCGAAGTTAGGCTAGGCTCGAATATAAACTCTACATTTGAGATAGAACTTCTGCATTCTTTCTTCAGTTTATCAAGTGTCGTCTTTAGGATCTCCACTCCACTGCACCTTGAATAGCTTTACTATCTTGTTTCTCAATTTTCGTTTATGTTTATCGATAATCTCCTTAAGTTGTCTTTTAACTATTAAATTTAGTGTAATCTTCAAGTCTTGCTTAGCAGCTTCTTCAATAATTTGATACAGACCATGTACATATTTTTGTAGATGTGATACGTGAAAAACATTGTGCATGCCCGTCAACCATTCAGGTAGTTGTACTCTATAGAATAACGTGCCAATAATTTCAAGGATGGGAAAAGTCCAATATATCATGATGCCAACTTCCCTGTTTTTCCGAATCTTATGACTTCTCGCATCGGGAAAACTTTCAAAAATATCAAGTCTCTAATGGAAAATTTTAAAGCTCTCCATCTCTGATCCTCATAACTCTTTTGTCAACTCTGCACAACTTTTAATTTCTTTTTGATTACGTCAACTTTCTTAGTAGCTTGTCTTATCATATCTGCAGTAAGGACAAGTCTATTACCATTTCCTATCCAGCAAGCTGGTGATTTGCACAAGTGACGATATAATGCTTTACAAGATGCCATCTCGATACTAGCTTGGTAGCTATTATTATAAGAGAATTCAACTAAGGGTAAGTGACTCCCACATGAACCTCTGAAACAAAGAACACAAGCTTGCAAAAGATCCTCTAAGATCTGACTAACCCTTTTTATTTGTCTATCCGTTTATGGATGGCAGACAATGCTGAAATGTAGTTTGTGATATACACGTAAATGTGTATATTTTATCCGCATATTTATCTTATTTTCCCTTTAAAATAATTGATACTTTGTATTTATAGCTGTATTTTCAGATTGTTGACAAGAAGCATGGTTTAGAGCATTTGAGGGATAAAGCATGAAGAATTTGCTTAAAAAGAGTGAAGTTTAAAATTTCTAAAGCTTGAAGAGTCTAAAGCTTGAAGAACGTTTGCAAATATAGTTCAGTTAGAAAGATTTGGCTAAATGAAGACTCAGATTGCATTCACATTAGCTCACTTGGAAGGCCTGTTACTTATGTTGCATTCACACTAGCTTATTTGAAAGACCACTCACTCTAAAGCTGCGTTCACACTGGCTTAAGTGTTATTTGGGCTATTTCTTTAGTCCCACATTGTAGAATTTGCCTAATAGTCTTTGTCAATGCAACTATAAATAGATTGTATCTCCTTCATGTAAAAACACATTAGGTTTTATTCTGTAATTCTCTTCTTGGAATAAAATCATTCTCTCCCTTTCTTTTTACTTTTTGTTTATTTTATTTATGTTCATGTTATTTATTTTATGTTTCTCTTCTTCTTTAGCTATGTCTAGCTAATCCCCTTTGATTAGGGGGTGATGACGCTGATAGTAAGATTCAATATGAATCACATAGCCAAAGGATGAGGAATTCATGTATATAGATCTAGAGCTGAACCAAGGGTTAGATCTGAACCTTAATATCCTGTGTCATTTAAGAGCTATGCTCCTTCATAGGGTATATTCGTGTTCGATCTAATGTTTATCAGATCTAGATCTAATTTTAGGGTTTTAGAAATTAATTAGTGAATCTGTCCTGATAGTCTATGGTTGTAGAGCTGAGCTCCTGCATAGGCTATGCTTGTCGTTATTTACATATTTGTTTCTAAAAACCTATTATCTTTATTCATGTTTGTGACAGAAACATGTATTAGATCTGGTTAATCTTTTGGCTATTGATGATTATGAATCTGATCTATGTCGTTATCCCCTAATTGCTTTCACTTATTGTTAAAACTTTCTTTTATTTAATTTCTGCTATTTTCTTTGTTTTCCACCAATCAAAAGTTAGGGATAACTTGATTGGATTTATTAATCAAAATAATTTGGTCCCAGAGTTCGACACCCTCTACAACAATCCTTGTTGTTTAGGAAAGACGAACGAATTTTACAGTTGTTTACAATTGTATAATTTGTTCGCAAACAGTTTGGTTCCTGGTGCTTCTTGAAATGTTTTCCAAAAATGGCTAGTAAATATAGGATCTCGATCACTTGCTATACTACTTGGTATTCCATGTAAACGAACAATTCACTTCATATATAATTCTTCAAGATTCGCAGCAGTTCTGATTGGTTTCTCCAGAATGAAATGAGCGCTTTTCGTTAATCCGACCACACTAACCCATATTCCTTTGTTGCCTTTCCCACTTCGTGGTAATCCATCGATAAATACATAGAGACTTGATCCCAATTCCATTTTGGAACTTCTAAAGGTTGGAGTAATATTTGCGTACTTTTATTGATCACTCTTAGTTTGTTGACAAGTTGCGCATGGCTAACAATATGGATATCTCCCTTCCTGTCGTCCTCCACCAAAATGTACGTTTTAAATCATGATACATTTTGTGGACCCCTAGATGGATACTGACTTTAGATTTGTTACATTCATCCAACACTTCTTTTTTGAGCTCTTTAACGTTCAGAACATAAATTCTCCCCTTATAATCACAGGATACCTTCATTATCAATTTCAAAGCTTGAATCCTCACCTTTTTGTACAACTTTAAAGATTCTTTGGAGAAATTCATCTTCCTTTTGTTTACTGGCAATTTAGCAATAAAGGGTGGAGTGACAACTGGATAGACAATGACATCATGTCTTCTGCTTAAGGCATCTGCTACCACGTTGGCTTTTCCGGCAGTATATAGAATATCTAGGTCATAAGATGCTAGAAATTCCATCCGGCGTTGCTGTCTAAAACTCAAATCCATTTGGGTGAACATATATTTTAGAGATTTATGGTTGGTAAATAATTCGAATATTCCACCCAGCAAATAGTGCCTCCAGATTTTTAAAGCGAATATCACTTCCAATAGTTCTGAGTCATAGTTTGGATAATTTTCTCATATTGTCTTAATTTTCTACTTCCAAAGGAAATCACCCTATCTTCTTACATTAAGACTGCACCTCCTCCCTCCTTACATGTCTCTATGTAAACATATAGCCTTTCCATTGATAATGGCTAGAACTGGAGCTGTGGTTAATCTTCTCTTCGGTTCTTGAAATGCTTCTTCACATTTAGGAGTCCAAATAAATTTTGCATTTTTCATCATTAGTTTCGTTAAAGATAAGCTATATTAGAAAAATCTTTAATGAATTTCCAGTAATATCCGGCCAAATCTAAAAAGCTTCGGACCTCTTTTGGAGTTGTGGGTTGTTTCTAGTCCAGAATGGCAGAAATCTTACGTTGATCAACTGAAATTCCTTCTTTTAATATGATGTGCCCATGGAATCTTACTTTCCATCTGCCAAAAATGACACTTGGAGAGTTTTTCCTTCAGTTTATTACTTCTTAATATTTCCAAAACGAATCTTAAATGCTCAGCATGTTCTTCCTCGGTTTTAAAAATAGATAAGGATATCATCAATGAAAACTAGAATGCATTTATTCAATACTTCTCTGAATACCCTGGTATTAAGTCTAAGAAATTGGCAGAGGCGTTGGTTTTCTCAAAGGCATAACTAACCATTCGTAGAAGGTATTATGGTCTCTGGAAGCAGTTAAATGAACACAATCTCCGAAATTCTTAGTTGATCGAATCCTATGGCTAGATCCATCTTCTAGAAAAATCGATCACCGTGTAATTGAACAAACAAGTCATATATCCATGGCAGGGGAAACTTATTTTTAATTATTTTCTTGTATAGGTCACCATATTCTTCACATAATCTTAAGGCCATCTGATTTCACAACAAATACTACTACCGCTCCCCAGTATCAATGATTAGGTCGCATTAATTCTTTTTACAATTTCTTTAATTCTTCCTTTTTCCCTTGGTGCCATCTTTCGAATTGCATTAACAACTGGTCTTGCATTCGGAAATAGGTCAATTCTAAACTCAATTTCTATAGGTGGAGGTAGGCTTTTAACTTCATCAAATACATCCGCAAATTATCTGACAATGGGTATGGCCTTTATGTTAGTACTGGGATAACCCAAGGCATACATTAAATTGTCCCTCTTTGGACTTGGATCCTCACAAGATATTTCAATGAAATTCCATAACTTTGTTTTTACTAATATCATTCTTTTTAGATAATCTGTCTTTGCTTCGTACTTAATTAACCAGTTCATTCAAAGTAGAATTTCAAACTTATCACTATAGAACAAAAAGGCTGAGAGGGAATTTATAATGCGAGTGACAAAGATGATTTTTCTTACAATACAAACAAAGATTAGTGGGACCCCCTACCGGATTCTTTATGCAAAGTGGTTATTCAATAAATTCTGGTTTAAATTTTAATTCTTCTACAGTTTGTTTTGAAATAGAACTATGTGTAGCACCGATATTGAATAGAACCCTAACAAATTTAGCATAAATGAGAATGTTACCTACCAAAACTCCCTTTCCTTTATCATCCTTTGACGTAGATGGATCATCTTGAATAGCATAAACCTTTGCCACTTCCGTCTTCTTCATTATGGGGCAATCCTTAACCATGTGCCCCGGCTTGTAGCATTTCTTGGCTCCCTGGACTTTCTTTCCTGATTTCCATGGCTTTTCACAGTTGGTTAAATTGTATCCCTTTTCCAGACAATTGAAATAGTTAATATCATTTAGCTGATCTGCTTGAATTTCTTTTTTTGCTTTATTTTTCCAATGTTTCTTCCCACTGAACTTCCTCTTTTTCCGGTTATTGTTGTTGTTGTTACCCCCTTTCTCTTTTGGTGAATCCCGTTTCTCCAATATATCATACATGTAACCCATATCTACCATATCCACAAAGGATCCTTCACATATGCTGTCATACTCTCATGGTATTTCTTCCTCGTCCCTTTTATGAGTCTCTAGTTTTTCCTCAAAGGTGTGTTAACTAACTCAGGTTCAAAAGTAGATAATTCATTGAAGTTATTCAAATATTCTTCGAAGGTCATGTCTTCTTGCTTCAAATCCACTAATTCTTGATACATTCTAGGTATTCTCATCGATGACGTATATGGTTCTCCGAAAACTTCCTTAAAACGTTCCCACGAGAAGTTATCCTCCGATTCTTTATGGGTGATGGTTTCCCACCATGCCAAAGATCCTTCTTGTAGTTTTTTTGAAGCAGAAAGGTCGTGAATCATATTGATTCACGTCTTGATATATTAACATACATGGAACCATATAGTGTTCATACATATACATAGCATCATATATTTACATAACATAATTACCCCAAAACGCAGGCATATAACATCAAACACATAACATAGCCTGCCAAAATAAAAGCATAACATAACTACTACAACATTATACGCATTTTAGCCCCAAACTGATAAAACAGCAGCATCCATTAAGCTTCAGTGCATCATGCATGTGGACCATTTCTTCCCCCAGCTATGTCATGCACCCTTGCGGCGATAGTATCCACATATTTCCAGCTGCTGCTAGTGCATGTCCATTCGAAAACAAAATAAAGAATAACGTAAATAACTTTATTAGGCCTTCTAAACTTGAGTTTAAATTTTTTGTAGTTTCTTTCTTGTTATAGAGTCCACATATATGCAAACTTAAAGAGAACAAACAAGTGACATTTAGGGGAATCATCTAAAGTAGGGAACGTGTAATGCCAGAATGCAAACTGGTCTCTAATGTAATCACGCCAGTTTAGGTTAATGTCAAGGTAAAGTATGCATTTAGTCCAAACGTAGTAAGCATAGTCACATATGCAGAAAAGGTGCAGATAGTCTTCTTCATCTTCATCGCAAAAAGCACAGTTGCCCACTGTATTCACCCCTTTACACCGTAAATTGCTTGATATATTTAGCTTGTCATGAATAACTATCCACATATGAAGCTTGACCTTCGGATGGACCTTGAACTGCCACATATTTTCAAACCCCAACCAGTTTCATCCAGAGAAATTCATCAGTTTGTAGTTGCCAAGAAACCATCAATCTCTTCTGATCATCATCCAAATTTAATCCTTTGAATATCCTTTACAAGAACGAATCCAAGCTTGAGCTTCGATGATATTTTTTTTGCCCTTGAATGGCTTTCCACTTAAACTAGTGAAATTCTTGTTTAGAACTGGAAGGTTGGATTAGGGTTGATCTCGAATAGTAGCTTCATCGACTACTATAGGGTTGTGACCATTTGTGGTGGTGCTTCCCTTTCTCCTACCTCATAATGTTGTTCCTCTCATTTTCCACTATTTTTAAATATTAAGAAAATTTTATTAGGGCATATAGACAAGGCATCTTAGGGAATATTGAACATTTTGAAATAGACATTAATAAAGTTTTAGATTTTTATGCTCTCTCAGATTTTACTCCTTCTAGGACAATAGTTACCCTATCTCTAATGAGTCATACCCAAAGCTAAAGTTCTTATTCAACCTTCAACTCTGATATCAAAATGTGACATTTGGTTTTCAATCTTTGAAAATCGACACCTAATACATCCTTGGTATTCAAATGTCGGAAATTAAAATGTTGAAATCTGAATCATCTGGGGTAATAACACATTAGAAGTAAAACAAAATGAAACAGAACAAAACTCCACGTTAATACAACATAATTTACATGAGTTTTACATAAGACCGAAAGTGATAAGTCATATTTTGTACACTTTCAGATACAAGGTACTACTGAGATGGAAACCAGGACAATGGAAAATAAATGAAGCTTCAATGAGTGAATTCAAAATGCTCCATCTTCACTCCAAGCTCCAACTAAAAATATGCTCCATACAATAGCTCCAAGTACTCCTACTGAGAACCCGACTACTAGGTTTCCCATGTAAAATCAAGGACACCCATAGTTTAGGAAAAGAAACAGTAAACTTCGGGTCAATCTTAGGACTAGAGTGTGAAACTCAAAATAATTGTTTTGTGCAGAAAATCGTATATGATTTTTGCAAAATGAAGCTACCATAAGGTCTCACGGCACACACAAAATGAATCGCACAGATTAGGCAAGGTTTCTCCTTATGATTACCAAAAATTCCCTTTATACGTAAAATCATTTGATATTATTATTAGTGCATGGTATGGAAAGCATTTCGCAAATAAACTTATTAATCTTAACCAGCATTTTGCCAAAAACTTGTTCGATGACGAATACTCTCTTAACTAGAAATCCATCGCGAAGTGTATAAAACTGCAAGCACATGGCGTACACTTGTAGTACGTGGCGAATATAGGTCGATCCATGGAGAAAGAAATAAAATTAGATTTTAGTCAATCAAATTATACCACTTGAGATTTTGGTTAACTAAAAATTATAAAACTAACTAAGAGAACAAGTTGAAAGTTAGCAAATGAAATGAGAGTAATTTAGAAGCAACTTCACCCTAACGACCACATAAATCAGTATACAATGATTTCAAGATCTCTCTATTGATCTTTTGTGTAATTAATTAGTGTATTTATCATAAGCACGACTTAATTGTGTTATTAGTGAACACACTTAAACCATCAAACTTTAATACATCCTTTAATTCACAATTATACTTTCATTAAATGGCAACAAAAGTGAAACTAAAATTTACTTTAAATGTACTCTATCTACTTTTAATTTAGTAGCATAGAGTATCAAATTTGAATTTTAATCACAGTTTAATTACCATATTCATATGTAGATGAAGATGCAATCTTGTGTTTATGTTGACTAAGCATAGCCTATGTGTTGTTAACAACATAGACTATAAAAACCAAAACTTAAACAACAATGTAATTACTACTTCAACCATTCCATTAAACATAAAAAGAGATCATGAAAATCAAAATATGTTGCATCCACATAATCAAGAGGACTTGATTACCCCTAAATCAAATAGATTAGCCTCTCATGCTTGTTATTCTAACAAAAAAGTAGTTTGCAACATTAAACAAAAACAAAAGGAAATAGATTATTTATAAATGATTTTTTTTCTTTTTGAAGATTTTGATTTTTTTTTATGAATGAACCAAATGAAACTATATGAATGCAAATTACTTATTTAGAAATTTTCTAAAATTATATAATGGCGGATAGATTAATTTCAAAAAAATATTTCTTAGCCAGTTAACGGACTAGTGTTATCGGTACACCAGGAATACCCCTAGTAATGCAGCCGAAGGTTTAAGTACCTTCAGAGGTACAATCGTCATAATGTTTACGAGTCACCGTAATATTCATAAACGACTGTTACTCTACCATAGTCTAAACACCGAGAAATAATTTGTTAGAAATAAATCAATTTGTCAAAAATATAATGATGCCCTTAGAAAATAAAAATAAGAATAAGATGAATGCAAAACAGAAATTAAACGTGAATTAATGATGCAACAATGAATGATTTTTTTTTCAGAATTTTTTAATGCAAATGTAAGCAATCAACATTGCAAGGAAAATAAAAACAAGGGTTACAATACGATACAACAGCATGCAGAATTTTACTAGCAAATTTTTTAGCAACGTTATTTTCTTAAGCTAGCAGGTAACAATGCAATTGTTGGCAAACAATTTCTTCACATGATTATCCTTTTATTTGCCAATTGAAACATAATGATCGATAAACTCTAAAAGCAAAAAAAATAAACATAATAACCAACACTTTTTAAAAAAAAAGGGAATATCACTCAATATAAAACCAAAGTATCACTCACAGGCCCAATTAAAAAAACTTGACTCAAAGTCTCAGATTAGCACACAACTTTAAAACCAAACGGCCCAACGCTAATATTCACCGTAAGCCTAATTAAAAATATACGGACACTGAAGCCTCTTAAAAACTATTGGAATGAGGGAACTAAAGCATTAGATGCTTCTTAATTAGAAATAAAACCGATATCAGCACAAAGAAAAAGAATTCCAAAAACAAAATTGTGATGTAAGAATTCATTCTATTTTTTTTCGATTTTAATTGCGATTCAAAAGCCTATTTGGTGAGTAGGGTATCGGTGAATTTCGTGAATTTGATGCGGTAGGCTGAGCGATATGCGGGTTCGGGTATTTCGAATTTGGGGCAATTGGAATGGAGAAGGGTTGAAGTACGAACTGGGTATGGTGCGGAGTTTGAATTGCGCAACGTGGTTGAAGTAGCGATTGGGGTTATGGATTTATGTAAAAGTTGGTTCGAAGGTTGGGTTTTTGTGAAATTTGGAGTCTATGGGGTCGCGGGTGGACTTGCTTTGTATTTGGGAAGAAGTGAGGTTCGAAGGCAGTTTTGACGAAATACGGCTGTTTGGCAAATGAGTATAGCAGATTGATGATAGTGTGTATGGTGTTTTGATGATAGTTTGACAGTGGAAATGGTTAGTTGATGCTGTTTTGAGGAGGGCTGTTTGAATGGGTTGATTGGTTTTTATGTTCTGGTCTGGTTGTGTGGATATGGAAAACTGTTGTGCAGTTTGTTCGAGAGGACTGTGGGTAGTGTGTAGGGGTTTATGAAGTGTTGTAGTGGGAGATGGGTATTGAGAGGGTTGAGGATCAGTGAATATGTATAGAGTAGTTGCAAACTGCTAGTTAGGTGTTACAAAGGTGGGTTATTCGTTGGAGTTGTTGCAATTTGACAGGAAACTGCGTACGCAAATGTGTATAATTGCAATTGTCAATAGGGATGTTGCTGGTTTGAAGTGGAAGAAGGATAGTATGCAGTTTAGTTAAGGCAATGTACTGATGATGGATGAAGAACAAGTGGCAGGTGTGGTTGTAGATGTGATAAGGTTGTTAATGTGATAGGTGTATGAAAGTGGTTCGGGTTCACAGCCGTTTAGATGTATCGGTTGTATGTGGATGTAGGAGGCAAGTGCTATTTTTGCAGAAGTGATGGTGGTTGAGAGGTTTGACATTAGAGTTGAATGTTGAGCAGTGGATGTTGACGTTGGTTTCTAGAGGTAGTTTGGCAATGGAGAAAACTGTGGAGGTTGTGGTGTTTTTTGGTGATAGGTAGATGAGGACTGAGCAAAGTCTGGTATCTGGTCGAGGGTGAGCGGGTTTTAGCTGTCAGTTTGAGGAGATAACATAGTTGTGTCAACAGCTGTAAACACAAAATTCAGTCTGTAAACAGAGATGTAAATGTAAATGAACTTGTAACAATTTGCATTGCAAAAGTGAAGTGAAATGCTTGATTTTCAAAATTGAATTTGTTGAAACAACACTGTAATAACATGCCACTATTCAGAATTGAAACTCAACAAGAACACAACACAGAAATTAAACACACAAAAAACACACTGCAAGTGAAACAGTAAAATGTAAGACATAACCCTTTTTTATAAAGAAAAGAGGGAAAATAAAAAAAATGAATAAGCACATACTAATAAGCAAACAAAAGTGAACAAACCTACAAAAACAAAATGTAACAAACAAAAGCAAGAACATACACAAATGAACAAACATACATTCTATGGACAAGACCAACTCTTTTTTAATAAAAACAACAAACAAGAAAATTAATTACGAGAATAAAATCGAAATTAAGTTCTTTCCCCGACAATGACACCAAAAACTTGTTCGATGACGAATATTCTATTAACTAGAAATTCATTGCGAAGTGTACAAAACTACCTCAAGCGCACGGCGTACACTTGTAGTACATGGCGTAGACGGGTCGATCCATGGAGAAAGAAATAATTATAAGTTTTACTCGATCGAATTATACCACTTGAGATTTTGGTTAACTAAAACTTATAAAACTAACAAAGAGAACAAGTTGAAAGTTAACAAAAGAAATGAGAGCAATTAAAAGCAACTTCACCCTCATGACCACATAAATCAACATATAATGATTTCATGATCTTTTATGTGATTAGTTAGTGTATTTATCATAAGCACGACCTAATTGTATTATTAATTAACACACTTAAACCGTTAAACTTTAATATACTCTCTAATCATCATTAATACTTTCATGAAATGATAACAAAAGTTGAAACTGAAATTTATTTTATACTCTATTTACTATTAAGTTAGTAACATAGAGTATCAAATTTGAATGTTAATCACACTTTAATTACCATATTCATATGTAGATAAAGAGGCGATCTTGTGTTTATGTTGACTAAACATAGTCTATTTGTTGTTAACAACATAGACTATAAAAACCAAAACTCAATGTAATTACTACTTTAACATTCCATTAAGCATAGAAAGAGAGCATAAAAATCAAAGTATGTTGCATCTATATAATCAAGAGAGCTTCCTTTCCTCTAAATTAAAGGGGTTTAGCCTGTAATATATGTAATCATTCTAATAAATGTAGATTACAACATAAATAAAAACAAACAAACAGATTGAGAGAATTAAATAACAAGAATAAACTAAACTAGTCTACTTGCATGAAATGTAAATCTACACTAATTGCATTAAATAAGTCTGAGCTATAAACAATAACAAAAAAACATAGAAATTAAAATAAGCATAAGATAGACATAAAAGAAAGAGGTTTGGAAGCCATTTTTATTCACTCGATCACTTACACTTTCATATGATAAAAAAAGATCCAAATTACATGAAACATGGGGGTATATATACATGATCTAAAACTCTAAAACCCTAATCACTCTTCTTGGAAATTCTCCAAAATGCCCTCTTCATGAAGCTTCTAATTTTGTCTTTAGCAACTAATCAATCATGTAGAATGCATAAAGCCTTTTTTGTCTCATCCAATTAGTGCACTAGTCTTTAATATAAAGCCTTAAGAGTAAGTGGGTTAGTTGGGAGGTAGGGTCCTACACTTTCTATAGAATGAATTAATTCTTTCCCACCCCTTTGGTATATGCATGTTTTTATTCATATCTTTATGTGCATAAATCATATTTGCTCCTAAATTTCTACAAGAGACAACTACAAGGAACAAGTAAATGCAATCACAAATTAGAACATGCACAATTTACCGTTAAAACTGCCAAATGAGTGATGATTTTGAAAACATTTAAAATATGGTTTGATCAAATAAAATCCCAAAAATGTTCATTTATTTAATTAAAACAAGAAAATGTGTGAATATAAATGTACAGGTTTACGTGCACATCAGACCTCCCATTTCCTGGCAGGTTATATAACTACAACCGTACGACGCGTATGTTTTTCGTTTGGATTTCCAATAATGACCGAGCGAAGGTACTTCCTTATCTGATGGATACACCTTTAGAGGGATGTCCGAGAACCCCCGTGGCTCTCCTCCAACACAAGGCCAGGATGTCGCTATCACTGGATAACTAACTGTCATGAGTATGTCACCTCCTGGTCGTTACAAACCTTTAACCAGGTGCTCGAATTCCATTAACCACATAAGTAAAATACTTGGGACCTATACCATGGTATAACTTTGAAATTGTAACAGGCCAGATTTTTAATCGTTTAATTTAATATTTAAACAAATGTCGATTTGGATTTTAAATGATTTGAATTTAATAATTTTGAATATTTTATTAGTTTAATTAATAAAATAATTATTTAATTTCAAAATAGTCGAAATTGGCTGAATTTGCAATATTGTATGATTTGGTAATACAAGAAGATTTATTTAAGTTTATATTTAATTTTTATTAATGATTTCATTATTAAACGGTAATTGAACGTTTAATTAATAATTTTAATTATAAAACGAGCTGCAGCGGCGCGGTAGTTCGTAATATAACGTTTTGAACATTAAATAGTTGTACATGATCCAATATAAGTCGGATTTCCTCAAAACAAGAAATGTCCAAATCTATTTGATAATAATTTTCTAATGAAGTAGAAAAATCGAGTTTTCGTACTGTAGATTTTGTTTTATGTCCAAATTAAATTTTTAAATAGTCGCTATGAAATTCGTTTGTATAATATAATGATTTATTGTATAATAATAAAATGGTTTTTAATATATTAAATATCGTTTTGACTTGAAATTCAACCCGGAGGATTTTATTTTGAAAATATGTGAAATTCTGCTCGAATATGTCCGGTTATATTATTATTATTGAGGTATTTTAAAATGGATTTATTTTAATTTAAATTGGATCCTAAAAAAGGAATTTTATTCAAACGATCTCCATTTTCAAAAAAACAAATTTTATTAAGTTCGTATCTAATTATTGCTAGATTTGAAGTTTCGCTCCAATTGGAGTTATTCAGCGAATGTGGCAAAATAAAATGTAAATAAAATCGACCGTTTAGACTCGAATGAGCGTCGTTTTTTCAAACGAACTTGGAATTCGACGAAACAAGATTCATTAGGACCGTAACGTCGAATTATACCATGACGTCCATTTTCGTTACGAACAGAGTTTGTATGTAATCACAGTAATCAATGAACAATGTTCAAAATTGTCGATAGGCATGAATAAAAATCGTTGGTCATGTCAATAAAAGCCTTCAGTCACATCACAATAAAATAAAATAATAAAATTTTATTTGTTTTACCTATAAAATATTCACCGTTCCCCATTCGTTCTTCAAAATCATTTCTTCCAATAATTACTCTTATCTTTATAATTCAAAAAAATTCCTTAAATTCCTATGAATTCAAAGAAAAATACGATTGGATTGCTGCTAAGATAAGCTTCAATTTGTTGAAAAAATTGTATGACTTGATCATAGTTTAGGGATTGATATTTTTTGGGATAGTGGAACTAAAGGACGACAGCTGGAGGCGATTTTGCCTTGATTATGGTGAAATTCGGTCGAGTTGAGGGAGGTGGGTTAAGGCGAAGGTGGAAGGATGTCTGGCGGTCGTTTCCGTGGTGGTTGGGTGAACTCTGGTGAAAGGTGGTCGGAGAACGAAGGATATTTACCAAACGTTTTTCTGTGTTGATTCCTTTAATGTTGAGGTCAGTTTTTTTTTATGATTGAAGCGCTGTAGGCGATAGGAAGATGCGAGACTAGTGTGAGGTGGAAGCTGGAGGGACATTAGACGTTACGGTGGAGGACCAAAGGTGTCAGGTGCTGTGGTTGGTTGACGGTGACGGTTTGAATGGAGGGTTGCTGTGTCGTTTATTTTCTGGAACTAGGTTCAGTTTTTGAATGGAAGAGA
This sequence comes from Allium sativum, assembly GCA_030737875.1. Classification (NCBI taxonomy): domain Eukaryota; kingdom Viridiplantae; phylum Streptophyta; class Magnoliopsida; order Asparagales; family Amaryllidaceae; genus Allium; species Allium sativum. The sequence goes on from CM060912.1 coordinate 36,021,629, forward strand.
GGACGGTGGGGCACCAGAGTGTAGAGGTGGGTCTGAGGTGGTTGGATGGTCGGCGACGCGTTAGAGGGGGTCGGCGTGGTGGGCTGAAGCTATTGGAGAAGGAGCATGGATCGGTGAAAGGAAAGAATGTCATCGGGTTTATTTTTATCAGAAGAGAGGAAGGTATCGGGTATTAGCTATAAGGGGGAGATCGGGGAAAAACAGGATGAACAGGAGAAGCCGTGTCCCCTTAATAACGTGTTAAGCAACCTAATGAGATGATTAATGTTAATCCGGTAATTAGTATTTTAATTAATAATTTATATGTTTTAAATAATCATTAAACTTGAAATTGTTGTATATAATGGTGTTGTATACACAATTATATGATTTTTGTTTGATGATAACAAACAAATATATTTTATTTCAAATGTGTTTGTTACTGTACTGTTTCATATATACATCACAGACAACAATATAATATTTAAATTTAAATAGAATACGACTGTGTAGACATTCAGATATTTACACAGTATTTTGTTTAAATTTAAATATTTTATTTCAAATATTCAAACTGTACAACTATTTATAACTCCACTATTTGAACACATCACATTTCGTATACATTCCCAGAATATTTACTTGTGTAAATAAACTGAATATAATAGACAAGTTTGTTTGAACACAATAAAATAATATTTTATTTCAATCGAACTTGTTTATTACAAATGCCAGTACAATTCTTTCATTACTTAGCTCCTCACACTGCAACAATGTCACTCAGTTATACAGGTACTTTGATTTTATATACATTCACATTTCATATACACATTTACACACTGTTTTTTTTAGTTTTCTATCTTCTGTCCACAGTCTTCTACCTTTACAGCATCTTCAATGTAAGTCCAGTCATCATCTTCATACCTGTCATATACAGAAACACACACAGAGTATATGGAACAGAAATAATATTCTAAATTCTAGCGAATATAATTTTTATTTTGAAAATTTATTTGCCTTAGAATTTCGGTGTGTTTCTCATCATTTTTATGACACGATATGATTTTCATATCCACCCGACTGTTTCTAGACAGCTTGTGATATTCACAGTGATACACTGTAAATATCACAAGGTAGACTGTATACATATATTTTATAGGGACAGGAAAAGCTTGTCTGGATGGCTGCATATACACATGTGTATATATATACACGTGTGCACTGCCTCGCCAATCCAGTGTGCAACTGAGAAGTAGCCACGTGGACCATCTCGACTCAGTGCAACACATATCAGGTGGTGAAACACAAAGCAAGTGCAGCATGAATATTTTTCCAGTATAGCTCAAAATAATGGTGGAGTATATAATATGGTCAAGCACAAAGGCAAAGCAGACTCAAACAAGTGACAACAACATGCATACAAGTGAATGTACATAGAAAAGTGGATCAGCAAATACATGTACAAGTGCATGAATACAAGTCAGTTTGCAAGCAAGAAATGGTGATCAAGTTCTCAAGCAATGATGTGATATGGTGAACTCAGCAAAGAAGAACATGAATACAAAAGCAAGACACATATCAATGCAGCATGAATGGTGACCAGAGCTACTACAAGCATGGCTGCATGTACTCAGGCACATACAAGTACTGAAAACATATACTCATGGTGACACAGCAATCAATATACATCAATACCAGTGAAGCATGATGCAAATGATCGAACAACAAAACTCAAGTGGGCAAATAACTCATGAATACAAAACTATCTCATTGCACAAGCCAAACAGTTCAATATAGTGGAGCTTTGTCCAGGAATAGTGCAGTTAAATGATTGCATGGCACATATACAAGTGAGGTAGCATACACAAGACGAATCGGCATGGTTCAATAAAGATTGGTCGAGCAGCTACAAGCAATTGTGAGTACTACAGCAATGGTCAGTGGTTCAGATTACAAGATAAATAGCACATGATCATGGGTGCATACACAATGGTGTGTTGTTACAGATACAGTGACATATATGGTGGAGAACAGATCTGGAAAAACAAGTTGGCAGATCATTAAATTCAAAACAGCATAAATTAACAACATGTTCAAGGAATGTGATTTCAGTTTCAAAGGTTATATGTTCACAAGTTCACAACATATCATGTTCATGGAATGCATCAAATTCAAACTGTCATGGATGTTATTCAATTTATATATACATAAATGCATGGCTCTCAACAATTAACAAGAAGCAAGGCAACTTCATGGTGAGAATGGTCGAGCCACTCAAACACAAGTCAAAATGATGGACAAACATTTCAGCTCAGTGTACACAGTGTATATCAATTGGTAACATGCACAAGAAATTCACAAGTCCTTTTGTTTTGGCAAGGATATTAAAGGGTTCAAGAATTCAGTGAGCAATTTTCAATTAAATAATTCTTGGAGAAACAGGAATGTTTTTAATGTGAATTTGTGTCATTCTAGAAATCAAGAATTTCAAATAAGAAACAGTTCGGTTTATTCCAGGAATCGACTCACAATTTTTTTTTGTAATAGTTTTTCTTTTAAAACATTTCCAGAAATACTCATGCAGTTTTAAGGACCTCACACAGGAACATTTTTTCAGCAACTGCAAAATGGAAATAGAAATCAGTGTATATCTTTTTGAGCAAGAAATCATCTTTTATTGTTTACTAAAACCATGGTCATAAATGGACATCATTCAGGTTTGATTTTTGGCAAGCAAATCAAGTCGTAGAAATCACAACAAATCAGGAAATGTTTCAATGCCAAGAAATCAAATTTAAATCGAGTCATTCAAGGATAATTCAATCTCTTTCAAAACCATGCCAACAATCGAAGAAATAATTTATTTTGTTTCCTGTTTTACAAATCAGTGAACAATCGTTTTTGGCAATTTTTTCAATATCCTGAAACCACAAATGAGGAAACAAGAAATCCAGACAAAATCATTATTCACTCGGAATTAAAAAGGGACAATTTTTCTTGCAACAATCAAATCAAATCAAATAGGGAAATCAGAGATAATCTAGGATTTTCTAATCCTATTTTAACACCATATCATCATCGGCTATAATTATCGAAAACCAACACAATCATTTGGAGGTATAAAATTGAAAAATAGATTTCAGAGGAACTCACTAAATTCATCCATAGTTTTTCGGTCACCAGCATACCAAATCGAAGCATCAAAGAGCCACACGAATTCGAGCATCAAAGAGGAATTTCTAGATTAACATCACGATCAATATTTGGGATTGGATAAAACCCTAGTTTGAGAAGCCGCCGCCATTTTTCATTTCTCAGAGGAAAAAAGATCGGGTTAAAACAAATGGCAAAGAGGCCGGCCATTTTTTCAATTAGAAAGGGGATAACCCTTATCTTTTAACTCCTAGGGTTTCTATTTAGTTTGTATTTATTTTTATGTTTTTTTAAATTTGTATTGTAAACAAACGATCAGTTCTAGAGTCTGTAAAATCTAGAGGTATTCAGTTAGGGGTTAAGTGACAGTTTACTAGTGTCTGTAAAACTATGGAAAATCTGGTCTAGTGGATATAGACTAGTCTAGGGTTTTGAGCGTAGGGTTAGGACAGAAGCAAGGAGTTCGCGAGTTTACAGGGTTTGTAAGCGGGATCTGTGTTTAATTCCTTGTAGAAACCTTAGGAATGCAGCAGTAGGCAGGATTTTGCCAAAGCTGGGTAACTCTATGTGTTATTTCCTTTCTGCTTTTTGTTTCTGCTGTATTCTGTGATCAGTTTATTATTTAATATCCTGTCAGAATTTTAACTCAGCGAAAAATTATGAAAAACCCTATTCACCCCCCACTAGGGTTGTTCTAGATTCAACAAGTGGTATCGGAGCGAGGTTTTCTGTTAACTCTGGAGTAATGGGTTATCCTAGTTGTAAGTCCTCTGAGAGTCAGTCCAGTCGTATTCCATCTATTTTTAATGGTACAGATTTTTTAAATTGGAAATTAGAAATGGAGTTATATTTATAATCTGTTGATGTTAAATGTTAGGATACTGTTATTAATGGATATGATATGATTAGTAGAAATGATATTGGGTTTAATTCTCGTGCTATTCATATTTTATATTCTTATATTGATGATGTTCAGTATAGCCTTATCTCCCATTGTTTAACTGCGCAGGAAATATGGAATACTCTCGATATGAGGTATGGAAGAATTGACAGCAGCAGCTCAAAACCCAAGAAGATAAACTCAGATTCAGATCTATGCTCAGAAGAAGAAATAGACGAAAATTCAAGTAGATCAGGCGATGAAGACTCAACAGACAATGAAATTAAAAGCTTCTCATATGAAGATTTGGTTTATATGTGTACTGATTTAACAAAAATCATTGATAATCTCCGTTGTAAAAATAAATCTTTAAAATCTAAAAATCACAAGTTGAATAGCAAAATTAACTGTTTGAAATTAGAAACTACAAATGTCATAAAATTAGAAAATTCTGATTGTGAAGATTGTTTGAAATTAAACACTAATCTCGTTCATCTCAATAATAACATTCAAAGACATACAGAAGAAATTCTGATTCTAAAAGATAACGAGATTGAGCTGAAAGATGCAAACAATTCTTTACAAAAGGAATTTAAAAATTTTAAGACTATCAAAAATTCCAAGCATGAAATTGCTGAAAATGATAGTTTATTGAAAACAGATCTGATTTTGAGTGAGCTTGAAGAAGAGATTGAAAATCTCAAGAAACTTGAATTTGAAAAACAAATTAAATTTGAATCAGAGACCTTTGAATCCAAGACCAAAATTAAAATGCTTGAAAACGAAAATTTGATTTTGAAACAGAATGATACTGAAAGGAGGAAGATCAACATTAATATTTGTTCAAATCTGATTAAAGAAAATTTTGATCTTAAATCCAAAATCAGCAATCTTGAATTGAGTTTGAAACGTTTTTCAACCGGTGAAAAATCTGTGAATATGTTGTTGAAAAACCAATTTTCTGTTGGAAATAAACTTGGTCTTGGTTTTGGGAAAAATGATGTTTTTGGAAAACAAAATTCAAAGGATTTTAAAAATCCTTCAAACTGCTTTAGTAAGAATCTATTTGAAAATTCAAACTCTGATAATCCCAAAGGATTTTTGAATCATAAACATGATGTAAATTTGTTTTATAATAATTCATCAAAACAATCTTGTATCCCAAAAAGAAATAAAACAAACTTCGTTAAATTCAAACAGATTTGGGTTCCAAAGGGTACAAAGGTAAATTTAGATGGTTTGTTATATAGATAGGTTAGGGTGCCAAAAGTGGTAAACGTATTTCAGAGTGGTTTTACAAATTTTGTTAGACCTTTTATCCCTCTCAACTGCTAGGTACCAGTGATGGCTGAGGAACTGCTTTGGAAAAGAAAATTTGATTTCAAGGAATTCCACATCTTTGATTTATTTAGAGCTCCTTAGCCAAGTCTGCTGGGTTGGAGATCCACAACATCTACTACAAATCTGGTATGATCTCTAAACTCATCTTTGTAAATATTCTCTATTTTTATTTTTGCTTATTCCTCCTTCTACCCACTCTGTTTATTTACTTTATTTCTTCTGTTTTGATTTGACACTGCCATAAAAAAAATTTCTCTGAGCTTCATTAAATTCAAATTGTAGAATTCATATTTGTCTGGAATTCACTTCATTTAAATAGAACTCTGATGTTTTAATCTTTTCCAGATCTTGAATTTAAATATGTAATTATCTGCAATTATTTTGAAGTTTATTTTTTTTTGAATTCTTAACAGTGCTGAAGCATTAATATCATATCTTGAACACTGTTATTTTGAATTCTAAATTTTTGAAGATCTGAATAATTAATGAAATTTCACACACTTCTGTTGATTTAAGTTTCTTCTAATTCATTTTAGAAAAGCTCAATAAATTATACTCATTACAGCACATCAATATTTATCAGTTGTGATAATATCATTATTTTTCAGATTGGCTTGGATATATTGATTTTTTTTCTTGAATTACAGTAATACATCTAGAAATTCATCTTATATTCATGATCATCATGGTTGAAATTTGTTTGTTTGAAATCATATGAATTCTTGATATTTTGGATCTCACACACCTCTTAAATTTGAAATTATCAACCTTGTGTGACTGATTCATTATATCTCAAAACTTGACATTGATTCAAGTGATTTCAAATAAATTATTTTTAAATTTTTTAGATCATGAATATCTCTCAATCTTGATGTAATTAAACTGAAATTACTCTTGTGCTTGTCAGAATTTATTTGGAAAAATTCTTTGAAAAACTGGTCTTGAAACTCAGTGTTATTTCTTGATTTTTTGATTTAGATATTTTTTGTTTAAAACCATTTGAAATTATTGATTTCTTGAATCTCACACACATCGCGAATTTAAAATTTATAATCTGGTGTGATCGATTCATTGAATCTTGATTTTTTTCATATTCCTCAAATGATTTCAAATAAACGGTATTTTTAATCTTGGATCATAAATGATCTTATGTGACCATCATCTTGACAAGTCTGCTTTGAAACTAATTTTGTGCTGCTCTGATACTGTTTTGAAAAATGGTTGTTTTTGGAATCATCTGCTGCTCTGATTAAAAGAAATTGATTTGTAAATATTTTTGATGATTGCTTGATTGGTTAATCTTGTCTGCTTGGGTCTTGTGATTTTTTTTAAAAAAATTCTATTGTCAGTGATATCCTGTTTTGTCTCCAGTGTCGTCTTATAATCCTCATTAATAGAGACACCATTTGGTATCAGTAGTGCTGAATTTTTTTCTGTATATATATTTTTTAATTCCTCTTGTGTTGTATAGATCTTTCCAATTTCCTCTTGTAATTGATTTTCAATTTTATAATTATTTATTGATTATTCAATCAGAAATCGAAATTAATATCCAAATTGAACTGTATTTATAACTCATCAAAATTATTAACAGTTTTTGAAATTGTGTAATTGTGACTACAGTATATTTCACAACAAGATGAGACCTTATTTAAAATTTTCATGATGGTTGAACATTTATTATAATATCATTGAATTAGCAATTATTTCACGATCTACTCCTTTATCTATCATCTTTCTGCCATCCATGATAATTTTATATTAATATGGAGAGTTAATATGTTTTAAAATCATTTTGAATTAATAGTGGAAATATTTGTGATAGAAATGGGATATGTTATTATTCAGAATTAGTGATAATTGAACATTTTCAATGATCCCAGTACAGTCGAGCATATTTCATAATATAATTAATTTAGAAATTTATTTCACAGTCCATCTCTGTACTTACCCCATTTTCTATCATTCATATATTGTTTTATATATTGAGGAGTTTTTTCCTTTAAATGCTGAAAATAATAAATATGATTGATGTATAAGTGTGTCTCTAACCTCATTTAAAAATCCAAGCTCTGGTCATGCATGGTTAAGAGATAACTTATAATTTAAGCTACGACTGACCTTATTTAAAATTCCAAGCTCTGGTTATGCGTGGTTAGTGTGCTCTTAAATTGAAAGAAAAAGAAAAGAAATTAATCTGAAATTCTCCTCTGAGTATAAAAACCAGCCTATCAATTCATTTTCTATCTGTGAAATGTGTTGAAATCTTATGATGTATTATGATTTGTTGATTGATAGCTATTAGGATTTGAGATTATACGATTTTGTCACTTAAATTGAATTATTAATTATAGTCCGAATCCATCATTGTTTCTGTGCTAAATTTTACAAAATTCTTTTGAAAATAATTGAAATTCATATTTTTATAACTCAACTCATTTATTATAAAATTCATTGTAAATCCATCGTTCTACAATGTGAAATATGCCACCTGTTCTCAATTTATTATGATTTTTGTTTGACTGATTGAGATATCTGATGATCGTTCTTCCTCTTATGCTGAAATTATATTGTTAGTCATTTTTCATCTATATTTTAAATTTCCGTATCCTTTTGATGATAACAAAAGGGGGAGAATGGGTTGAGATTTTGATTTATGAGTGAATATTTTATAAATATTTATAATTTTGAAAATTCATTTTTCACTCATGCACAGTTATAGGGGGAGTTCCTGTTATAGGAGGAGCTTTTAAATAGGGGGAGTTCAGTGCTTCACTGTCAAACACATTTATTGGATTCAAAATATTAACATTTGTTTGTCATCATCAAAAGGGGGAGATTGTTGTATATAACGGTATTGTATACACAATTATATGATTTTTGTTTGATGATAACAAACAAATATATTTTATTTCAAATGTGTTTGTTACTGTACTGTTTCATATATACATCACAGACAACAATATAATATTTAAATTTAAATAGAATACGACTGTGTAGACATTCAGATATTTACACAGTATTTTGTTTAAATTTAAATATTTTATTTCAAATATTCAAACTGTACAACTATTTATAACTCCACTATTTGAACACATCACATTTCGTATACATTCCCAGAATATTTACTTGTGTAAATAAACTGAATATGATAGACAAGTTTGTTTGAACACAATAAAATAATATTTTATTTCAATCGAACTTGTTTATTACAAATGCCAGTACAATTCTCTCATTACTCAGCTCCTCACACTGCAACAATGTCACTCAGTTATACAGGTACTTTGATTTTATATACATTCACATTTCATATACACATTTACACACTGTTTTTTTATTTTCTGTCTTCTGTCTACAGTCTTCTATCTTTACAGCATCTTCACTGTCTGTCCAGTCATCATCCTCATACCAGTCATATACAGAAACACACACAGTATATGGAATAGAAATAATATTCTAAATTCTAGCGAATATAATTTTTATTTTGAAAATTTATTTGCCTCAGAATTTCAGTGTGTTTCTCATCATTTTTATGACACGATATGATTTTAATATCCACCCGACTGTGTCTAGACAACTTGTGATATTCGCAGTGATACACTATAAATATCACAAGGTAAACTGTACACATATATTTACAGGGACAGGAAAAGCTTGTCTGGATGGCTGCATATACACACGTGTATATATACACATGTGCACTGCCTCGCCAATCCAGTGTGCAACTGAGGAGTAGCCACGTGGACCATCTCGACTCAGTGCAACACATATCAGGTGGTGAAACACAGAGCAAGTGCAACATGAATATTTTTCCAATACAGCTCAAAATAATGGTGGAGTATATAATATGGTCAAGCACAAAGGCAAAGTAGACTCAAACAAGTGGCAACAACATGCATACAAGTGAACGTACACAGCAAAGTGGATCAGCAAATACATGTACAAGTGCATGAATACAAGTCAGATTGAAAGCAGGCAATGGTGATCAAGTTCTCAAGCAATGATGTGATATGGTGAACTCTGCAAAGAAGAACATGAATACAAAAGCAAGGCACATATCAGTGCAGCATGAATGGTGACTAGAGCTACTACAAGCATGGCTGCATGTACTCAGGCACATACAAGTACTGAAAACATATACTCATGGTGACACAGCAATCAATATACATCAATACCAGTGAAGCATGATGCAAATTACCGAACAACAAAACTCAAGTGGGCAAATAACTCATGAATACAAAACTGTCTCATCGCACAAGCCAAACAGTTCAATACAGTGGAGCTTTGTTAAGGAATAGTCCAGCTAAATGATTGCATGGAACATATACAAGTGAGGTAGCATACATAAGATAAATCAGCATGGTTCAATAAAGATTGCTCGAGCAGCTACAAGCAATTGTAAGTACTACAGCAATGGTCAGTGGTTCAGGTTACAAGAGAAATAGCACATGATCATGGGTGCATACACAACGGTGTGCTGTTACAGATACAGTGACATATATGGTGGAGAACAGATCAGGCAAAACAAGTTGGCAGATCACTAAATTCAAAATAGCATAAATGAACAGCATTTTCAAGTAATGTGATTTCAGTTTCAAAGGTTATATGTTCACAAGTTCACAACATATCATGTTCATGGAATGCATCAAATTCAAACTGTCATGGATGCTATTCAATTTGTATGTACATAAATGCATGGCTCTCAATAATGAACAAGAAGTAAGGCAACTTCATGGTGAGCATGGTCGAGCCACTCAGACACAAGTCAAAATGATGGACAAACATTTCAGCTTAGTGTACATAGTGTATATCAATTGGTAACATGCACAAGAAAGTCACAAGTCTTTTTGTTTTGGCAGGGATATTAAAGGGTTCAAGAATTCAGTGAGCAATTTTCAATTGAATAATTCTTGGAGAAACATGAATGTTTTTAATGTGCATTTGTGTCATTCTAGAAATCAAGAATCTCAAACAAGAAACAGTTCGGTTTATTCCAGGAATCGACTCACAATTTTTTTTTTTTGGAATAGTTTTTCTTTTTAAACATTTCCAGAAATACTCATGCAATTTTAAGGACCTCACACAGGAACATTTTTTAAGCAACTACAAAATGGAAATAGAAATCAGTGTATATCTTTTTGTGCAAGAAATCATCTTTTATTATTTACTAAAACCATGGTCATAAATGGACATTATTCAGGTTTTCAATCAAACCTTTTTGGCAAGCAAATCAAGTCGTAGAAATCACAACAAATCAGAAAATGTTTTAATGCCAAGAAATCAAATTTAAATCGGGTCATTCAAGGATAATTCAATCTGTTTCAAAACTATGCCAACAATCGAAGAAATAATTTATTTTGTTTCCTGTTTTATAAATCAGCAAACAATCGTTTTTGGCAAGTTTTTTCACTATCTTGAAACCACAAATGAAGAAACAAGAAATCCAAACAAAATCATCATTCACTCTCGGAATTAAAAAGGGACAATTTTTCTTGCAACAATCAGATCGAATCAAATAAGGAAATCAGAGATAATCTAGGATTTTCTAATCCTGTTTTAACACCATATAATCTTCGGCTATAATTATCGAAAACCAACACAATCATTTGGAGGTATAAAATCGAAAAATAGATTTCAGAGGAACTCACTAAATTCATCCATAGTTTTTTGGTCACCAGCATACCAAATCGAAGCATCAGGGAGCCACACGAATTCGAGCATCAAAGAGGAATTTCCAGATTAACATCACGATCAAGATTTGGGATTGGATAAAACCCTAGTTTGAGAAGCCGCCGCTATTTTTCATTTCTCAGAGGAAAAGAGATCGGGTTAAACCAAATGGCAAAGAGATCGACCATTTTTTCAATTGGAGAGGGGATAACCCTTATCTTTTAACTCCTAGGGTTTCTATTTAGCTTTTTTTTGTGTTTTTTTAATTTGTATTGTAAACAAACGATCAGTTCTAGAGTCTGTAAAATCTTGAGGTATTCAGTTAGGGGTTAACTGACAGTTTACTAGTGTCTGTAAAACTAGGGAAAATCTGGTCTAGTGGATATAGACCAGTCTAGGGTTTTGAGCGTAGGGTTAGGACAGGGGCGAGGAGTTCGCGAGTTTATAGGGTTTGTAAGCGGGATCTGTGTTTAAATCCTAGTAGAAACCTTAGGAATGCAGCAGTAGGCAGGATTTTGCCGAAGCTAGGTAACTCTGTGTGTTATTTCCTTTCTGCTTTTTGTTTCTGCTGTATTCTGTGATCTGTTTATTATTTAATATCCTGTCAGAATTTTAACTCAGCGAAAAACTGTGAAAAACCCTATTCATCCCCCTCTAGGGTTATGGTAGATCCAACAGAAATTAGTGTAATCAGCTCGTACGTTACCAGATTCACACGAAACAAGGTACATTGGAGTCGCAGGGAAGAGTACAAATTTGTTGAGCAGGTTCAAAAAGAATTGGAAGTTGTTGGTATTTCATGTAATTTTAAATGCTAGTTTAAAATTAAATGAAAATAATGCATGAATCGATCATCGTAAGTAAATGACGAGTTAATTCTCACACTTTTCTGGAATGCTGTGATGTGTTAAATTCATATTATTGTATTTATTATTAATAAGTAAAAATTGTTAGAATGGATGTTATGGATGATTTTTATTTGCTTATTGGTTGAATGTTTGTTTGTATTTATAAACTGGTTGTTCAATTGCATTAAATTAAATTTCTTATTTCATATGTTATTATTGACTGATACTATAAACTCTTATGCAAGGAAGAACATGTTGGAGGAATCCAACCGGACTCCTCAAATAAATTGTATATTATTTGTTGTTTTTGTATTGTTAAATATGAATTGTTTATTCCAATTCAGATTATATTCTGTTTAGATAATGGTAATTGAATGTTGATTGTTGAATCTAAACTCAACAATCGTCGTGTTTTAATCAGTATGTAGTATTGATTGAGTAATTGCCAACATATGGTCTAAAATCCATCGTTTTGAGACATTAATTTGCCGTCAGGTGAATTGACATACTTTAAGTTGTAACCTTTATTTTTATAAGTGAATCAAAGTTTCAGTTTTATTTTAGTTAATAATAAATAGATATTTATGACTTTGTTTTATACAGAAAATGTTAAAGTGATTTATATAGTAACATCTTGTGTTTTAATATATAAGGTAATCAGATATTAATAAGAAAGTTAATAAACTGAGTAAAATTGTTCCTAGGGAAACAATTAAGTGAGATTGTATTATTTTAAATTAACAATTTTTATAAAACTAATTAGTCTTTAATTTAACTATATTAAAGATGATTAATGAATAGTTTATTATTTAAATTATCTTAATGATATTAACTAACCTAATGTTAGTTAATAATGAAGTAATATACTTTTACTTCAATGATGAAAAGGTAAATTATTATTTTAAAGAGTTTTACTTTTTAAATGGAACCATTTAAGAAGTGATTAAGTTTAAAGGGAGTCTAATTAAATCATGCTAAATGAATTCAAAAAGGGAACGTTAAGAATGAATCCAAGTTTATAAGCAAATATGGATTTTGAAATTTTAAGCTAAGGCAAGGGCTTTAATAAATATTTTAGTTAATAATTGAATTAGGTAAATGTTGTAATCAAAGAGAAATTTCTAAGGTAAAAGGGATAGTTAATGTTGTTGAATAAAAGAAGTTGATGAAGGGATTTTTGGTTATAAATCCTAAATTTAGATTTATATATAATGTAAAAGGGTTTTGGAAAAAGTATTAATGAATGGATTATTGTTATATAATCCAAGTTATGAGTAGAATAGTATACAAAAGTTTTGAAGCAAAGGTTAATGTTTGAGTAAATGATTTACTTAATAATCTATTAAGTAAAATGGTTATAGTTGATTGAGATTTTCAAAAGTAAGGTTATAGTCTATAAAACCATGTTTTAAATAGAAAATAAGATCTGATTGATATTATAGGAATATGGGTTTTGAGTTATAAATTTCTACATATCCTGAGATAAAAACGTTGTTGATTAAGGTCTGAGAGGTAAATAAAATACCCTAACCTGAAGGACTACACTATTAGTGAGGAACAATATTAGTTTGTAACAGAAAAGGAAGTTGAAATGAGTTATTATTTTCGTAAAACATTTGAAATTCATTTGCAAGGCTTGAAATGTAATTTAATAGAATTAAACAATGTGTAAATTAACATTGTTTAGCCCGAGTTGAAATATAAAGTTTTATTTATACCATTAGGCTAATTATGTAGCAATATTGTCAGAATTTAATGAGAATAGAGCGGAGTGTGGATAAAGGAAAGGTATTGTTTCCAAATGATGAAACAAAAGATGAGTTGTCAAGATATGTAAATGGAATCGACTTTAAATCTTTGAAATAGTTTTCACTGATTCGATAAAGAGTTTCATTGAATGAATTTAAACAATGGGGGCCTGAGCTGCCAAGGTACGAGTTGATGGTTAAAGAACCAACTATCAATGAATATCTTATTGGACCTTTTGACGTGTTGCTTCGAAGAGTCTGGGATGGGAGCTAGACCCAAAACCACTTCGAATCAACGCTGTGTTGCGAAACTAACTTGCAAGAAATAAAGATGGAGCATTGAAGACTGTAGATCTTCATAAAACGAATGAATTACTTATAATCTCTGACTTGCAACCAGAGATACACTATGATTCTGTCGTGATTAGAATCTACGGATTTGCAAGGACTACTCGCTACTAATCTGTAGGTTGATTCCTAGGATGCGGTAGGAGGGTGCCTTCAGTTCATCCTGTTCCTGGATGACTTGTATGGACGAATGTCTAAAGAGTATTTATTGAGGGTCACTTACATTGATTTTTACAAATATACCAAGTTTGGTGGCAGAGAAATTCTCTTTCTTAACACCCAGAATATATTTGTAGACGTCAATTAGTGATTTGACAGATCTGATGATGTGGCATTCGAAGTGATTATGATGTGATGTTAAAAACCTAAAACATGACCTCAAGCCTCATCACTGGGAAATGGCAAAAATCGGGTAGGTCGCATGGCTAATTGGGTCGCCCCCAAGTAGGGTGTATTATCACCATATAGAGAAATTCCATTTCCTTCTTAAGTCGTTCGATGTTGTCCTGCAAGAACGGTGGGTTGCGCCTACCGTGGGTGATAATACATTCGGTCCACTCAAGTTGAATGAGTGACCAATCATGTTTAGCCTGGGTTGCAAGATGTTTTTGTTGAACCTCAGTATACCCACCTCTAGATTACACTGATTGGAAGGTGGTCCCATACCTTGCCATAGTTGGAATCCAATCTCCAATAAGCGCCATGCGGTTTTTGATTATATACTATGTAGAGCGAGAGGTGAAAGTGTTCTGCTAGATGGTCATTTATTTGTGATTTGATAGACATTATTATAATATGACTGGATTTTGATATATCAAAAATGTTTTTGGGTTATAGTAAGGTAATACCGTCAGTGTTTAAGTGTGGACTGGTCTTACTATTATCCTTTCCTTTCAAAGGTTTTTCTAAATTTAAGCCGATCGTTTGATGTGAATTTAGCACCGAAAGTATTCCAGACTGATCCGGGTGTTTTTGCTTTGCTTCAAAATGTGCTCGAGTCAGACCAAACATAGTTTTCGAAGTTAAATTTTCTCTTGGAGTTTAAGAAGTTGGAAGCAGGAGGCTTCACCGTTAGTTATTTAGAGTTTGTTCTGTTGTATCTGATACATGTTGCACTCTGATGATTAATATGTATATAGAATTTTCTTTTTTATAAAAATATGTTGTCATATTATATTTTATTCGTTCCGCTGTGAGATTCTGATGTTCTTCTTCTTTTCTTCTATTCTAATATTTATTTCTTTCTTTCCTCATCCTCTAATTTCTTTCTTTTAACTTTCTGCTTTTCTATATAATTTGGGTTGACTGTTGTAGTTAAATGTCGGCTTAAATTGTACGGAAAAGTAGGACGTGACAAAGTGGCATGAGAGCTATTGGTTTAGTGATAACCTTGGCTCTGTGGCATAAAGTAATAGAGATGGGGTTAGTAATACTCTAGGTTGAGTTTGAGTGCATATATATGAGTGCGCGTATTTGTAATTTGAATATAAAATTATTTTTTAATTATTTTGTAAAGAGGGTAAATGAAATAATTTTACCCAAATCATATTTTTATAGAAAAAAGAGGAATAATTCTTCAAATTATTGATTTGATTGTTGAAGCATGTATTGCCTTGATTGGTTGATTTGAATGTTTTGATTATGGAATTGAAAGATTAATCAAGGAAGGATTGCAAATACGAATGAGAATTTTCAATGATAAGTAAATATGAATTATATAAGTTATAATTGGACTTGAATTTTTGAAATAAAATTTAACTTAATTCAGTAAGAATTTGGCTTGAGTTTGAGAATAAATATACATGGAAGTTAACAAACCTGGATGGAATATTTGAAAATCAGTTGGATTGTATGGTTGAGATAGATGGCATGGATATGGATCTGAATTGGATTGAAAACAAATGAAAGAATGAATTCAGGTATTATGAAATTAGAATGGATTCCAAATAAGTTTCATGTGAGTTGTGTAATAATAATAGATTGAAGTGGATGGCCTGAATATTTATACATACAATGTATGTGAATGTGATATGAATGATTGCCAATAAAAGTAGAGTATAATTTGCATGATTATAATAAATTCCATCAAAGTTGAGAATAGGTGTTGAAGATAATTGGATCGAGTTTGGTTATTGAGCAGGCTTGCTTATTGCTTAACGCTTATCGCTTATCGCTTAATAACACTCGGAAAAGGTACGCCTATGCAAAATATAAATTTTTGGTCTTTGAATTGGATTTTTCCTTTTTCCGACCGTGTGGTCGATGCATATATATTTATTGTTCCTGCGATATTACAGATGTCCCTCCGTACAGGAGAGATTCTGCAAAAAAAAAAATCCAAAATTTAAGGTGTTAGAAAACATTTCAAATCTTTTTCGGAATTTTTGTTGATAAGAATGAATTTGTTTTTTGATCAAAACTATTTGGATTAGTTTTTAGTTAAAAATTTTGAAAGTGGGTATTTTAACTAAAATGGTTTTTGAGAGATAATGGATATGTGGCATTTTTCCTACTTTTGTAATTTCGGGGCCAAAATTCTTTTAAGGGGGAAGGAATGTAGCGGCCTAGACTTTTAAACATTTAATTTAATATTTAATAATTGTTTTAAATGTCGATTTGGATTCAAATGGTTTGAATTTAATAATTTTGAATATTTTATTTGTTTAATTAATAGAATAATAATTCAATTCCAAAATAGTCCAAATTGGCTGAATTTGCAATATTGTATGATTTCATAATACAAGAAGATTTATTTAAGTTTATATTTAATTTTTATTAATGATTTCGTTATTAAACGATATTTGAACATTTAATTTATAATTTTAATTATAAAACGAGCTATAGTGGCGCGGTAGCTAGTAATATAACGTTTTGAACTTTAAATGGTTGTACAGGATCCAATAAGTCGGATTTGCTCGAAACAAGAAACGTCCAAATCTATTTGATAATGATTTTCTAATGAAGTAGAAAAATCGGGTTTTCGTATTGTAGATTTTGTTACATGTCCAAATTAAATTTCCAAATTGTCGCTATGTAATTCGTTTATATTATATAACACTTTATTATATAAAAATAAAAAGGTTTCTAATATATTGAATATCGTTTTGACTTGAAATTCGACCCGGAGGGTTTTATTTTGAAAATATGTGAAATTCTGCTCGGATATGTTCGATTATAATATTTTAATATTATTATACTGAGGTAATTTAAAATGGATTTATTTTAACTTAAATTTGACCCTTAAAAAGGGATTTTATTCAAACGATCTCTGTTTTCAACAAAACGAATTATTTTATTAAGTCTGTAATAGCTAAGTATTGCTAGATTTGAAATTTCGCTCCAATTAGAGTAATTCTGTGAGCGTAGCAAAATAAAATGTAAACAAATCGACCGTTTAGACATGAATGAGCGTCGGTTTTGCAAACGAGAACTCGACGAAACAAGATTCATTAGGACTATACGTCGAATTTGTAACAACCTGGAAAATCTAAGCCAATTTAAAAATTTTATTTTGGCCCTTTTAGTGAATTTTGGATATTTAAAATGAATTATTTTAAATAATAACGACGAGAAATTTATTTTGAATAGAATTAGAATGTATATATTTATATAGACCGTCGTTGGAATATAAATATTTATTTTTAATTATAAAAGGAATTGAAAACGGCGCGGTAGTTTGAAATTTCGATTTCAAATTTCAAATTTCAAATGAATGTACAGGATTCAAAATAAACCGGATTTTAGCGAAACCAAAAACATTAGGATCTATTTGCAAATATCTTTCCAACTAATCCGAAAAATTGAAATTTCATAGCAGGAATAAAAAGTTATGCCCAGTTGAAAATTCAGAATAGTCGCTATGGAATTTTAGCCCTTAAAATGGAAATTTTGCAAAAGACCTCTGTTTTCGATGAAACCACTTTTGTTGGATCCGGGATGTTAAGTTATTCATAGATTCCAAAATTCATAATTTTCTGAATCAATATGTGAGCGTGGCAAAAGAAAACGTGTTTTGACCGTTTTAGTCAATTTGGATCGACCAGAAAATGACCATTTTTCAAACGGTCTCCAAATTTGACAAAATTAATATTTTTAGGACTGTATCGTCAAAACATAGGCAGATTTATTTTTCTGGAATTTTTGGAGTCCGTATGTGGCCCCAGTAAATTGAAATGTACGTTTGAATTGAATATATATAGATTTATATTTTAATTTAAACGGAAACTGATCGTAATAGCCGAATTGGGTTACAAAACATATCCCATTATGTTTGGAAAGAGGGTAATTAGCTAGTGGCCATGGTCGGTGGGTTTGGATTGGAGTTAGAATGGAAATGTAACTTTTTGGAGATTAAATTAATTAAATACATAATTAAATAAAATAGTCAACCCCCTTATCTTCCTTCCCCCTTTCACTCCCGTTCATTTCGGATCTGGAGAAAGAAAAAAAACACGAGAACAAAACCGCCGCCGCCTCGTTCCTCCGTTCCCCCATCGTCAGACCTCCACCGTGCGCCACCCCCTTGTAGTCGCCGCCCTCCCCTCCTCTTCCCCTTCTCTCTCTCCTCGCCTAAAACCCGAACCCTAGTCCCAATTCAGCGAGCACCACCCACCAGACCGGCCGCCTCTGACCATACCCCCAGACCACCGCTCCAACGCGCCATCTCTATCCCCTCATGAACTCCGCTGTAAGTTTTAATTGATTTTAAATAATTAGTTTAATTTAATTAAAAGCATGGTTTTTTTTAAAATCAGTTTTTATAAGGAAAACATTGTTTTTAAATTTGAGATTTTTATATAAAGGGCATTGTTTTAGAAATAAAAATGTGATTTTTATTTTTAGATATAGAAAGGTTAGATTTTTAACATTAAAAAGATTTGATTTTTAATTTGAAAAAGATTTGATTTTTAATTTGAAAAAGATTTGATTTTTAAAATGTAAAAGGTATTATTTTTATTAGTAGAAAGATTAGATTTTTATCAATATAAAAATTCGATTTTTACATATATGAATAACGATAAAAATTCGATTTATATATATATGAAGTGGAAATAAAAATATGATTTTATTTATTGGAATAAAGCGATAAAAATATGATTTTTATTATATATATACAGCGAAGTAAAAATATGATTTTTAGTTAGATAAAAATATATAAACATCGTATTGAGAATGTGATTTTTACTATGAACAGCGTGAAGAAGATTGCGTTGGAATTTAGGAAAACCCCAAACCATTCAGAAATAGAGAATGGAGGAGTAGAACCCAAAGGTGAGAACTTCTCACTTTTTATTTTATTTCTAGTTAAAATATATACTAGGATGCAGACAGTGCTTAGTAGCACCCGACACCCGTCGTCCACAGACCATGGATAACTTGTTTGTTTGATTGATGTGTTGTGAAAATTGATTGTGTAATGTGGAACGGAATAAAATATTTTATAGTTAAAAATATATTTCTTAACGCGTATATGAATAAATAAATATTTATAAACAAATCGAGCAATTTGTTTACGTGCACACATTTGACTAATATTGATTGGGACGATAAATTTTACACATCGCCCAACTGCACAAATAAAATTCATTATTTGTTGATTGAAACCCCACATCGGTATTGGGATGATATATGACACACACTAATCCTAATAATTAGTTGTAGGTCTATTGATTGATTGACAAGCTATGTAAGCGTTGAATATTTATATTTGATGCTTATGCAGTGTAGAATGCATTCTGGATGATGGTTGACTGTGTTTGATTGTTGTTATATACATGTGTGTAAGAAATCCATATAAATCAAATTATATGGTAATTGATTGTGTCTGATTCCAGTTCAGAAAGAATGAATATTTTAAAATAACAAATATTTTAAAATAACGAATATTTTGAAATAATGAATATTTTAAAGTAATATTTAGTAAAGGATCAAAATTTGGTTTTGATGTTCGATTTGGGATGGACACGAATATATTTAAATATATTAAGCCGTGTTGATTAGATTAACGCCATTTTGACGTGAACAATATTTATATCGATTTTATTCGTTTCTATAACGAATATCGAAAAGGAATCGATTTCAAAATCTAATGTTTTGAAAATACTATCATTTATATATCGATGATATGGAATATTCAATTTTGATTTGAAATTGAATATGAATTTGAAATCGTTTTGAAAATGAATTTTACACAATTTATAAAATACGTTTTAAATGGAAATCGATGAATATATATATATATATATATATATATATATATATATATATAATATAATGGATTGAATAGAACGCGTCGCGCTGCGTTAGTTCACGAATTTCGACCATTGATTTCGAATGGACATTACGGGAGATCCGACCGTCGGATTCTCCTAAAATCGGAACCGTTGGGTTCGTATCGAAAAGAGCTTTCTAACGAATACAAGAAATTAGAAATCTAATGGTTGGATTTGGAATTATGTCCAAATAAAATTTGGAAAAGGTCATTATAAGTGCAGTTCGATGGCCGTTAATGGAAATCGACTGTACGGGCCTTTATAAAAATATTAAAAATATAAATAATTTGTGTAAATTCATATCAAATGATCTAGAAAGAATTGGGATGAAAAATTCCATATTTTAAAGGATAAAAATATATTTTTATCAAAATGAACTAGTTAGGAACTAGAATATAATCCAATATTTTTAAATAAGTAAATTGGATTCGAAATGGTTTTAAAATAACCAGAATTTCCAATATATGAATTGGAATGGATCGGAATCGAAATTACCTTCGGAATATTTCGATATTGGGTTTCGTGATTATACAGATATTGTGGAGGAATTTGGAAGATATATATATATCGTTATTCCAATACGATATTTGTTGGTTTCAGAATTCAACATTGAATATAAGCCGATATATTTTCTGTTCAGAGCCTTGTATTTAATATCTAATTGGATTTTGGGTTTGCCGTGAACGGTATCTTTAATAGTACTGTTCTTAAACCCAATGGAGTTTAGAAAATTAGAAACTGACTGGAGATAGTTTGGATGAATGGTTTCCTTGGTATTGATCTGATGTTGGTTTCGACCTTCGAGGTTAAAACTTAGGGAATTGTTCTCTTACTAATTTACGGTTAAAGACTGATGGAAGGTGAATTGGGTTTATTGTGAGCTGTATTTTTAACTACATTCGTTCTTTAACTCGATTTACGATGAAATGTGATTTGGAATGTATAAATCTTTTTATTAAGATTTAACAGGAATTTTCCAAAGTAAAGTTTTCCAATTTAATATATATTAAATTGGAATTGAATGGAATTCGATTTGATAATAATCGAAATGAAATTTTGTGGAGGATGACTGCTAATACATATGGAATTTAAAAGGCGTTGCCGATATCCCATTTATATTATTGGTCGGATACGGAAATTGTTATCGATTATATATCGATTTGTTCTTCTGTGAAGATTCTATAATTAATGCAATGTGATTTGGGTTTGTCGTGAATGGTATCTTTAATAATACTGTTCTTAGGCCCAATGGAGTTAAGAAAATCAGAAACTAACTAGAGATTAGTTAAGTTGAATGGTTTCCTGGGTATTGATCTGATGTTGGTTTCGGCCTTCGGGGTTAATACTTAGGGGATTGTTCACTTGCTACTTTACGGTTAGAGGCTGATGAAATGGAATGTGGTTTTGGATTTAGAACCGTGTTTTAAATGACATTGGTTCTTTAGCCCAGTTAAAGACAGGATATGGTTTCCCAAGTTAAACAATCGTTAATATTGACTTTTGGGAAGATTAAAACCAAGTGGAGTTTTAATGCATCTTTAATTAGATTGAATTGATATCCAAAGGGAGATTAAAGAATAAATTTATAGAATTTATCTTTGATAAAATTAATGGGAACCTTTCCCAAAGTATATGAATATTTGGATACAGAAATATTCTGGATTGGAATGAGGCATATGTTGTGTTTTTATAGCACTTGTTTATTATATACGTGGGTTATTCAGAAAGACCGGGTTTATCCCATTCTGAATAACTGATTCAACGATATTTCGAGGATGAAGACGGTGGTTGAAGACCAGAGGTCTTCACATCGTTTGGATGATTACTGTTGTCTTGATCGGGCTGTACACCCAAGGCGAGGTAATAAGTGGTGATCGTCCATACGTACTTGGAGATCGACGAATATGCGTGGGCCTCTCCCCTGTATTGGACATACGGGGGAGGAATAAGATGCCTCCGGTTTCATTCAGACCTAGAATGAACTTGTAAATGGATGTGTGTCTGACATCAGATTTCATTCTGTGTGATTGATAGGCATCGGTTGCATAGCATGAATTGCCTATGTGGCATGCTGAGATGCAAATGATCAAGGCTTCTGTTGAAAAGCAGGATCTTGTGGTTGATGATCAAAGCACGACCTTTGTGGCATAGCTTTGTGTAGCGTTAATTCACGAGCCTCGCACCCCGTTGTGAACCAGAAACAGGAGAGGACATCATGGAGGGCATTCGTTTCCTTTCTAGCTAGGAGCGGTGTCAGCGTTTTGCATTCCCTAGCATTTTACTTATGTGGATGATGGACAGTGAGGTGCCTCGGTAATATCGATCGTTCCAGGGCCGATGGAGTCATTTGGCTCAGTTACACCCCATAGGATGGGGAAACGTAGTGTTCAGGCATTTTAATCCACATCGAGTGGACCGACCCTGACGATCCAAAGGCTTGATAGAGTACTTGCCAGAGACACGGGCTAGAGCGTCACGAAGCAGTAAGGACGATCCCTTGCCTTGGTTAACAGATGGAAATCCAACTTCCAGTACGTGACATTTGCGGTTTTGATTGTAGAGCCTAGTATTGGCGACATGATATATGGTACCCATGCCATCTAGGATTGATACATTTATATTTGAAGTTGTTTTATACACTATACTCTTATAATAGTATCAAATGATTTGTTTTAACGTACCAAGCATGTTTGGCTATTATAAGGGAAAACCCTATCCCCCGGCTTGCGTTGCAATGTGTGATAGGACTTGGGTCTTATAGTAGCTTAATTTTCCAAAAAGCATTGCGCTGTTTTGTCATATGCACTGGTATTCTTGGGAGGAAACCCATTCTGTGTTATACGACGTGGTCCCTTGATATATCTGATTTAAAGTAAAGTTCTAAATAACTGTTTTAGTTCTCACACCAGTCACATGACTGACCTGGAGTTTATTGTTTTAACCTAAACTCTGGGTGCCTCTATTTTCCACACGGGTAGCTTGTAGTTTTGGTTTTGCAGATTTATATTCACAGGATCCTTGTTTACAGCTGGAATGATATTCAGAAAGCTCTGTATCTATATATTCTTTTCAGTTGTGTTTTGTATTATTTTTCCGCTGCATTGTAATTTGTAAACCTCTGATATTTAGTAAATGTGTAATAAATATTCATACTATATATATTCTTGTATTTTGATGAAATTGTTGTAATAAGCAATGAAATGTTCTTCTGCTTGTGTTCTGATTCGTCTTGTCCTCAAGGCAATCCGTTCTTTCTCTTCTCTTCGGAGACCGGGGAAGTTCGGGTCATCTCATTTTGGTATCAGAGCTTTTGTTTACAGAGCTCGGAGAATAAGACACATTAGAACCAAACGAAAGAATTCATCAGAGATTGGATTAGTAATATCCAATGAGAATGACTTGTTAGAGATGGGATCAGCAGTATACTAGAATGAGTGGAAAGAGTGTTATTTTCAAAATTTAAAGTTTGTTATTCGTATTTGAATATTTATTTTAAATTGAATTTGGACTATAAAGTATATGGAGATTTTGAATATACGTCTGATCCACGTGTATACGAAGCCTTAAATATACTGGATAGTTATAGAATCACACTCTATTCGCTGGGAATAATCCTGATGATAGCAGCTGCATCATCAGTATTTATGCTCGAGTTTCGAAAGTGGGATATTTATATAATTCCAATTGGCTGGTGTGAGAGAACCAAAACTAGATAGGGCTTATTGTTGTGAATTGGCATCAAAAAACATGATTTTCTGTATATGTATCAAAATTGTGAATTTGAAAAGTTAATCAACTAATTGATTGATGATTGTATTGTGCGATTATTTATTTAAATCAACATGTGAAAGAAAGGTAAATTTAGGCCAAATTGAACCAAATATTGAACTGTATTGAAAATTCATCGCATTTTCATACATGTAAATACGTGATTATTGAACAGGTCATAGCAAAGAGGCTAGAGCAAAAGAATAAAATTGCTTGCCCAACAAATAGGTACATGTTTATTGTATTTCTTGGGGTTTTTGATGATTTTGTGAGCTGATTGGCTAGCCGCTTGGTTGTTTCTTTTTGGATTGGAGAGGCCTGTGTGGCAATTTCAGGATTTTCCCGATGCTCCCGTACAGGGGAGGTTATGGCGAAATTTTTCGAAAATTTAGGGTGTTAGCCAAATTTTTGAAAAATTTGTAAAGTTCTTAGAAATTGAAAAGTTAAAGAACTTAAGCCGTAATGAAAGTTGAGTTGGTTTGTAAAACAACTTTCAGCTCCGTTCCTTTTCAAGGACGAAAAGATTTTAAGTTGGGGAGATTGTAACAACGCGGAAAATCCTAGCCAATTTAAAAATTTTATTTTGGCCGTTTTAGTGAATTTTGGATATTTAAAATGAATTAGTTTAAATAATAATGACGAGAAATTTATTTTGAATAGATTTAGAATGTATATATTAATATAGATCGTCAATGGAATATAAATATTTATTTTTAATTATAAAGGAAATTGAAACTGGCATGGTAGTTTGAAAATTCGATTTCAAATTACAAATGAATGTACAGGATTCAAAATAAATCGGATTTTAGCGAAACCAAAAATATTAGGATCTATTTGCAAATATCTTTCCAAAGAATCCAAAAATTGAAATTTCATAGCGGGGATAAAAAGTTATGCCCAGTTGAAAATTCAGAATAGTCGCTATGGAATTTTGGCCCTTAAAAATGGAAATTTTGCAAAATACCTCGTTTTCGACGAATCCACTTTTGTTGGATCCGGGATGTCGAGTTATTGCTAGATTCCAAAAGTCATAATTTTCTGAATCAATATGTGAGCGTGGCAAAAGAAAACGTGTTTTGACAGGTTCAGTCAATTTGGATCGACCAGAAAATGGCCATTTTTCAAACGTTCTCCAAATTTGACGAAATTAGTTTTGTTAGGACCGTATCGTCAAAACAAAGCCAGATTTATTTTTCTAGAATTTTTGGAGCCCGTATGTGGCCCCAGTAAATTGAAATGTACGTTAGAATTGAATATATGTAGATTTATATTTTAATTTAAACGGAAACTGATTGTAACAGCTGAATTGGGTCGCGAAACATATCCCATTATGTTCGAAATGAGGGTAATTATCTAGGGAGACAGTCGGTGGGTTTGGATTGGAGTTCGAATGGAAAGTTAACTTTTTGGAGATTAAATTAATTAAATATATAATTAAATAAAATCGTCAACCCCCTTATCTTCCTTCCCCTGTCCCTCCCGTTCATTTTGGATCTGGGTAAGGAAAAAAAACCGCGTGAACAAAAACGACTCCGCACCGTTCCTCCGTTCCCCCATCGCCGGACCTCCACCGTGCGCCACCCCCTTGTGGTCGCCGCCCTCCCCTCCTCTTCCCCTTCTCTCTCTCCTTACCTAAAACCCGAACCCTAGCACCAAATCAGCGAGCACCACACACCAGACCGGCCGCCTCCGACCACACCCCCAGACCACCGCTCCGACGCGCCATCTCTAACCCCCCCCCCCTTGAACTCCGCTGTAAGTTTTAATTGATTTTAAATAATTAGTTTAATTTAATTAAAAGCATGGTTTTTTCTAAATCAGTTTTGATAAGGAAAACATTGTGTTTAAATTTGAGATTTTTATATAAAGGGCACTGTTTTAGAAATAAAAATGTGATTTTTATTTTTAGATATAGAAAGGTTAGATTTTTAACATTAAAAAGATTTGATTTTTAATTTGAAAAAGATTTGATTTTTAATTTGAAAAAGGTTTGATTTTTAAAATGTAAAAGGTATGATTTTTATTAGTAGAAAGATTAGATTTTCATCAATATAAAAATTCGATTTTTACATATATGAATAGCGATAAAAATTCGATTTTTATATATATAAAGTAGAAATAAAAATATGATTTTATTTATTGGAATGAAGCGATAAAAATATGATTTTTATTATATATATATATATATATATAGCGAAGTAAAAATATGATTTTTAGTTAGATAAAAATATATAAACATCGTATTAAGAATGTGGTTTTTATTATGAACAACGTGAAAAAGATTACGTTGGAATTTAGGAAAAATCCAAACCATTCAGAAATGGAGAATGGATGAGTGGAACCCAAAGGTGAGAATTTCTCACTTTTTATTTTATTTCTAGTTAAAATATATACTAGGATGCAGACAGTGCTTAGTAGCACCCGATACCCATCGTCCATAGACCATGGATGACTTATTTGTTTGATTGATGTGTTGTGAAAATTGATTGCATGATGTGGAATGGAATAAAATATTTTATAGTTAAAAATATAATTCTTAACGTGTATATGAATAAATAAATATTTATAAACAAATCGGACGATTTGTTTATGTACACACATTTGACTGATATTGATTGGGACGATAAATTTTACACATCGCCCAACTGCACAAATAAAAATCATTATTTGTTGATTGAAACCCCACACGGGTATTGGGATGATATATGACACACACTAATCCCAATGATTAGCTGTATGTTTATCGATTGATTGACAAGCCGTGTAAGCGTTGAATATTTATATTTGTTGCTTATGCAGTGTAGAATGCACTCTGGATGATGGTTGACTATGTTTGATTGTTGTTATATACATGTGTGTATGAAATCCATATAAATCAAATTATATGGTAATTGAGTGTGTCTGATTCCAGTTCAAAAAGAATGAATATTTTAAAATAACGAATATTTTAAAGTAATATTCAATAAAGGATCAAATTTGGTTTTGATGTCCGATTTGGGATGAACACAAATATATTTAAATATATAAAGCCGTATTGATTAGATTAACGTCATTTTGACGTGAACGATATTTATATCAATTTTATTCATTTCTATAATGAATATCGAAAAGGAATCGATTTCAAATTCTAATGTTTTGAAAATACTTTCATTTAAATATCGATGATATAGAATATTCAATTTTGATTTGGAATTGAATATGAAGTTGAAATCGTTTTGAATATGAATTTAAAACAATTTATAAATTACGTTTTAAATGGAAATCGATGAAAAATATATTATATATATAATATAATGGCCTGAATAGAACGCGCTGCGGCAGTTTGCGAATTTCGACCATTGATTTCGAATGGACATTACGGGAGATCCGATCGTCGGATTCTCCTAAAACCGGAACCGTTGGGTTCGTATCGAAAAGAGGTTTCTAACAAATACAAGAAATTATAAATCAAGTGGTCGGATTTGGAATTATGTCCAAAACAAATTTGAAAAAGGTCGTTGTAAGTGCAGTTCGATGGCCGTTTATGGAAATCGACTATACGGGCCTTGATAAAATTATTAAAAATATCAATAATTTGTGTAAATTCATAACAAATGATCTAGAAAGAATTAGGATGAAAATTCCATATTTGAATGGATAAAAATATATTTTTATCAAAATGATCTAGAATATAATCCAATATTTTCAAATAAGTAAATTGGATTTGAAATGGTTTTAAAATAACCAGAATTTCCAATATATGAATTGGAATGGATCGGAATCGAAATTACCTTCGGAATATTTCGTTATTGGGTTTCGTGATTATACGGATATTGTGGAGGAATTTGGAAGATATATATATATCGTTATTCCAATACGATATTTGTTGGTTTCATAATTCGACACTGAATATAAGCCGATATATTTTCTATTAAGAGCCTTGTATTTAATATCAAATTGGATTTTGGGTTTGCCATGAACGGTATCATTAATAGTATTGTTTGTAAACCCAATGGAGTTTAGAAAATTAGAAACTGATTGGAGATAGTTTGGATGAATGGTTTCTTGGGTATCGATCTGATGTTGGTTTCGGCCTTCAGGGTTAATACTTAGAGAATTGTTCTCTTACTAATTTACGGTTAGAGACTGATGGAAGGTGAATTGGGTTTATTGTGAACTGTGTTTTTAACGACATTCGTTCTTTAACCCGATTTACGGTGAAATGTGATTTGGAATGTATAAATCTTTTTATTAAGATTTAAAAGGAATTTTCCAAAGTAAAGTTTTCCAATTTAATACATATTAAATTAGAATTGAATGGAATTCGATTTGATAATAATCGAAATGAAATTATGTGGAGGATGACTGTTAATACATATGGAATTTAAAAGGCATTGCCGATATCCCAGTTAAATTATTGGTCCAATACGGAAATTGATATCGATTATATATTGATTTGTTCTTCCGTGAAGATTCCATAATTAATGGAATGTGTTTTGGGTTTGTCGTGAATGGTATCTTTAATAATACTGTTCTTAGGCCCAATGGAGTTAAGAAAATCAGAAACTAACTAGAGATTAGTTAAGTTGAATGGTTTCCTTGGTATTGATCTGATGTTGGTTTTGGCCTTTGGGTTTAGTACTTATGGGATTGTTCACTTGCTACTTTCCGGTTAGAGGCTGATGAAATGGAATGTGATTTTGGATTTATCGTGAACCGTGTTTTAAATGACATTGTTTCTTTAACCCAGTTAAAGACAAGATATGGTTTCCCAAGTTAAAAAATCGTTAATATTGATTTTTGGGAAGATTAAAACCAAGTGGAGTTTTAAAGCATCTTAAATTAGATTGAATAGATATCCAAAGGAAGATTAAAGAATAAATTTAAAGAATTTATCTTTGATAAAATTAATAGGAATCTTTCCCAAAGTATATGAATATTTGGATAAAGAAATATTCTGGATTGGAATGTGGTGTATGTTGTGTTTTTATAGCACTTGTTTATTATATACGCGAGTTATTCAGAAAGACCGGGTTTATCCCATTCTGAATAACTGATTCGACGATATGTCGAGGATGAAGACGGTGGTTGAAGACCAGAGGTCTTCACATCGTTTGGATGATTACTAATGTCTTGATTGGGTTGTACACCCAAGGCGAGGTAATAAGTGGTGATCGTCCATACGTACTTGGAGATCGACGGATATGCGCGGGCCTCTCCCTGTATTGGACATACGGGGGAGGAATAAGGTGCCTCCGGTTTCGTTCAGACCCAGAACGAACTTGTAAATGGATGTGTGTCTGACATCGGATTTCATTCTGTGTGATTGATAGGCATCGGTTGCATAGCATGAATTGCCTGTGTGGCATGCTGAGATGCAAATGATCAAGGCTTCTGTTGAAAAGCAGGATCTTGTGGTTGATGATCAAAGCACGACCTTTGTGGCATAGCTTTGTGTAGCATTAATTCACGAGCCTCGCACCCTGTTGTGAACTAGAAACGGGAGAGGACATCAGGGAGGGCATGCGTTTCCTTCTAGCTAGGAGTGGTTTCAGCGTTTTGCATGCCCTGGCATTTTACTTATGTGGATGATGGATAGCGAGGCACCTCGGTTATATCGCTCGTTCCGGGGCCGATGGAGTCATTTATCTCAGTTACGCCCCATAGAGCGGGGAAACATAGTGTTCAGGCATTTTAATCCACATCGAGTGGATCGGCCTTGACGATCCAAAGGCTTGACAGAGTACTTGCCTAAGACACGGGCTAGAGCGTCTCGAAGCGGTAAGGACGATCCCTTGCCTTGGTTCACAGATGGAAATCCAACTTCCAATACGTGACATTTGTCGTTTTGATTGTAGAGCCTAGTATTGGCGACATGATATATGGTACCCATGCCATCTAGGATTGATACATTTATATTTGAAGTTGTTTTATACACTATGCACTTATAATAGTATCAAATGATTTGTTTTAACGTACCAAGCATGTTTGGATATTATAAGGGAAAACCCTATCCCCTGGCTTGCGTTGCATTGTGATATAGGACTTGGGTCTTATAATAGCTTCATTTTTTCAAAAAGTATTGCGCTGTTTTGTTATATGCACTGGTATTCTTGGGAGGAAACCCGTTCCGTGTTATACGGCGTGGTCCCTTGATATGTCCGATTTAAAGTAAAGTTCTAATTAATTGTTTTAGTTCTCATACCAATCACATGACTGATCTGGAGTTTATTGTTTTAACCTAAACTCTGGGTGCCCCTATTTTCCACACGGGTAGCTTGTAGTTTTGGTTTTGTAGATTTATATTCACATGTTCCTGGTTTACAGCTGGAATGATATTTAGAAAGCTCTGTATCCGTATATTCTTTTCAGTTGTATTTTGTATTATTTTTCCGCTGCATTGAAATTTGTAAACCTCTGATATTTAGTAAATGTGTAATAAATATTCATACTCTGTATATTCTTGTATTCTGATGAAATTGTTGTAATAAGCAATTAAATGTTCTTTTGTTTGTGTTCTGATTCGTCTTGTCCTCAAGGAAATCCGTTCTTTCTCTTCTCTTCGGAGACCGGGGAAGTTCGGGTCGTCTCAGAATTATACCACGACGTCCATTTTCGTTACGAACAGAGTTTGTATGTAATCATAGTAATCAATAAAAATAGTGTTCAGAAATTGTGATAGGCTTAAATAAAAATTGTTAGTCATGTCAATAAAAATCTTCAGTCACATCACAATAAAATAATATAATATAATATTATTTGTTTTATCTATAAAATAACCTACGGTGGCATTTCTATTTTCCTAAAACCAATTCACCTTTCCCCATTTGTTCTTCAAAATCTTTTCTTCCAGTAATTACTCCCACCTTTAAAATTCAATAACAATTTCCTTAAATTTCTATAAATTCAAAGAAAATTATGATTGGATTATTGCAAAAATAAGCTTCAATTTTGTGTTAAATTGTATGACTCGATCATAGTTTAGGGGTTGATTTTTTTGGGACAGTGGATCTAAAGGGCGACAGCTGGAGGCGGTTTACCCTCGATTATGGTGAAATCCAGTCAAGTTGAGGGAGATGGTTTCAGGTGAAGCTAGAGGGATGTCTAGCGGTCGTTTCTGTAGTGGTTGGGTGGACTTTGGTGAAGGGTGGTCGGAGAACGAAGGAGAATAACCGAGTGTTTTTCTGTGTTAATTCCTTTAATGTTGCAGTCGGTTTTTTTGATGATGGAAGCATTGTAGGAGATGGGAAGAGGCAAGACCGGTGTAAGGTGGAAGCTGGAGGTATGACAAATATTACGGTGGCGGACCGGAGATGTCAGGAGCCATGTTTGGTCGGCGGTGAGGATTGAATGGAGGGTTTCTGTGTCATGTCTTTTCTGGAAGAATGTTCGGTTTTTGAATAGAGGAGTAGACAGTGGGGCCTGGAACATGGAGGTGGGTCTGAGGTGGTTGGTTGGTCGTCGGTGCGTTAGAGGAGGTCGGTGCGGTGGCTTGAAGCTGTTGGAGAAGGAGCATGGATCGGTGAAAGGACATAATGGCATCGGGTTTATTTTTATAGAAGAGAGGAAGGTATCGGGTTTTAATTGTAAGCGGGGGTTCGGGAAAATAGGAGAAACCGCGTCCCCTTGATGACGTGTTAAGCAGTCTAATGACATGGTTAATGTTAATCCGATAATTAGTATTTTAATTAATAATTTATATGCCTTAAATAATCATTGAACTTGAAATTGGTGTAATCAGCTCGTACTTTATCAGTTTCACAGGAAACAGGGTTCGTTGGAGTCGCAGGGAAGAGCACTACACTGTTGAGCAGGCTCGGAAAGGATTGGAAGTTGTTGATTTTTCATTTAATTTTAAATGCTATTTTACGATTAAATGAAAATAATGCACAAATCGATCTTTGTAAATAAATGGTGAGTTAATTCTCACACTTTTCTAGAATGTTGTGATGGATTAAATTCATATTATTAATAATTGTCATTAATAAGTAAAAATTGGTTAATGGCTGTTATGGATGATTCTTATTTTTTTTTATTGGTTGATTGTTTATAAGTATTTATAAATTAGTTGTTCAACTGCATTATATTAAATTTCTCATTTCATATGCTATTATGAAATTATGTTATTAACTCTTATGCAGGGAAGAATAGATTAGAGGAATCAATCCAAATTCCTCAAATAAATTGTATATTATTTTTTGTTCTCATGTTGTTAAATATGAATTGTTTATTCCAATTTAGTTTATATTATGTTTAGATAACGTTGATTGAGTGTTGATTGTTGAATCTAAACTTAACAATCATTGTGTTTTAATCAATATGCAGTATTGATCGAGTAATTGGCAGCAGATGGTCTAAAATCCATCGTTTTGAGGCATTAATTTGTCGTTAAGTGAATTGACATATGTTATGTTATAAAAATTATTTTTATAACTGAATCGAAGTTTCAGTTTTATTTTAGTTATTAATAAATTGATATTTATGACTTTATTTTATATGGAAAATGCTAAAGTGATTTATATAGTAACATCTTGTGTTTTAATACATAATGTAGTTAGATATTAATAAGAAAGTTAATAAACTGAGTAAAATTGTTCCCAGGGAAATAATTAAGTGAGATTATATTACTTTAACTTAACAATTTTTATAAACTAGTTGATCTTTAATTTAACTATGTTTAAGATGATTAATGAATAGTTCATTATTTAAATTATCATAATGATATTTACTAACCTAATGTTAGTTAATAATGAAGTAATATACTTTTACTTTATTGATGAAAAGGTAAATTATTACTTTAAAGAGTTTTACTTTTTAAATGAAACCATTGAAGAAGCTATTAAGTTTAAATGGATTCTAATTGAATCATGCTAAAGGAATTCAAAAAGGGAATGTTAAGAACGAATCCAAGTTTATAAGCAAATAGGGGTTTTGAAGTTTTGAAGCAAGAGTTAATGTTTGAGTAAATGATTTACTTAATAATATATAGAAGTTTTGAAGAAAGGGTTAATGTTTGAGTAAATGATTTACTTAATAATCTATTAAGTAAAATGGTTATAGTCAATTGAGATTTTCAAAAGTAAGCTTATGGTCTATAAAACCATGTTATAAATAGAAAATAAGATCTGATTGATATTATCAGAATATGGGTTTTGAGTTACGAACTTCTATCTATTATGAGATAAGAGTGTTATTGATTAAGGTCGGTGAGGTAAATAAAGTACCCCAACTTGAACGACTTCACTGTTAACGAGGAATGATATTAGTTTGTAATAGTAAAGGAGGTTGAAATGAGTTATTATTTCCATAAAACATTTGCAATTCATTTGCAAGGCTTGAAATGTAATTTAATATAATTAAACAACATGTAAATTAACGTTGTTTAGCCCGAGTTGAAACATAAAGTCTTATTTATACCAATAGGCTAATTATGTAGCAATATTGTCAGAATTTAATGAGAATAAAGTGAAGTGTGAATAAAGGAAAGGTATTGTTTCCAAATGATGAAACAAAAGATGAGTTGTCAAGATATGTAAATGGAATCGACTTAAATCTATGAAATAATTTTCAATGATTCGATAAAGAGTTTTAATGAATGATTTTAAACATTGAGGGCCGAGCTGCCAAGGTACTTGACAGTACTGTCGTGGGTTGATAGTTAAAGAACCGACTATCAATGAATATATTATTGGATCATTTGACATGTTATTTCAAAGAGATCGGGATGGAAACTATACCCAAAACGAATTAAAATTAATGTTTTGTTGCGAATCTAACTTGTAGGGAATAAAGATGGAGAATTAAAGACCGTAGATCTTCGTAAAATGGAAGAATTACTTATAATCTCTGACTTGCAACCTAAGATACACTGTGATTCTATCGTGATTGGAACCTATGGATTTGCAAGGACTACTCGCTACTGATTTGTAGCATGATTCCAAGGATGTGGTGGGAGGGTGCTTTCGGTTCATCTTGTTCCTGAATGACTTGTATGGACGAATATCTGACAAAGTATTTCTTAAGGGTCACGTACGTTGATTTTTACAAATATACCAAGTTTGGTCATGGAGAAATTCTGTCTTAACACCCAGAGTATACTTGTGGACATCAATTAGTGATTTTACGGATACGAAGATGTGGCATTCAAAGTGAATATGATGTGATGTTGAAAAAAGTAAAACGTGACCTCAAGCCTCATCAACCGAGAAATGGCAAAAAATGGGTAGGTCGCATGGCTAGTTGGATCGCCCCCAAGTCGGGTGTATTATCACCATCAAGAGCAATTCCATTTCCTTCTTAAATCTTTCGATGCTATCTTGTAGGAACAGTGTGCAGCGTCCACTATGGGTGATAATACATTCGGTCCACTCAATTAAATGAGTGACCAGTCATGTTTAGCCTGGATTGCAAGATGTTCTTGTTGAACCCTAGTGTATCCCCCTCTAGAGTACACTAATCGGATGGTGGTCCCATACCTTTTCATAGATGATATCCAATCTCCAATAAGCACCATGCTGTTTTTGATTATATACTATGTATGTAGAGCATGAGATGCAAGCATTCTGCTAGATGGTTATTTATTTGTGATTCGGTAGACATTATTATAATATCACTGGATTTTGATATATCAAAAAAAAAATGGGTTATAGTAAGGTAAAAATTGTTTGTGCTTATGTGTGGACTGGTCTTACTATTATCCTTTCCTTTCAAAGGATTTTTCTGAAGTTAAGTCGATTGTTTGATGTGAATTTAGCACTGAAAGTATTCCAGACTGATCCAGGTGTTTTTTCTTTTCTTCAAAATGCGCTCAGGTCAGATCGAACATATTTTTCCAAGTTAGTTTTTGCTTGGAGTTTCAAGAGTTGGAAGCAGGAGACTTCACCTTTAGTTATTTAGAGTTTGTTCCACTGTATTGATACATGTTGTACTCTGATGATTGGTATGTATATAGATTTTTCTTTTGTATAAAGATATATTGTTATATTATATTTTATTTGTTCCACAGTGAGATTATGATGTTCTTCTTCTTTTCTTCTATTCTAATATTTCTTTCTTTCCTCATCCTCTAATTTCTTTCTTATATCTTTTTGCTTTTCTGTATAATTTGGGTTGACTGTTATAGTTAAATGTCATCTTAAATTATATAGAAAAGTAGGATGTTATAGAAATATTTTGAAGGAAATGACCATACCCTAAGGATTGCGAACCCCATAACTGTGCTGCATTTCTCCGGTTTCGGCCATTTCAAAGATGTGAGGCTTTACGAAGTCACAATACACAAAGCTATGGTTTATACTAAAGACATGCACTGATCATCTGCAGCTCATTTCACTTTGCATGCCACATTGTTAACCCATAAATCATAGTTTATGTCTACCAATATATAACCCTTGAGCTCGTTCATCTCAAAGATAGTGTTAAGCTAAGAGAATAGTTTCTTCATCACCAAATATAGATATATTGCTATGATATAAATTACAATGTTAGAGATATAATTCATATAAATTCGTTTCGGGACTGAATGAAACCGAAGGCACTTTATTCCTCATCCAATAAAAGAGAGAAGCCCTTGTAAATATGGAAATTCTCCAAATACATCCGGGCTTACCGCTATATATATAATCTCAATACTGGAGCAACCTCGTGAAGAGAAAATCAATAGGCAATTCTTCCGACGTGAAGATTTATGATCTTGTATCAACGTCTTTAATATCTTCATTTACCCAATTTCATCATATTATTGTTCGGAAAGGTTTCCAAATAGAAATATAATACAAGTCTTTCCGAATAACAAGCGTTATTTTAAAATAATATGGATATACAAGATTTAAATTAAGTCTTGTAACATCTCGGCAGATGTTCGATGCTCGAATTTTGACAATAATTCCTAATCCTATATTACTTATCAAAACCCAAGTATCGAAAGCACCAAATAGTCAATAGAAAGAAATTAGAAGGTAAGGAAAAAGAACGAAAGTTTAGAATAGAAGAAAAGAAAAAGGATTAAACAAACCAACACAACGCAGAGTCTCAACTCACAGCGAAAATAAATATAATATAAATAAATATTTATTTAGAGTTTGAAATAATACTTGCAACCATCAGAGTGCAACAGGCAACCAATACATCTGGACAGTTATTACAACCTATCCTCATATACAACGTATAGCGGAATAAATACAAATACGGTTCATATGTCGGAACTCCTCCAGCATGTCAGCTAAAGTTCATAACATCCTATCATGAACCTGTAAAACTCGGTCTGACCCGAGCATTGCAAGCACCACGGATCAGTCTGGTGAGCCAATGTAAGAAAACTTACTAAGTTTATAGGTATCATCCAACTGATTTAAAGTTCAAAATTCTTTAAGAAAAGGATAATTGTAAGACCAGACCACACATAAATATGGATAGTTTTTACCTTACGATAACCTAAAACATTTTTGATATCAAATTTTATTCTGATATTATAGTAGTGTCAAAAACAAATAAATAACCATCTAGCAGAATGCTTGCATCTCACGCTCTACATACTTAATATATAATCAAAAATCGCAAGCGCTTATTGGAGAATGGATTCCAATTATTGTTGTATATAACGGTGTTGTATACACAATTATATGATTTTTGTTTGATGATAACAAACAAATATATTTTATTTTAAATGTGTTTGTTATTGTACTTATGGATAAACAGAATAAAATAGACAAGTTTGTTTGACAACAATAAAATAATATTTTATTTCAATCAAACTTGTTTATTACAAACATCAGTACAATTCATATATATATATATATATACACACAGCTCCTCACTCATACATTCACTCAGTTTACATTTCAGTATACATTTTTTTTGGTACAGACACTTGTACTGACATTCACTAACACTGTTCTTGTTCTAAAATTTCTATCTTCTGCCTTCACTGTCTGTCCAGTTTTCACAGCTCTATCTTCACAGTTTTCAGTCCAGTCACTTCAGTTCAGTCCTCATCTTCTTAACTGTCACAATGAAACAGAAGCACGCACAGTACACTGCAATAGAATTTAAACTGAATATATGCAAATATAAATTTTAATTTTAAAATTTTTATTTGCCTCAGATTTCTGGTGTGTTTCTCATCATTTTTCATGACTCGATCTGATTTATATAACCATCAATCTGTGTCTAGACAGTATGTATATACAGTACAGGAACAAGAAATTTTTTTGAATAGTTGCATGTACACACGTGCGCGAATATACACGTGTGCACTGCCATGCCAATTCAGTGTGCAACTGAGGAGTAGCCACGTGGACCTTCTCAACTGAGTGCACATGAAAACAAAGTCAACACATCTCAAAGTACAAAGCAAATATTCAAATGCCAAGCAACAAATACAAGTATAGTTTCAGAAATGACAACTAAGTGTCAAGACAGTTCAATTTCAAAGTGGTCGAGCCAAAGTGCAGCAGCAAAAACAAGAAACTCAATTCAGCATGAATAATGAAGGTGATGACATGTAAACAGCATGGGTTCATAGTTCAGCTCAAATTACTTCAGCACAAACAAGTTCATGGTGAAGGCAAACCAGCATGGGGTGTTACACATCATAATGGATGCGCACTCAACATATTCACAACCAAAACAAGCAAGTGCACAAGCACATATATGATCAGAACATGGTGAGACAGAGCATGTAATCAAGGTATCACAATAGCATGATGAAGCAATGGCAACTATTCATGTGAACATGATCAAAACAGTACATGAGTGGTGCAGCAAGAACTATTCAAATGGTAGTGCACAAGTATGATCAAGAGTGTGTTTACAAGCATATGGGAACTTTCAGCAATGGTGTGATGTCAAACAACATGGATTTTTCATGGTTCAACACAATGTACACAGCAATGGACAGCAAGTGATTTACATATGCAGAATGGTGCATGTAAATGGCAACAAGAAGTGTAGCCAGACCAAACATCACATAGGAATGGCCAAGCTCATGTTCAATCAAGTAATGGCACATTAATGACACTGGTTCAAGTGATGCAAGCCAAGTTAAAATGGAAATGGTACAAAAGAATGGCATGGCTAAGACAGAGCAGCTCTCATTCAAAGAGTAGCAAGTTCAAGTGAAAATATTTTAAGTGTATTCATGAAAGCCAGGTTAAGGTGCAGGCAAGTGTGGTCGAGGCAAAATCATAATTCAAGCATGGTGAAAATTTTCAGCACAAACATGCAACAGGTTGGAAAATGTCGGTTATGCAAATATAGGACTGGAATAGTCAAGATGCAAAGCCGAGTTGCAAACTTCACAAATACATGCAGCTGATTTAAACAAGCGCATTCAAATATACTATGCTTGGTAGGTTTTTGAAAGCATTCCAGATTCTCATCACTCATTCAAGGCAGTGCTAAATTAGGATGTTATTATCCTATTTTTTTACCATTCATCTAAGGCAACAGTTTGCAAGCATGTCAATATTTTCCAGAAAATGAAGTGAACATTAAATCAGTATATGGCAAAGCATATTTCTGACAACCATTTAAAAACCATTGAAAATCATATGCATGTTTTAAGGATTCAGATATGGGATAAAATCAATTCAAGGTTTCCTGAAATCAATATACAAACTCGACATGTTTGTATTTTGCCAAGAAATCACAAATTTACAAAAATCAGCATTCACATTTTAAATTTGTTTCCAAGTTTTCCAGAATTATGAAATAACTTTTGGGAAAGTATTTCAGATTTAAACAATGCAAATTTCAGGTAGCCTATGTTTTCAGTTTTGGACAAACAGCTTGGAATCAATACCAAGGATCGAAATTGGCAAGAGGTTATTTCAGAGATCAATAATCAAATCAGTGAACTACATTTTTGGCAAGCTATTTTTGGCAAAAACATTTCATATATGGCAAGAGAATTTCTTTCTTAGAGCCAGAGCAGAAAACATGCAAGGAGGAAATAAATCAAAGTTCGAAATCTTATCTGAATTTATAGCCCTTAATCACGCAAGCATTCAAGCCGATTTAGCAAAAGGGGCAACACAAAAATTAGGCCAAGACATCAATCGAAATCAGAGGAATAATGGGATTTTCTAATCCTATATAGTCACCACATCATCACAGGTAGTCGTGGGGATCGAAAAGCAAAACAACACAATTTCAAGCAGAGATTAGAAGTTCAGAGAAAACTCACGATTCTTTTCAGAGGGATTCGATCAACTTTAAAACCGATCGAGCAAGGAACAAGAAGCATCAAAGCAACCGTGGACATCACTCTATCTCTTTCGGCAATCGCAATCGATTTGGGGAAAGCAATCAGAAACCCTAGTTTCTTTCTGGAGGCCACCATTTTTTTTAACAAAGAAAAGGATCGGGCAAAAGAGAAAAAAAAATGATGGGCCGACCTACTCTTTGTTTTGGCCAAGTGTTATAAGAGATAAAGGGGATGACCCCTCTTTGTAATTCCTAGGGTTTTATTTTTTGTTTTAATTTTTGTGTTATTTTATTTTGATGTAAAATCAGTCTGAACAGTTTTTTTCTCGAGTCTGTAAAATTCTAGAATTCAGTTAAGGGTTAACTGACAGTCCACTAGGGCCTGTAATTTCTAGGTTTACGAATTACAGGTTAGTAATTCGAGAAATCTGATCGAGGGGATATCAATCATTCTACGGTTTTGAGCGTAGGGTTAGAATAGGAGCAGGGTTTGCGAGTGTACACGGCCTTGTATGCAGAAACTGTTCTATCACCTAGTAGAAACCTTAGAAATGCAGCAGTAGGCAGGATTTTGCCGAAGCTGGGTATATCCGTGTGTGATTTATTTTCTGCATTTCAGTTTCTGCTATATACTGTGATCTGTTTATTATTTTAATATCCTGTCAGTTTTTCATTTCAGTTGAAAACCGCGATAAACCCTATTCACCCCCCCTCTAGGGTTAATCTAGATCCAACAAGTGGTATCAGAGCAGGTATTCCATTGACTCTAGAGAAATGGTGTTCACTAGTTGTCAGTCTTCTGAGGATCAGTCCAGTCGTAGTCCATTTATTTTCAATGGTACCGATTTTTTAAATTGGAAATTAGAAATGGAATTATATTTAAAATCTGTTGATATTAAATGTTGGGATACTATTATTAATGGTTATGATACGGTCGATAGAAATGATATTGGATTTAATTCTCGTGCCATTCACATTTTGTATTCTTATATTGATGATGTCCAATATAACCTTATCTCTCATTGCTTGACTGCGCAGGAAATATGGAATTTTCTCAATACAAATTATGGAAAGATTGACAACAACAGCTCAAAACCCAAAATTGTCAACTCTGATTCAGATCTATGCTCAGGAGAAGAAACAAATGAAAATTTAAGTAGATCAGACGATGGTGACTCAACAGACAAGGAAACTGAAAGTTTCTCATATGAAGAGTTGGTTTATACGTGTACTGATTTAACAAAAATTGTTGATAAACTCCATCTTAAAAACAAATCTTTAAAATCTAAAAATCATGAGTTAAATAGCAAAATTAACTATTTGGAATCTGAATTTACAAATGTCATGAAATTAGAAAATTCTGACTGTGGAAGTTGTTTGAAATTGAAAACTGACCTCGTTCATCTCAATAAAAATATTCAAAGGCTTAAAGAGGAAATTCTGATTTTAAAAGACAACGAGGTTGAGCTAAAAGATTCAAACAATTTGTTGCAAAAAGAATTTAATAATGTTAAGGCCATCAAAAATTCCAAACATGAAATTGCTGAAAAAGAAAGCTTGTTGAAAAGTGATTTAATTTTAAACGAGCTTGAAAAAGAGATTGAAAATTTCAAGAAACTTGAATTTGAAAAACAAGTTAAATTCCAATTTGAAATCTTTGAGTCCAAGACCAAAATTAAACTTCTTGAAAACGAAAATTTGTTTTTGAAACGAAATAATATTGAAAAGAGAAAGATCAGCATTAATCGTTGTTCAAATCTGATAAAAGAAAATTCTGATCTTAAATCCAAAATTCAACGATTAGAATCAACTTTGGATAAATTTTCTAATGGGGAAAAATCATTGAATATGTTGTTACAAAACCAATTTTCAGTTGGTCATAAACGAGGTCTTGGTTTTGAAAAAACAGGTGGTTTTGAAAAACGAAATACAAGTGATTTTAAATATCCTTCGAACTCCTTTGAAAAGAATAGCTTTGGAAATGTTAACTCTGGTAATTCCAAAGGGTTTTTAAATCACGAACAAAATGAGTACGTGTTCTATAACAAACCATTTAAACAATCTTGGATCTCAAAAGACAATAATATGGGCTTTGTTAAATTCAAACAGATTTGGGTTCCCAAAGGTACAAAGATAGATTCGAATGGTTCGTTATACAAGCAAGTCTGGGTACCGAAAGATGTTAATAAAACTGCGAGTGGTTTTTCTAATTTTGTTAGACCACTCAATCCTCTCAACTGTTAGGTACCGAAGAAGGGTGGCTGAGGAACTACTGTGCTGAAAATAAATTTGAAATCAAGCTGATTTATACTTCTGTATCATTTACAGTTCCTTTAGCCAAAATCTGTTGAGTTAGAGATTCTGATTTACACTGGATTCTGGTATGATCTCTAAAACTCACCTCTGTAAATATTTTTCTGTTTCGATTCTTTTTCTTTTGTTTATTTCTTCTTCTTCTCCCTTCTATCTCTTTCTTCTGTCTATTCTGATTTGATTTATCATTGCTATATTTCTTTTGTGTGCTTCTTGAATTGCAGTATTCATGAAATTCTGGAAATTTGTTTTGCGTGTATAGAACTCTGATGTTTTTTATTTCCAGATCTTGTACTTAATCTTGTAAATATCTGCAATTGTTTTGAAGTATATTCTTATTTCTGAATTCATAACAGTGTTGATGTATTCGTGCCATATCTTGAACACTGTTAATTTGAATTCTAAATTTTTGAAGATCTGAATAATTAATGAAATTTCACACTCTTATGCTGTTTTGAGTTTCTTTCATTTAATTTTGGAAACGCTTAAAATATTATACTCATTAGAGTACACTCTGTTATTTATC
This sequence comes from Allium sativum, assembly GCA_030737875.1. Classification (NCBI taxonomy): domain Eukaryota; kingdom Viridiplantae; phylum Streptophyta; class Magnoliopsida; order Asparagales; family Amaryllidaceae; genus Allium; species Allium sativum. The sequence goes on from CM060912.1 coordinate 36,063,658, forward strand.
AGTTGTGATAATTTCTTTAATTTTTCAGATTGGCTTAGACATTTTCTTAAATTTGTCTTACATCTTGAAATTCACCGTTATTCATGATCATCTTTTTTTTTTTTTTTGTTTGAGGTCATTTGAAATTTTTGATATTTTGAATCTCACACACCTCTCAAATCTGAAGTTATTAATTATGTGTGATTGATTCATTGTATCTCATGATTTACATTTGTTCAAATGATTTCGAATAAACCATTATTTTTGGATCATGAATTATTATTCAGTCTTGATGTAAATGATCCGAAATCTCTCTTGTGATTGTCAAAAATATTTGTGAAAACTCTTTTGAAAATATGGTCATAAATATCAGTGTTATTGTATGATTTGAATATATATTTGTTTAAAATCATTTGAAATTATTTATTTATTGAATCTCACACATAATTTTGAATCTGAAACATAACCTAGTGTGATTGATTCGTTAAATACTAATACTTTCACTTTTCTTCAAATGATTTAAAATAAAGTATATTTTTAATCTGGGATCATGGAATTTTTTTGTGACCATCATCTTGACTTGTTTGCTTGGAAACTGTCTTTGTACTGCTCTGATACTGTTTTCAAATAACTGTCTGCTTTAATCTGACTGCTGCTCTGATACTGTTTCAAATAATTGCTTGTTCTTGTCTGCAGGTTTGAAAAATGTGCAAATTTGTTAATTCTGTCTGTTTTGGACTTTGTGATTAAAATTTGTTAATAGAGACACCAAGTGGTATTAGGAGTGCTTATATTTGTTTCACCCATCTGTACTGAGATTCAATTTTTTCACCTTGTATAGATCCACACATTTTTTTTTCTTATACAAATAAATGTGCTAAATTTGTCTGGCTAAGTTTGTGTTTAAATTTCTTTGGTCTGAGATGTCCATGATAGTCCATCAGGGTGTAATTAAATTCCTCGATAAAGGAGACTACAATTGGTATCAGCTTTTGCATCCATTTGCTTTTGAACTTTCACCTTGTATAGACACTATACACATTTTTTTCCCCTTGTATAAATCTGTATAAATTCCTCTTGTAATTGATTTTCAATTTTAAAATTATTTATTTTTTATTCACTCAGAAATTGAAATCAATATCCAATTTGTGCTGCGTTTATAATTCATCAAAATTATTATCAGTTTTTGAAATTGTGATGAATGGTGACTGCAGTATATTTCACAACAAGAGGAGATTTTATTTGGATTTTCATGATGGTTGAATATTTATTATAATATCTTTGAACTGGCAATTATTTCACGACCATCTCCTTTATCTATCACCTGTCTGCCATCCATCATGATTTTATATTAATGTGGAGAGTTTTTTTTTTAAAAAAAAAAAGGAAAAATCATCTTGTTTTAAAACAGTGAAAATTATTTGTGATAGAAATGGGACTATATTATTATTCAGAATTAGTGAGAATTGAAATTTTCAATAATCCTTGTACAGTCGAGCTTATTTCATAATATAATTAATTTAGAAATTTATTTCACAGTCCATTTCTGTGCCTACCACATTTCTAGCATCCATATTGGTTTCATATACCGAGGAGTTTTTTTTTCTTTTATAAAGCTAAAAATGATAAAAATATAATTAATATATAAGAGTGTCTCTAACCTCATTTAAAAATCCAAGCTTTGGTTATGCATGGTTATGAGACGTCTTATAATTTAAGCTGCGACTGATCCCATTTAAAAACCCAAGCTCTGGTTATGCGTGGTCAGTGTGCTCTTAAATTAAAAAAAAGGGTGCTAAAAATAGAAATAAATTTGAAATTCTCCTCTAAGTATAAAAACCAGCCTATCAATCCATTTTCTAATCTGTGAAATGTGTTAAGATCTTATGACGTATTATGATTTGTTGATTGATAGGTATTGGGATTTGAGATTATTCGATTTTCTCACTTAAGTTGAATTATTAATTATAGTCCAAATCCGTCATTTTTTTTGTGTTTTTCTTATAAAATTCTTGAAAATAAATTGGAAATCATTTTTATAACTCTCCCCTTCTATATAAATTTCATCGTAAATCCGTCATTATCTGAAATGTGAAATATGCCACTAGTTCTTAGTTTATTATGATTTTTGTTTGACTGATTGAGATTTATGATAACCGTTTTTCCTCTAAAGCTGAAATTATATTTTTAGTCATTTTTCATCTATATTTTATTGTCTGAATCCTTTTGATGATAACAAAAGGGGGAGAATGGATTGAGATTTTGATTTATGAGTGAATAGTTTATAAATATTTTTAATTTTGAAAATTTATTATTGTTAATACATTTCACTCATGCACGGTTATAGCGGGAGTTTTCTGTTGTAGGGGGAGCTAATAAATAACGGGAGTTAAACACATTTTTTGGATTCAAAATCTTTTATTTGTTTGTCATCATCAAAAGGGGGAGATTGTTGTATATAACGTTGTTGTATACACAATTATATGATTTTTGTTTGATGATAACAAACAAATATATTTTATTTTAAATGTGTTTGTTATTGTACTTATGGATAAACAGAATAAAATAAACAAGTTTGTTTGACAACAATAAAATAATATTTTATTTCAATCAAACTTGTTTATTACAAACATCAGTACAATTCATATATATATATACACAGCTCCTCACTCATACATTCACTCAGTTTACATTTCAGTATACATTTTTTTTTGGTACAGACACTTGTACTGACATTCACTAACACTGTTCTTGTTCTAAAATTTCTATCTTCTGTCTTCACTATCTGTCCAGTTTTCACAGCTCTATCTTCACAGTTTTCAGTCCAGTCACTTCAGTTCAGTCATCATCTTCTTACCTGTCACAATGAAACAGAAGCACACACAGTACACTGCAATAGAATTTAAACTGAATATATGCAAATATAAATTTTAATTTTAAAATTTTTATTTGCCTCAGATTTCTCGTGTGTTTCTCATCATTTTTCATGACTCGATCTGATTTATATAACCATCAATCTGTGTCTAGACAGTATGTATATACAGTACAGGAACAAGAAAATTTTCTGAATAGCTGCATGTACACACGTGCGCGAATATACACGTGTGCACTGCCACGCCAATTCAGTGTGCAACTGAGGAGTAGCCACGTGGACCTTCTCAACTGAGTGCACATGAAAACAAAGTCAACACATCTCAAAGTACAAAGCAAATATTCAAATGCCAAGCAACAAATACAAGTATAGTTTCAGAAATGACAACTAAGTGTCAAGACAGTTCAATTTCAAAGTGGTCGAGCCAAAGTGCAGCAGCAAAAACAAGAAACTCAAGTCAGCATGAATAATGAAGGTGATGACATGTAAACAGCATGGGTTCATAGTTCAGCTCAAATTACTTCAGCACAAACAAGTACATTGTGAAGGCAAACCGGCATGGGGTGTTACACATCATAATGGATGCGCACTCAACATATTCACAACCAAAACAAGCAAGTGCACAAGCACATATATGATCAGAACATGGTGAGACAGAGCATGTAATCAAGGTATCACAATAGCATGATGAAGCAATGGCAACTATTCATGTGAACATGATCAAAACAGTACATGAGTGGTGCAGCAAGAACTATTCAAATGGTAGTGCACAAGTATGATCAAGAGTGTTTCAACAAGCATATGGGAACTTTCAGCAATGGTGTGATGTCAAACAACATGTATTTTTCATGGTTCAACACAATGTACACAGCAATGGACAGCAAGTGATTTACATATGCAGAATGGTGCATGTAGATGGCAACAGGAAGTGCAGCCAGACCAAACATCACATAGGAATGGCCGAGCTCATGTTCAATCAAGTAATGGCACATTAATGACACTGGTTCAAGTGATGCAAGCCAAGTTAAAATGGAAATGGTACAAAAGAATGGCATGGCTAAGACAGAGCAGCTCTCATTCAAAGAGTAGCAAGTTCAAGTGAAAATATTTTAAGTGTATTCATGAAAGCCAGGTTAAGGTGCAGGCAAGTGTGGTCGAGGCAAAATCATAATTCAAGCATGGTGAAAATTTTCAGCACAAACATGCAACAGGTTGGAAAATGTTGGTTATGCAAATATAGGACTGGAATAGTCAAGATGCAAAGCCGAGTTGCAAACTTCACAAATACATGCAGCTGATTTAAACAAGCGCATTCAAATATACTATGTTTGGCAGGTTTTTGAAAGCATTCCAGATTCTCATCACTAATTCAAGGCAGTGCTAAATTAGGATGTTATTATCCTATTTTTTTTACCATTCATCTAAGACAACAGTTTGCAAGCATGTCAATATTTTCCAGAAAATGAAGTGAACATTAAATCAGTATATGGCAAAGCATATTTCTGACAACCATTTAAAAACCATTGAAAATCATATGCATGTTTTAAGGATTCAGATATGGGATAAAATCAATTCAAGGTTTCCTGAAATCAATATACAAACTCGACATGTTTGTATTTTGCCAAGAAATCACAAATTGACAAAAATCAGCATTCACGTTTTAAATTTGTTTCCAAGTTTTCCAGAATTATGAAATCACTTTTGGGAAAGTATTTTAGATTTAAACAATGCAAATTTCAGGTAACCTATGTTTTCAGTTTTGGACAAACAGCTTGGAATCAATACCAGGGATCGAAATTGGCAAGAGGTTATTTCAGAGATCAATAATCAAATCAGTGAACTACATTTTTGGCAAGCTATTTTTGGCAAAAACATTTCATATATGGCTGAGAATTTCTTTCTTAGAGCCAGAGCAGAAAATATGCAAGGAGGAAATAAATCAAAGTTCGAAATCTTGTCTGAATATATAGCCTTTAATCTCGCAAGCATTCAAGCCGATTTAGCAAAAGGGGCAACAAAAAAATCAGGCCACGACATCAATCGAAATCATAGGAATAATAGGATTTTCTAATCCTATATAGTCACCACATCATTACAGGCAGTCGTGGGGATCGAAAAGCAAAACAACACAATTTCAAGCAGAGATTAAAAGTTCAGAGAAAACTCACGATTCTTTTCAGAGGGATTCGATCAACTTTAAAACCGATCGAGCAAGGAACAAGAAGCATCAAAGCAACCGTGGACATCACTCTATCTCTTTCGGCAATCGCAATCGATTTGGGGAAAGCAATCAGAAACCCTAGTTTCTTTCTGGAGGCCGCCATTTTTTTTAACAAAGCAAAGGACCGGGCAAAAGAGAAAAAAAAAATGATGGGCCGGCCTACTCTTTGTTTTGGCCAAGTGTTATAAGAGATAAAGGGGATGACCCCTCTTTGTAATTCCTAGGGTTTCATATTTTTGTTTTAATTTATGTGTTATTTTATTTTGCTGTAAAATCAGTCTAAACAGTTTTTTTCTGGAGTCTGTAAAATTCTAGAATTCAGTTAAGGGTTAACTGACAGTCCACTAGAGCCTGTAATTTCTAGGTTTACGAATTACAGGTTAGTAATTCGGGAAATCTGATCGAGGGGATATCAATCAGTCTACGATTTTGAGCATAGGGTTAGAATAGGAGCAGGGTTTGCGAGTGTACACGGTCTTGTATGCAGAAACTGTTCTATCACCTAGTAGAAACCTTAGAAATGCAGCAGTAGGCAGGATTTTGCCGAAGCTGGGTATATCTATGTGTGATTTATTTTCTGCATTTCAGTTTCTGCTATATACTGTGATTTGTTTATTATTTTAATATCTTGTCAGTTTTTCATTTCAGTTGAAAACTGCGATAAACCCTATTCACCCCCCCCCACCTCTAGGGTTAATCTAGATCCAACAATTATGGCAAGGTATGAGACCACCTTCCGATAGTGTATCTCTAGAGAGGAATAAACTATGTTCAACAAGAACATCTTGCAACCCAACTAAACATGATCGGCTACTCATTTCGCTTGAGTGTACTGAGTATATTATCACTAACGACTGGACCTACATAACCATTATCCGAAGATATAGAAGTGACAGAAGAAACAAATAAATTTTCTGTAGATAGTAATATAGACCCTAATGGGAGCGATTCAATAGCCATACGACCCACCCAATTTTTGCCATTTCCCACTTGATGAGGCTTGAGGTTTACCTTTTTAAGATAGCACATCGCCATTCACCTTGAATGCCACATCGTTAGATCCGCCAAATCACTAATTGACGTCCACAAAAATACATTGGGTGCTAAGCTAAGAGAAGGTGTCTTCTCCACCACCAAATAAAAATATGTTTGAAAAAATTAATGTACATGATCCTTTGGAAATACTCTTTCATACAGTTGTCCATACAAGTCATCTAAGAACAAGATGAATTGAATGCACTCTCCGACCGCATCCTATATAGGAATTACCTCAAGGATCAGTAGCGAGAAGTCCCTGCAATTCGAAGATTTCATTCACGACAAAATCACTACCGAAATATCTCTGGTTGCAAAGCAAAGAAATTCAACAAGTATTTATTCCATTCATGAAGATCTACGGTCTTCAATGCTCCATCTTCAACAAGCATCTTCCATGTTTTCAAATTCCCTGGTTCGAAATGAAATTTGATCCCGGTCTTTCCGTACCAACAATTGTACAGGCCAGATTTGATGGTTATTTGACTATCAAATAAACAACCATGCAACCATGTAAATAAAATGAATTCACGGGTTCAGCACTAAGCCTCATTTGGCCTCTTTAATTAAAACTAATTAATGAAAGGTTAATTAAAACTTCTAAATCTTTCAATTTTTGAAACACAACATTTTACTTCCTATTTTAGTATTAGAGTATTCTTAAAACCATTTCATTTATATATTTAGAAATATCTGATAACCATAACAAATTTCCATTTGCAAAAATTTTGTCGAAACCGTTATTCATTTTCTAAAACTAGGAACAAAGTTCCATTTTATAAAAATATATATTTACTAACCAAATTAGTTCAACTTAACATTTTGTAAAACAATGTTATGGATTCCATTTCCAATATCATTAATCCCTTCTCTATATTCATTAATCAATTTGCCAGTTCTTTAAACTTCTATTTAACAACCTCTTTTCCTTATAAGAAAATCCAATTATGACCATTTTCTATATAATTCAACTTATACAAGTATCTCCATTTACAACTTCACTTTTGGAGAAAACTGTATTATTTTCATTACTTAGAAAATAGTGCTATACACTTAACTGAATGGTATAAGTATAGTCACACTTTAACTTGGGCCAACAATGTTAAATTATACATTGTTTACTCAAAGATCCAATTATATTACAAAATCTTGCAAATAAGTTGCAATATTCCTCTTATGGAAATAAAAAACTATTTTCAACATCTTTTACTATTACAAAGTAATATCATCCCTTGATAATAGTGAAGTCACTCAAGTTGGGGCATTCTATTTAACTCTCACACCTTGTTCGACAACGTTCTTATGTTAAGAAGATACGAGTTTATAACTCAAAGACTGATATTACTTACTATCCCATTTGCTATTTTATTTTAACCATGGTTTTATAAACCATTACTTATATTTGGGAATCTCTCTTTAAAACATATGTATTATTACTCCATTCATTTATTAAGTAAATATAACTAAAAAGTACCTCTTAGCTTTAAATTTCTTCATATAGCTTGGATATAATTCCAAGATCCGTTTACTGAATCTTACACAAATCCATTACACATTCTATCATAAAACCAATTTTGGATTATTTACACTAAATCCATTTTCCCTATTTTTAACCAAAAATAATTTAGTGCCTTTCCTTTTTATCTTTGGAAATTTCCTTTCAATACATCGTTTTACTTAACTTAAATATTCAGTAAATGCTTTTTTAACATTATTGTCGTATTAATTTTAAATTTATTTTTAATGCAAATCATTTATAATCCTGGATTTATTACAAGAATCCAATTTCCAAACCCTTTTGCATTCAAAAATTCCTTTCTGTTACAATCGTTTTACTTAACTTATTATTACGTAGACATTGTTGAAATCATCACTTTTACTCCAACCCCTCTTTACAAACCTTGTTTACACGATTTGGGTTTATTAACAAACCCTTTACAAATACTTTACCATATTCAGTTACAAACTTGAATACATCTTAATTAATTAAATTCCAATTAAAAAGGTAATCGCTTCAATTATTATTATATAAAATTATAATTCACTTCATCATTATCTATCATAGAAGTAGTTAACTTCTTTGTTAACTAAAAATAGGATAGTTAATTTTTTTACAAGATTATTAAAATAATAATTAACTTTATAAATAATAAACAACTCGATAATTACGTTTTAAATACAGTTAATTAAAGACAAATGAATTTGTAATAAAAATTTTTAAGTTTAAACATCAGTTTGTGAAAACCTATATTTATAAATTTAATTGGAAACAAATTGGTCTAGTGTATAATTTCAAATTAAATAGTTGACTTAGTCAACTTGAAAATAAAATCGTAATTTAGCTCATCAGAGAATAGACTCTTCTTCATATACTTTAACTTACGAGTTCAATTTATGTATATAAAATCTTAAAACATTTCATACTCGATTTAAAAATCGATTCGAATAAATTTCTTGTTATATCAATGGTATTAAAGAGCCAATGACTGCTAAAATACAAAACTATGAAATAAGGGTTTGTCTCATCCATTCACACTCAACAAATATATTCAACATATATGATAAACATTATCAATATTTGTGAGGAATTAAGTTGGATCCCTACAACCTGTCTTTCCCTGCATCACAAATACGTTATCTTAAAATTATATCATTCAATTCAATTGAGATATAATTCTCAACAATCAATCAATAACAGCAATCCAAGCATCCATCTTTAATTTAATACATTTATATTACTATAAATGTGACCAACAAGGTAAGTTACCTCATTTGGTAATAATTGTTGAAATAATGATTTGATTTGATTTAAATTAAACTAACTTTAATTTAACCAATTCATCCAGTATACACATATTCATCACACATCAAACAATCATTAACCAATTCACACAAATTAAATCCCAACTTATATGAAATATAAGTGGGCCAACCGAGTGAGTTATACTCACTTGATTCCATTTGTCACTAAAGCGATTCAGTTTTAGTTAAATTAAATAGGCATTTAATTTAACTAAAAATTCTTGGTGCTTTAACTTCTGTCCAAATCAGTTCCTGAATGTAGATCTCGTCAAGATGATTCCAACGTCTCTTGTTTCGTCACATTCTGATAACATATGAAAAGGTTATGTACGTTTTAGTCATGCGATTTTATTTATAATAATTAACTTATTAATTTATTTTTTAACTCTAGTTACTTTGTTAATAATTTTAACATACCGATTCCTCAAATCTTCCCTCACGTTCAGAACACCTGATCCCTCTTATATCTGCTCCTTTCGTTCAACACCCTTCACCATGTCGACTTCAACAATCATCTGTTGCGCCTCCTCCTTACCTTCGAAGGTCGATCCACCAACACCAAAACGAGCGCAACTCCCCCCTCAACTTACGACCCAAGTCCCGACTTCCCCAGCATCCTCATTCGCCGGCAATCACCCCTCGAACGCAGTCACTTATCGATATGATTTTGGCCACCAAACCATCCCGAATCGGATCACAACTAATCAAATTCTAGCTCTTGACGTGTTAAACATTATTGCAGTTGAAGAAATATTGAATTGATGAATTAGTTTCAAGATAATCGTGGAGAAAAATGGTGAGTTACTGTTAGTTCGCTTTGTAATTGTGGAGGTGGAATTTTCCAGGTTGACCACACAATATTGTTTGACCGTGAGAGAATAGGGTTTAGGTTGGTTATTTATACGGAGAGATTATAATACAATATTATTAATGAAACTTACATGCGATGTAACACGTTAAGCAACCACATACGACCTCCGATTGAGATGAAAATTATAATCCTTGCATAACTCAATATCCTAGACATGTTGGACCTAGTTTCGCCTAATTCCTTAATCGTTTGTAAAACTTTCTTTGCATTTCACAATGTGAATCAACATGCGTTTAAATTGCACACGGTCACAGAATAAATCCAACTGATTTGAAACTTGAAATTCTATAATAATTAATCACTACAGATTTAATAAAATTAGTTTCATAGAAAGCCGAGTTTGTTTGACAATTGGTTATTTTATAGTTCCATATTAAATTGATATAAAAGACTAAATAAAAATCTATGCGTTCACCATTCGCACGATCAAAAGGTAATTGATATGAAAAATCGAAATCCTATAATAACTCACTATACGGATCCAATGGCACAAGTTTCGTTGCATTTTGAGAGTATTCTCTTAGAATGATCTTTTATACTTAAAACGACACTGTTTTGGACACAAAATTATCCGATCCCCAAAAATAATGAACTATATACATATCCTGAATCTAAACATTAATACGAATTCAACTGAACGGGTTTTGTATCTTAGTTCGATCGTTAACTCAAGTTATGCACAAATTCCTTTCAAATTACATTCGTTTAGTTAATCTCATGGTTTATAAACGATTCCATGGAGACTTTTTAAAAAGTTGATTTAGACATAAATTAAAATTTACAAGATAAAATCTAGATTTTTTCTCTTTCATTAGAAAATTATTATCAAATAGATTCGAACAATTCTTGTTTCAGAGAATTCTGACTTATATTGGATTCTGTATACTCAATTGAAGTTTAAAACATAAAACTACGAACTATCACAACGTTACAAGCTCTTTTTCAATTAAATATAAATTATACGTTCAAACTTCATTTGATAAACAAATTCCTTATTAAAAATCTATTTATAATTCCAATTCAATATTTAAAATCAAATTTAAATGTTCAAACTTAACGGTTAAAAATCTGGGTCATTGCTTTACTTCTCATTTAAAAGAATTTCGTCCCTGAAATTACTAAGGTAGGAAAAATGCTACGAACCCATTAACTTTTAAAAAATCTATTTAATTAAATCTTCAGTTCCACTTTATGAATTTATAATTCCATTAATTCAATTGATTTTAATTTGAAACACCAAATTTTTACTATTAACAAATTTTTCGAAAATTTTCTAACACCTTAATTTTTTGAAAATTTTTGGTAGAGTATTCTCTGTACAAAGGGACTTCTGCAATATCGAAAGAACTACAAATATATATACATTGACCCACACGATCGGAAAATCCAATTCATAGCCCAAAATTTATATTTTCATGTAAGCGTACCTTATATAAGCATTATTGAGCATATTTGTCAAATTAAGTGCAATTTATGCAACTGAAACCAATCCTTATAGCCTTCCGGTACATGTACTTGTTAGCCTACTTTGTGAACAAGGCTACACAAAGAGAAGACAGTTAGAGAGCCACCAACCAGTTCAGATCGGAGGAAGATAGCGCAGGAAGTAAGTAGAGATCGAGGACGTAGATACCGTACCGGTTCGGATCGGAGGAGTATGTCAGCAACGTCATAAAGCAAGTGACCTCATCGGATTGGATCGGAGGCAGCCAATCCGAACCCCTTCCTCTGAACCTGTGACCGTTACAGCACACGTCTCCTGAAGACTCGGGCCAAGTACGACTATTTCCTCCCACGATCTCCCACCAAATCGATGCACTGTCATCATCTAGAGACCTCCGAACCCGACTCTCATGGGACGGGTGCCACGCAGTTCCAAACCGGAACCACTTCGAGGTGATTTTTCACCTATAAATACACCATCAAGAGGCAATTGAAAGGATCTTTTGGCAAATTCTCAGTTCTAACTTCCTCCATAGCCGAATTTCATAACTACATTCAGATCAAAATCATCTCTTAAAGTCTATTTTTGAGAGATTTGAGTGAGTTTATGCATTGTAATTGTGAAGTTGAGTGAGAATCATTGCTGTATTTGCATTTGAATCATCAATTAAAAGAATAGAAAGTGGACGTAGGCTCTTTAACGCCGAACCACTATAAATCGTGTGTTCTTCGTTGCTTTTTAATTCTATTTCATTAAATTCATAGCTCACTTGGGTGTTAGAACCAATTTTTGGTCCAACATTTTGGTGCTTTCACTGAGAAACCTTCGAATTCTCGGCCCTTCTGGGATTATCATTCTACTATTTGGACTTTCAAGTTCAAAGAATTTAATACCTTGTCTCTGACATCTTTCAATACTCGTTGACTAACCATTGAAGAATCGAGTATCATGGCTAAGACCAAAGGGAAAGAAGTGCAAGGCGCTTGGGGAAATGATGCTAGAGAAGATCAATAAGCCATCGTGATAACAAGGTTACGCGCTCAAGTCTCTGGAGCAGACCGCTCCGATCAGGAGGATCTGAACCGGATCGGAGGTGCCGATCCGAACCGGGTGGAAGGAACTGATCCGATCTGATCTGAAGAGGTCGAGGGCACTCACTCTCTCCATCCGAACCGCCCCGACCAGGTTGCTGTGAATCAATCCGATACGAACCGGAATGAAGCTGGAACTTCTACTCGAGCTCCCTCCAACGCTCTGATTCCAGCCACGATGACTAATGTTCAGCCTGATCCATCTGCACCCATTACCCAGGGAGACTTTTCACGTTTTCTTGACATGCTACAGAGCACTAATGAAGCATTGGAAGCCCAAAGGCGTGACAACCTTCACATGCAGGAAAACATGATCACTATGGGTAGAGAACTACAGGAGCTCTGGAGGCAGAGGACTCCTTCCCCAGCACGCCGCATTGCTACAGATGATTCGTCTTCTTTGGAGGAGGAATGTCCTCGTGAGAGAAGGCCGCTTGAATGACCTCAGAACCTAGATCAATTGACTTTTGGATCTTTAGGATCCCGAGAAGATGTTGCTCGTGTATTAGACCCTGATGACCCGAGTCTGTAACAGCCTATGTTGCTACCTATGCGCAGATCCCACGTCTTACCCAGGGATCCTAATATTACCAACTCCACACAGCAACAGCTTCTCCAACCTCTACCTCCAGAGATCGACCGGGAGCACAGAGAGCAACGTAGAGCAGCTGCTGCCAAAAACAGGAGGTTATCCCTTGATCAGGAACCCAGGGGTAATCCGAACATCAGATCTAGGGAGCCTGTGCAGACATTAACCAACGCCGATGTATGGGCAATTGTGTGCCAGATTATGTCTGAAAGCCGGCGGTATATTAATGAATATTGGGGCATTGAGCGAAGTCATACCCCTTTCACAGATGACATACTGAATTTCCAGTTCCCTCGGCGATTTACCTTTCCTCAGATGGATCGATATTCAGGAAGAACGGACCCAGGGCACCACCTGATGAGATACGCATGGTTCATGAACGCAGCAGCAGCTCCAAATGTCATAAAATGCAAAGCTTTTCCAATCTATCTTGAAGACATAGCCTTAATGTGGTTCACCCGACTCCCTCCTCGGTCGGTATCAAATTTCACAGAATTGAGTGAGCGCTTCATGAATCAATTCCGACTCCATGCCCAAAAGTCCAAGACCGACATAGAATTGTCACGGATTAAACAGACCCCAGGAGAATCTTTGAAGTCATATTTGGATCGCTTCAACCTGGCTGTCACTGAAGTCACTGATCCCCAATAGCCCACTATGCTGATGGCCTTGATAGAAGGGGTAGATCCCGACACAGAGTTCGGGGATTACTTAGTTGGAAAACCACCTCCTATAAGAGAATTGTTCTATGAAAAGGCTAATGTCCGCTTAAGGCGAGAAGAAGCTAAGGCAAATCGGAAGAGAAAGTCCGAATGGGCCTCGAAGGAAGGTGTCCAGAGTAACGTTGCTGTGAAACAAACTGGTGACAGTTCAGGGAAGGTGGAAGTAAATGTTGGCAACCAAAGTAGTGGTAATAGTAACAGAAATTTGAACGGCAATAGAAGGAACAGAAACCGAGGGAATAGCTCTAATAAAAGACCCAGATTCCAGACTTTTGAAAATTACACGCCGTTAAATGATACGTTGGAGAATATTTATTTAGACACATATAGAACATTACAGTAAAAAAAACCAACCCCAGAGATTCTACTGAGAAAGAGATTGCCACATGAAAGTTTTGCTTGTTTCATGGAACCCACGGTCATTCCACCAATGAAAGCCGTCATTTGAGAGATATTGTCGAAAAATTGCTGCGAGAAGGAAAGTTAGACGAGTACAAAGTCGCCCCAAGGGACAGGGTGCAAGGGGGACAAGACCTGGACTCAAACCCGTTACCTCGAAACCCACAGCCCAGCAAAAATGAAAGAGGATCGTCATTAATACTATTATAGGTGGACCTCACCTAGTTGGTCGTAGTTTTAAAGCTATGGATCAGTACGTCAACGCCGCTAAGCATTTTGAGGTTGGAGAGTGCAGTAGCCTCGATGATGTTACCCCAGTAAAACAACAAAAGACGATGTCAAACGACGTCGTATTCCGCAATAAGATGATTCTGGAGTTCAGTCTCCAACTGACGATCCGCTAGTAATTACCACAACAATTGGCCCTGCTTTAGTCCATAATGGGCTAGTGGACAACGGAAGCTCGGTCAATATCCTTTTCAAGAGAGCTTTCAAACAAATGAAACTTGAGGCAAAAGACTTAAAGCCATGTCAAGGATGGATACGTGGCTTTAACGGAGTATCTACAGCTCCGATGGGTTTTGTGGAACTAACGGTCACACTAGGGTAGGGAGATCACAAGAGATTAAGGATCCTGCCATTTGTAGTTTTGGATTTGGAGTTGCCTTACATTGCCTTCCTAGGCCGACCGGCCCTTGCCGAATTTAGGGCATGTATTGCGCCCTGGTGCTTGCTGATTAAATTTCCAACTGACTCAGGAGTTGGGGTGATGAGGGGCGACCAAGCTACGGGACGAGCTTGTTACGTGGCAGAGTTGAAGATGTTAATGAAGGGGTTGAATATAGATGCTAAGGATGATTCCGCCGCTCTAAAGGAGGCCTCAGCATAGCAATTAAGGGTCCTCCCCCAAGAGAGTCGCCCTCAGGTGTACTCGAGGATATACATCCCAGAGAGGATAGAGAACCAGGGGATAGGAAAGCAATTCCGAACGAAATAACGATTGATATACCTATTGATGAAACAGATCCGACAAAAGTACTAAAGACCGGCTCGCAACTGGACCCAGTTAGTGCGAGGGAATTGGCTGATTTCTTAAAGGCAAATCTGGATGTGTTTGCCTGGACTCACGCTGACATGTGTGGGATTTCGCCTACCATCATGAGCCACTCTTTGTGTATTGATCCAAAGCACCCACCGGTCAAGCAGAAAAGACGGATGTTGGGCCCAGAGCGGTCAGCTGCTTTGAAATAAGAAGTAGAGAAATTAAAAGGTAATGGATTCATTAAGGATTCAAAATATCCCGACTGGATATTGAATCCTGTCCTAGTCAAAAAGTCAAACGGAAAGTGGCGAACATGTATCGACTTTTCTGATTTGAACAAGGCTTGCCCGAAGGATAGCTTTCCTCTCCCCTGAATTGATTAACTAGTAAATTCGATGGCCGGACATGAACTTTTATCCTTTATGGATGTTTATTCCGGGTACAATCAAATTCCCATGCACATACCAGATCAAGAGCATACGAGCTTTATCACAGACTTGGGGTTGTATTGTTATGTGGTAATGCCGTTTGGATTAAAAAATGCGGGAGCCACGTATCAGCGCCTAGTCAACCGCATGTTTTACAATCAAATCGGGAAAACCATGGAAGTTTACGTAGATGATATGCTCATGAAATCCAAGCAATCTCACGATCATACGAGGGACTTAGCAGAAATGTTCGGCATACTATGAAGGTACGGGATGAAGTTGAATCCCTTGAAGTGCTCTTTTGGAGTGGCATCGGGCAAGTTCCTTGGCTTTATCGTGAGTTCCAGAGGAATTGAAATCAACCCGAACCAAATAGCAGCGATCCAGAATATAAAGGAACCGCGGAAAATCAAGGATGTTCAAAGCTTAGCTGGGAAGGTTGTAGCACTGGGCAGGTTCATCTCCAAAGCAACATACAAGTGTGTACCTTTCTTCAATCTCATAAAGCGGGGAAAGAGAAGTTTTGAGTGGACTCCCAACTGTGTGGAGGCGTTCCAGAATCTATTAGATTTCCTAGAAAAGCCTCCAATATTATCAAAGCCTGTGGAACATGAGGATTTGTTCGTCTACTTGGCGGTATCATCTCACGCCGTCAGCGCAGCACTAGTACGTGAAGAGGATAAAGTCCAAAAACCTGTGTATTACGTAAGCAAAAAAACTAGATGCTGCAGAACGTAACTATCTGAAGATAGAGAAGCTTTCTTATAGCCTCCTGATTGCTTCCCGCAAACATCGCCATTATTTCCAGGCACACCCGATAGTTGTATATACCAATCAACCTTTGAGACAAGTGCTGCAAAAACCCGAAGCATCGGGGCGGTTGCTTAAATGGAATATCCAGCTGAGTCAATTTGATTTGAACTTTCAGCCACGAAGATCAATAAGGGGGCAGGCATTGGCTGACTTCATAGCTGAATTTACAATTCCCGAAGAGGAAACAGCGGGTGACAAGATAGTTACCTTGGATCGAGAGTTGGAGCTCAGTCCATGGAGACTATATACGGACCGAGCCTAAAATGATAGAAAGTCCAGCGCCGGAGTTGTTTTAATAACTCCTGAAGGACGATCTATTTATTATGCATTACGGTTGGAATTTGCTGCTACTAATAATGATTTCGACTATGAAGCCCTGATTGCCGGGCTGAAACTCGCTAAAGATTTGGAAGTGAAGACACTAGATATATATTGCGATTCCAAGATAGCTGTATGTCAAGTTCGGGAAGAATTTGCTGCTAAAGGACCTCGACTCATCACTTATCTCAAAAAGGTAAAGGAGTTATTGGAGGGTTTGGAGCATTATAGCATAACACACATTCCAAGAGAGGAATATCAAAAAGTAGATCGACTAGCGACGCTAGCGAGTTCTGATGACCCTAAAGAAACCGAAATGGTTCCGATAGAGGTGTTGGAATCACCGAGTTTCGACCTAATGGAAACAGAGCTAGCCTTGGAAGTTGAACCAGAAAGAGAGTCCTGGATGACATCAATTAAGAATTTCCTCAAGAACGGAACCCTCCCGTTAAGAAAGAGTGAAAGACGAGCTGTAAGACGCAAGGCTGCAAGATACGTTTTACAGGACGACGTCCTTTATCGTCAAAGGTTTTCAATGCCCCTATTATGGTGTATCGCACACGACGACATTAAACGTTTACTGCAAGAAGTACATGAAGGTGAGTGTGGAGATCACACTAGGGGTCAAACACTAGCAAAGAAAATATTACGGTACAGATATTCCTGGCCTACCGTGAATAAAGACGTGGCTGATTATTCACGACGCTGCGATAGATGTCAAAGATTCGCCAAAGTTCCCAGAGCGCCTCCAACCCAGCTCAAGTCGATGGTAAGTCCATGGCCGTTTGCCATGTGGGGAATTGATATTATTGGAGTGTTACCTATTGCCAAAGGAGGAGCTAAGTACGCGATCGTTGCCATGGACTACTTCACAAAATGGGTAGAAGCTGAACCTTTAATAACCATCACGGCAAGGAAGGTGATCAGTTTTGTGGTCAGAAACATCATTTTTCGATTTGGGATACC
Organism: Allium sativum; assembly: GCA_030737875.1. Lineage (NCBI taxonomy): Eukaryota > Viridiplantae > Streptophyta > Magnoliopsida > Asparagales > Amaryllidaceae > Allium > Allium sativum. Next base: position 36,081,250 of record CM060912.1, read on the forward strand.
GAAGACCATCATAACTGATAATGGGACGCAGTTTGAAAGCATCGAGTTTAGAAACTTCTGCCAGAAATACAAGATTGATAAACGATACACTGCAGTGGCTCACCCGCAGTCAAATGGCTAGGTCGAAGCCATAAACAAGGTCATTAAATCAATTCTAAAGAAACGGTTGGAGCGGGCCAAAGCTAGATGGGTAGATGAGTTACCATTAGCTTTATGGGCCTACAGGACAACCTTTAAGACAGCTACCGACCATACTCCCTATTCACTTTCCTTTGGGTCAGAAGCAGTGATCCCGGTAGAATTAGAAGTCTCTTCTCATCGAGTGGCGTATTACGATCCGATGACAAATAATGCACTCCTTCTAGAATCTCTTGATATAATTGAAGAAAAAAGAGATGAAGCCGACTTGCGTGCTTCGATAAATCGACATCAAGTAGCACATTATTATGACCGGAAAGTTCGCTTCAAAACATTCGAACCAGGAGACCTTGTACTGAAACGAGTCTTCCCGCCTTCGACCCAATTGGGTCCAAAATGGGAAGGGCCATACACCATCCAACGGAAGCTTGATACAGGAGCATTCAAGCTAACGACCGTGGACGGTGAAGAGATTCCCAGAGCCTGGAACACTCAGCACTTACGACGATATCTGAGCTAAACATGAAATGCCATCCCTTTTGTTTTTATAAGCTATGTAAAAAGGCACGACATGCATTGAAAAGTCTATTTATGTGAACAAAGGATTATAAAGTGGATGTAGGTTACGACTTAGCTGAACCACTATAAAAATATCGTGTGTCATTTACTTTTATGCATTATTTATATCTTCAACAATTATTCTATCATGACTATGAAACGCAAAACGTTAAATTAAATTTGGAAATTTGGAGATGACCTATGTGCAGGAGCAAATAAAATGACTGTCTATACGATAAAACACAGAAGAATGGGAAGACGACATTCTTAACTCTAACTCTCAAGAATCGAGAGAGAGTATAAAGGACGGGAAGACGACGTCCTCTGAGGCGTGAAGGTGCACCCAGATGAGAGACCGCCTCAATGAAACTCTAACCTGGTTATGAGACAGGAGAGTATAAAGATGCTAGAAAGAATAGGCATCAACAACAAAAGGAATATGGCCCCGTCAGAGAATCGGGGGCAGTTGGATTTTTCTTGAATAATTCTTGCTCGATTATCCAAGATTTACTGGGGGCATATATGTGCATACATATTCCCCCTCAGCAATGACTTTATTATATAACTTTAATATGACATACTTTTATATTTTCACTTAAGTGCTAGACTAACGACTATCAGACATTGTAGGAAATAAACTATTTTTATTTACAAACATGTGAGTTTGTACAAGGAAAACAAACAAAAAAGAAGATGCGAGGGCCGCACTCGCTGCAACAATTGCGGACCAATTAAATGCCAAAATAAAACAAAGCACTTCATCACTCTGGCTTTGGAGTGGACTTGGATTTTTTGGCAGCCTTCTGAGCATCCATAGCCTCTTTTTCAGCATCAGTCAAAATGCGCTTTGGCTTTTTCTTCCCTGCAACTGAAGTGCTAGAATCGGTTGATTTTTTTCCAGGAGTCGGAACACTGGAATCAAGAGAAGACTTTTTAGCAAGCTCTTCTGTAATAGACCTAGTTGAAAGCTTAACAACTAACCTTGATCCAGGATCCACCACTGCAACAGGCTCAAGGCTTTCAGGGTTCAGGTCTTCAACTTTTAGCTGCATACGTTTGTCTTGTTCGGCTTTCATTTCAGCTAAAGTGATGTCATCTACGCTCTTTGAATCCCCAATTATAGCCACTTCAGGGTCTTCCTCATGTCCCTCGCTACCGCCATCGTCTTTCAAGGCATCTATCATCTCGTCATCATGAGGAGCATCAGCCATAGACGGTTCGGTTCCCCCTCCTGACTCTACAATGGCAGCCTTATCCTTTTCTCCTTGAGCCTTTTCCACGGATTTTGCTCCGGTGGTGCTTCCTTGAGGCCCACCAGTCTTCTCGGTCGGTTCAACACCTACAGAATGAGAAGCAACAATTACCAACTCAGGAGAAAATAAAGGATCCTCCGTCGGTTGCCCAATTATGTGGTGAAAAGTAGAGACATCCTTGATGAATTGAGGGGAAAAGGTAGAAATACCTTCCGATGATTTCTCAGCTGGAGTGACTGCCGTCTCTGACGCTGACTCGGGTATGGGAGATAAAAGAGATGTCTGAGGGATCCCTGGGTTCTCAGGATCATATCCCTCGACCTCGGAAGTTTCAGCGGTAGTAGAAGAAGAACCAGCCTCTGGGATATTCTTTTGTTTGGCCATCCGCTTCTCCTCCTCCACAGCAGCGCCGATGAGGCGACGCCCCTCGGCCAGACGTGCCGGCTCATCATCTCTTAGATATTTTTCCATAAGCTTATCTTTGTCGATGGAGTCTACCTTAAGCACCTCTTTCTCCCATTCGATAATTTGACTCCATACGTGAACCAAGGTAGTCGGATAATCTTCAATCCAAGAGATGTTTCGACGGCGAATTATATGCTCGAAGAATTCAATTAGTAGTTCGCCAAAACTGTGCACTTCTCCCTGAGCCTCTAACAGCTATTTACGGGTCTCTTCGGCGGACTTAATAACATTTTCCACATTCCCCTCCGCTAGGGCAGCCCTATTCTCGGCCTCCATCAACTTGGATTCCAAGTCAGCGTTTCTCTTCTCCAATTCAGCATTCTTTCTCGCTAATTCGGCTTTTTCTCGCTCAAGAGTATTGTAAGCTACTTGCATTTTGGCGTTATCCGACTTAGCATCTTCTGCTTGTTTTTTCAACTCCAAGCGCTCTTGACTATGAGATTCTAGCAAGTCATGATAATGCTTCTGTAACTCTTCAAATTGCTGTTTAAAGTTGGTAGCATCTCGTTGAGCGATGACAAGTTGGGCATGTGTGTCCTCAAGGTCTTTCTCCAAATTTTTCAAGTCCTTTGCGTCAGCATCTGCGATCTTTCTCATCGAATTAACATCCGTAATCAAAGTCCGAATGATTCTGGAGAGATTACGTGAATACTTGAACATCTCCGAGTATTGTTTTTCGACTGCGTCAATCTTCGCTTTGGCCTCATCTGCCCACCTTGAGGAAATAGGCTCGAGAGCAGGTAAGAAAGTCAGATTTTCAAAATAGTGATCGTGGAATTGCTTCTCCAAATATCCCCACTTAGCTTTATTCTCAGCATCCAGTGGTGGAGGTTCACAGTATGTTAGCTCAGTATCCTTATGTTTAGTGGGCACGATGGCTACATCACCCTTCCTAGGCCGCTTATCAGAAACCTTATGTTTGCCTCGTGAGTCGGTATCTTTCAGCAGGCTCCTTTCCCGATTGTGTTTGTCTTGAGGAGAAGTTCGGTCTTTGGGCTGCGATGCGTCTTCTCCTCGACGACTCTGGTAGCTTTTATATCGGTCTGAATCCAACTGGATGGGGGAGCGAGAGCGCGAGTTGTGCGACTGATAAGAATCATGAGACCTTCTGTCCTCTTTACCCCGGCTTTCACAGCGATCGTGCTTCACATCGGAAGGGGGTCTAGTCATGCTGCGACGTATTTTCCTGATGTCATAGTAAGGGCGAGACATTGTACCTACGCAAGAATGTAAGTGGAATTCAGAATCAGTATTCTTATGAGAAGTAAGTGCTGCGAAGCGTGGTGCTGTTGTGTTAAGTGCATCCTAAGTGGTGTTCCCCCCGACAAACCCGAGTCCGAAGCCAGACCAGTGCGAGTGGGCTCTTTGGCCTTAACAGGAGTAGTCTCCTTTGAATAAGTGAAAACTAAAGGATTTGTGCCAAAATCCTCTGAAGTGTAGATGGTTTCAGGTAGGGGGAGATCTCCTAAACCCTGAAATGTGGGATCATCGGTAGTAGGGACATCTCCTTGAGAAGCGTCTATTGGCAGCTCTTTAGGAGACGTTGACTTCTCAGGAGAGATAGCGTCGTCAGGGACGACGTACCCTTCTCTGTGCTTTTTGGATATGTTAGCCAACTCGTCGTCCTGAGTTGAAGATGGAGAAGGTGAAGTCCGAAGTGGTATCTCTGGATCTCTTGAGCCCTCGCCCGTTTCAGGAATTATGTCCACTGGGGAGATGTATACATATGGACCCAACCCATGACCTAAGCTACGGGTAATGGATAATAACCCGTGATGATGGAGGTACTCATCCTTAAGAACTTCATCGATGGTTAGAAATTTTTGATCGCCATTGAGGAGCCGATGCATCCGATCAAAGTACACTTGACCCGATATTTGTTTTGGGTTATCAACTACAAACAAAAGAGAAAGCAGGTTAATGTGTTGACATGAACATTCAAAATTGAGATCTAGAAAATCGATGCCATACTTGATTTTCTCCACCTCCTGGCGCACCCCGGCTGCTGCCTGATATAAAACCATTCTAGCTTAGAATCGCCGGCCTTGCTGCTAAATGGAGCTGAAATAATTTTCCTTTTTGGGACTGATTCGAAATAAGAGAAGGAAGGAGTTTCCCGAGTCTGATGCTTGAAATTATAGAAAAAGTGGATGTCATCGAAAGTGAGCTCTATACCTAAAATCTCTCTGTATGCTATATATAAGGTATATAAGTAAGCATAGGAGTTGGGATGTAACTGCATGGAGGCAATCCGCATCTGTCTTAGAAAGTCGACAACAAAAAGAGGAAACGGCGGAATAGCCCCAACCATACACATCAATCGGGTAATTTCCATAAATCATTCTGGGGGATTGTGAGGACGGTCAGTTTTCGATGGCACCAAGGTATCCCTTTTTAGTATCCCGTGCTTTAAACATATTCGAACAAGTCTGTCGTTATCAATCGTCGATTCAACAGAATCTTTAGGTAATTCCAATATGATGGCGGACTCAAATTCATTAGGAGCTCGATTATCTCCAATCCCTCCTTCCTCTTCAGTGCCCAGAGAAACTTCACTATCCGAAGGCGTTTCGTTGTTATGGGCTCCTACTTCATAATCTGGGCCCTCATCGTCCCATTCAGGGTCTGAAGAAGAAGATATGTCATCAATGGTAACTTTCTCAGAAGTTTCTGCAACTTCCATCTTCTTTGCTAACCTAGATGAACGTCTCTCGGTCATGATCACTAGACTATTGAAGAAATAATGGCAAGGATTAGAGTAAAGTTTCCCGTGTCCCCCGTGTGTGTATGTGAACTAAAGTGTGTGCTGCGTGTAACAAAGATGCAAAGTAAACACATAAGAGCGTGAAATGAAGATTCAAAGAAGTAATAATGTTTCAGAATAGTTCTTGATGTTTGTTATGTTCGTAAGGTGCTATCCTAACTGTTCATCAAGTTGAAGGTTATGTCGAACATTGATCAAGTTAGTTGGAAAAATTCTCGAACATTGAATTGGACTGTTTCGGTTCGGTTCGGGTATGCGCAGTGGGATTGGATCGGAGGGTAAAGTCGTGTTTCAATCTGAAGCAGATATTCACACCAAGTGAGTAAAACCGGATCGGTTCGGACGTAGGCAACCGGATCGGTTCAGATTGAATTGAATTATCATGCCTCTTCTCCTCCTTGTTTTTTACCCCGATCTGACCCGGTCAAGTGGGCTTTGTTTCCCCTTTTCTTTTGCTTTTTCTTTTATTCTGATCCGACCCAATCAGGTAGGTTTTGTTTTCCCTTTTCCTTTGCCTTTTTCTACTCCGACCCGATCCGATCTTGTAAACATTTCTCCCTTTTCTTCACTCCAACGTTTCTGCACCCGAACCAATCCTAGTTCCTCTCCTCTTCTTCAACTCCATCATTCTCCATCTCGCTTAACCGATACCGAACCCAACTCTATCTCACGAAACCCGGTTAAGACCAAGCACTTACGTGCTCAAGCATACTCTAGAATCCTAATTCTCTCTCCACGCCTCGAGGTGGCGATAGTACCACCAACGACGACGGCGAGGAGGAAGGAGGCCCAGGCGTTGAAGCAAGGCAAAGGCCATGGCCAAACAACTTGAAATTGGCCACAAATTATTTCTGAAATCGATTACAGTAAAGTAATTCAAGATTTTAAACCTACTTAGTTGTTTAATTTAAGGAAGAACGAGAGAGTTTCAAAGCTTTTGAAATTTTAGGGTTTTGATGTAAAATCTATTGAACGAGAATAATAAAAAAGAAGAGGAAGAAGAAGACGGGAGAAAGACTTATATAAAGTTGTGGTGACTACTCGTATTCCCAGTCTTCTCTGACCCGTTCGGACCGGGAATCAGGAACACAAAGGCACTCTGGCCTGTTAGTCCATACTGAAGCAAAACTGGAGGGCCCATCAAGATGTGCCACTGGAGGAAATCCATTCGGATCGGAATCCGAACTGAAAGGGACCATATACACTGATTTGACACGCAGGGTGAATTCGAGGAGAAATAAAGAAAAGCTTACCTGGAGGAATTGTTCGAGATTGAAACGAAGCTCTTAAAGTTGTTTGGAAATAAAGAAAGTAATTCATATGGATTGTGCATATATATAAGCAGCAAAAGCCTCGACTTTATGAAGTGACACGACACTACAAGTAAATGGAAGTGATCATTCAATGGTTCTAATTCAAAGGTTATTTCGTAAACTGCTTCGAAGCACACTTTATCTCAAATAAGAGTGTACTTCGAGGGGGCAAAATGTTAGCCTACTTTGTGAACTAGGCTACATAAAGAGCAGAGAGTTAGAGAGCCACCAACCGGTTCGGATCGGAGAAAGATAGCGCAGGAAGTAAGTAGAGATCGAGGACGTAGATACTGTACCAGTTCGGATCGGAGGAGTACGTCAGCAACGTCATAAAGCAAGTGACCTCATCGGATCGGATCGAAGGCAGCCGATCTGAACCCCTTCCTCTGAACCTGTGACCATTACAGCACACGTCTCCTGAAGACTCGGGCCAAGTACGACTATTTCCTCCCACGATCTCCCACCAAATCGATGCGCTGTCATCATCTGGAGACCTCCGAACCCGAATCTCATGGGATGGGTGCCACGCAGTTCCGAACCGGAGCCACTTCGAGGAGATTTTTCACCTATAAATACACCATCAAGAGGCATTTGAAAGGATCTTTTGGCAAATTCTCAGTTCTAACTTCCTCCATAGCCGAATTTCATAACTACATTCAGATCAAAATCATCTATTAAAGTCTATTTTTGAGAGATTTGAGTGAGTTTATGCATTGTAATTGTGAAGTTGAGTGAGAATCATTGTTGTATTTGCATTTGAATCATCAATTAAAAGAATAAAAAGTGGACGTAGGCTCTTTAACGCCGAACCACTATAAATAGTGTGTTCTTCGTTGCTTTTTAATTATATTTCATTAAATTCATAGCTCATTTGGGTGTTAGAACCAATTTTTGGTCTAACATACTTAACTCAATAGAACATATTAGTTCCATAATCATGATTATTCTAAATTTGCAATCTACATGATTGTTAATTGGCTCATTCATATGCAAATCCAACATTCAAATTACTTAAATTCACACCTTTATCCTTTATGGTCCATCCAAATTCACTATAGTGGAATTCATTTCTTTCACTTCCAATTCATTCAACTCCATTAAACTGTTGATGAATTTTATTCAACCAATCTATCATCCAATAATTAAATAATGCACAATCAACATAACTGAACCAATTTAATTTATGTTCAACATTAATATTTACTTGTTTACAATCACTTGGGTTTAACATACTTCAATAACAATTGATTAACATCAAATTGACTTCCATTCAATTATTATTTTCCAATTCATTAGCTTTTAAGCATTTAGCGTATATTTTCATTATTCACTATTACACATCCATTTATCCCAAAATCTGTATCCAATCACAAATCTAATTCACTCACTTATTTACTTAAACAAGTTAAGTCTCATTTCATATTCAACTAATTGATCTTTCAATTCTATCCCTTTCATCTTCTGATTTTCATTCTAAAAATCATCCATTTTCACTTATAATTTCATTTAACTTATCTTTAAGTTAGATTCTGATTCATTCAATTCCATATTTAAATTCTCATTCACAAATTTCAAATGTGAAATTTCTTCTAATTAAACCATTCAAATTCATAATCCCACTTGAATTCTATTCAAATCAATTAAACACTCCAATATCTCAATAATTTGATAAAACTATTTCTTTTCTATACAAAAATATAATTTAGGAAAAATTATTCCATTTACCCTATTTACAAAACAATATTGTGTCAATTTCCAGTTCAATATGGTCTCTAGACACTTGAACCGATTAACCAACACAATACAAGACCTTTTCATAAAATCTAAAAATATGCTCTTCCATATATATATATATATATATATATATATATATATATGCTCAACTCTACCTAGGGTATTACTAACCCCATCTCTATTGATTTACGCCACAGAGCCAAGGTTATCACTTAACCATTGCTCTAATACCACTATAACACCCCAGTGGATGTTCGATGCTCGAATTTCGACAATAATACCTAATCTCGTATTACTTGTCAAAACCGAAGTATCAAAACACCGGATAATCAATAAAAAAATTAGAAGGTGAGAAAGAAAGAAAGTTTAGAATAAAAGAGAAGAAGAAGGATACAACAACCAACCAATACATGTGGACAGTTATAACAACTTGTCCTCATATACAACACATAGTGGAATAAATACAAACATGTATCATACATCTGAACTCCTCCAGCATGTCTTTTGAAGTTCGTAGCATCCTATCCTGAACCTGTAAAACTCAATCTAACCCGAGAATTGCAAACGCCATGGATCAGTCTAGTGAACCAGCATGAGAAAACCCACTAAGTTTATAAATATCATCCAACTGATTTAAAGTTAAAAATCATTTTATGAAAGAAAAGGATAATCGTAAGACCATTCCATACATAAATATGGACAGTTTTAACTTACGATAACCCAAATTTATGATATTGAATTACATTCTGATATTATAATAGAGTCTAAAATAAATAAATAACCATCTAGCAGAACGCTTGCATCTCACGCTCTACATACGTAGTATATAATCAAAAACCGCAGGCTCTTATTGCAGAATGAATTCCAACTATGGCAAGGTATGGGACAACCTTCCGAGAGTGTATCTCTAGAGAGAAATACACTGGGTTCAACAAGAACATCTTGCAACCTGGCTAAACATGACCGACTACTCATTTCCTACTAGTGTATCGAGTATATTATCACCAACGATTAGGCCCACATAACCGTTATCCGAAGGTAAAGATGATAAAAAAGAAACAAATGAGTTTTATCTAGATAGTGATAATACACCCTAATGGGAACGACCCACATAGCCATGTGGCCTACCTAATTTCTGCCATTTCCTAGTTGATGAGGCTTGGCATTACTATTACCTTTTTAAGATAGCACATCACCATTCACTTTGAATGCCACATCGTCAAATCCGCCAGATCACTAATTGACATCCAAAAAAATACTGGGTGTTAAGCTAAGAGAAGGTGTCTTCTGCGCCACCAAACAGAAATACGTTTGAGGAAACAAATGTACACGATCCTTTAGAAATACTTTGTCAGACATTCGTTCATACAAGTCATCCGTCAATATGATGAACCGAAGGCACTCTCCTACCGCATCATATATAGGAATCACTCCAAGGATCGGTAATGAGAAGTCCTTGCAATTCAAAGATTTCATTCACGAAAGAATCACTACCAAAATATCTCTAGTTGCAAAGCAGAGAAAGTCAACAAGTAGTTCTTCCTCTCATGAAGATCAACGGTCTTCAATGCTCCATCTTCAACAAGAATCTTCCATGTTTTCATATTCGCCGGTTTAGAATGGTTTTCGAATATAAATTCGATCCCAATGTTTCCGTACCAACAATGGTATAGGCCAGATTTGATAGTCGGTTATTTAACTATCAAATAAAAAACCATGCAACCATGAAAATAAAATGAATTCACTGGTTCAGTGCTCAGCATCACTTGGCCTCATTAATTAAAACTAATTAACGAATGGTTAATTAAAATTTATGAATCTTTCAATGTTTGAAACACAGCATTTTACTTCTTATTTTAACATAAGAGTATTCTCAAAACAATTTCATTTTATATATTTAGAAAATATCTCATAACCGTAACAAATTTCCATTTGCTAAACATTTACCTAAACCATTATCCATTTTCTAAAACTAGGAACAAAGTTCCTTTTTATAAAAATATACATTTACTAACCAAATCGGTTCAACTTCACATTTTGTAAAACAATGTTAGGGATTCCAATTCCAATATCATTAACCCCTTCTCTATATTCAGTAATCAATCTGCTAATACTTATAACTTTTATTTCACAATCTTTTATCCGTATAAGAAAATCCAATTATGACGCTTTTCTATATAATTCATATTATATCAATATCTCCATTTATAACTTTACTTTTGGAGAAAACTGTACTATTTTCATTTCCTAGAATATAGTTATATACACTTAGAAGAATGGTATAAGTACAGTCAGACTTTGACTTGGGCCAAATAAATTATACATTGTTTACTCAAAGATCTAATAGTTCCAATTATATCATGAAATCTTGCAAATAAGTTGCAATAGTCCTCTTATGGAAATAATAAACTATTATCAACATCTTTTACCATTACAAATTAATATCATCCCTTGATAATGGTGAAGTCGCTCAAGTTGGGGTATTCTATTTACCTCTCAAACCTTAATCAACAACATTGTTAGGTAACGCGAAATGCAGATCTTAAGGCAAGACTAACACTAGAGGGGTGTGAATAGTGTTTTCAAGGAATTTAAGAAAATCTAAAACTTATATGATCTACTATATAAATCACACACCACAGAGATAACCGCATACACAAAATCAAACACAAACATAGAAATAGATAAATATAAAATGTAGAAAACGAAACAAAACACTGGATTTTATACTAGTTCAGATTACTACTACGTCCAGTCCCATGCAACACTGGATTGCACATAGTTTTATTAATATCACTATCCAAGTACAATCCCCTTGATTTCACGGATACAAGGTTAACACCTCTCCAACCTCTCTTGATTTCACGGCTACAAGATTATCACCGCTCCCTTTCCTTGATTTTTGGGCTACAAGGAACACACCCTTTCCCAAACACTTCCCAAAAGATTACAACAGCCCTATAACAATTCAATAGCACTTCAATTTAGAGAGTAATGAGTAGTGAGAGAGAAAAGAAGAAGTTTTATGTAATTAGAATAGAAATCATCAAAGTAAAAGTCAATAAAATAAGAAATATTAATGTTAGGATGAAGAGGGGTGAAGATAGAGAAGAAGAATAGTTAAAAAATTCGAAATCAACCCCTATTTATAAGATTTAAAAGGTTGCAACGCTTCTGGACGTTACAAATAGTGAAAAGACGCTTCCTTTGAAAATTCAATTTCTTACATTTGTATGTCGACATACCCTCCTATGTATGTCGACATAGGCATGTGTAAAATTTGATTTTTGAACTTTTTCAAGTGTTTAGATATAAATATTATTCTGAAAATTCCTGAATCAAAACATAGTGATATAGATGAGTATTATAAAGTGTAAAATCATATGAAAACATAAATATATATTATTTAAACATATTTATAAAATTATAAGGTCTAAAATCATAAAATTATAAAACAATATATATATATATATATTTAAAACTTTAAACTTGTTCGAAATCATAAGTAAGATAGAATAATTTGAAAATAATTTGAATTCAAAATTTGAAAATCGAAATTTTGAAAAACAGAAATTGAAATTGGACCTAGAGTGTTATTCAGAGTCTTACATATAAACTAAACTATATTGCTATATTTGTCTTGAACTCTTGATAAATTGATTACTCATGAGTCTTGAATCTCTTCTGAATTCTAAATCTCTTGAAACTCTAAAATTGTACAAACTTTAGTATTAAGCCATAATGATTTACTTAATATAATGAACCATTGGTTTTAAATTGGGACAATATTTTTAAGATGTATTGTTAGTTTAATTCGTATAATTTTTCCATAATTCTTAATTTTGAAATAAGCAAATTTTCATTTAATGTAATTTACACAATATACCGGCAATTTTGAGATTTCACAAAATTAAATAACTTGTCTATTTTATTATCATTCTTTGATCGTGGGGCATTTCTCATTACAATAATATTATTATTTTTGTCGTTAGCGGTTCAGACGTGAATAGAATTGTGTAGCGGGGTATACAAAACATTATAATTTAATACACTTCCTACTGAAGAAAAATATAATAACCAACCCTAAATCAGACCTACGCTTCATGCCACGTGCCTATTTGCAGAACCGTGCCGACAAAGTAAAGAAAAATAATTGCCTACCTCACCTATACAGCAACCATTTTTGCTGACTTACCTAATTTAATGCATGGCTAAAAAAGACGTTAATCTTATTCTATCCAATGTTTACATTAGTCAAATTTAATACGTATCGTTTTTAATACTTTCGGCTGAAAGTGACTTGGACCTGGCATATAGTTTTTTTCGATTAAATTACCCAACCTATAGTTTACGTAGGAAGCCACTCAAATATCTATAAAAGAGAAACAAGTTGCCCCTTTTCCATTTCTCTCCTTCAGTAAAAAACAAACTCCTCCCTAAAACAAACCGAAACATGTATTCTAAATTCACGAAGAAATCAAAATAAAATATTAGAATTCGGAAGTTTGCATCTTTTAATTTCCAAAAGGGTTTATCTTCATTTTAGCAAGCTATTGGATGCTACACATGCTTTTAGATGGGGTTCGGCAGTAACAGTAGACTTAGTTTTTTTTTGTTTTTGGGGTTTGTGGTGTTTAATTGACGAATTGAAGCTTGTAATGGTGTTCGAGGGGAAGTTTGGTTCGAGTTGTGAATGTTTAGTGAGATTTTGCGGAGATTTTTGTTGTGATTTTCCAGCAATAGCAGGAGGAGGACCCAGAACACAGGGCTAACGGGGGATCGGAGGATGAACGGAAGTAGTAGGTGAGGTCTGGTACGATTCTAAGGAGATTTTTGTCATGGGTTTTTCTGTTGACTATAGTCATTGCTAAAGCCACGTCCTATGAAGGGAAGTTCGAATTAAACTTGGGTATTGCGAGGTCGGAGTATTCACGGAGGAGCGAAGAATAGTGACAAACAGTTGGGTTCCGATCATCTGAAACGGCGGTTCTTGTCTGAAGCATTACTGGAGTTGTTTGGTATTTATGTGAAACGAAGAAAGATGCAGCTCCTTTCTTATGTATGTAGCCTAAAAACGCGACTGGGTGGTGGAAGAAGGTTGACTGTAGGTTGTTTTGGGAGATCCCTGTGTGATTAGCTGTAATGGCCGCATGGGTTAAATTCATGAAGAAAGGAGGGTGTTGTGAAGTCGGCATGGCAGTGTGTTTTACTAGGGAGGAGCAGTCTGTTATTCGAAGGGAAAAAGAAGGTCATGCGGCTAATATATGTTAAGGGAAATTAATTAAAAGTATATATAATAATTAGTTAATTATTATTTTAAAATCAATTAAACCTTGAAAGCTGGTAATTATTCCACATGTTAACATAATTTAACTAAATAAGTCACGTTGGGACCATAACATCGAACCGACGTGGTTGAGAATAGAGCTACGGGAATTCCGTATAAAAATCAAGCGCCTATTTGATTTTAGACGAAGCAAAGCAGAATCATCAGCTGCAAAACTATGTGAGTAAACTCACTAACTTTGTTCAGCTTTATAATTTTATCAACATATTTTAGAACTGATAAATAATGATTGAATGTTGTGTGATGTTTTTTTGGATGAATTGCTAATAAATTAGTTGAATGATGAATACTGTTAGGTATATAAGATATTAGTTGAATTCTATTCTATTTTATTTCATATTGATATGAAATTGGTATTATTTATGTTGATTAACATTTGTGGATACAGGGAAACATGATGGAGGGATCCAACTGGATTCCTCAACAAATATATTATTGTTTTTCATATATTGCATTATATGACATGACAAATAAATTGTGACTGATTTTTGTGTATTTGTGATGTTTGAATAACGTTGGCCCTGAAATAATTAGTACTTAAAATACTGTAAAAAAATAATGGAAAAGAATTTGAGTTTTAAAAAAGGAAAATATATTTTTTAAATAGAAATTGAATTTCGATTTAGCTAGAATGTAATAACTTGTTTTTATTTAAAAAAAAGTAGTTTAGAAATTAAACTAAAATCGTTTTTAAAGGAAATGGTGAATTTATTCTGATAATCAGAACGGTAATTGAATATTGATTTTTCAAAGAGAGTTATAAGTTGAAGTTCGATCATATCGAATTCAGGAAGATACTACTTACTTTTCGGTTTTAAAATTAAGCTTTATTTAATTAATTAAATATTATTTATTTATTCAAAATGAAGAATCAAGGTTATATTTTAAATTTATATATTTTTAAAGCAGGTATTATAACATTATCGTTATGATCAATGTTTTATACAATGTTCATTTAAATCTATATAAGGGGTTTTTGGAAATGTTTTCCAAATATAATCAGAGCTATTCACTAAGGTATAGAAAATGAAATGATTATTGTTAAGAATGAAGTTAAGGAAATTAGAAATTGATTGGAAATTAACCGACTTGAATGACTTTCTGAGTATCGATTTGATGTTGGACTCAGCCTTCGGGGTTGATACGTAAGGAGTTGTTGTCTTACTAGTTTACAGTTAGGGATAGATGAATGTGGATGACTAGCGATGCGGGGATAAGAAATGGAAATGGATTCCAATGTTAAAGAGAAATATTTCCTGAAAAATAGAAAAGAAATAGTTTATAATAAATGGAAGTGTTTTCCAAGGGCCGTGTGAGGTTAAATGAGTTAGGAAGATATCTGGGTAAGATATTTAAAATTAAATTGGTAAATATTTGGAAATAAAATCGTTGTTTGTATGGACGTTTCCCTTTGAAAGTTAAATCATCAGATATCAAAGATTTTGCACCATCGTTGTCAATACGGAAAGACCGGTTGGATTTATTATCCGAAAACCACTTCGTATAGGCATAGGCGTTGCGAATTAGATTATTTAAAGAAAATTGAAGACGGAGTAAAATGAAAGGGTTGTTATGTTTATAGAATAGTGCCTTCTATTTGTCTAGTCCTAGGACAACTTGTATGGATGAATTTCTGACAGAGTATTACTAACATATCACATAAGACGATATTTTCAAGGTATTATGTTTGGTGGCGGAGGAATTCGTTTCTCTTAGCTTTTTATACCCGTAATATTTTTGGGAAGATCAACTAGTGATTTGATGGGTTTGACGATGTGCCATTCAAAGTAAATGGTGGCCAAATGTTCTAAAGAGATAAACGTAGCCTCAAGCCTCACAACCGGGAAATGACAAAAATCGGGCAGGTAGCAAGCTCGATTGGGTCAATAACCATGCGGGGGTGTGTTATCACCGACCTAGAGAAAATTCATTCGTTCTTCTTTTAAAAATCGTCCATATTTATGTGTGGACTGGTCTTACTATTATCCTTTTCTTTCAAAAGGTTTTTCAAAGTTAAACAATATGGTTGGAGTTTACTCACGTCGGTCCCGTGACTGACCCAGAGTTTATTTTGTTTGTTTGTTTTACCCTAAACTCTTGGGTGCCAAATTTGTATGGCCAGTCAAGTGTTTCAGGCTTTTACAGGTACACTTGGAGGAGCTTGAAGGAGGAGGTTTCACCGTTAGTTATTTAGAGTTATTTCCGTTGTGATGCATATGTATTGTACTCTGATATGGTATATAAGTAAAAATACAATTTGTATATCAAAGTTATGTTATATATTATATTTTATTCGTTTCGCTGTGAGATCCGTGTTTACTCTGATTTTGTTCTATTGTGTTCTTCTTCCTCTTCTATTCTAACTTTCTTTCTTTTATGTTCCTCACCGTCTAACTTCTTTCTATTAATGACCCGGTATTTTCGATACTTGAATAGTTGACATACTATTTTGTGTCGATTTTCGGGGTCGAAAATCCGCCTGGGCCGTTACAATTCCGGATTCATAAGGTTTGGGTGTTGTAACGACCCGCCTTTTTGCTTGATTCTCGCCGGTAATTAAACCAACTTAAATTGCTCATCAAGACGGATAGTTATGGGTACTAACATATTTGAACACAAAACATAACTTTTAATTTCATTATAAAACTTTACATTAGAGTTACAATGAATCAGGGTACAACATAAGCTCAGCAGAAAACAAAAGCTCACAGCAAAAGCAGCAAAATCTCAAAACGTATCTCTAGCTCCAATTCTGAATCCAGCTCCAAAAGCTAAACCTACAGACTAAACTACTAGTTTCCCATGCAAAAATAATGGGCATGTAAAACCCTGAATTTTTAACGACACCAATGACGATAAATTAGAGAATAATTAATTTAATATTAAGAATTAAGCGAAACAGACTACGTCCGTCTCGAAATTCTAGTCAAGGTAGACACCTGGTTTGCGTAAAACGAATAACATATAAAGAAGTTACGGACGATAAAAGTTTGACAATCAAAACAGGGATAACTGGCGCACTTGACAAGTGTGCCAAGGCAATTTTACACTAGCGCACCTGTAAAGTGTGCCCATAGTGGTTTTTGGGTATCCGGGCCTTTTTCAAGTGGGTGGCAACCCATGACCTGATTCACTCTAGGGCTGAGGTGGCTTTCAAATTCTGGATGTTTGCAGCTATTAATATACCTCGATTCTCTTGTTTTCTTCACAAAGAATCAATGGCGGCCAAACTCTGCCGGTGTCAGAATTGAGTTGGATCCCTTATCTACTACTATCAACTAAAGCAAATCAATTGGAGATTCAAGATCCAATCTTTTCTAGTTCTATCTTCTAATCCAAACTTAGTGAGTTCTTAGTTACTTTTAGAATTAAATATTTAAAAGTAAACTTGATAGGATTATAGTTTGGATTTGTTCATGTACCTATATTATATTGGATCTATTGTAAATTATGAACATATGACATTTTGGATTGGTTATAACTTGGATCTAAATTTCTATGATGTAGATCTTAATCCTTACTTGTGTTAGATCTACTTTTATCTATTAGATCTGAATTATGTGAACATTCTATGATGTAGATCGTATCCCTATTTGTGTTAGATCTACTTTTATCTATTAGATCTGAATTATGTGGACATTCTATGATGTAGATCGCATCCCTATTTGTGTTAGATCTACTTTTATCTATTAGATCTGAATTATGTGGATATTCTATG
Source organism: Allium sativum (assembly GCA_030737875.1). Classification (NCBI taxonomy): domain Eukaryota; kingdom Viridiplantae; phylum Streptophyta; class Magnoliopsida; order Asparagales; family Amaryllidaceae; genus Allium; species Allium sativum. The sequence goes on from CM060912.1 coordinate 36,098,540, forward strand.
ATGTAGATCTTATCCCTATTTGTGTTAGATCTACTTTTATCTATTAAATCTGAATTATGTGGACACTCTATGATGTAGATCTTAATCCTTATTTATTAGATCTACTTTTACCTATTAGATCTGCATTATGTGGACACCTAAATTATTAATCAGATCTAGTTTATTATTTGGATCCCCTTGTGCTTCTCATATTAGATCTGAACCTGTTGGACATCTAAATTAAATTTATATCTTGTCATGTTCATCTTATCACCTTTGCTATGTTACAACTAGTTAACTGCCACAAGTTCATTAGATCTATGCTTATATGTTCACCATGTTAGTATATGTTTATGCTAGTTATGTTAGAACATTCACCTTTGTCATATTTCCATTACCTTCCCTTTTTATCGTTTATGATTAGGCTATTATTTAGTTATACATGTCGTAAATTATGTGAACACGCTAGTTAGGGAACGGGGAGGGAAAAAGGTTAATATTGGCATAATTTGAATATAAACATGAGTTGGACGTATAATTCAATAATTGGGTAAATGGGGATAAATAACTAATATGGCATAGGCACAAGTAATTGGATATATAATTCAAAAAGGGGGAAAGTGGGGACATAATTACTTATAAAGACATAGGTAAGAATTAGATAAAAATGGAATATTTAATAATTACAATTAGAAATTGTAATTGCACTTATGACACGAGGTTAGGTTGCATTAGTGTTGGAAGTCTGCCCAGACCCAACCAACATATCCAGCAGCCACTAATGTTGAACCTAATGTGAGAGGTCTAAGTGCGCAAATACGAATTGGGCTAAGACACGAGGTTAGGCCCAACTTGTGGAATAAGACTGCCCGGACCCGACTGGCATATCCAGCATCCACAAGTTGTAGGCGCCTAATATGGGAGGTCTAGCCCGTTATAAACCATAATTGGACATGGTAATGAATTGGACTACTTAACCTGATTTAATCCATAGGGATTGCCTGATTATGAACTGAAGTTAGGGTTAAGTAAAAGTAGGTTGGATAGTGGGTGGGCTAAGTAAATTTGAGGGGGTGGGTAATATTTACATATAGGCCCACGAACTTAACCCAATAAGGTTATGTAATTAAAGACACCTAGTGGTATACATAACCGGTGGAAAATATAAAAGTTATGTAATTAAAGAAACCTAGTGGTATACATAACTGGTGGAAAATATAAAAGTTATGTAATTAAAGACTCCTTTTAGGGTAAGCATAACTAGTGGAAATGAATAGGGCTATATAATTAAAGATATCTAGTGGTATACATAGTTAGTGAAAACCTAGTGGGGGATACAAGCCAAAGGGGAGAGCTTGTATCATATTGTGTGGGACCTATTTCAGTCAGTAACCCGGAGTAGGTATCAAACAAAGTACTCCGTACTAGGTGGAGAAGGGGCACGCTTACTGACTGATTATAAGAGATCCAACGTGGAGGACGGTGTAGGCGGCGCAAACCGACCGGTCCATGTGTGTGCATGAGCCGAGAAGAGGGGATAAGACGACCATGACACCTGTAGATATGGGGCTGTGCATATCAGTGAGGGGTTGCCACTTTAAGACGTGATACATCGTACTATGGGGCCAACACAGAGTATCTATGGAGTAGGGATCCAATCGATTAGGGTAGTGGTTAGGGTACATTTGGATGTATGCATAGGTCTACCACCTTATAGTGAAAAGGATCATCTCATTATGGTTATACTTGTAATAGTGCAGAGTAATCATTAGAGAAGCATATACACCTTATCCTGTCTACCTTGTCACACCCGCCATTTATGTAGTGTTCTCTCTTATCCACTTTATATGCCTATCATGCTACTTTTATTTATTTACTTGCTAAAAGTAACTAGACTCGCCAGACTTTATGTCTGACCTTTTTTGTTTCTCGTTCTTTCTTTCGTTCCCCCCTCCTCCCCCTATAGGTTCTCAGGAAGGAAACACTCAGGCTTGACCGTGATTCTGCTTACTTTTGCGAGAGCTGCTAATATGTATGGCTCAAGCTCCTATCCTTGTTGCTATGGCTATATTTTGTTCTTGGGGAATTTTACTTCTTTTATGTACTTTGATATTTTTAAAGTACAGGACAGTAACTTTTATGTTATAATGGGCTTTTATATTTCAGACATGTGATGTTTTTGTACCACAGTATCTTATGATAAATAAAGTTTTTATTCCGTTGTTATTCTATATATCTGTCTTGTAATATTCTATGTCAGTTTACCTATAACGCTTCATGAAACTTAACGCATTACCTTTGTGAGTGACATTAACGGACGTGGGGTGTCACACTTGGTATCAAAGCTGACGGTTGCCTGATTAGATAAAAGTTTTGGAAAATTGTTTTTTAAAAAGGTTTTAAAAGAATGTATTTTAAAAAAGAAAAGTCTATTTTGAAAAACATTCCCTAATAAGCCATATGTAATATCTTATATCCTTTGTCTGAATCTCTTCCTTTTTCTTTTCGCCATGTCTAGGGAATCAAACATTCCAAATATCCCAGAGGGCGTTACGATACCCAGATGGTTCCATAGGTATCTGGAGGCCACGGCGCCTGCCGAAGGCCAAGGAAATGTTCCTCCCCCAGCTGCACTGTAATAACCCGGAAAATCTGGGCCAGTTTAAAATTTTTATTTTGGCTATTTTAGCGAATTTTGATTATTTAAAATGAATTATTTTAAATAATATCGACGAGAAATTTATTTTGAATAGAATTCGAACGTATATATTATATACGTCATCGTTAGAATATATAATAATTATATATAATTATAAAAGGAATTGAAAATGGCGCGGTAGTTCGAAAATTCGATTTCTAATTTCAAATGAATATACAGAATCCAATATAAGTCAGAATTGAACGAAACAAGAAATATTTGAATCTGTATAACTATATCTTTATAACGAAGTTAACAAAGTGAGATTTCATTTTAGAAATGATAAGATATGTCCAGTTTAAAATTAGAAATAGTCGCTGTGGAATTTATATATATTTTTATATATATAAGGCCCTTAAAAATGGACATTTTGCAAACGACCTCGGATTTCGACGAAACCAGTTTTGTTGGGTCCGTGATGTCGAGTTATTGCTAGATTCCAAATTTCATAATTTTTCGAATCAATATGTGAGCGTGGCAAAGGAAAACGTGTTTTGACTATTTCAGTTGAATTTAATCGACTGGAAATTGGCCATTTTTCCAACGGTCTCAGAATTCGACGAAACTAGTTTTGTTAGGACCGTATCGTCAATACGAAGCTAGAGAATATTTTTCTGGAATTTTTCTAGTTAGTATGTGACCCCGGTAATTTGAAATGTACGTTTAGAATTCAATATAAGGATTTAAATTGTAAATTCAACGGAAACTGATTGTAACGATCAAACCAGCTTACGACACATATCCCATTGTGTTCGGAATGGGGGTAAAACGCTATGGACGACAGGCGGTGGACCTCGTTTCGAGGTCGTATGTAAAAGTCAACATTTTTGCAAAAAAAAAAAAATATATATTATTTTAATTTCCTTTTCCCCCCTTTTCTTCTTCGTTGCGCCCCCCCCCCCCCCCGTTTCATTATACAGAAACGATTTAAAAAAAAAAAAAAAGAAGAAGAAAACCTAAAACCTAATCGCGCCCCCCCCCCCCCCCCCCAGACCTCGAACCGCCTGAACCCTTGCCGCCGACGAAGATTTCGACGCCCCCACCACCCTCGCGACCTCCTCCTCCCAGCGAAGACGCCGCCGACATCGAATCGAAGCAGCCCCCCCCCCAATCGAAGCCTCCACCTCGAACACCGCCTCGCGACGCCCCTGAAGCTCGCCACCGACGAACACCACCGAGCCTGAGGTGAGTGTTTAAATTATTTCGTTTTTGTTTTTATTTTTGTTTTACAGTATAGTTTTAAAACTGTATTTTTAAATAATTTAAAAACTGTTTTACATTTTAAAGTTTAAAAACTGTTTTACATTTTAAAGTTTAAAAACTATTTTACATTTTAAAGTTAAAAACTGATTTATATTTTAAAGTTAAAAACTGTTTTACATTTTAAAGTTTAAAAACTGTTTTATATTTTAAAGTTAAAAACTGATTTATATTTTAAGGTTAAAAACTTATTTATATTTTAAAGTTAAAAACTGTTTTACATTTTAAAGTTTAAAAACTGTTTTATATTTTAAAGTTAAAAACTGATTTATATTTTAAAGTTAAAAACTGATTTATATTTTAACAAGAAACTGATTAGAAAAAGATTTAATTCTGATTTAAAAGAAAAAGGTTTTGAACTTCAAAAAGATTTGAACGTCGAATCGAAGTAAAAATATGATTTTTATATATTGAATAGCATAAGAAAAATATGATTTTTATATATTGAATAGCATAAGAAAAATATGATTTTTATATATTGAATAGCATAAGAAAAATATGATTTTTATATATTGAATAGCATAAGAAAAATATGATTTTTATATATAGAATAGCATAAGAAAAATATGATTTTTATATATTGAATAGCATAAGAAAAAAATTCGATTTTTATATATGTAGTGGCTACGAACGACGAAGCTGACGAAGATGCGAAAACAATGAAGACTTCTGCAAATGAAGAGCCGTGGAGCTAGGATAGCTATAGGTGAGAATTTCTCACTCTTCTATTTCTTTTCTAGTTATATATATATATATACTAGGATGCAGACGGTGCTTAGTAGCACCCGACACAATCGTCCACAGACCATGGACTTGTTTGTTTGGCTGTTAGATTATTGATTGTGATATTGGTTTGAATGTGGTTTGTGGTGTGAAAAATCGAATCGATAAATTGGTTAGGATTAGACGTGCGCCGTTATAAGGCGAAGGAGTAAGGCTAGGTTAGACTCTTACTCCAAGTTTTGTGGTTTGCATAACGAATTGATTTGATTGATGTGTGAATGGCGTGGGCCTTCACTAGACCGGGGATAAGGCTAGGCCTCGTCCCGTTTCTAGTATCGTGCCGTTATGCCGCCGAAATTTTCTAAAATATGTTAGAAAAATAAAAATATCATTTTATTGAATAAATGAATTGAATAGAAATTCATAGGTTGAAATAAAATGTTTTATCGTTAAAAATATAATTTTTAACGTGAAGTGAATAAAATAAAATATTCATTTACAAACCAGACGGTTTGTTTATGTACACCTATTTGAATGACATTAATTGGGACGATAAATTTTACACATCGCCCAACAGCACAAATAAAATATGTGTTTGATTGTTTGAAACCCCACACGGGTGTTAGGATGAAATATGCAGTTCACTCATCCTGATTGATTAAAAATGTCGATCGATTGATTGACAGGCTGTTATAAGCGTTAGATATTTATATTTGATGCTTATACAGTGTAGTGCACTTTGGTTGATGGTTGATTATTTTTCAATGTAATTATATACATGTGTTGTATGAAAATCCATATAATTAACTTTATATGGTAATTGATTGGGCCTCATTCCAATTTGAAAAATAAAGAATATTATAAAATAAAAGTTCATGTGTTGACAGTACTCATTCATTGAGATTGGTCATGTGTTGAACGAAATATTTTGATAATAACAACTATTTTGAAAAAGAAATATTTGGAATAGAATATTTGAAAATAGAAATTTATGAAGCCGTGTTGATTAGATTGACGCCATTTTGACGTGAACGATATTTATATCGATTTTATTCATCTTGAAAATGAATATTGAAAAGTGATTTCGAAATCGAATATTTTGAATTGAATTGAAAACGATTTCGAAATGAATTGAATTGAAAACGATTTCGAAATGAATTGAAAACGATTTCGAAATGAATTGAATTGAAAACGATTTCGAAATGAATTGAATTGAATTGAAAACGATTTCGAAATGAATTGAATTGAAAACGATTTCGAAATGAATTGAATTGAAAACGATTTCGAAATGAATTGAATTGAAAACGATTTCGAAATGAATTGAATTGAAAACGATTTCGAAATGAATTGAATTGAAAACGATTTCGAAATGAATTGAATTGAAAACGATTTCGAAATGAATTGAATTGAAAACGAATTGAAATGAATTCAAATTGAATTGAAATTTGAATTGAATAGAAATGACTTTTGAAACGAATTTAAAACAATTTATATAATTCGTTTTAAATAGAAATCGACGAAGTATATATTATATATATTATATATATAATATAATGGCCTGAATAGAACGCGCCGCGCCGCGGCAGTTCGTGAATTTGGACCATTTATTTCAAACGGACATTGCGGGAGATCCGACCGTCGGATTCTCCTAAAACCGGAACCGTTGGGTTCGTATCGAAAAGAGCTTTCTAATGAAGGTTAGAAATTTGAAATCTAACGGTTGGATTTGGAGATACGTCCAAATCAAATTCGAAAAAGGTCGCTGTAAGTGCAGTTCGATGACCGTTGATGGAAATCGACTGTACAGGCCTTGATAAAATTATTAAAAATAGTAATAATTTGTGTAAAATCATAAGAAATGATTTGTGAAAGTTTGGGATGAAAAACTCCATATTTGAAAAGATAAAAATAGATTTTTATCGAAATGAACTAGTTTTGAACTAGAATTATAATTCTATTTATTTTTAAATAAATAAATTGAATTTGAAATGGTTTTGAAAATAACCAAAATTTCCAATGATTGCATTGGAGTGGATTTGAATCGAAATTGTCTTCGGAATATTTCGATGTTGGAATTCGTGATATTACAGGTGTTGTTATGGAAATTTGAAAGATATATATTTGTATCGTTATTTCCAATACGACATTTGTTAGTCGTAGAATTCGATATTGAATATAAGCCGATATATTTTCTATTCAGAGCCTTGTATTGAATATCGAATGTGATTTGGGTTTGTCGTGAATGGTGTTTTCACTAACACTGTTCTTGAACCCAGTTGAGAAAAGATTAAATCTTTTTATTTAGATTTAATGAAGTGTACCAATTAAATGATATTTAATTGGAATTGAATTGGTATTGATTTTTGGATTTATCGTGAACAGTGTTTTAAATAACACTTGTTCTTTAACCCGATAATTAATGGAATGTGATTTTGGGTTTATCGTGAATCGTGTTTTAAATGACACTGATTCTTTAACCCAGATAATGATTCAAACTAAGTGGAGTTTTAATGAATCTTTAATTAGATTGAAAAGATCGAGAATGGAGTATCACCAGTTTTGCTCCAGGCGATAGTTAAATCTTTAATTAGATTTGAACGTGAAATTTAGAAACTAACTGTCGGTTAGCCAAGCAGAATGGTTTTCTGGATATTGATCTGATGTTGGTTTCGGCCTTCGGGGTTAATATTTGGGGAATTATTCTCTTGATTAATTTACGGTTAGTGACTAATGAATTGGAATTAGGCGTATGTTGTGTTTGTGTAACACTTATTTAAAATATACGCGAGTTATTCGGAAAGACCGGGTTTATCCCATTCTGAATAACTGATACGACGATAAGTCGAAGATGAAGACGATGGTCGAAGACCGGAGGTCTTCACGTCGTTTGGGTGATAACTGATGATCTTGATTGGGCTGTACACCCAAGAAGATGGAAACAGTTAGTGATCGTCCAGACGTACTTGGAGATCGATGGATATGCAGGGTACTAGGTGCCTCCGGTTTCGTTCAGACCCAGAACGGACTTGTAAATGGACTGTGTGTCTGGCATCGGATTTCATTCTGTGTGACTGATATCGGTTGCATAGGATGGTTTGCCTGTGTGGCATGCTAAGATGCAAATGATCAAGGCTTCTGTTGAAAAGCAAAGTCTTGTGGTGATGATCAAAGCACGGCCTTTGTGGCGTAGCTTTGTGTAACGTTTACCTCGCGTGTTTCACACCAGGTATGAACCAAAAACGGGAGACGGACCTCAGGGAGGACTTGCGTTTCTTTCTAGTTAGAAGTGGCGTCAGTGGTTTTACACGCCCTGACGAGTTTGACTTATGTGGTTGTTGCTGTTGCGAGGCGCCTCGGTTATATCGGTTTCGGCCGATGCATTCTGGTCGGCTGACGGACCAGACTTACACCCCATAGGATGGGGAAACGTAGTGTTCAGGCATTTTAATCCACATCGGTGGACCGGCCCTGACGATCCAAGGTCCCACCTGTGTCTGGGTCCTGAGACACGGACTAGAGCGTCTCGAATCGGTTGAGGACTATCTTTTGCCTCGGTTCATAGACGGAAATCCAATTTCCAAATACATGACATTTGCGGTTTTAATTGTAATCCTATATATGGCGACATAGTGGGATGGGGCGCTTATGCCGCCTATGATTGATACTTATGATTTGAAGTTGTTTTATACACTTATAATAGTATCAAATGACTTGTTTTAAAACGTATCAAGCATTCTTTGGCTGTTATAAGGGAAAACCCTATCCTCGACTGCGTTGCATTGTGTGATGGGACCTGGGTATTATAACAGCTTCATTTTTCTTTATTTAGCATTGCGCTGTTTGTTTTATGCACTGGTATTCTTGGGAGGAAACCCGTTCCGTGTTATACGGCGTGGTCCCTTGATTTACCTAATGATTTAAAATAAAGATTAATAACTGTTTTAGTTCTCACACCAGTCCCATGACTGACCTGGAGTTTATTGTTTTAACCTAAACTCTGGGTGCCCCTATTTTCGACACGGGCAGCTAGTAGTTTTGGTTTTGCAGATTTTTATTCACAGGATCCTGGTTTACCGCTGGAACGATATCCGGAAAGCTTTGTATCCGTATATCTCTTCTAGTTGTGTATTGTATTATTTTCCGCTGCTATGTATTTAAATGTAATTTAAATCTCTGTTATTTCTGTGTAATATTCATTTATACTCTGTATATTCTTGTAATCTAATGCATTGTTGTTATATACAGTGAAATGTTCTTTTATATGCATTCTGTTGTGGCTTGTTCTCGAACTATCCGACGCTTTCCTTTACGGGGAAGTTGCGGGTCTTCACAGTTGGTATCAGAGCTTTGGTTTACAAAGCAGAGAACAAGACACATTAGAACCATACGAAAGAATTCATCAGATATTGGATTAGTAAAATCCAAGGGGAATGACTCGTTAGAGATGGGATCAGTAGTATCCTAGAATGAGTGTGAAGAGTAAATTTTTCAAATGAAAACAACTTTTGTTTTGAAAATTTAAATCAATTATTCGTATCTGATTATCTATTTATTTTGAGTTGGACAGTCCAGTATATAAAGATTTTGCGTATACGTCTGATCCGCGTGTATTCGAAGTTTTAATATATTGGATAGATATAGAATCATACTCTAGTGGCCCGAAGATGATTCTGATGGTTGAGTACTCATCGTCAGAATTTATATTCGTGTGACGAAGGTGTGATATCTATATATTTCCATTAGACTGGTGTGAGAACCAAAAATTAGATAGGGCCTATTGTTGTGATTTGGCATCAAAAACATGATTTTTGTATATGTATCAAAATTATGAATTTGAAACTCTAATTCACTAATTGATTGATGTTTGTGTTATATGTTTATTTGTTTGATAATTTTTAGCCATTTAGCCTAATTAAATCAAATATTGAACTATATTGAAAATTGGTTGCATTTGCTTGCATATACATATATATCTTTGAACAGGTCATAGCAAGGAGGCTAGAGTCAGAGAATAAAATTTGTTTGCCCGACAAATAGGTACATGTTTACTACATAATTTCCTGTTTTGTTTGGGTGATGATGATTTTGTGAGCCTATTGGCTAGCCGCTTGGCTTTTTCTTTTTCTTTTTGAGATCTGAAGGACCGGGGAAGCTATTTGAAATTCCCCGATGCTCCCATTGCAGGGGAGGTTATGGCGAAATTTTTCGAAAATTTAGGGTGTTAGCCAAATTTTTGAAATTTTGAAAATTCTCAGAAACTAAAGAGTTGGAGAATGGAAGCCAGATCGAGCGTAGAGTTGATTAGTCAAACCACTTTCGACTTTGTTCCTTTTCGGGGACGAAAAGTTTTAAGTGGGGGAGATTGTAATAACCCGGAAAATCTGGGCCAGTTTAAAATTTTTATTTTGGCGATTTTAGCGAATTTTGATTATTTAAAATGAATTATTTTAAATAATATCGACGAGAAATTTATTTTGAATAGAATTCGAACGTATATATTATATACGTCATCGTTAGAATATATAATAATTATATATAATTATAAAAGGAATTGAAAATGGCGCGGTAGTTCGAAAATTCGATTTCTAATTTCAAATGAATATACAGAATCCAATATAAGTCAGAATTGAACGAAACAAGAAATATTTGAATCTGTATAACTATATCTTTATAACGAAGTTAACAAACTGAGATTTCATTTTAGAAATGATAAGATATGTCCAGTTTAAAATTAGAAATAGTCGCTGTGGAATTTATATATATTTTTATATATATAAGGCCCTTAAAAATGGACATTTTGCAAACGACCTCGGATTTCGACGAAACCAGTTTTGTTGGGTCCGTGATGTCGAGTTATTGCTAGATTCCAAATTTCATAATTTTTCGAATCAATATGTGAGCGTGGCAAAGGAAAACGTGTTTTGACTATTTCAGTTGAATTTAATCGACTGGAAATTGGCCATTTTTCCAACGGTCTCAGAATTCGACGAAACTAGTTTTGTTAGGACCGTATCGTCAATACGAAGCTAGAGAATATTTTTCTGGAATTTTTCTAGTTAGTATGTGACCCCGGTAATTTGAAATGTACGTTTAGAATTCAATATAAGGATTTAAATTGTAAATTCAACGGAAACTGATTGTAACGATCAAACCAGCTTACGACACATATCCCATTGTGTTCGGAATGGGGGTAAAACGCTATGGACGACAGGCGGTGGACCTCGTTTCGAGGTCGTATGTAAAAGTCAACATTTTTGCAAAAAAAAAAAAAATATTATTTTAATTTCCTTTTCCCCCCTTTTCTTCTTCGTTGCCCCCCCCCCCCCCCGTTTCATTATACAGAAACGATTTAAAAAAAAAAAAAAGAAGAAAACCTAAAACCTAATCGCGCCGCCCCCCCAGACCTCGAACCGCCTGAACCCTTGCCGCCGACGAAGATTTCGACGCCCCCACCACCCTCGCGACCTCCTCCTCCCAGCGAAGACGCCGCCGACATCGAATCGAAGCAGCCCCCCCCAATCGAAGCCTCCACCTCGAACACCGCCTCGCGACGCCCCTGAAGCTCGCCACCGACGAACACCACCGAGCCTGAGGTGAGTGTTTAAATTATTTCGTTTTTGTTTTTATTTTTGTTTTACAGTATAGTTTTAAAACTGTATTTTTAAATAATTTAAAAACTGTTTTACATTTTAAAGTTTAAAAACTGTTTTACATTTTAAAGTTTAAAAACTGTTTTACATTTTAAAGTTAAAAACTGATTTATATTTTAAAGTTAAAAACTGTTTTACATTTTAAAGTTTAAAAACTGTTTTATATTTTAAAGTTAAAAACTGATTTATATTTTAAGGTTAAAAACTTATTTATATTTTAAAGTTAAAAACTGTTTTACATTTTAAAGTTTAAAAACTGTTTTATATTTTAAAGTTAAAAACTGATTTATATTTTAAAGTTAAAAACTGATTTATATTTTAACAAGAAACTGATTAGAAAAAGATTTAATTCTGATTTAAAAGAAAAAGGTTTTGAACTTCAAAAAGATTTGAACGTCGAATCGAAGTAAAAATATGATTTTTATATATTGAATAGCATAAGAAAAATATGATTTTTATATATTGAATAGCATAAGAAAAATATGATTTTTATATATTGAATAGCATAAGAAAAATATGATTTTTATATATTGAATAGCATAAGAAAAATATGATTTTTATATATAGAATAGCATAAGAAAAATATGATTTTTATATATTGAATAGCATAAGAAAAAAATTCGATTTTTATATATGTAGTGGCTACGAACGACGAAGCTGACGAAGATGCGAAAACAATGAAGACTTCTGCAAATGAAGAGCCGTGGAGCTAGGATAGCTATAGGTGAGAATTTCTCACTCTTCTATTTCTTTTCTAGTTATATATATATATACTAGGATGCAGACGGTGCTTAGTAGCACCCGACACAATCGTCCACAGACCATGGACTTGTTTGTTTGGCTGTTAGATTATTGATTGTGATATTGGTTTGAATGTGGTTTGTGGTGTGAAAAATCGAATCGATAAATTGGTTAGGATTAGACGTGCGCCGTTATAAGGCGAAGGAGTAAGGCTAGGTTAGACTCTTACTCCAAGTTTTGTGGTTTGCATAACGAATTGATTTGATTGATGTGTGAATGGCGTGGGCCTTCACTAGACCGGGGATAAGGCTAGGCCTCGTCCCGTTTCTAGTATCGTGCCGTTATGCCGCCGAAATTTTCTAAAATATGTTAGAAAAATAAAAATATCATTTTATTGAATAAATGAATTGAATAGAAATTCATAGGTTGAAATAAAATGTTTTATCGTTAAAAATATAATTTTTAACGTGAAGTGAATAAAATAAAATATTCATTTACAAACCAGACGGTTTGTTTATGTACACCTATTTGAATGACATTAATTGGGACGATAAATTTTACACATCGCCCAACAGCACAAATAAAATATGTGTTTGATTGTTTGAAACCCCACACGGGTGTTAGGATGAAATATGCAGTTCACTCATCCTGATTGATTAAAAATGTCGATCGATTGATTGACAGGCTGTTATAAGCGTTAGATATTTATATTTGATGCTTATACAGTGTAGTGCACTTTGGTTGATGGTTGATTATTTTTCAATGTAATTATATACATGTGTTGTATGAAAATCCATATAATTAACTTTATATGGTAATTGATTGGGCCTCATTCCAATTTGAAAAATAAAGAATATTATAAAATAAAAGTTCATGTGTTGACAGTACTCATTCATTGAGATTGGTCATGTGTTGAACGAAATATTTTGATAATAACAACTATTTTGAAAAAGAAATATTTGGAATAGAATATTTGAAAATAGAAATTTATGAAGCCGTGTTGATTAGATTGACGCCATTTTGACGTGAACGATATTTATATCGATTTTATTCATCTTGAAAATGAATATTGAAAAGTGATTTCGAAATCGAATATTTTGAATTGAATTGAAAACGATTTCGAAATGAATTGAATTGAAAACGATTTCGAAATGAATTGAAAACGATTTCGAAATGAATTGAATTGAAAACGATTTCGAAATGAATTGAATTGAATTGAAAACGATTTCGAAATGAATTGAATTGAAAACGATTTCGAAATCGAATATTTTGAATTGAATTGAAAACGATTTCGAAATGAATTGAATTGAAAACGATTTCGAAATGAATTGAATTGAAAACGATTTCGAAATGAATTGAATTGAAAACGATTTCGAAATGAATTGAATTGAAAACGATTTCGAAATGAATTGAATTGAAAACGATTTCGAAATGAATTGAATTGAAAACGATTTCGAAATGAATTGAATTGAAAACGAATTGAAATGAATTCAAATTGAATTGAAATTTGAATTGAATAGAAATGACTTTTGAAACGAATTTAAAACAATTTATATAATTCGTTTTAAATAGAAATCGACGAAGTATATATTATATATATTATATATATAATATAATGGCCTGAATAGAACGCGCCGCGCCGCGGCAGTTCGTGAATTTGGACCATTTATTTCAAACGGACATTGCGGGAGATCCGACCGTCGGATTCTCCTAAAACCGGAACCGTTGGGTTCGTATCGAAAAGAGCTTTCTAATGAAGGTTAGAAATTTGAAATCTAACGGTTGGATTTGGAGATACGTCCAAATCAAATTCGAAAAAGGTCGCTGTAAGTGCAGTTCGATGACCGTTGATGGAAATCGACTGTACAGGCCTTGATAAAATTATTAAAAATAGTAATAATTTGTGTAAAATCATAAGAAATGATTTGTGAAAGTTTGGGATGAAAAACTCCATATTTGAAAAGATAAAAATAGATTTTTATCGAAATGAACTAGTTTTGAACTAGAATTATAATTCTATTTATTTTTAAATAAATAAATTGAATTTGAAATGGTTTTGAAAATAACCAAAATTTCCAATGATTGCATTGGAGTGGATTTGAATCGAAATTGTCTTCGGAATATTTCGATGTTGGAATTCGTGATATTACAGGTGTTGTTATGGAAATTTGAAAGATATATATTTGTATCGTTATTTCCAATACGACATTTGTTAGTCGTAGAATTCGATATTGAATATAAGCCGATATATTTTCTATTCAGAGCCTTGTATTGAATATCGAATGTGATTTGGGTTTGTCGTGAATGGTGTTTTCACTAACACTGTTCTTGAACCCAGTTGAGAAAAGATTAAATCTTTTTATTTAGATTTAATGAAGTGTACCAATTAAATGATATTTAATTGGAATTGAATTGGTATTGATTTTTGGATTTATCGTGAACAGTGTTTTAAATAACACTTGTTCTTTAACCCGATAATTAATGGAATGTGATTTTGGGTTTATCGTGAATCGTGTTTTAAATGACACTGATTCTTTAACCCAGATAATGATTCAAACTAAGTGGAGTTTTAATGAATCTTTAATTAGATTGAAAAGATCGAGAATGGAGTATCACCAGTTTTGCTCCAGGCGATAGTTAAATCTTTAATTAGATTTGAACGTGAAATTTAGAAACTAACTGTCGGTTAGCCAAGCAGAATGGTTTTCTGGATATTGATCTGATGTTGGTTTCGGCCTTCGGGGTTAATATTTGGGGAATTATTCTCTTGATTAATTTACGGTTAGTGACTAATGAATTGGAATTAGGCGTATGTTGTGTTTGTGTAACACTTATTTAAAATATACGCGAGTTATTCGGAAAGACCGGGTTTATCCCATTCTGAATAACTGATACGACGATAAGTCGAAGATGAAGACGATGGTCGAAGACCGGAGGTCTTCACGTCGTTTGGGTGATAACTGATGATCTTGATTGGGCTGTACACCCAAGAAGATGGAAACAGTTAGTGATCGTCCAGACGTACTTGGAGATCGATGGATATGCAGGGTACTAGGTGCCTCCGGTTTCGTTCAGACCCAGAACGGACTTGTAAATGGACTGTGTGTCTGACATCGGATTTCATTCTGTGTGACTGATATCGGTTGCATAGGATGGTTTGCCTGTGTGGCATGCTAAGATGCAAATGATCAAGGCTTCTGTTGAAAAGCAAAGTCTTGTGGTGATGATCAAAGCACGGCCTTTGTGGCGTAGCTTTGTGTAACGTTTACCTCGCGTGTTTCACACCAGGTATGAACCAAAAACGGGAGACGGACCTCAGGGAGGACTTGCGTTTCTTTCTAGTTAGAAGTGGCGTCAGTGGTTTTACACGCCCTGACGAGTTTGACTTATGTGGTTGTTGCTGTTGCGAGGCGCCTCGGTTATATCGGTTTCGGCCGATGCATTCTGGTCGGCTGACGGACCAGACTTACACCCCATAGGGTGGGGAAACGTAGTGTTCAGGCATTTTAATCCACATCGGTGGACCGGCCCTGACGATCCAAGGTCCCACCTGTGTCTGGGTCCTGAGACACGGACTAGAGCGTCTCGAATCGGTTGAGGACTATCTTTTGCCTCGGTTCATAGACGGAAATCCAATTTCCAAATACGTGACATTTGCGGTTTTAATTGTAATCCTATATATGGCGACATAGTGGGATGGGGCGCTTATGCCGCCTATGATTGATACTTATGATTTGAAGTTGTTTTATACACTTATAATAGTATCAAATGACTTGTTTTAAAACGTATCAAGCATTCTTTGGCTGTTATAAGGGAAAACCCTATCCTCGACTGCGTTGCATTGTGTGATGGGACCTGGGTATTATAACAGCTTCATTTTTCTTTATTTAGCATTGCGCTGTTTGTTTTATGCACTGGTATTCTTGGGAGGAAACCCGTTCCGTGTTATACGGCGTGGTCCCTTGATTTACCTAATGATTTAAAATAAAGATTAATAACTGTTTTAGTTCTCACACCAGTCCCATGACTGACCTGGAGTTTATTGTTTTAACCTAAACTCTGGGTGCCCCTATTTTCGACACGGGCAGCTAGTAGTTTTGGTTTTGCAGATTTTTATTCACAGGATCCTGGTTTACCGCTGGAACGATATCCGGAAAGCTTTGTATCCGTATATCTCTTCTAGTTGTGTATTGTATTATTTTCCGCTGCTATGTATTTAAATGTAATTTAAATCTCTGTTATTTCTGTGTAATATTCATTTATACTCTGTATATTCTTGTAATCTAATGCATTGTTGTTATATACAGTGAAATGTTCTTTTATATGCATTCTGTTGTGGCTTGTTCTCGAACTATCCGACGCTTTCCTTTACGGGGAAGTTGCGGGTCTTCACAGTTGGTATCAGAGCTTTGGTTTACAAAGCAGAGAACAAGACACATTAGAACCATACGAAAGAATTCATCAGATATTGGATTAGTAAAATCCAAGGGGAATGACTCGTTAGAGATGGGATCAGTAGTATCCTAGAATGAGTGTGAAGAGTAAATTTTTCAAATGAAAACAACTTTTGTTTTGAAAATTTAAATCAATTATTCGTATCTGATTATCTATTTATTTTGAGTTGGACAGTCCAGTATATAAAGATTTTGCGTATACGTCTGATCCGCGTGTATTCGAAGTTTTAATATATTGGATAGATATAGAATCATACTCTAGTGGCCCGAAGATGATTCTGATGGTTGAGTACTCATCGTCAGAATTTATATTCGTGTGACGAAGGTGTGATATCTATATATTTCCATTAGACTGGTGTGAGAACCAAAAATTAGATAGGGCCTATTGTTGTGATTTGGCATCAAAAACATGATTTTTGTATATGTATCAAAATTATGAATTTGAAACTCTAATTCACTAATTGATTGATGTTTGTGTTATATGTTTATTTGTTTGATAATTTTTAGCCATTTAGCCTAATTAAATCAAATATTGAACTATATTGAAAATTGGTTGCATTTGCTTGCATATACATATATATCTTTGAACAGGTCATAGCAAGGAGGCTAGAGTCAGAGAATAAAATTTGTTTGCCCGACAAATAGGTACATGTTTACTACATAATTTCCTGTTTTGTTTGGGTGATGATGATTTTGTGAGCCTATTGGCTAGCCGCTTGGCTTTTTCTTTTTCTTTTTGAGATCTGAAGGACCGGGGAAGCTATTTGAAATTCCCCGATGCTCCCATTGCAGGGGAGGTTATGGCGAAATTTTTCGAAAATTTAGGGTGTTAGCCAAATTTTTGAAATTTTGAAAATTCTCAGAAACTAAAGAGTTGGAGAATGGAAGCCAGATCGAGCGTAGAGTTGATTAGTCAAACCACTTTCGACTTTGTTCCTTTTCGGGGACGAAAAGTTTTAAGTGGGGGAGATTGTAATAACCCGGAAAATCTGGGCCAGTTTAAAATTTTTATTTTGGCGATTTTAGCGAATTTTGATTATTTAAAATGAATTATTTTAAATAATATCGACGAGAAATTTATTTTGAATAGAATTCGAACGTATATATTATATACGTCATCGTTAGAATATATAATAATTATATATAATTATAAAAGGAATTGAAAATGGCGCGGTAGTTCGAAAATTCGATTTCTAATTTCAAATGAATATACAGAATCCAATATAAGTCAGAATTGAACGAAACAAGAAATATTTGAATCTGTATAACTATATCTTTATAACGAAGTTAACAAACTGAGATTTCATTTTAGAAATGATAAGATATGTCCAGTTTAAAATTAGAAATAGTCGCTGTGGAATTTATATATATTTTTATATATATAAGGCCCTTAAAAATGGACATTTTGCAAACGACCTCGGATTTCGACGAAACCAGTTTTGTTGGGTCCGTGATGTCGAGTTATTGCTAGATTCCAAATTTCATAATTTTTCGAATCAATATGTGAGCGTGGCAAAGGAAAACGTGTTTTGACTATTTCAGTTGAATTTAATCGACTGGAAATTGGCCATTTTTCCAACGGTCTCAGAATTCGACGAAACTAGTTTTGTTAGGACCGTATCGTCAATACGAAGCTAGAGAATATTTTTCTGGAATTTTTCTAGTTAGTATGTGACCCCGGTAATTTGAAATGTACGTTTAGAATTCAATATAAGGATTTAAATTGTAAATTCAACGGAAACTGATTGTAACGATCAAACCAGCTTACGACACATATCCCATTGTGTTCGGAATGGGGGTAAAACGCTATGGACGACAGGCGGTGGACCTCGTTTCGAGGTCGTATGTAAAAGTCAACATTTTTGCAAAAAAAAAAAAAAAAAAATATTATTTTAATTTCCTTTTCCCCCCTTTTCTTCTTCGTTGGCCCCCCCCCCCCCGTTTCATTATACAGAAACGATTTAAAAAAAAAAAAAAGAAGAAAACCTAAAACCTAATCGCGCCGCCCCCCCAGACCTCGAACCGCCTGAACCCTTGCCGCCGACGAAGATTTCGACGCCCCCACCACCCTCGCGACCTCCTCCTCCCAGCGAAGACGCCGCCGACATCGAATCGAAGCAGCCCCCCCAATCGAAGCCTCCACCTCGAACACCGCCTCGCGACGCCCTTGAAGCTCGCCACCGACGAACACCACCGAGCCTGAGGTGAGTGTTTAAATTATTTCGTTTTTGTTTTTATTTTTGTTTTACAGTATAGTTTTAAAACTGTATTTTTAAATAATTTAAAAACTGTTTTACATTTTAAAGTTTAAAAACTGTTTTACATTTTAAAGTTTAAAAACTGTTTTACATTTTAAAGTTAAAAACTGATTTATATTTTAAAGTTAAAAACTGTTTTACATTTTAAAGTTTAAAAACTGTTTTATATTTTAAAGTTAAAAACTGATTTATATTTTAAGGTTAAAAACTGATTTATATTTTAAAGTTAAAAACTGTTTTACATTTTAAAGTTTAAAAACTGTTTTATATTTTAAAGTTAAAAACTGATTTATATTTTAAAGTTAAAAACTGATTTATATTTTAACAAGAAACTGATTAGAAAAAGATTTAATTCTGATTTAAAAGAAAAAGGTTTTGAACTTCAAAAAGATTTGAACGTCGAATCGAAGTAAAAATATGATTTTTATATATTGAATAGCATAAGAAAAATATGATTTTTATATATTGAATAGCATAAGAAAAATATGATTTTTATATATTGAATAGCATAAGAAAAATATGATTTTCATATATTGAATAGCATAAGAAAAATATGATTTTTATATATAGAATAGCATAAGAAAAATATGATTTTTATATATTGAATAGCATAAGAAAAAAATTCGATTTTTATATATGTAGTGGCTACGAACGACGAAGCTGACGAAGATGCGAAAACAATGAAGACTTCTGCAAATGAAGAGCCGTGGAGCTAGGATAGCTATAGGTGAGAATTTCTCACTCTTCTATTTCTTTTCTAGTTATATATATATATATACTAGGATGCAGACGGTGCTTAGTAGCACCCGACACAATCGTCCACAGACCATGGACTTGTTTGTTTGGCTGTTAGGTTATTGATTGTGATATTGGTTTGAATGTGGTTTGTGGTGTGAAAAATTGAATCGATAAATTGGTTAGGATTAGACGTGCGCCGTTATAAGGCGAAGGAGTAAGGCTAGGTTAGACTCTTACTCCAAGTTTTGTGGTTTGCATAACGAATTGATTTGATTGATGTGTGAATGGCGTGGGCCTTCACTAGACCGGGGATAAGGCTAGGCCTCGTCCCGTTTCTAGTATCGTGCCGTTATGCCGCCGAAATTTTCTAAAATATGTTAGAAAAATAAAAATATCATTTTATTGAATAAATGAATTGAATAGAAATTCATAGGTTGAAATAAAATGTTTTATCGTTAAAAATATAAATTTTAACGTGAAGTGAATAAAATAGAATATTCATTTATAAACCAGACGGTTTGTTTATGTACACCTATTTGAATGACATTAATTGGGACGATAAATTTTACACATCGCCCAACAGCACAAATAAAATATGTGTTTGATTGTTTGAAACCCCACACGGGTGTTAGGATGAAATATGCAGTTCACTCATCCTGATTGATTAAAAATGTCGATCGATTGATTGACAGGCTGTTATAAGCGTTAGATATTTATATTTGATGCTTATACAGTGTAGTGCACTTTGGTTGATGGTTGATTATTTTTCAATGTAATTATATACATGTGTTGTATGAAAATCCATATAATTAACTTTATATGGTAATTGATTGGGCCTCATTCCAATTTGAAAAATAAAGAATATTATAAAATAAAAGTTCATGTGTTGACAGTACTCATTCATTGAGATTGGTCATGTGTTGAACGAAATATTTTGATAATAACAACTATTTTGAAAAAGAAATATTTGAAATAGAATATTTGAAAATAGAAATTTATGAAGCCGTGTTGATTAGATTGACGCCATTTTGACGTGAACGATATTTATATCGATTTTATTCATCTTGAAAATGAATATTGAAAAGTGATTTCGAAATCTAATATTTTGAATTGAATTGAAAACGATTTCGAAATGAATTGAATTGAAAACGATTTCGAAATGAATTGAATTGAAAACGATTTCGAAATGAATTGAATTGAAAACGATTTCGAAATGAATTGAATTGAATTGAAAACGATTTCGAAATGAATTGAATTGAAAACGATTTCGAAATCGAATATTTTGAATTGAATTGAAAACGATTTCGAAATGAATTGAATTGAAAACGATTTCGAAATGAATTGAATTGAAAACGATTTCGAAATGAATTGAATTGAAAACGATTTCGAAATGAATTGAATTGAAAACGATTTCGAAATGAATTGAATTGAAAACGATTTAGAAATGAATTGAATTGAAAACGAATTGAAATGAATTCAAATTGAATTGAAATTTGAATTGAATAGAAATGACTTTTGAAACGAATTTAAAACTATTTATATAATTCGTTTTAAATAGAAATCGACGAAGTATATATTATATATATAATATATATAATATAATGGCCTGAATAGAACGCGCCGCGCCGCGGCAGTTCGTGAATTTCGACCATTTATTTCAAACGGACATTGCGGGAGATCCGACCGTCGGATTCTCCTAAAACCGGAACCGTTGGGTTCGTATCGAAAAGAGCTTTCTAATGAAGGTTAGAAATTTGAAATCTAACGGTTGGATTTGGAGATACGTCCAAATCAAATTCGAAAAAGGTCGCTGTAAGTGCGGTTCGATGACCGTTGATGGAAATCGACTGTACAGGCCTTGATAAAATTATTAAAAATAGTAATAATTTGTGTAAAATCATAAGAAATGATTTGTGAAAGTTTGGGATGAAAAACTCCATATTTGAAAAGATAAAAATAGATTTTTATCGAAATGAACTAGTTTTGAACTAGAATTATAATTCTATTTATTTTTAAATAAATAAATTGAATTTGAAATGGTTTTGAAAATAACCAAAATTTCCAATGATTGCATTGGAGTGGATTTGAATCGAAATTGTCTTCGGAATATTTCGATGTTGGAATTCGTGATATTACAGGTGTTGTTATGGAAATTTGAAAGATATATATTTGTATCGTTATTTCCAATACGACATTTGTTAGTCGTAGAATTCGATATTGAATATAAGCCGATATATTTTCTATTCAGAGCCTTGTATTGAATATCGAATGTGATTTGGGTTTGTCGTGAATGGTGTCTTCACTAACACTGTTCTTGAACCCAGTTGAGAAAAGATTAAATCTTTTTATTTAGATTTAATGAAGTGTACCAATTAAATGATATTTAATTGGAATTGAATTGGTATTGATTTTTGGGTTTATCGTGAACAGTGTTTTAAATAACACTTGTTCTTTAACCCGATAATTAATGGAATGTGATTTTGGGTTTATCGTGAATCGTGTTTTAAATGACACTGATTCTTTAACCCAGATAATGATTCAAACTAAGTGGAGTTTTAATGAATCTTTAATTAGATTGAAAAGATCGAGAATGGAGTATCACCAGTTTTGCTCCAGGCGATAGTTAAATCTTTAATTAGATTTGAACGTGAAATTTAGAAACTAACTATCGGTTAGCCAAGCAGAATGGTTTTCTGGATATTGATCTGATGTTGGTTTCGGCCTTCGGGGTTAATATTTGGGGAATTATTCTCTTGATTAATTTACGGTTAGTGACTAATGAATTGAAATGAGGCGTATGTTGTGTTTGTGTAACACTTATTTAAAATATACGCGAGTTATTCGGAAAGACCGGGTTTATCCCATTCTGAATAACTGATACGACGATAAGTCAAAGATGAAGACGATGGTCGAAGACCGGAGGTCTTCACGTCGTTTGGGTGATAACTGATGATCTTGATTGGGCTGTACACCCAAGAAGATGGAAACAGTTAGTGATCGTCCAGACGTACTTGGAGATCGATGGATATGCGGGGTACTAGGTGCCTCCGGTTTCGTTCAGACCCAGAACGGACTTGTAAATGGACTGTGTGTCTGACATCGGATTTCATTCTGTGTGACTGATATTGGTTGCATAGGATGGTTTGCCTGTGTGGCATGCTAAGATGCAAATGATCAAGGCTTCTGTTGAAAAGCAAAGTCTTGTGGTGATGATCAAAGCACGGCCTTTGTGGCGTAGCTTTGTGTAACGTTTACCTCGCGTGTTTCACACCAGGTATGAACCAAAAACGGGAGACGGACCTCAGGGAGGACTTGCGTTTCTTTCTAGTTAGAAGTGGCGTCAGTGGTTTTACACGCCCTGACGAGTTTGACTTATGTGGTTGTTGCTGTTGCGAGGCGCCTCGGTTATATCGGTTTCGGCCGATGCATTCTGGTCGGCTGACGGACCAGACTTACACCCCATAGGGTGGGGAAACGTAGTGTTCAGGCATTTTAATCCACATCGGTGGACCGGCCCTGACGATCCAAGGGCCCACCTGTGTCTGGGTCCTGAGACACGGACTAGAGCGTCTCGAATCGGTTGAGGACTATCTTTTGCCTCGGTTCATAGACGGAAATCCAATTTCCAAATACGTGACATTTGCGGTTTTAATTGTAATCCTATATATGGCGACATAGTGGGATGGGGCGCTTATGCCGCCTATGATTGATACTTATGATTTGAAGTTGTTTTATACACTTATAATAGTATCAAATGATTTGTTTTAAAACGTATCAAGCATTCTTTGGCTGTTATAAGGGAAAACCCTATCCTCGACTGCGTTGCATTGTGTGATGGGACCTGGGTCTTATAACAGCTTCATTTTTCTTTATTTAGCATTGCGCTGTTTGTTTTATGCACTGGTATTCTTGGGAGGAAACCCGTTCCGTGTTATACGGCGTGGTCCCTTGATTTACCTAATGATTTAAAATAAAGATTAATAACTGTTTTAGTTCTCACACCAGTCCCATGACTGACCTGGAGTTTATTGTTTTAACCTAAACTCTGGGTGCCCCTATTTTCGACACGGGCAGCTAGTAGTTTTGGTTTTGCAGATTTTTATTCACAGGATCCTGGTTTACCGTTGGAACGATATCCGGAAAGCTTTGTATCCGTATATCTCTTCTAGTTGTGTATTGTATTATTTTCCGCTGCTATGTATTTAAATGTAATTTAAATCTCTGTTATTTCTGTGTAATATTCATTTATACTCTGTATATTCTTGTAATCTAATGCATTGTTGTTATATACAGTGAAATGTTCTTTTATATGCGTTCTGTTGTGGCTTGTTCTCGAACTATCCGACGCTTTCCTTTACGGGGAAGTTGCGGGTCTTCACATGCACCAATCATTCCTCCTCCTCCCCGTCCAAGAGCAGATAATTTCGCTAAGATCTGCAAAGACTTTCTTGCTATAGGAGGGAAGCCATTCCATGGGAACGAGACATTCGTAGAAGCGCGAAATTGGCTCAAGGAGACCGAGGACTTGTTCTTAATCTTTGAAGTAGAGGATAGAAGGAAGGTTCAGTTAGCCACCTGGATACTGAAAGACAAAGCCTCAATTTGGTGGGAAGCTACCCAAGCTGGACATCTAGTGGAAATTCAGGAAGATTTTAGACAGAGGTTTAAAATGAAATTTCTCTCCCAAGTTGAGACAAGCACGCAGATGGAGGGGTTCTTAGCGCTCAAACAAGGAAACTTGACGGTGAAAGAGTATGTCAACAAATTTAACCAGTTAGCAAGGTTCGGGTTAGAGTTGGTGGATACGCCGCACAAAAGGGCTTTGCGGTTTGCTAAAGGTCTGAATGAACCTCTGCATGGGTTAACCATGTCCCATATTCCAATAGGGGCCACTTTTGAAAAGCTTGTTGATATGGACCTAATGCATGAGGAAGACAAAGGAGAAAAGAAAGAAGTAAAGGCTGAGGAAACATCGCAAAATAAGAAGGTGTGGCCCAGGAAGGGACAACAACAACAATAGACTAAAGGTAGCAAGAATGACAAGGGCAAAGATAAGAGGAAATGTCACAGTTGTGGGAAGGAAGGTCACTTGATCCAAGACTATAATATAAGGAAGAACACTTGCTTTAATAGCGAAGAGGTCGGACACTTCGCTAGAGAGTACCCGAAGAAACGGGGATCACAGGGACATGGTCAAAGGGCAGGAACGTTTGGAGGGCAGATGCACGCTCTTGCAACCAGTGCTCCTGAAAGAGGTAGAAAAATTTCTATGGAAGGTTTAATTTCTATTTCAAATCATCCTATTAGAACGCTTTTCGATTCTGGCGCTTCACATTCATTTATATCTAGTTCTGTGGTTGAATATCTACACTTAATTACTACTGTGGTAGTGGATCTTGTAGTTGTTTCAAACACCATTGGTAGTTTAGCTCAATTATCTATGACTTGTTGGGGTTTGAAATTATCTGTGTTAGGCGTCGAGTTTGAATGCAACGCATATGTGCTCGAGTTTATGGTCTATGGATTGATTCTAGGAATGGATTGGCTCACCATGTGTGGTGCCATTTTGGATTACAAGACAAGGGTCGTTAGGCTTCTGACTTGTCATGAGAGGACACTCGATATTTCTTGTGACCCTCAAGGGTTGGTTATGCTTAGCTTCCTAGAGTTTCTTGATGCATCTATAGATGATTTACAATCTATTTCGGTAGTTCGAGAATATTCTGATGTTTTTGACGAGGTTCGGGGCTTACCTCCGAGGCGCGAGATCAACTTTCGTATATATCTAGTGTACAATGCAAAGCCAGTTGCATTGCCAGTGCGCTATATAGATCCAAGGGAAAGGAGGGAGCTGAGTAAGCAAGTATGGGAGCTACTTGAGAAAAGGGTTTATCAGATGAAGCATATCTGAATGGGGTGCTCCAGTAGTATTCGCAACTAAAGCGAATGGTTCGCTTC
This sequence comes from Allium sativum, assembly GCA_030737875.1. NCBI lineage: Eukaryota > Viridiplantae > Streptophyta > Magnoliopsida > Asparagales > Amaryllidaceae > Allium > Allium sativum. Next base: position 36,123,999 of record CM060912.1, read on the forward strand.
GTTTGTGTGTTGACTATAGAGAGTTGAATAAACTCACTAAGAAGAATAGGCACCCGCTTTTGAGGATTGATGAATTATTTGATCAGCTTGTTAGTGCCTCGGTATTTTCTCATTTAGACTCGGCCATGGGGTTTCATCAGTTGAGGGTGGCTGAGGACAGTATAGACAAGACTACTTTTAGGACTCCGGATGGTTTCTTTGAATGGCTAGTTATGCCTTTTGGGATAACGAATGAACCCGCCTATTTTATCGATCTAATGAGTGTTCTAGGAGTTCCTAAATAAATTTGTTATAGTCTTTGTTGATGATATTTTGATCTTCTCCAAGAGCGAAGAAGAGCATGCCCAGCATTTGAGAGAAGTTTTGAAAACTATCCGTGACAATTAGCTTAAGGCAAAGTTCTCCAAATGCCATTTTTAGAGAAAGGAGGTGAGATTCTTAGGGCATGTAGTCTCTAAAGAAGGGATAGCTATACATCCCACGAAAGTAGTTGTGGTGCAAGATTGGCAAATTCCTAAAAATGCAACAGAAGTGAGAAGCTTTCTTGGTTTGGCAGGTTACTATAGGAAGTTCATTAAGGACTTCGCAAAGATATCGGCCCCACTCACCAGGCTGATGAACAAGAACTTGGCATTTTCGTGGGATATAGACTGTGATGTTGCTTTCCAACGACTGAAGAGGGCTCTGACAACAGCCTGAGTCTTGATTTTGCCCAATGGGAACAAAATGTTTACAGTTTACACTGATGCATGTGGTATAGGGCTTGGTACGGTTCTGATGCAAGAAGGAAAGGTGGTGTGTTATGGGGGTAGACAATTGACAGTTCATGAGAAGAACTACCCCACCCATGATCTAGAGCTAGCTGCCATAGTATTCACGCTAAAGACGCAGCGTCAATATTTACTTGGAGCGAAGTTCGAGTTATACACCTATCATAAATCTCTTAAGCATCTGTTCTCACAGAAGGATCTTAATTTAAGGCAACAAAGGTGGATGGAGTTCTTAGCTTCTTATGATTTTGAGATCGCTTATATCCTTAGCAAGGGTAATGTGGTGGCTGACGCACTAAGTAGGAAGAGGATGGCCTTATGTCCTCTGTTCATGGAGAGGAAGAGCTTGGAGTTCATCTCAACTTTTGATTTTAAACCCTCCATCAAAATTTTGCCTGACTTGTTTGCATCATTAGAAATACGACCAACTCTTATGGATCAGATTGGAGCTTCGCAATAAGGTGACCCACATATTTTAGAAGTCATGGATAAGCTCCGCAAAGGGGAGACTTCTAGTCACCTCAGTCGATATACCATATATGAAAAGGGGTGGTTGCGACGAGATGGAAGGCTTTGTGTTACTCAAACTGGAAGCTTGATAAAAGCAGTCCTCGAAGAAGCCCACCATTCTAGGATGACTACTCATCCAGGCAGTGATAAGATGTATAGAGACATGAAAAGGGTTATCTTTTGGGCTGCGATGAAGAAATATGTGGCCAAAATTGTTTCTCAATGTTTAGTTTGCCAGCAAGTCAAAGCTGAGCAAAAGAAGCCCGGTGGTTTACTTCATCCTTTGGAGGTTCCTCAGTGAAAATGGGAGAGCGTCTCTACGGATTTCATAGATGGTTTGCCATGGTCGAAGAAAGGCAACACCAGTATTTAGGTTGTGGTGGATAGAACCACTAAGAGCGCTCACTTTATTCCAGTTAAGAGTAAGACGACGGCATCATGGTTGGCAACAATTTATGTCCGAGAGATAGTTCGTCTTCACGGAGTACCTTCCAGCATCGTGAGCGATCGTGACCCCATCTTTACCAGCGAATTTCGGAGGAGCTTGCAAGAAGCATTAGGTACACAGTTGTGTTTAAGCACTGCTTATCATCCTCAGGCCGATGGACAGACGGAGAGGGTGAACAGAATTCTTGAAGATCCTTTAAGGCTGTGTATCCTAGACTTCGGAGGGACTTGGGAAGAGCATCTTCCTTTAGTAGAGTTTGCTTATAATAACAGTTATCAAGCTAGCATCGACATAGCACCCTTTGAAGCATTGTACGGACGACCCTGTAGATCACCAACTTGTTGGTGGGAATCTACAGAAATATTATAACTTGGACCAGATATGGTTAGGGAAACGTCCGAGTAGATTGACCTTATTCGACGGCGGATGAAGACAGCTCAAGATAGGCAGAAATCCTATGTAGACAAGAGAAGGACTGACATCGAATTTGAAGTGGGAGACTTAGTTTTTATCAAAGTATCACCTCTGAGGAATGTGGTTCGCTTCGGATCAATAGGGAAGTTGACACCTAGGTTTGTGGGACCATTTTCCATAATCGAGAGGATTGGCCAAATGGCCTATAGAGTAAAGATTCCAGAAAATCTATCCGGTGTTCATGATGTTTTCCATGTTTCTCATATGCGGAAGTGCTTGCATGACACAGCGGAAGTTGTTGAGCCGAGTGTGTTGGAAGAGGTGGAAGTGGAACGGGAGGCGATAGTCAGGCAAGTCCCTACCCTTATTCTTGGATCAGAAGTTAGGAAGCTATGCAATAATGAGATCAAGTTGATAAAGGTTCAATGGAGAGATAACCCAGAAGATGCGACTTGGGAGACAGAAGACAAGATTCGTGCTTCATACCCTTTCCTTTTTGAGGGTATGCTCTTAACTCCTTTTTCCAAAGTTTTATCTATGCTTGTTTCTATCATTTGAGTATGTCCTATCAATAGTATTTTCGACCTTTAGTTAGGAATCCTATGGATGTAAACATGTGTTTGAGACATGTTATGTTTGATGGATGCAAGTGTTTGCTAGTGGTTGCCTGTGGATGCATATACACACACATTAGGCACTAGATCGGCTCAAGCACTCTCATACTGCATATGGATGTGTGTGCATTTTCTTTTCTTTCATGAATGGAAATGGATGAATTAACATCTGGATGTTTCATTTAGAGGAATGAGTGTGCACACATATAGAGCTTACATGTTATAATAGGATTATTTACATACATATTGGATTCATGGCACTAACATACATTGCATTAAGGAGATCAACTAAATCAGTAGACCGCCTGGTCTTCGCATTATTATTGGGACATATACACACACCTTTGCATATACTCATATAAGCATTAGAATTCTTTAAGGATAATGGATGCCTATGATTGGTGGATGAGTATATGTGTGATGGATGGTAGGATACATTCTTTTCAGCTTAGAGATTTCGGGGACGAAATCCTTTGAGTAGGGTAGAATGTAACACCCCCAATTTTTAACAACACCAAAGAGGATAAATCAAAGATTAACTAATTTAATATTAAGAATTAAGGGAAACAGACTACGTCATTAAGTCCATCTCGAAATTCTGGTCAAGATAGACACCTGGTTTGTGTGAAACAGATAACATATGAAGAAGTTACGGACGATAAAAGTTTGACAATCAAAACACGGATAACTGGCGCACTTGACAAGTGCGCCAAGGCAATTTTACACTGGAGCACCTGTAAAGTGCGCCCATAGTGATTTTTGGGTATCCGGGCCTTTTTCAAGTGGGTGGCGACCCATGACCTAATTCACTCTAGGGCTGAGGTGGCACTCGAATTCTGGATGCTGGCAGCTATAAATATACCTCAATTCTCTTGTTTTCTTCACAAAGAATCAATTGCGGCCAAAATCTTCTGGTGTATGAATTGAACTAGATCCCTTATTTTCTACTATCAACTAAAGCGAATCAATTGGAGATTCAAGATCCAATCTTTTCTAGTTTTTTCTTCTAATCCAAACTTAGTGAGTTCTTAGTTACTTTTAGAATTAAATATTTAAAAGTAAACTTGATAGGATTATAGTTTGGAATTTTTCATGTGCCTATATTATATTGGATCCATTGTAAATTATGAACATATGACATTTTGGATTGGTAATAATTTGGATCTGAATTTCTATGGTGTAGATTTTAATCCCTATTTTTGTTAGATCTACTTTTATCTATTAAATCTGAATTACGTGGACATTCTGTGATGTAGATCGTATCCCTATTTGTGTTAGATCTACTTTTATCTATTAGATCTTAATTATGTGGACATTCGATGATGTAGACCGTATCCCTATTTGTGTTAGGTCTACTTTTATCTATTAGATCTGAATTATGTGGATATTCTATGATGTAGATCTTATCCATATTTGTGTTAGTTCTACTTTTATCCATTAGATCTGAATTATGTGGACATTCTATGATGTAGATATTAATCCTTATTTGTTAGATCTACTTTAAACTATTATATCTGTATTATGTGGACACCTAAATTATTAATCAGATCTAGTTTATTATTTGGATCCCCTTGTGCTTCTCATATTAGATCTGAACCTGTTGGACATCTAAATTAAATTTAGATCTTGTCATGTTCATATTATCACCTTTGCTATGTTACAACTAGTTAACTGCCACAAGTTCGTTAGATCTATGCTTATAAGTTCACCATGTTAGTATATGTTTATGCTAGTTATGTTAGAACATTCACTTTTGTCATATTTCCATTACCTTCGATTTTTGTCATTTATGATTAGGCTATTATTTAGCCTATACATGCCGTAAATTATATGAACACGCTAGTTAGGGAACGGGGAGGGAAAAAGGTTAATATTGGCATAATTTGAATATAAACATGAGTTGGACGTATAATTCAGTAATTGGGTGAATGGGCATAAATACATAATAAGGCATAGGTACAAGTAATTGGACATATAATTCAAAAAGCGGGAAAGTTGAGACATAATTACCTATAAAGACATAGGTAAAAATTGGATAAAAATGGAATGTTTAATAATTACAATTAGAAATTGTAATTACACTTATGACATGAGGTCAGGTTGCATTAGTGGTGGAAGTCTGCCCGGACCCGGCCGGCATATCCAACAGCCACTAATGTTGAACCTAATGTGAGAGGTATAAGTGCACGAATACGAATCGGGCTAAGGCACGAGGTTAGGCCCAACTTGTGGAATAAGACTGCCCGGACCCGACCGGCATATCCAGCATCCACAAGTTGTAGGCCTAATGTGAGAGGTCTAGCCCATTATAAACCATAATTAGACATGGTAATGAATTGGACTACTTAACCTAATTTAATTCATATGGATTGTATGATTATGAACTAAAGTTAGGGTTGAGTAAAAATTGGTTGGACAGTGGGTGAGTTAAGTAAATTTGAAGGGGAGGGTAATATTTACATATAGGCCCACGAACTTAACCCAATAAGGTAATGTAATTAAAGACGCCAAGTGGTATACATAACCGGTGGAAAATATAAAACTTATGTAATTATAGACACCTTTTAGGGTAAGCATAACTAGTGGAAATGAATAGGGCTATGTAATTAAAGATATCTAGTGGTATACATAGTGAAAACTAAGTGGCGGATACAAGCCAAAGGGGAGAGCTTGTATCATATTGTGTGGGACCCATTTCAGTCAGTAACCCGGAGTAGGTATCAAACAAAGTACTCTGTACTAGGCGGAGAAGGCACACGCTTACTGACTGATTATAAGAGACCCAAACGTGGAGGACGGTGTAGGCGGCACAAACCGACCGGTCCATGTGCGTGCATGAGCCGAGCAGAGGGGGATAAGACGACCGTGACACCTGTAGATATGGGGCTGTGCATATCAGTGAGGGGTTGCCACTTTAGGACGTGATACATCGTACTATGGGGCTGGCACAGAGTATCTACAGAATAGGGATCCGATCGATTAGGATAGTGGTTAGGGTACATTTGGACGTATGCTTAGGTCTACCACCTTATAGTGAAAGGGATCATCTCATTCTGGTTATACTAGTAGTAGTGCCGAGTAATCATTAGAGAAGCATATACACCTTATCCTGTCTACCTTTTCACACTCGATATTTATGTAGTGATCTCCCTAATCCACTTTATATGCCTGTCTTGCTACTTTTATTTATTTACTTGCTAAAAGTAACTAGACTCTCCAGGCATTATGTCTGACCCTTTTTGTTTCCCCTTCTTTCTTCTGTCCCCGTCTAAGGTTCTCAGGGTGGAAACACTCAGGCTTTACTGTGATTCTGCTTACTTTTGCTAGAGCTGCTAATATGTATGGCTCAAGCTTCTATCCTTGTTGTTATGGCTATATTTTATTTCTGGGGAATTGTACTTCTTTTATGTACTCTGGTATTTCTGAAGTACAAGACCGTAACTTTTATGCTGTAATGGGCTTTTATGTTTCAAACATGTGATGTTTTTGTACCACAGTATCTTATGATAAATAAAGTTTTTATTCCACTGTTATTCTATATATCTCTCTTGTAATATTCTGTGTCTGTATATCTATAATGCTTCACGAAACTTAATGCATTCCCTTTGTGAGTGACAATATCGGAGGTGGGTTGTCACAGGGCACCCAGAGTTTAGGTGGAAAATAATAAAATATAGGTCAGTCGTGGGACTGGTGTGAGAAAGCAAAACAATAATTATTTATGTTTATTTTAAAGTTGGGATAATTCACCGGGTCATGCCACTAATGCGGAGCGGGTTTATTCCATGAGAATTCCCATGCATAGAAATTCGCAATGACGTTGGAAAATGAAGCTATCATAAGCTCATCCCATATCACACAATGAAAACGCACACCAGATAGGCAAGTTTTGTCTTATGATAACCAAAAACGCTTTAATACATAAAATCCTCTTTTGATATTATCATTAGTGCATAGTGTCAAAAATCATTTCGCAAATAAATATAGAATCATAACCCCAATTGGTCATATTAACATATAGGTATACAATCAAAATTGCATGAGCTCATATTAGAGATTGGGTTTCCAACATGATGGTTCCTGATACGAAATATCATTGGAGGACACGAAGCTAAGTATGTCTCGGTTAACATCCAAACAACGGACACCGAATGCATAGCGCAAATGTATATATCCCGGATAACATCCAGACACCGCATATACTTTATTCCCTCAGATTTCAAAGTAGATCTACCGACGCAACTTTCTATTCTCACTAGATATTATGTATACAACCTAACCGACAGTTTACCATCAATCCGGGGTGTGAGGTTCGTCGATGTCACGATATACAAAAAGCTATGCTTCAATAGCCATGCTTTGATCCTCACTAGCTCGTTTCATAACTCAAGTATGCCACATTGTCAATTCACGGCGTATCACTGATTTCTATCAATGTATACTCTCTAAGTTTATATGACTTTGATACGAGGAAATTATATCGCCACAAATCCGATATATATTAACGAAAATCAGTGTTATGCAGTCAATTTCAATGTCAGACACACAATCCATACATGTCTGTTCTGGGTTTGAATGGAACAACAATCCGAAAATATTCAAACATATTCAGATCTCATGCCACTTATAACCTCGTATCAGGTGTACGGCCCGATCCGAGACATTAGCAATCAACCCAAACAATTCGAATATACTCGGTCTTCATTTATCGATTCTAAGTTTTCAAATTCTTTATAATGTCGTATATTACTTGGAATGGTTTTTGGATCTATATCCGATCCCGGACTTTCCAAATATTATGTGTATTTTAAAAATAGTAGGTATGGACTATACAGGTTTCTCCATTCAAATCTCCTTTCCAAATGTTATCACTTAATTTCCAATTAAGATTGAATGCAATTCCCGAAACCCCGTTATCATCTCAGCCCTTATCTTTAAATTTATATTCAATTCCAACCTTATATTTCAAAAACCGAAATCCATTTATTCGACGTTATTTCGAAACTACCAAATCATTATTTGGATTTGAATTTCCAACTAAGACGATTAAAATAATTAATATTTCCAAATATAAGTTTAAATTGAATTTAATTGACTTATATTTGATATTGATTCACAAACTCAGGCAAACACTATCAAAATTTGGATATGGATATGTTTTAATATTTCTGATTGTATTTATCTGCTCTGTAAATCCATACTGAATATCTGAAGACTAATTCTATCCAAAACTCATTTCCTTTTTAATTCAAATCATATTTAAATTCCATTCCATATATTTTATTTTATTTTAAAAAAACCTTTCAATATAATTAACAAATCCTTTTTCCATAATAGTTCATGCTTTAAAGATCTTCAAATTCCAATTATTGCCAAAGAAATGGTATAACAACGTCAAAAGCGTTACGGAAAGCATTATAAAATGTTTATTTAATCAATAGATCTGAAATCATTCCAAATTCATATATTCAAACTAAAATCATTTGAAAATAATAAAATATAATTTTTCATATTTTTTTTTGACTTTTAAATAATTTTTTTAAGATTATTTTATTAGATTTTCCAATATGGTCGTCGAACTACATGTATAGCGACCTTTTCAAATTTTAATTTATACATAACTTGAAAACCATACGTTGGAATTTAAAATTTTCTCTTTTATTCAAAAACCATCATTAATATAAATCCATCATTTTCCGTTTCAAGTCAATTCGATTAAAAATGTTCAAGTTATAACCATTTGAAATTTGAAATCGGTATTATCGAACCATCACTGCGCAATGTGTTCGATTCAGTCCATATAATGATTTTAATCTCAATTGTTTAAACCTCTTTCTGAAAAAATGTTATATTTCCATAACATAGATTAAAATTATATTACAAATCTCTTTTCTCGAAATAATATTTTATATATTCCAAAATAACTTTAATTTAAAATCATTACTTTAATCTCCCAAATTTTCATTTCAAAATTATATATATATATATATTGAAAGTCATCCAATGATTCTTTTCGAAGAACCCTCGTGAAATCAAGTATTCGCATAAGATCCATCATTCCATTTCCAAATTCTTCATACTACATTAATTTGAACAATTAATAATAATATTTCAAATTTGTTCAATAACTATTCCAAAAATTGTCATTTTAAATTCTACGCCTTTATTTCAAATCAAATTGAAACAATAATATTTTTGTCAAACCTCGGTAAATTATTTACAATTGACCATTAAAGTTGTGCACACGGAATCAATGTTATTTAAATATTCCCAATCATTCTTCGAACTAATTTCCAACAACCGATTCAATGTTTAATAACCCATAAGCAATTTGGATGATTTCAAAACCATATCAGTCACACCATGATATTTGCTCAATTTGATTTCTACATTGTTTTAAAATTAAATTTAAAACTACATTCCTATTTTATTTTAATAATAATAATTATTTACATGGAAAGGGGATTTAAATTAATCACCTGTATGGCCCCATCACTACGGGGTATGTGATTTTATTCAATCAGATTTAACCAACTAATTGGATCAAGCCAACGGTCATGAATCCATTCATCACAATAATTTAAACAATCAAACAACGGTGTGCAAAGCGTTACGGCGAATAACGCTTGGTGTATAGTGTATTACAACTGAATAAACTTCCATCACAACCAATAACAATCATTTATATTAACCCATGATCAACGAAAATTTATTTATAATTAACAACTAGTTATAATTCATCGTTATGACTAACTTAAAAATAAATTTAAAATTAGAATTCTCACATTTATTATGCTCAAATATCCTTTAGTGTCGACCCTCCGTATTGACTGCGGATAAATATATCGACTGGCGATGCTACTTCCTCACGTGCTGCTTCTTTATAACACGCGCTTACTTTATACTCGTCTTAACTTACCCCACTTCTTCCTACCATCCTACACCATAATCCCAAAAAAAACTACCTTGTACTACCTCGTAACATGTTCAAATAGTGTAGTATGATCGTAAACAAAATGTTGATTCCATAAGCCCGAGATAGTTGTATTTCATATCGGTATATCTGCTCCCTTTCTCAGCCAACCCAAACATCATCAAAATGTTAAACCTGCTTGTTCCACGCACTGACCAAGATAACACCGTCGGCTCGCGCAAACATGATTAAACCCTGCTTCTTCTTTGCATTGTCTATATACACACGCTAAGAATAAAATGGAAACATGGCCTCACAAGAACAAACAACCAACTCTCGTCCCGAGGAAAGGGAAAGTAAGCTCGCATGGTGAAAATATTGATGGGTGACTATCAGATTTGCTTATGCTGAGGGAAAGATTGGTGGAGTGGGAAAGAGTGTCTTGGTTGCACGGGTACAACAACTATTTTAGTGAGGTGCGAAGAGGGTGTCCACGTGGGGAGGAGGTGCAGAACTCGGGTGGTTTTTGGTGTGCGGCACGGTGATCGGCGTAGGTTGACATGGGACCGAACTGTTCTAACGAGGTGGCGAACGTGTGGGTGTATCATGAGGTGGTAGAGCTAATGGTTTTTGAGAGGGGAGGGCGAAGTAAAGGTGGCGACAAAAGGAGCACAGCGGTAGTGCCTTTGGAAGGCAAGGGTGTCAAGATGTTCAAGCTGATGTGGGAAGGAGGAAAGGAAAGGCTGTATTGCGCGGAAGGGGGAAGGGGAGAGAAGATGGACTGGCGGTTGTGAAGGCAGTGAGGAAAGGAAGTCAAATGTTTACGGGGAAGGTAAAATTTCAGTTGCGGTGAAGGAATGGAATGGCGAAGCGATACAGGAAGGTTGAGCAAAAGAGAATCGCGTGAGGTGGAAGATAACGAAAATGAGGAGCACGTGATGCTGAGAAAAGGGTGCGGTCTTTAAGGGAAATGAATGGTCACACGTGGAGAGAGTTTGCTACCCAAATTACAACTATCACACATGCCTAAAAAATAAATTCACGTGCAAAGCCCCTTTAAAAGTGAAATACGAAAGTCCTAGCCGTTAGTTTTAATATGTTTATCATTTCAGGTGTACCATGAAAATGTATACATAAACAAATAATCTGGTTCAAGCGTACGTATCTATTTAAACTATTGATGGTAATGAAATTACAGTCATATAAACAATGTGTACAGATCTCAAAACAAGTGTAAAATGGTCCGGTTGCAAAGTGTTAAAAGAGTCACAATTATCCTACAATACATTAGAAAAATAAGTGCTTATATTCCAAACTAAAAAAAGTTAGTAAAATATTTTAAAATTGCACGTATAGAAACTGAACGATTATTTAAACAGGTTATTTCATTATAATTTATTCTAAATTCAAATCTTTAATTTACAAAATTTAAATAACATCTTAAATATAAATCATCCTTTATAAACTTTATTAATATTACTATATGTTATCGAATCATTACTTAACAAATATTGATATATATTAAGTATAGTCTTAAATAACAATATTTTTTAATATATCAATATATGTTATTATTCCTCCTAACATTAAATATACTTTTTGAAATAAGTTTGCATTACAAAAAGTATATATAAAATCATATAAACACATATATAAAAATAATAAAAATATAAAAATCATTATATCTTAAAATACAAATTTTAAATACTCAAAAGAAATTTGTACAAATACTATGTATTATATAAATACCATTTTTATACTAAAACCTTATAAGTCATCAAAATTAGATAATAGTGCTGATAAAATCTTATAAAATAAAAATATCCTTAAAATAAGTTTTTATAAAAAAAATTATTTATTCAAAACTAATAAAGGAATCATCAATATTTAAACCTTATTAAATTCAAAATATATACAAAAATCCAAAATTAAACTTAGTAAAATCCAGGGTTGTTACCGGTGTTGATTTGTGGTTTGTGCAGATTTAGTTAGAATAACAACCCTGGATTTTACTAAGTTTAATTCGGGATTTTTGTATATATTTTGAATTTAATATGGTTTAAATATTGATAATTCCTTTGTTAGTTTTGAATAAATAATTTTGTTTTATAAAAACTTATTTTAAGGATATTTTTATTTTATAAGATTTTATAAGTACTATTATCTAATTTTGATAACTTATAAAGTTTTAGTATAAAAATGGTATTTATATAATGGGATTTTTAGGCACAAGGACAAATTTAGAGAAAATTTTAAGCATAAGGACAAGAGGCCAAAATTTTTGCCATAAGGACATTTTTTAGTGTAAATCAAGGAATTCAGGAGACTACTATCATTTTCTATCATACACTATAAATTGTCCTTGCGACTAAATTTTTGGCCTTTTGTCCTTGTGCTTAAATTTTTCTTTAATATTGTCCTTCACACTATTTTCCTGTATTGTATTTTATTTATTGTGTTGTAAATATGATGCTTTTGTTCTTTTTAAATAAAAAGGCAGTATTAGAAATTACCAAGAAATATAAATAAACCAAATAGAAATGGATGTGTATATTTGCGTACGTAGTTTACATTAGCCATTCCAGAAATAAATATTTCATACATCTTGTGATTTAAAATATGCCAGTATTCCTCTTTTAAATATTTTGTGCAAAATTCATAACAATTACAGTTATTGACCTTTTTATAAGATTTTGAATCTTTTTTTGAAGGATTAAACACAAAAAGGGTGGTTGTTGGTTTAGGCCAAAACATATATAGTAAATAATAATAAAATGAAATCACTAAGTACGTTAATTCCGCGTTTAATGTACATATATGTATATTATATTCTTATCCGTCCAAATATATGCAAATAACGTCATGATAATATATTAATAAATGCTTGTGTTATGTGTTTAAATTTGAATAGTTTCTATTTTATGGGGATGTATATGGAAACATAACTCATCTTAAATGGAAATAAATATCGTGACCATTATAGCAATAAGTGTGGAATTGATTTGCTATAAATAAAAAAAGGTCATTAATAAGGTAATGAATATTGTAACCATGTTATGTTGGGAAAATGAATTGATACAACAATAGTCTAGTGTCATAAAAAGGGATAGGTGTTTGTGCACACCTAAAAGTGAACAAAATAGAATAGGGATATCATTTTGATATAAGTTTTCTTGTTCCAAAGACTAGATAATGACAATGAATGTTTTGCACTTCTACAAATAGAATCTAGAAAAAGAATTCTTAATACTACCAAAATGATCGGCTGCGGCGAATTATGGATAAACTATGCCCATTGTGGGTTTGGATTTATTAGGCCCTAACCCATCAGTGATTTGACATAACCTTATCCATAGGATGTCCAGGTGGCTTATGTCCCCAAATCGAGGCAGTGTACGCACATTGACTCGCCGGGATGCACTAACACCCTCCAATTGGACTGACATACATCCACAACATAACAAGGAGCACTGGGCATACAAATTAAATTGACATGCTTGTACTAAAGCATGATAACAAGGAGTACTAGGCTAAATCCCGACAATAAGGAGTACTGTGTATATAATTTAACATGTTTATATTTTTTATGATTTCAATTTTCATAATTATGCAATTTATCTAATTATAGTTCATTTCTGTCAAAAACTGTCAAATAGGCATTACCTAAGTCCAGCTGTTTTAATTCAATTATTCCTTTCATATTTGTAGTTTTCAACTTATTCAAATTAAGTCTCAAATTTCATTATTGCTACCTTTCACCCTCTCCTTTCTCTTCCCTGCAATTCTGTCATTCATTAACAAGCCTCCTTTCTTGTTCATGTGCCCCTCTCTTCCCTCCACCTCTTGTTCTCCCATCATCTTCCATTACTTGTTATACTAGAAACCTCTTTCCCATTCAAGAATCTAACACCTCAAGTCCCATATTATTAACCCTATACACACATATCACCTTAACAATGGCTGCAATTTAACAGAGGAATAACAAATTGGTATCAGAGTCTCAACATTTTGGTGATGAGGATTGGCCAAACTAGGACATGCACTACAAATATGTGCTGCTTAAACTCTTTTAGCGGATTTGTGATATTAAAATTTTCATTTGAATGTAGGAAAAAAGAAAAATGCAAGGAAATTGTCGTGATCAGAAGAAATGAGAGCCTTTTGGTAGTAGGAGCCTGTCAACATTCTGTACGACCAATCATAGTCAGTGGAGAAGCTAAGTACACAACTGGACGACTTGTTGTTTTGAGTATCAAAGGTGTATAGAGGTCTTTAGATTGTGGTTCACATGATGTCTATTACAACTTGAGTTCACCTTTCCAGTTTAATTCTCCAATTGGAGAAATAGTTAGGTGTGCAAGCGAACAGTTATCAAACAGTAATTTCAGTTTAAAAGACATCAGCAATGTAAGTTGAAGATGCAGAGTCAATGCAGTTTAATTTGGTTTATTTATCTCTGTTTCTCAGTGCAATACACTCTATTTATTTATGCATGAATTGTTATTTCTAGTTATTCAACTGCTACTTGTTTTTCTAGCGTTGTTGTTGGAAATTGTCAAGATTACCTCCTTCACTGTTCCTACCAAGAAGATCGTAGAAGATTGGAACAGATGTATAATGATCCAAATTCCAATCAAGAGATTGATTATTGATTGAACTCTAGTGAATGTGGAAACTATAGTGATGCAAGAATGTTGTGGGAAGATAAAAGCTAGTAAATAGAAGATATTCATATACGATCCAGGTAGTAGCTCATTGATCGATGTAAAAATATTGAGGTTTCCTAAGATACTTATACTCAACCTGGAGGAAAAGATTGTTTTAAAGGAGAAGGAAATGTTAGGTCTGAATGCCTACGTCGAACACTTGCAGTATCTTTCGGTAGCAATTCATCAAATAACCTGCAAGCACTAACGAATTACAAGCAAAATATGATCAACCATAGTTAACTCATGGTCAGTTCAGTTAACTACGACCATGAACTAGAACTGGACAAATAAGGGAATGATATGCATAAGAGCTGGGTTTCCACAACTCATGGGATTGAATGTGCACAAGCATACTTGCATGGGTCGTGCACAAAGTATAGAAGTTGTTCCTAGGAGTCACATTTAATTAGATTGATGAGTAGGTGTTTGGTGTCTCATTGAGCCGAATTATATATGTGTTTGTGTATTTGCATATATATAAAAATGGGTTAACATGCAATGTAAGGAGTATATTGAGATGAATTAATAGAAAGGTTGTTTTTATGTTATATCTTGTATTCCTTTCTTTTTCTTCTTATTCCGGCTTCTTCTTTTTTCATTTTTTCTTCTCTTCTTCCTGAAATTGCTACTATCCTCTACCTTTACCATCTCCTTTTTCTTCCCGGCAATTCTTTCATTCGTTGACAAGCCAATTTTCTCTATTCCTACACCCTTTTGTGCCCTCCTCCTCTTCTTGTCCCGTCATCTGCCATTACTTGTTATACTTGAAACCTCTCTTCCCTTCAAGCATCTAACCCTTCAACTCTCATATTATCAACCCCACACATCTATGTAACCTTAACAATGGTTGTAGTTCAACATGGACATAACATAATTCACTACAAGAAAATCAGGTTAATTCGTTCCGACGATTTTTAGCTTGTTGATTTGCCACTTGGTACTTGAAACATAATTTTTTAGATTTAAAGATTTATAGTTTTTGAAAATGGAGATCGTTTCTGTCTTTTTAGTGTTGGTAGATGCAAGAATAAAGACCTTATTATATTTGTTTGCATCGGCATAAGAATAGTGATAAGATTTCTCCGTATTTTGAACAACATATGACAAGATTTGATTTATAGATGGCTGGAGAGATGAGAGATAAGCTTTGCCAACAATGAGAAAATATTTGAGTGTGTCTCTATATACACACACAAACAAACACACACTATAATGACCTGCTGTTTCGACCGCTCCAAGTCGGTATTTAAACCAATTCAGAATTTTCAAAACAACAGATTATTATTTAGCTTATAGCGTTTAAACAGAATATACACACAGAATCACAGATAGGAAAAAAAATGAAAAGATCTCACAGCTGTAAATTTCATTTCACAAACTTATGAATGTTTTTTATTATTCTGTTGTGCAACATGTTTGTAAAACTCTGATATTTTTGTGTAAATAAATTTCCGCTGTAAGATATTGTTATTTTTTTTCTATATCTGTAATTTTGTGTGTTGTTCTGTTTAAACCATATAAGCTAAATAACAATATGTCATTTTGAATGTTTCGAGTCGGTTTAATTATCGACTTGAAGCGGTCAAAAAGGCAGGTCGTTACAGACACACACACACATATATATATATATATACACACACACAAATATATACATATATATAGGAGAGTTCTAATACACCTCTTATATTGCACGTGAACTATCCCTTTGAATCTCAGCCATTCATTCCCCCACTTGATTAACATAGAAATGTGTTTTTTTATGCTCTTATATCTTATCTTTTGTATATAAATAAATATTACTTGGGTTACAGATATTTCAACCCAGCCCGCATCCAACCAGAAAAGTAGAGAAATGGAGATCAGATTGCTATATATTTACATTTTGAAATAGATGAAGATCTCACATCTAGTTGCAGTTGGACAAGAAAATGATTGATAAAAAAGGCCATGCACATCTCAAATTAAAGGAGGCTTGCAAGAGAAAATGAGAAAAGGCCTAGAACTTGTTCCAAATGACAAAAGGCCTAAAACTAACTTGAAATAGCTAGGCCCATTTGTAATTAGGGTTAGGGTTTGGTTATCTCCTATAAATACCCTTGTAATATCATTGTAGCCACCATCCCATTTTCTATTTTCTTCTCCATTAATAAAGTCCTTCTTCTTCATTTTATTTTCTGCAATTTTCTATTTCTTAGCAACTAGTGCCATCTACACAATTAGATTTGGTAGAGTACTAGTTGTATTTTACATTTATTTTCATTAGTGATTGACTGTCTGATTAGATTCAGCGGTAATCCTAATTTTAATTCCTGTTTGTTATTTCAATTTCTGCAGTTTTAATTTCTGTTCTTTTTATTGCGTTCTTAGGTCATATTGGATTGAATATAGATTTGATTAGAGTCAGATCTGTACTCAATTCAAATATAGTTTTATTGTTTTTCAAAATCAATCCCCAAGCTTCGTCTAACTCGCCCAAGAAATTATTTAAATAATTTGATTTAATTTGCCTCCCTGTGTTCAACCTATATGCTACACACCTGTGCGCTTGCAGTAATTATTTCATAAATCGCGCTTTTCTATTTCATAGGGAACGACGATCAAGTTTTTGGCGTCGTTGTCGGCGAGGTAACAATCAAAATATATTATTTATTTAATTTCTGATTCGTGTTAGTTTTTGTTTTATTTTTACTTTTTGTTTGTTTTTAACTTGCCGCTTTTCAATCGATTTCTTTCCAACTTTCAAATCATTCCTCTTTCATTTTTTTCCCTTTTAGAACTCTTTCCCCTTTTCAACAAAAAAGAAAAAAATTCCATTTTTATTTATTCTCTGCCTCTCTTTTTTACTCCTTTCCATTTCTTTTCTTTTCCTCTCTTACATTTAGATTTCCTTTCTTTACAAGGCTAAAAAAACGGTTACAAATTTCTTTCTCTCTTTGTCACAATCTGATTTCTTTTCAAAAGAAAAAAAGAAACTATTATTTCTTTCCAAATTTTCCTTCCTTTTTTCTTTCATATGCCTTTTGCCTAATGGTTCCCGTCCATCAATCATTCCACCTTCACAGCAACATCCATCACGCACAAACCCCCCCCTCTCATTAAACCCGTCTATCAATCATTACACCATTCATCTTCATCGCCAAGCCAATCCAAACATTGCCACTGCTATAATTCTCACGTCCTTCTGCCCACAACGACCACAAACACTCCACCATTGACTATATTATCTCCTTCAACTATAACCGCACCAGACATTTCCCTCATCCCATCAGAATCCAACCACGACTATCATCAGAATCTCCCATCCATCCACCTCAGACAACCCATAACCACCATCACTCTAAACTTCCATTCAAAACCGACCATTCACCTCCTGACAAAACCACAAATAAACAGACTTCTGCAACATACTCTAAATCACGTCATCCTTCAAACCCACCTGCTCTTCATACGCTGTTCAAAAAAAAAACCACAACATCATCTTCCAGCAAACCCTTCCCCATCACATTTCTTTTGCCTAATCAGTCCATTCTTCCTGCCTCCACTCACAACATCGCCTTCTCCACGTAATAATCGTCGCTTCACTTCCATCCTACCGAAGTCCATCACCATCAGTTACAAACCAAAAACGCTGCCATCCCCCATCCAAACAGCATTTACTCCTCACACATTAACTTGCCACCTTCCACATACTCCTTCCTACCCCATCCACGAAAACACCTCAAACACCCCATCGAACTACTAGTCAGCAAACACGCTACTCCTACTACAAAACCAAAACCCCAAACTCCAATATCAATTCGAAATATTCACTTCATAGGAACAGCCAACACCCTCCACCAAAAATCCCATCCTTCCATCATCATTCTGCAATTCTCCCCATCGTCCAGCAAATTTCGAAACAAACACCATCCAAGTCAAAAACCCACCTCGACAGCAAAATCGGAATTGAATCAGTCGGATCTGCGATAATCTTGAAAAAAAAGAAAAAAAAAGAAGGGGTTTGGCGGTAATTCTTTGAGACAAAGGAGGCCTGCGTGATCATGTTTGGGGGCACGCTCCTTGATGATTTTGGGTCGCGTTGTTAATTTGGGAATCTGAAAATAAGGAGGGCGTGTTTTAGGGTAGAGTTTTGGAGAAAGATTTGTTACTGTCTGTGTGTGGTTTATATTTGAGTGCGGCCTGTTTTGATTTTGGGTTGAGTCTAATTCAATTTTTGTTTTTTCTGGTTCTTTTCCTTCTTTGAGTCTTAGTTTAATTGTTGAGTTTAGTGTTTTTGGTTTTGTTGAGTCAAGTTTTTATAGTTCCTTAGTTTTTTTTTAAGTTGAGTAGTTTTGATTGTTTTATTTATTTGTTTTTGGGATAGGATTTTTTCCCTTTCATTATTTATTTATTTATTTATTTATTTTTGTTTCTTTTATTTTCTTTTCTTTAAAAAAACAAAAAGAAAAAAAACAAATCGAAGGCGAAAGAGAACAAAGATTCGAGAAACAAACAAAGAAGAAAGGGGTCAAACAATTGCAAATAGTGAAATTCAATGGCTCTGGATGGACTGCCATACCCCATTGTAAAAAAAATCAACTCTACAAGTGCTGCAGTTGCTTAAAATATATAGACATTGCTTGTAAAAAAATCTGCAGGGGCAGCGGCTTGCTTGTACAATATTTTAAATTTCTGCAGTTGTTATTATTTGATTTTTGTGGTTGACTTATATTTCCATAACTGAAATCTTCATTCTCACCGTTTTCAATAATGAAAACAGACATTGCAAGATAATATAATTGAAAAGTGGTGCTTTGTGAAGTTGATTGTCTCATATAATTGGATCGCAGATATATAGTAGTTCAATTTATTGAACTATTAGCAAAAGAGGTTGCATACTACCCGTAAAACATTGGTCGTATCCCTTAGTATTTATACTATACGTGAACGACCATAAGACCCTCTTCCCCCTTCCAATTGAGTCAGTTAGTTAATAGAGCATAACTCATTCTTTTATACTATTTTGAACTAAGAATAATTTCTATCTTCCCTTGATTTCATTCAAATGTCTAATTCAAAAAAATCCTTGAGAGAAATGTGGGATAACAACCTGAGAAGACGTTCCCTAGAAGAGTATGCGTATGAATTACAACTCATGAAACAAGATTTTCCAAAATTTCATGATCCCAATGTCGACAATTTTCAAAATTTTCCAAATAACCAACATTTTCATAACCATGTATATGATCGAAATTGCGATTTCAACTCAAATTTCAATAATTTCGATTATGGGCCACATCCAAATGAAAATAGCTTTGAATCCCAATATAGCTTTGATCAACATCAATATGGGGTTGTACACCAAAATTTTCAAAATTATAGCCCATATCAACATCTTGAAAATAACCAAAATTGCAATTTTCCCTCAAATTCCAACAGTTTTGGTTATGAACATAATTTTCAAAATCAAAATGATTTCCAATATCATTGTCATTTTTCTGAAGATTCAAACAACCACCACATTGGAAATAATATTGATTGTGAAATTGATGTGGACTATAATTTTGAGAATCAAGAAATTCAAAACGAAAGCTTTCAAATCAACGATTCTGAAGAATATCATTTAACATTCTTAGAGAGAGGGTAGAAAGGCAAGATAGACAACTTGGTGAAAAAGATAGACAGCTTGATGAACTTCTTTGTTTAGTGACATCTTTTAAAGAACAACTCGAGCATCAAAATCAAATTCAAACATGCGATGAATCAGGAAATAATTCATTCTTTACTGATAGTGAAAATTTTCAAATAACAACTTTAGACATTGAGAATGACGATCTAAATGAAGTTGTTTAAAATTCAGAAAATGATTTAGACTTCAACTCTTTTCAGGAAAAAGATTTAAGCTCAGATTTTGATCTTCCTCTTTCGGGCTGTGAGAAACTTGAAAATTTTGAAACTGAACAGAATAAAAATGTTGAATTTTTCAATTCAAATTTGGAGAAGGATTTTAATGAACACGAATTTTTTGGATTGTATGAGGATGAGTTGCCAAATGAGGAAACTTCCAACGAACTTGAAGTTATCAGTGTTGAAAATATGTTGTCCAGTAATGAAATTGAGA
Source organism: Allium sativum (assembly GCA_030737875.1). Lineage (NCBI taxonomy): Eukaryota > Viridiplantae > Streptophyta > Magnoliopsida > Asparagales > Amaryllidaceae > Allium > Allium sativum. Next base: position 36,144,477 of record CM060912.1, read on the forward strand.
AATGTGATCATATAGTCTTGAATAACACTCAGAATTTAAATCTCACGATTGCAACTGAATTTATATACGATCACAGATTTTTGAACAATTATACAGAAAAATTTGTTGAACACATGAATTATCTTTGGAATGCTGGCTTGGTTGAAAACTTCATGTTAGGATGACCCTGGACATTTATTTGCTGGACTATAAATCTAGGTATACAGATGAAATGGTTTTCAAAAACATTTGCTTATTAGAAAACATGCCTAGACATAGTGGGAACAGAATTCATTAGGCTAGAACCAAGTGTGGGGGAAATGGTTGGTGGCATTCTTTGCATCGCATGCATCGTAAACACATATATCATCGTACATATGATTTTCATTCACATATAGTGGCTAAACTTCATTTCATTTTACAAATAATTTTACAACTCATTCACCTTTGGGTACGATCTTTCAAATTTAGAAAACGTTCACAGTTTGGACACTGTTTAGTTCTAGTGTGGGGGGGAGTCTGCATTGCATCCTTTTTATTCTTTGTTAGTTTTTTTCTTTTCATTCTTTAGATGGGACCATCATGCATTTTAGATCGCAGTAACATGCCTTTTTTTTTGAAATACGACTCTTTTTAGATTGATACAGCAAAATAAGTTAATAGTTGTTACTCAGTTGATAGTATTTTTTCTCTCAACTTAGATCGAATAAGAAATATAATGAAAAGATTAATTTTGAGGGATAATAGTGTAACCGGTACATAGGGATTCTTAGGTGATGGCCATGAAGTCTATTCTATATTGTAGTCTTTGTTTAAATGAGTTGAGGACTTAAAATACTTATATTGGCTTTTCGAATATTTAAAACTAAGTTGTGTTAAGCTGAATTCGCGTAATCTCTCTTGTTCTTATATTTCAATAATAATAATAATAATAATAATAATAATAATAATAATAATAATAATAATAGTAATCCAAGGGTATCCAACATTGCTTGTATATCTAGCGTTGTTGTGCAAACCCGCCAAGCTCTATCTGACACGTTGTTGACAAAGTCAACATCAGAATATCTTGGTCTCATTTTACGAGATTGGACACCTAAGGATTACCGACATGTTGTTGACAAAGTCAGCGTCGGTCTGCACAATCCGCCAAGCTCTGTCCCAACTCTCCGTGAGTCCGCAAGGCAGTGCATGGTTGGTATACCTTGGTCTTTTAAGTTAGGTGTATGTAATTAATCATAAATTTTAACTTTTATAGAGACAGATAATAAGCGATGATGCCCAAACATTTCTTGACCTTATAGATTTGAGTGGCCGTACATAAGGAAACTAGAATACCACTTCACAAACTGTGACAAGCAAATTAAGAATTTATTTCATGGCTGCACTATGTTATCGAGCGAACCAACTGGCCAAACTAGAGTTTAGACATTGAAAACCTGACTTATGTTGAAAATTTGTGACAGGTTGAGGTATCTAAAGTACAATCAACTGATTAGAAATTGTTAACTTAAATTCTTGTACCACTTTCCTGAAATAAGTCGTGTTTTCATTTTTGTTTTTATTTTGCATATGCCCATTGCACTCATGTAGTTTCATTAGAATCATAGAATATTGTAATTGAATTTTGTGGGTAGTATCCGCTGAAAACCCTCACGAGACACCACTCGTCCTACTAGGGACACCTAGAGGTTTAACGGCTTGTTGCATACACTCAATGCAATTGTGTTTCCTACAAAAGTATGACCTATCTAGTTTAGTTTTTCATTTTTTATTTTACTCGAGGACTAGTAAAAGATAAGTGTGGGGGTATTTGATTAACATAGAAATGTGTTTTTTTAAGCTCTTATATCTTATCTTTTGTATATAAAAAAATATTACTTGGGTATTCTTTTGTCACTTTTACAGATATTTCAAACCAGCCCGCATGCAACCAGAAAAGTAGAGAAATGGATATCAGATTGCTATATATTTACATTTTGAAATAGTTGAAGATCTCACATCTAGTTGATGTTGGAAAGAAAATGATTGATAAAAAAAGGCCATGCACATCTCAAATTAAAGGAGGCTTGCAAGAGAAAATGAGAAAAGGCCTAGAACTTGTTCCAAATGACAAAAGGCCTAAAACTAACTTGAAATAGCTAGGCCCATTTGTAATTAGGGTTAGGATTTGGTTATCTCCTATAAATACCCTTGTAATATCATTGTAGCCACCATCCCATTTTCTATTTTCTTCTCCATTAATAAAGTCCTTCTTCTTCGTTTTATTTTCTGCAATTTTCTATTTCTTAACAACTAGTGCCATCTACACAATTAGATTTGGTAGAGTACTAGTTGTATTTTACATTTATTTTCATTAGTAATTGACCGTCTGATTAGATTCAGCGGTAATCCTAATTTTAATTCCTGTTTGTTATTTCAATTTCTGCAGTTTTAATTTCTGTTCTTTTTATTGCGTTCTTTGGTCATACTGGATTGAATATAGATTTGATTAGAGTCAGATCTGTACTCAATTCAATAATAGTTTTATTGTTTTTCAAAATCAATCCCCAAGCTTCGTCTAACTCGCCCAAGAAATTATTTAAATAATTTGATTTAATTTGCCTCCCTGTGTTCGACCTGTATGTTACACACCTGTGCGCTTGCAATAATTATTTCATAAATCGCGCTTTTCTATTTCATAGGGAAGCGACGATCACCACTCATTCTCTCTTTTAGTGGAAAGAGAGAGAATGAGTAGAGGAATGAATTGTTGAGATTCAGAGGGAGAGTTCACGAGCAAAATAAGAGGTGTGGCGGAGCGCTGTCCATATGTGTGTGTGTGTGTGTGTGTGTGTTTTTGTGTGTGTAGCTGACTATTTGGACAAAAAAACTTAGACACACAGAGAGAAACACAAAGCCTCGACCATTGGATCTTTTTGTCCTTATATGGAGGATGGAATTCAGGGGGTGATCCAACAGTGCAAATCAATTATGTCAAAATTTTGTGTTTAAGTAGACTTTCCCTATGTGTGTGTATGCCTATATATAAGGACTAATTATTTGGACACAAAATTAGACATACATTGAAAAACATGGAATTTTGACCACTGGATCTTTTTTGCCTTTATGTGCAAGGTGGAAACTGGAGGACAATTCAATGATGTAGATTATTTGTGTCACCAATTGTGTCGATTTTCTATGTCTAAATAGACTTTCTTATATATATATATAAGACAACTATTTAAATGAAATTTTTTGATACGAATTGGAGAACACAAAATATCGGCCATTAGATCAGTTTGTCTTTATGTGAGGGGTGAAAATCAGGGGGGTAATCCAATGGTGGAGATTTCATTTCCTCCAATTTGTGTCTTTTTGTTGTGTCTAAATAGATTTACCCAACACACACACACACACACACACACATATATATATATATATATATATATATATATATATATATATTTGTGTGTGTAAGGGGCAGCTATTTGGACACAAACATAGAGACGTAAAGCCTTAACCATTGGATCTTTTTTGTTTTTATGTGGAGTGGATGTCAGAAGACGATCCAATGATGGAGATCAATTGTGCTAAAAACTTACGTCAAAATAAACTTATATATATGGTAACTCTATTTGAATACAAAAAATAGACACACACACACACATACACACACACATACACACACACACACACACACACACACACACACACATATATATATATATATATATATATATATATATATACGGGGAGAGTTCCGCACACCTCTTATATTGCACGTGAACTCTCCCCCTGAATCTTAGCCATTCATTCCCTCACTCGTTCTCTCTCTTAGTGAAAAGAGAGAGAATGAGTGGGGCATGAATGATTGAGATTTAAGGGGAGAGTTCATGTGCAATATAAGAGGTGTAGTGGAACGCTGCCATATATATATATATATATATATATATATATATATATATATATATATATATATATATATATATATATTTGAATGTATTTATATATAGAGAGAGAGACCCACACAAATATATTTTTCATTGGAAATGACGCTTGAATGCTATACGCTATTAAAGATTGAATTGTTACTTTAGATTATGATGATAGTACTTTGAAAAGCAAATATTTACATCGTAAGAAAGAGATGATAATTGCTTCAATATGAATCAGCTATTAAGGCAGTCAATGGGTTGTGCCGTGTCGGGTTTGGGCTGTTTTATAAACGGGTCGGGTCTACCTATTTATTAAATGGGTCATGTTTTCCCAACCCTAACCTGACCCGACCCGTGTAACCCGTTTAACTAAACTAATCGTGTCGGATCTGGTTTACTTGTTTGACCGATTGGCGAATGTTGTCCACTAATATAGACAACAAAAGAACCAAATCACCAACAAGCAGCATGTTACAAAATCACCAACATGCAACAAGTTACAAAATCATCAAATGTGACACCCTGTGTCCATTAACGTCACTCTTTAATAGAATGCATTAAGTTTCGTGAAGCGTTATAGGTAAATAGAAACATAAACATCACAAGACAAATATAAAATAACAGTGGAATTTAAAAAAAAAATCTTCAAACAGAAAACATCGTGGTCCAAAATCCAGTTACAACATAAGTCTAAAATACAGAAAACCCATGACATCAAATTAAAAAAAATCTACCTTGTACTAAAATCATCAGAGTATAGTAATATAAAATCATAGTCCCCGAAAATAACCATAGCAAGACAGACAGGTAATCAAAGCAGTACATCTAAGCAGCTCCAAGTGGAAACAGAAATGAGAATCCTATTCAAGTCTGAGTATTCCCACCCTGAGAACCTGGGGGGAAAGGAAGAGAGAGAACAGGAAACAAAACGGGTCAGACATAAAGTCTGGCGAGTCCAGTTACTTTTAGCATATAAATAAGTAAAAGCATCACGACAGGCATATAAACTGGATAAGAGAGATAACAGTATCATAAAGACATGTATAACAAAATGAGCAGGATAAGCAGAATGAACATAACAGAATAGGTAACGCTTCTCAAATCTTTTCTCTACATGAATACTAGTATAACAAAACAAAATGATCCCAACAGAAACAGAATGGTAGACTTGGGTGTAACTCTAGTTACAGGTTTTACCCCTAACAATAATTAAAGGCAACCCAACAAATATAATGGGTGTTACTCTGAACGATAATAATGGTGAGACGACCCGAACTTCCCCGGTAAGGAAAGCGCGGATAAAATTGAGTACAAGACGAATCAGAACGCAGACAGAAGAATATTTCATTGTATATTACAACAATTCCATCAGATACAAGAATAAACAGAGTATAAATGAATAATATACATTCGATAAATAGCAGCGGAAAAACAATACAAAACACAACTGAAAGTAATACACGGATACAGAGCTTTCCGAGCATCGTTCCAGCTGTAAATCAGGATCCTGTGAATATAAATCTGCAAAACCAAAACTACTAGCTGTCCGTGTCGAAAATAAGGGCACCCAGAGTTTAGGTTAAAACAATAAACTCCAGGTCAGTCATGTGACTGGTGTGAGAACTAAAACAGTTATTAAAACTTTACTTTAAAAGAGAGTAATTCAAGGGACCATGCCGTATAACACGGAACATGTTTCCTCCCAAGAACACTAGTGCATATAACAAAACAGCGCAATGTTTTTTGGAAAAATGAAGCTATTATAAGACCCAGGTCCCATCACACAATGCAACGCAAGCCGGAGGATAGGTTTTTCCCTTATAATGGCCAAACATGCTTGGTACGTTTAAAACAAATAATTTGATACTATTATAAGTGCATAGTGTCAAAACAATTCAAATCATAAATATCAATCATAGGCGGCATGGGTGCCATCTATCATGTCGCCATACTAGGCTCTACAAATAAAACCGCAATATCACGTATTGGAAATTGGATTTCAATCATGAGTCGAGGCAAGGGGCAAGCTCCTCTCCGTTTGAGACACTCTAGCAAATGTCCCAGGACCCCACTATGATCCTTGGAATCGGTTGGGCCGGTCCTCACCTAACTTTGGAGGATTAGTTATTCCTGAACACATATTTCCCGGTCCTAACAGACCTATATCCGAGGCGCCTCGCATTCCAACATCCACACAGGTAAAAAGTATATAAATGTCAGGGCTGGTAGGTCACTGACAACACCCGTAGCTAGAAAGAAACGTCGTGTTCTCCCAACGGTCTGTATCCCGTTTTTGACTCATACCAAGGTGTGAGGCTCGTGAATTCACGCTATACACAAAGCTACGCCACACAGGCCGTGCTTTGATCATCAACCACAAGACTTTGCTTTTCAATAGAAGCCTTGATCAACTGCCACTTAGGCGTGCCACACTGGCAATTCACTCCATGCGATTGATGTCCATTTATATACAACCTCTGAGCTCGTACGTCTCAGAGAAGGGCGTTAAGCAAGAGAATAAATTCTCCGCCGCCAAACAGATGTATATTTAACAGAGATCAATCAACACAGAAAAAAAACCAATGTCAGACACACAGTCCATTTACAAGTTCATTCTGGGTCTGAACGAAACCGGAGGCACTTTCCTCGCATATCCATCGATCTCCAAGTACGTCTGGACGATCAACAACCGATTCCCTCATCTTGGGTGTACAGCCCAATCAAGATCATCAGTAATCACCCAAACGATGTGAAGACTTCCGATCTTCAACCACCGTCTTCATCTTGGACATAACGTCGAATTGATTATTCAGAATGGGTATAAACCCGGCCTTTCCGAATAACTCGCGTATATAATAAACACATGTTACACAAACACAACATACGCCTCATTCCAATTCAGAATATTCTTTTTATTCAAATTTCCACATTCTTAGGGAAAGGTTCCCATTAATTTTATCAAAGATAAATTCTTCTAAATTTATTCTTTAATCTTCCTTTGGATACCATTTCAAACTAGTCGGGATTAGCGGACCACACCGAAGTAATTATTTATTTTATTTCCCAATCCCAACCTATTCATCCGCTGGAGCAAAACTAATAATACTCCATACCTAACACCACGGTGTTATCGGTAAAATTAATTTCATGTTCAAATCTAATTAAAGATTTAACTATCGCTTTGGAGCAGAACTGGTGGTACTCCATTCTCGATCACCTTTCAGATTTGATAATTTAAATTATCAATTCACATTTCAGTCTAATTAAAGATTCATTAAAACTCCACTTAGTTTTAATCTTTTCTAAAATCGATATCCTGTCTTTAACTGGGTTAAAGAACTAATGTCATTTAAAACACGATTCACAATAAACCCAAAATCACATTCTATTGTTAATCGGGTTAAAGAACAGGTGTTATTCAAAACACCGCTCACAATAAACCCAAGAACCAATTTAAATTCAATTCCAATTAATATTATTTAATTGGTACACCTCATTAAATCTAAATAGAAGGATTTAATTTTTTTTCTATTGGGCTTAAGAACAGTGTTAATGAAGACACCATTCACGACAAACCCAAATCACGTTTGATATTAAATACAAGGCTCTGAATAGAAAATATATCGGCTTATATTCAATATCAAATTCGGAAACCAACAAATATTGTATTGGAAATAACGATATAAATATATCTTTCAAATTCCCATAACAATATCGGTATAATCACGAAATCCAACATCGAAATATTCCAAAGACAATTTCGATTCAAATTCATTTCCACTTCAATTATTGGAAATTCTAATTATTTTTAAAACCACTTTCAAATTCAATTTATTTATTTCAAAAATAAATTGATTTTAATTCTAGTTCAAAACTAGTTCATTTTGATAAAAATCTATTTTTATCTTTTCAAATATGGAGTTTTTCAGCCCAATTTTTCACAAATCATTTCTTATGATTTTACACAAATTATAGATATTTTTAATAATTTTATCAAGGCCCGTATAGTCGATTTTCATCAACGGCCATCGAACTGCACTTACAGCGTCCTTTCCAAATTTGATTTGGACATAATCCCAAATCCAACCGTTAGATTTCTAATTTCAAATATTCATTGGAAAGCTCTTTTTGATACGAACCCAACGGTTCTGGTTTCAGGAGAATCCGACGATCGGATCTCCCGCAACGTCAATTCGAAGTCAATGGTCGAAATTTGCGAACTGCCGCAGTGCGGCGCGTTCTATTCAGGCCATTATATATATAATATATATATTATATATATTTTGTCGATTTCCTTTTAAAAGTATTTTTATAAATCGTTTTAAATTCGTTTTCAAAACCATTTCAACTCTATATTCAATTTCAAATCAAAATTGAATATTTCATATCATTACTATATAAATGATAATATTTTCAAAACGTTATATTTTGAAATCACTACCTTTTCTCTATTCATTATAAAAATGAATATAATCGATATAAATATCGTTCATGTCAAAATAGCGCAACTATAATCAACACGGCTTTATATATTTCAATAAATTCGTTATTATATTCAACAAACGAATATATATTTTATTCAACACATGAATATATATTTTATTCAACACATGAATATATATTATTTTATAATATTCTTTATTTCCCAATTGGAATGAGGCCCAATCAATTACCATATAACGTTAATTATATGGTTTCCATACAACACATGTTTATAATAGCAATGATAAATAATCAACCATCATCCGAAGTGCACTACACAACTGCATAAGCATTAAATATAAATAATTAACGCTTACACAGTCTGTCGACCAATCGATCGGCATACAACTAAACAATCGGGGTTAGTGTACGTCAAATATCATCCTAATACCTGTGTGGGGTTTCAAACAATCAAACACAGGTTTTATTTGTGCAGTTGGGCGATGTGTAAAATTTATCGTCCTAATAAATATCAGTCAAATCAGTGGGTATAAACAAATCTTCCGATTTGTTTAAATTTATTTCATTTTAAATACACGTTAAAAATTCTATTTTCAACTATAAAATATTTTTATCTATATAAATATTTTATTTCATTTCCCCTCACATCACACAATCAACTACACATCAAAATCAAAAAACAAGCATACAAGCCGTCCATGGTCTGTGGACGACGGGTGTCGGGTGCTACTAAACACCGTCTGCATCCTAGTATATATTTTAACTAGAAAATTTAATTAAAAGTGAGAAGTTCTCACCGACTAGCTAATCCAATCGCCTCGACTCTTCTTATGTAGAAGTCATCGTTGTTCTCGCCTTTTGTCACTTTCGTTGCTCGTAGCCACTACATATATAAAAATCACATTTTTATATTGTTGCTATGTATATAAAAATCATATTTTTATAATCACTCCATATGGATAAAAATTCTATTTTTACATCGCTACTATATAGATAAAAATTCTATTTTTACATCGCTACTATATATATAAAAATTCTATTTTTACAATGCTACTATATAGATAAAAATTCTATTTTTACAACGATGTTCATATAATAAAGATTATATTTTTATCATGCTATTCTCTACATAAAGATTTCACCTTTTTAATTTTAAAAATCTCGCCTTTTTATTTTTAAAAATCTCATCTTTTTATTCGCTTATTATATATATAAATCGAATTTTTTCCACGCTATACATATATAAAGATTATATTTTTAACTCTTTAACCTATATATAAAAATTCGATTTTTATCACTTTAATCCACATATAAAAATTCAAGCTTTTTACTTCACGAATAAATATAAAAATCCAAGCTTTTTACTTCACGAATAAATATAAAAATCCAAGCTTTTTACTTCACGAATAAATATAAAAATCCAAATATATACACTTACAGTCTTTGTTTCCTTCAGCGAAGGGGGGGGGGGGTTCGAACTGGTGCAAGAGGAGGGCGGAAGGGGGTGGAGTGGTGGCGTCGGGGTCTGGGAGTGGGGCAGGTGGCGCTTGCGGTGGCCGCTGGTGGTGCCGGGGTGGGCCTTGGTTTGAGGTTGAGTCAACGGAGGGCATCGTTCTTCAATTGAGCAGGTAGAGGGGAAAGTTAGGCGGAGGGGACTGGTGCTGGTCGGCGACAGCAGGTTGGAGGGGGAGCGCAAGGTGGCGGCTAGCCTTCGAGGGTGCGGCGGACGAGGTCTGAGGGGGAGGCGCAATTTCGTTTGTGGTTTTTTTTTTTCTAATTTCTCGACTGAATGAAAAAGGGGGAAGGGAGAGAGAGTATAAAGAGGATTTATATTATAATTTATTTATTAATTATTTCAAAAAACAACTTTTATTTTCGAACTCAAAATCAAACCCATCGCCTGTCGTCCATAGCTAATTACCCCCATTCCGAACACAATGGGATATGTATCGTAAGCTGATTCGACCGTTTCGATCAGTTTTCGTCAAAATCAACATATAACTCTATATATTGAATTTGAACGCGCATTTCAATTGACCGAGGTCACATACTAACTCGAAAAATTCTAGAAAAATATTTTCTTGCTTCGTATTGACGATACGGTTCTAACGAAACTAATTTCATCGAATTCTGAGAACGTTAGGAAAATGGCCATTTTCCAGTCGATTAAAATCAACTAAAACAGGTCAAACGCGTTTTCCTTTGCCACGCTCACATACTGATTCGAAAAATTATGAAATTTGGAATCTAGCAATAACTTGACATCGCGGATCCAACAAAAGTGGTTTCGTCGAAATCCGAGGTCGTTTGCAAAATTTCCATTTTTAATGGCCGAAATTCCATTGCGACTATCCTGAATTTTCAACTGGACATATCTTTTGATTCCCGCTATGAAATTTCAATTTTTCGGATTCGTTGGAAAGATATTCTCAATTAGATTCTAATATTTTTGGTTTCACTAAAATCCGGTTTATTTTGCACCCGGTACATTCATTTGAAGTTTGAAATCGAATTATCGAACTACCACGCCATTTTCAATTCCTTTTATAATTTAAAATAATATTTTATATTCTAATCATGACGTATATAAATATATACGTTCGAATTCTATTCAAAATAAATTTCTCGTCGATATTATTTAAAATAATTCATTTTAAATATTTAAAATTCGTCAAAATTGCCAAAATAAAAATTTTAAATTGGCTCGTATTTTCCGGGTTGTTACATTCTCCCCCACTTAAAACTTTTCGTCCCCGAAAAGGAACGAAGCTAAAAGTTGTTTTACAAACCAACTCAACTTCCATTATTTTCTTTACAGCTTAAGTTCTTCAACTTTACAGTTTCTAAGAACTTTTCAAATTTTTCAAAAATTTTGGCTAACACCCTAAATTTTCGAAAAATTTCGCCATAACCTCCCCTGCACCGGGGACTTCGGGATATTTCATATAGCCTCCCATGGCCTTCTTCAATCCAAAAGAAAAAGAAAAATCCAAGCGGCTAGCCAATCGGCTCATAAAATCATCATCACCCAAATAAAACAGTAAATTATGGTAAACTGTACCTATTTATCGGGCAAACAATTATATTCTTCTGCTCTAGCCTCCTTGTTATGACCTGTTCAATGTAAGTACACGTATATGCATGCAATTGTAATCATTTTTTAATACAGTTCAATATTTAGTTCAATTAGGCTAAATGGTTCAAAATATCAAACAAATAAACAAACAACACAACCATCAATCAATTAGTGGATTAACGTTTAAAACTCATAATTTGATATATATACAGAAAATCATGTTTTTGATGCCAAATCACAACAAATAATCCTAAGTAAATTTTGGTTCTTACACCAGTCTAATGGAAATATATAGATATCACACCTTCGAAACACGAACATAAATATTGATGATGCCATGGTCATTATCAACATCATCTCTGAGCGACTAGAGTGTGATTCTATATCTATCCAGTATATTAAAACTTCGAATATACGTTCATGACGCGTATATGCAAAACCTTTATATACTAGATTGTCCAAATCAATATAAATAAATATTCAAATACGTATAAAATGGTTTTAAATTTCAAAACAAAATTGTTTTCATTTGAAAAATATACTCTTCACACTCGTTCTAGGATACTACTGATCCTATCTCTAACGAGTCATTCTAATTGGATATTACTAATCCAATATCTGATGAATTCTTTCGTTCGGTTCTAATGTGTCTTGTTCTCGAGCTCTGTAAACAAAGCTCTGATACCAAACTGAGACGAACTGAACTTCCCCGGTAAGGAAAGCGCGGATAGAATTGAGTACAAGACGAATCAGAACGCAGACAGAAGAACATTTCATTGTATATTACAACAATTCCATCAGATACAAGAATAAACAGAGTATAAATGAACAATATATGTTCGATAAATACCAGAGATTACAATAAATTAAATAGCAGTGGAAAAACAATACAAAACACAACTGAAAGTAATACACGGATACAGAGCTTTCCGAGCATCGTTCCAGCTGTAAATCAGGATCCTATGAATATAAATCTGCAAAACCAAAACTACTAGTTGCCCGTGTCGAAAATAAGGGCACCCAGAGTTTAGGTTAAAACAATAAACTCCAGGTCAGTCATGTGACTGGTGTGAGAACTAAAACAGTTATTAAAACTTTACTTTAAAAGAGAGTAATTCAAGGGACTACGCCGTATAACACGGAACAGATTTCCTCCAAAGAACACTAGTGCATATAACAAAACAGCGCAATGCTTTTTGGAAAAATGAAGCTATTATAAGACCCAGGTCCCATCACACAATGCAACGCAAGCCGGAGGATAGGGTTTTCCCTTATAATGGCCAAACATGCTTGGTACGTTTAAAACAAATCATTTGATACTATTATAAGTGCATAGTGTCAAAAAAATTCAAATCATAAATATCAATCATAGGCGGCATGGGTATCATCTATCATGTCGCCATACTAGGCTCTACAAATAAAACCTCAATATCACGTATTGGAAATTGGATTTCCGTCATGATTCGAGGCAAGGGGCAAGCTCCTCTCCGTTCGAGACACTCTAGCAAATGTCCCAGGACCCCACTATGATCCTTGGAATCGGTTGGGTCGGTCCTCACCTAAGTTTGGAGGATTAGTTATTCCTAAACACACGTTTCCCGGTCCTAACAGACCTACATCCGAGGCGCCTCTCATTCCAACATCCACACAGGTAAAAAGTATATAAATGTCAGGGCTGGTAGGTCACTGACATCACCCATAGCTAGAAAGAAACGTCGTGTTCTCCTAACGGTCCGTATCCCGTTTTTGACTCATACTGAGGTGTGAGGCTCACGAATACACGCTATACACAAAGCTATGCCACACAGACTGTGCTTTGATCATCAACCACAAGACTTTGCTTTTCAACAGAAGCCTTGATCAATTGCCACTTAGGCGTGCCACACTGGCAATTCACTCCATGCGACTGATTTCCATCGATATACAACCTCTAAGCTCGTACGTCTCAAAGAAGGGCGTTAAGAAAGAGAATAAATTCTCCGCCGCCAAACAGATGTATATTTAATAGAGATCTATCAACACAGAATAAAATCCAATGTCAGACACACAGTCCATTTACAAGTTCGTTCTGGGTCTGAACGAAACCGGAGGCACTTTCCTCGCATATCCATCGATCTCCAAGTACGTCTGGACGATCACCAACTGATTCCCTCATCTTGGGTGTACAACCCAACCAAGATCACCAGTAATCACCCAAACGATGTGAAGACTTCCGGTCTTCAACCACCGTCTTCATCTTCGACATAACGTCGAATCGGCTATTCAGAATGGGTATAAACCCGGCCTTTCCGAATAACCCGTGTATATAATAAACACGTGTTACACAAACACAACATACGCCTCATTCCGATTCAGAATATTCTTTTTATTCAAATTTCCACATTCTTAGGGAAAGGTTCCCATTAATTTTATCGAAGATAAATTCTTCTAAATTTATTCTTTAATCTTCCTTTGGATACCATTTCAAACTAGTCGGGATTAGCGCACTACACTGAAGTAATTATTTATTTTATTTCCCAATCCCAACCTATTCATCCGTTGGAGCAAAACTGGTAATACTCTATACCTAACACCACGGTGTTATCGGTAAAATTAATTACCATTTCACGTTCAAATCTAATTAAAGATTTAACTATCGCTTTGGAGCAGAACTGGTGGTACTCCATTCTCGATCACCTTTCAGATTTGATAATTTAAATTATCAATTCACATTTCAATCTAATTAAAGATTCATTAAAACTCCACTTAGTTTTAATCTTTTCTAAAATCGATATCCTGTCTTTAACTGGTTTAAAGAACCAATGTCATTTAAAACACGATTCACGATAAACCCAAAATCACATTCTATTGTTAATCGGGTTAAAGAACAGGTGTTATTCAAAACACCGCTCACAATAAACCCAAGAACACATTTAAATTCAATTCCAATTAATATTATTTAATTGGTACACCTCATTAAATCTAAATAGAAGGATTTATTCTTTTTCTCTATTGGGCTTAAGAACAGTGTTAATGAAGACACCATTCACGACAAACCCAAATCACGTTTGATATTAAATACAAGGCTCTAAATAGAAAATATATCGGCTTATATTCAATATCAAATTCTGAAACCAACAAATATCGTATTGGAAATAACGATATAAATATATCTTTCAAATTCCCATAACTATATCTGTATAATCACGAAATCCAACATCGAAATATTCCAAAGACAATTTCCATTCAAATCCATTTCCACTTCAATTATTGGAAATTCTGATTATTTTTAAAACCACTTTCAAATTCAATTTATTTATTTCAAAAATAAATTGATTTTAATTCTAGTTCAAAACTAGTTCATTTTGATAAAAATCTATTTTTATCTTTTCAAATATGGAGTTTTTCAGCCCAATTTTTCACAAATCATTTCTTATGATTTCACACAAATTATAGATATTTTTAATAATTTTATCAAGGCCTGTACAGTCGATTTCCACCAACGGCCATCGAACTGCGCTTACAGCGACCTTTTCCAAATTTGATTTGGACATAATTCCAAATCCAACCGTTAGATTTCTAATTTCAAATATTCATTGGAAAGCTCTTTTCGATAAGAACCCAACGGTTCCGGTTTCAGGAGAATCCGACGGTCGGATCTCCCGCAACGTCAATTCGAAGTCAATGGTCGAAATTCGCGAACTGCCGCAGCGCGGCGCATTCTATTCAGGCATTTATATATATATATATATATATATATAATATATATAATATATATTATATATATTTCGTCGATTTCCTTTTAAAACATATTTTATAAATCGTTTTAAATTCGTTTTCAAAACCATTTGAACTCTATATTCAATTTCAAATCAAAATTGAATATTTCATATCATTACTATATAAATGATAATATTTTCAAAATGTTATATTTTGAAATCACTACCTTTTCTCTATTCATTATAAAAACGAATATAATCGATATAAATATCGTTCACGTCAAAATAGCGCAACTATAATCAACACGGCTTTATATATTTCAATAAATTCGTTATTCTATTCAACAAATGGATATATATTTTATTCAACACATGAATATATATTTTATTCAACACATGAATATATATTATTTTATAATATTCTTTATTTCCCAATTGGAATGAGGCCCAATCAATTACCATATAATGTTAATTATATGGTTTCCATACAACACATGTATATAATAGCAATGATAAATAATCAACCATCATCCAAAGTGCACTACACAACTGCATAAGCATTTAATATAAATAATTAACGCTTATACAGTCTGTCGACCAATCGATCGACATACAACTAAACAATCGGGATTAGTGTACGTCAAATATCATCCCAATACCCGTGTGGGGTTTCAAACAATCAAACACATGTTTTATTTGTGCGGTTGGGCGATGTGTAAAATTTATCGTCCCAATCAATATCAGTCAAATCAGTGGGTATAAACAAATCTTCCGATTTGTTTATATTTATTTCATTTTAAATACACGTTAAAAATTCTATTTTCAACTATAAAATATTTTTAAGTATATAAATATTTTATTTCATTTCCCCTCACATCACACAATCAACTACACATCAAAATCAAACAAACAAGCATACAAGCCGTCCATGGTCTGTGGACGACGGGTATCGGGTGCTACTAAACACCGCCTGCATCCTAGTATATATTTTAACTAGAAAATTTAATTAAAAGTGAGAAGTTCTCACCGACTAGCTAATCCAATCGTCTCGACTCTTCTTATGTAGAAGTCATCGCTGTTCTCGCCTTTTGTTACTTTCGCTGCTCGTAGCCACTACATATATAAAAATCACATTTTTATATTGTTGCTATGTATATAAAAATCATATTTTTATAATCACTCCATATGGATAAAAATTCTATTTTTTACATCGCTACTATATAGACAAAAATTCTATTTTTACATCGCTACTATATAGCTAAAAATTCTATTTTTACAACGCTACTATATAGATAAAAATTCTAGTTTTACAACGATGTTCATATAATAAAGATTATATTTTTATCATGCTATTCTCTACATAAAGATTTCGCCTTTTTAATTTTAAAAATCTCGCCTTTTTACTTTTAAAAATCTCATCTTTTTATTCGCTTATTATATATATAAATCGAATTTTTTCCACGCTATACATATATAAAGATTATATTTTTAACTCTTTAGCCTATATATAAAAATTCGATTTTTATCACTTTAATCCACATATAAAAATCCAAGCTTTTTACTTCACGAATAAATATAAAAATCCAAGATTTTTTACTTCACGAATAAATATAAAAATCCAAGTTTTTTACTTCACGAATAAATATAAAAATCCAAATATATACACTTAAAGTCTTTGTTTCCTTCAGCGAAGGGGGGGGGGGGTTCGAACTGGTGCAAGAGGAGGGCGGAAGGGGTGGAGTGGTGGCGTCGGGGTCTGGGAGTGAGGCAGGTGGCGCTTGCGGTGGTCGCTGGTGGTGCCGGGGTCGGCCTTGGTTCGAGGTTGGGTAAACGGATGGCATCGTTCTTCAATTGAGCAGGTAGAGGGGAAATTGGGCGGAGGGGACCGGTGCTGGTCGGCGAC